>OX439035.1:111261358-112461358 GCA_949317995.1 Acholoe squamosa | reverse complement strand
CCCCCATTTGACCCTTGTCAGCAGGCTTTCATGGTTGTATACAATGGATAGTTCATATAATGCCACACTGTGCATAGTTTGAGTTCTTTCCAGCAATTTCCGTCTCTTCAATGATATTTTAGCCATTTCATACAATTGCAACTGTCTATCAGCCAACTCTCCCACTTCCGCCATGACATCCTCCAAGCCATTGCTAGTACTTGTGGCCAATGTTTTAATAACATCACGCATCTTATAATACGAAGTCTTCAGCAATTGAATATCCTTTTCATTTCTGGCTACATCATCAGCTCTTCCAGTGCCAAAAATATAGTACGACAACTCTCCTATAATATTTAGACCTGGTATACCTGCTCTCTTAGACCTTTTGACTTGTTGTTGTTCAGGTATGTTTTCCATTAGCTTTTCTACTTCCTCCTCTCTGGCCTGTATTAATTTTCTAATAATTTGATTCAGCCATTCTTCTTTCTGTTTGATGTTGTCACAGGTATCTTCAAATAATAAGGTTCTGTTGTGATGTTGAATATCACACATAACCTGCATATTCTTCACACATTGTTCATAAATACTTTCCATTTCCGGCTCTGGTAATCTATCTGGTATCTCTAATACAAACACTTGTGACACATGATTGTGTTCCGCCGTAGAAATACGTCTACCAGGTTGCAAAATGACACCTAATTCGGCTCTCTCTAAAGTCTCGAAAGTGTGCCTTCCAGCATCTACCACACCCCACAAGGAACATAAGACACATAGTATAGTTAGCCACGCCATTTTCTTCTTATTATGGCTTCCGGTTACAGTTCGAGTTGGGCTACTACGACTCCTAACTGATCGCTCCTGGAATTTTTTTATGGATCTTGAACACTTAATAAGCCCTATCGTGTCAGATAGTTCACCAGTTCATGACCCTTTTACCCCTTCTTGTATATATTTTCCCGTCACTCTGAACACGTGTGCCTTCCTCTCCTATCTAGCTGTACGTCTCTTCCATCTGATAACACCAATTTATTGGATTGGAGTCTTTGTCTCAGCGACTCCTCCTAATGTGCCCTCAATTTTTTTTACTATAGTTTTCACTATATTTTTGTTTTCTTATTTCAACTTCCCATCCCCTTTGGTTAGATACCTAGAATTAAATTCTCAGTCGATGCTTGACTTCCACCCTGTTCGCACTGAAGATGGCTAGCTATTCCAGCGTTTCTGTCAATGGCGCACTCGTCTATCTCCCGATAGATCGTCTCCAGCCCGGCTTCACCTACATCGTCGGCTGCAGAGACCTGTCCTCCACAGATGCTAACGTTACTCCGTGCATGCTAGTATGCACCGGACCGCAAGGCGCGACCATGCCCTCACACACCACCATTCGAGATCATCTACGCTTAGCTTGTAACATGACTGATATGACACTGCGCGTCATCCACCTGGATGGGATGCCCGATCCCAGTTACCGCCTGCAATCAACTGCTGCTGTTCCACCTATTCCTACTCCTGCTTATCAACCAGCTTATGTCGACATCACTCCGCCTCCAGTCAACCCTACCACTCCTTTCGTGCCACCTTGGAATCCCACTCTGATGTCGCCCATAGGTGCGCGTCCCACCTATAGCGCTATAGTGCCTGCTACCTCTGCTCCAAGCCTCGCATCCACCTTTACCTCCAATGCGCTACCAACTTGCACAGCGACCCTTCCTCTACGAGTGGACACCTCCCACCAATATTCTCTGCCTGCCAACTTCGCTGTGTCATCAACTTCTCGTCCATTGCCACCTCAGCATCACTCTTCATATGTAGACTACAATGTGTTTTCTCACCTTCCTGCTACTTCCGGTGTTTCGCCCTTACCATACACACCTTTGCTAACCACCACTGCACCTCTGACGTCCAGAACAACCCTAACATCCACATTTACCTATTCTGCCGCTGCTTCTCGTCCCTTTTCTACTACCAGCGCCACTACTTCCGGTCAGTTTCCTGCTGTATCTTCATTAAGGATGCCTCACATCACCATCCGAGCTGCTCCAGCTGCAGATGCCCGCGCCACCTCGGCTTCTAGGTCTCCGCCTTCCTGCCTACATACGCCCGCTCTGGCCCTGACCTCTTCCACTTCCGGTCAGTTTACTTCATCTTCATCCACTGCAGCTTCACTTCCACACCTTCCAGTAATGTCGCCCTCGTTCTGGAGTACTCTGGCTATCTCACCTGGACATCCACCCTTCTCACCATTGACCTGTCAGTCCAGCACCATGGCCTCTTCCTCACGACTGACTCACAGTTCTTCTACCATCATATCTCTCTTGACATCTTCATCTGCTACCACTACGCGACATCATCCCTATCAGCTTTCTGCCAGACCACAAGCCTCCCGTTCTTCTAATCTTGGAGGTCCTATCCTTCCAACATTGTCTTCCCCAGCTTCTACCCTCTCGCAGAAGTAAGTATATTTCCCTAGTGATTCATACTTTGATTCCTAGAGACGCTCACTTCGTTCTTGTAATAAGATACTATACACATATTTTCTTTTAAAATATCTGCATAAGCTAACTCTATAAAGTCGCTGAGCTCCTCTGATTTGTGAGTAGTGGCGATCACATTCACAGTCTCAGGTGTATAACTGATCTCATTAATACACCCCTATGACTGAATTTTATGTGTCCTAATACCTTCTTAGAAAAGAATTTCACTCACACTTATTTTTGAATATATATCTACAGCTATAGACATCGTATTTCTTTTCTCAGAGTCTGGGCTTCCTAAATAATTAAACCATTATAGGTTCTGGTTCTTTAACAGAATGCCTTACTTCTGGACAAATATATCCTTTAAATTTAGGCCTCTTAATTATGGACCTTGTTACTGGAGTCATTCTATGTGTGTCGCGACTGTGGTCCTGCTGGTTCCGACTAGTGTTTCCATTCACCCTTAGACAACTTATAAGGTGCCCCATAGTGGTTGCCTCCTGTATGTGATGCACTTCTTTCTCTTGTCTCATATACCTGCTTTATTTACTATCTTCAGTTCTTCTCCCACTTCATCTGCTGATGATGATGATGCCTCTACTCCTACTAGTCCTTAAATCTTCACTTCAGGTATGTATTTCTAATACATTTTATATTAAATGCATCCTAAATGGATCCGACCTTTTACAATTTTCTACAAACTGTTTTAAGTAGTTAAGTCTTATCCATAGAGTAAGGTGTATCTGAGCCTTAATATCTCTACCCTCTCTACAGTGGGCGATGATTCCTTTCCTTCAGTAACTTATTACTGATCTCCATTAATTCATCTCAACCGCTATGAACCTTCCGTTGTCTATGATCCAGGCTTTTCCACTAGAACTCATGTTTATAGCTTATCTAAACTGCTGATTATGTTGTCTTGTCTTGGTTATGTCCACGTAGCATGCTGGTTGTTCTATCTTGTTAAACTTTTGAGTGTAGTCTGTATCTGTTGCTTGCCGATGTCTGTACAGCTGGAGTTCCACTCCTACACTGCCAACTGTCTTGCTTGTCATTGCATCTTATCTCTTTCTTTACCTGCGCATGTCTGCTCTCTTCCCCCCCCCCCCTTTTCTGTTACTGGGCTCTTAATATACATATGTCTGTCTCAATGTCCGGCACTTCCCCCCCCCCCTTTTTTTCTCACTCTCGTGTTCATTCCCCCGCTGGCTCTGTTTCCGCGCCGTCATTCTCGCGCTGTCTTTTCTGTCTCTTTCCTCCTGTACCCCATTCTTTCCAGGCATCTGGAGCTGCAAATACTGCCATGGTTATTTGCTGTATTTTCCATGCAGTATTCTTACTTTCCTCAGGTAGTTTCCTAACCCAAGTTTTCACTTCACCTTTCATTCCCCACAATAATAATGCCACATATTCCATTTCCCCTAGATCATATATTCTCTTAATCAAATCCATGTCGTAGAAATATTCTTCTATCTTTTCTCCTGGTGCTCCTCTAAAGGTAGGTGGCGTTATACTGATACCTGCCATTTTGTACATTTCTTCAACCCCTCACAACGTTCCCCTAACAGGTATTGTATTTTATGACCGTACAGTCCCTCTGTTCTTTTCTATCAACTCATATCCTTTCTAGTTATATTTATCAAAGTCTTCGGTTACATCCTCCTCCTCCAGGGTCGTCTCATTGTCTTTAACCCCGGATGTTAATACTCCTTGGGTGATATGCTTTCCCTTTTGCTTCAGTTTAAACATTTCCCAAGTTTCATCTCTTTGTCTACACTGCCTGCATCGTTTCCCTCTACTAGTCTTGCGATGCCTCCTACACTTTCTTGAGAAAAAGAATGCATTAGTCACACTCCCTACTCCATATTTAAAGTGATGTCTGTTTACTTGTTCCCTCAAATATCTTGGCAATCTCGCGATGTCCAATTTCAGTTTTGATATTTTCTGCATTACTATATCCTGTAACGTCGCCCCATTGTATCTGAATACCTTCGGCAATGAATATCCAAATCCATATATAGCATCCAGCGCGTCTTCTACCTGTTGTCCCCTATATCTCCCTGCCTTTACTATAGATGGTGCTCTCTTTCCCGCATCCTCACTAGTGGACATTATATGAGATGTTTTATCCCATGTACCTGTTCCAGGTGTTTGGCCGCCCCTGCCGCTGTTGCTGTTGTTCTGCCACAAATGTGACAGAGCCTTGATGTCACTTGTCTTCTGCTATAATACTCTTCTATCAATATGTCATCCAATCTGATTGATGTATCCAGCACAAATTCATCGTCTTTACTATAAAATATTGATGGTTCTGTCTGTGTCGCTGTTTCTGTGGTCTGAATCTCTCTTTTAATTATACCACCGGTGCCTTGTAGAGTGGCATCCAACAACCACTCCCATTCTGTCTGTCCCACAGTGATGTCACGTATGCTATCCCATATGTTTCCCTGATGATTTACCAGGACCTCGGCTTGAGCTGCTTCCACCACCTGTATTGGCTCTTGCGCTGAGCTTGGTTGGCCTGACGTTGAAGTCGCACCAAATCCCTTTTCATTTGTTTCTGTTGTTGTTGAACTTGCTGCAGACACTGTGCTCCTTTCATTGTAAGTGCTATTGCAATAGTTGTCTTGAATCATCCACGTATTATAGTATTGTTGGTATTGCTGTTCTCCAACACTATCGTACCAGCTATCTGCCATTCGTCCATCAGCACCTGCTATTTACTGTGAGGTCTTATCTCGTCCCTCGTTGTGCGCGCACTGCCACCTCCTGATGCATCTCCTCCTGCATATACCTGTTGCGCTGGTCTCCCCCCCTCCCCTCCTTTCCTACCTTGCCCTACTTTTCCCTTTTCTTTGTGTATCGCCCTCCTTTCCGTCTACCTGCATGAGTCAGCTTGACCTGCTCCTCCGGGCGGCCCCTCCCCCTTCGACACCTGCATCACCCCCCCTTCTCCCTCATAGCAACACACGTGAATACTACAGGATTATCGCCCATCCTGTAGCATCCCGTCTAAGCTCGCCCTATTCTCCATCGCTGGATGAGCTGAGCTCCTCTCTGCCTCTCCTGTGATGCTTACAAATCGGTCCCTTTGGAATGATATGTTCACTGCTAGATTCCTCACTCATAATAGCCCCTGCAGCCAATTGCGCTCTCCTATCTCTTTGCCTCCGTCTCTTCTCAGCCCTATCCTCTCTTTCTTTTCTCTTCTGTCTTCTCTCCAATTCTTCTCTCTCTCTTTCTTCGTCCATCTGCCTCTTCACCTCGACATTTCTCACTCTACCCTTCCTTTTCTCTTCATTATCCTGTCTTCGGCCACCCTCGACCTTATCAATATCACTATCCTGTAACCCTTTCTTTTTACACCAATTATCAACCACAGCTTCCTGCCTGTGCTTCTCCCGGCTATCTCGCCGTACAACTCCATCTTTCTCATTATCAGATTCCTGTATAGATGCGCGCGGTCCAGCTCCGGCCACCTCTCTCTTTTTCTCATGTGCACTTCTATCGTCGTCTGACGTATTCAATTTGTCCTCCTTATCAGCGCCCGCTAACGCTGTATCCTCCAGACCAGATGAAGGATGTTCCACCTCAGTCACCCCTCTCGGGTTCTCATGTCCTATGTCTTCTTTATCCACTTGTAATTCCACTTCTGACTTATCCACTTCCACAGACCTCTCATCTTTGGCTTCTCCTTCGTCATTTTCACCCTCCCCTTTGTATGCTCTCTTCAGTTTATTCACATTTACTAAGTGAGGTATCTCTTTGCCCGTCTTCACTGCTCTCAACCTCACCCTGTTATCCCCCACCACCTCTATTATCCTGTGTGGCCCTGTGTATCTACCAGCAAACTTCGATGTATTATTCACCGCGCATTTCGGATCATAGTAATATACCCACTCCCCCTCTATAAAAGATACAGGTCGAGCCCGTCCATCCAATCTACGTCTGAGCTGCTCCTCATACCTAGCAGTATGAGCGTTGGCCGCCTCTTGTAATAACTGTATGCTATGATTTGTTCTAAGAAACCAATCCCTCTCAGATGGCACTTTAGGCAGTGGCCTTTCCTCAGCAAAGGACATAGCCACTGGATCCCTCCCGAATTGTAGTGCATATGGTGAAAACCCCGTCCTCATACTGATATTGGAACGCACTGTCCACAATGCAATGGGTAACAGTTCTGGCCAGTGTTCATGATCCTCGGTCACATAGCATCCTATCGTATCCTCTAATGATTTATGCAATCTTTCAACCCTGGCATTTCCGGTCGGATTCCTAGAAGACGTAAACCTCTGTTTGGTTGATAGTCTAGCTGTGACCTCACGAAAAACCTGACCCATATATGTAGACCCTCTGTCACTGCACAGCACTTCCACCTTGCCGTACCTACACACGATCTCCCGTAGAAACACCCCAGCTGCCGTGTGCGCAGTTGTGTCTTTAGTACAGAATGCCTCCGGCCATCCCGTCAGAAGGTCTATGAAGGTCATAATATATTTATAACCTTCTTTGGACCTACGTAGTGGCCCAACAAAATCTGTCTGTATCACTTGCCATGGATAATCCGGCGTATCCCATGACCTCGCCTTGGCCCTAAAGTGAGGTGCTCTTTTTCTCAACGCGCACCTTTCACATAGCCGCACGTACCTAGCTATGTCCACCATCATATTTTTCCAATAAAACCGAGCCTGTACTTTTGTATTCAGCGCCACTGTTCCCACATGTCCTCCGCACATAATATCATCATGCATGAGATAGAGCACTCTATTCACCATAGCCTTAGGCACCACTATCCTTGGGTTTAAGTCAGCTATAGGCCCACCCCTCTTTCTAGCTGGTTTTATATACTTGCATAACAATCCATCCTTCATACCCATAAAATCAGCATTATGTAAAATCCCTCGCGCCCTTTCCTCATCCACTGGCAATTCATCTCCCGCCAAATATCTCATCATCCCCCTGCAGAATCCATCCTTCCACTGCTCCTGAATGAAGGTTTCCCTATCCAATTCCTCCCCTACAAGTTCCATCACGAGTAACTCACATCCCACCTCAGGCTCAAACTCCCCCGACTCCTCGCCAGGTGTATCCTGTCCCACTGCCAACGGCACTCTGGATATAAAATCCGGCAGGTAGTGAGTGGCTCCCGGCTCATACCTGATCTCATAGTCAAAGTCAGTCATTGCCAAACCCCATCTAGTCAACCTTTTGGATGGAGCCTTACTGGCTTGCTGAAGCAAAGGTATTAATGGTTGATGGTCTGTAATTATCGTGATCTTAGCTCCCGTCAGCATATCCTCAAATTTCTTCAATACTCTTATAACAGCTAGGCCTTCTTTCTCTGTTATAGTGTAGTTTCTTTCAGCCTTTGTAAATGTATACCCATAATATGTTACCGGCCTCAGCAATCCATCCCTCTTTACACAGATGGCCGCTCCACACGCGCCATCCGAAGCATCTGTTAAAACATAAAAGTGGCCTCCAATCTCTGGGTGAACCAATAACGGTGTGCTTGCTAATGCTGCTTGTATTTTCTTGAATGACACCTCACACTCATCCGTCCACTTAAATGGCACCTTGATTTTCAACAAATTATTCAGAGGCATCGACAAAACAGCATAGTTAGGAATAAAACTCCTGTAATAATTACAAAGCCCCAGAAAGGATCGAGTTGTATGTTCATTATACGGTCTACCAAATTCCTGCACCTTTCTGATCACTTTAGATTGCGTCTGCACTCCTTCAGCATTAATAATGTGCCCCAAAAACTTGATTTCCGCTTTGCCCCACTCACACTTTTCCGGCTTCACTGTTAAACCTGCTTTACCTAAAGCTGCCAATACTCTGCCGACATTAGTGATATGGCTGTCCACATCCGGATCAAAGATAATGATATCGTCTAGGTAGGCTAGACAAGTACGTGGTATTAAGCCTCCTAGTGCTAATGACATAATCTTAGTAAATTGCCATGGGCTCTGCTTCATACCAAACGGCATCCTCGTCCATTGCCAAACCCCCGAAGGCGATTCAAATGCTGAATATTGCCTGCTGTCATGATGTAAATCGCACTGATGATACCCACTGAGCAAATCCATGGCTGTAAAGATTATAGGTTTTCTGTATGCCATATACAAAAACATGCTTCTGGCTGTGGGCATAGGATATGTGTCATCCGCCGTAATAAGATTCAACATGCGATAGTCTGTACATAATCTAGCCTTTCCATCCTTCTTCTGCACTACCACCAACGGACTTCTCCAGACGCTGTCACTGGGCTCAATAATTCCCAACTTTAACAATTCCCTCACCTGTTCATCAATAATATCCATTTTCTGAGGAGAATACCTGTATGGTCGTGCCATACACGGACCCTTGGACTCATCGACCCTTATTTTCATTGGAGCCAATGAACAATGACCCAACTCCTTCATAGAAAATGCTATAGTGTCCATGTTGACCACCAACATTTCTCTGAATACCTTCTGCTCCTCCAGCGTCATCATAGTGTCACCCAAATCAAGGCCCCTGATCTTCTCAATTTTATCCAGCCTCTCCTGCTCACTTAAGGTAAAAACACCACATCCACCACCACTGTCCTGAGGATCCTGCCGATGCTCTGACCCTCTCCTAGCATCTTGACCATTCTCCCGCCGGTCTCCATTACATCGTGCCACAATCTCACGAGCCTCATCCTTTCTATCCCTGCCAACATTAGCTGTATCAATTACCTCCAGCAAATTAAGTTCCGGTTCATCTATGTCTTCCGCGTATGCTATAACCTCAGTTGTATCCACATACACTTGCCTGTCAGAGAGATTAGCAATTCTCATATACCATTTCTTCCCCACATAGTTCACCGCACCATCCGCAGCTACCACCGCCAAATTAGATGGTCTCAACAAGACCGTTGTTCCAACCCTTTCAGCCGCAACATCCCATCCTTTCACCGTCACCAATCTTTCCTCCCATGGGTCCAAAATCGCCGCTACTTCAATTGAGACCGGATCCTCAGTAAAGAGACGTACCTTTCCATCTATAGCTATAATCTGTGCCCGTGCGTCAATCAGAAAATTACGCCCCAGCACAATATCATAAGCCAGTGAATCCACCACATTAAAATCATAGTATATGCAAGCACCATCCATAAAACACTGCAGTCGCACCGTCTCATAAACTTGTAATGATGTTTTGTCCCCCAGACGCACCTTCCCCAATTGAGATGGCTGCCTGTCCCAAATTGCTGTCTCACTTATACTACTCACAATTGTTCGTGCTATAAAACAATCAGACGCGCCCGTGTCCACTAAACATCTGTATGTGTTCTCGTCAATAGTACACTGAACCAACCATGGTGTTTTGTCTTTTGATCCCCTGTTTCCCGACCCATCCCCTGATATCAAATTTAATTCTGGGGTAGGAATGAGCCGTTGTGCCCGTTTCCCGGCCTGCGAACATCATTTCCCTGATCTCGTTGGTCTCTGTTCTGCTGAGAGGATGACAACAGATCCCTGTATTTCTTCAAAAACGTGCACTCCTCTGTAGAATGTGTAGTAGAGTCATGAATCAAACAATAGATCGCTCCTCCTCCTTTCTGACTCTCTCCTGCATCTCCCATCATCCTAGCATATTCCTGTGCTCTTCTCTGACCTTTATCATCCCCCTGTTGTCCCTGCCTGCTTCCTCCTGTGTATCTCTGTCCTTGAAACCTGTTATTGAAATACTGAGACGCGTTGTATTGATTTCCACCGCGTCCCCCTTGATAATTCCATCCTCGGCCTCCACCGCCTGTACCAAACTGCCTATTCTGACCATATGTTCCCGCGCCGGTCCCTCTGCCCGCCTGCGCCTGATACTGCCCTTGTGAGTTACCACCCCTTCCAGCATATTGTCCCTGCTGATTCTCCTGTCCCTGTTCCATCTCTCTGAGCCCCCGTCTATATTCCATAGTGCACATCTCCACCACTGCTTTAGTTTGTTCCCTAGCATACTCTTTAGGATCGAATTGATCGTCCCCACATGCTCCATCCCGAGTCCCCTCAGATTCTAGCATGTGTAACTGCGCCACACCTTTGGAGTTCCTTCCTTTCTCCACATTTTCCCAATAAGACGCCAGTCTGAGAGCCTCTTCAAAAGAATCAGCATTGTGTTTCATCAGGTCCTTATCAATGGGCGGAAGCAAACCCCCCACAAAGACTGACAGTTTGATGACATCAGGAACATCCAACTCGTCATATTCCTTTATTTTCAATGCAAAGTCCCAGACCGACTGTCCCTTTTCCTGCTTCAGACAGTGCAAATCCCTATGTTTCTGCCACAGTGGCCTTTTGTCTTCAAAAACCCTCTTCACTATAGCCACTACTTTGTCCAAAGTATCCTTTTCCCCCTCTGGAATACCATCCATCCATTTCGATGCCCCCTTCTTCAAGCCCAATTTTGCATACTCAAGATGTTGATCCGGAGACCATCCAAATAGCTTTTGCATTCCATTCAATTCCTTGAAATATCTCCGATAATCCTCCCCAGGTTCCCCATTGAAGGATGGTAATTTAACATTCGGACTAGGCGCCATGTCGTCGTCTTCAAAACCAATAATAGGTGCAATATCCTCCTCCACCTGTTTCTCCGCATCCAAATCACCCACTGAGCTCTCTTCACTATCGTTCCCCTGTACACCAGTTCCAACACCTCCAGCCACAGAGCCCTCGGCGGCTTCCTCCCGGGCCTCCCTTTCTATCTGTCGTCTTCTCTCTTCATCCGCTCTCCGAACCCACCAATCCTCCCAGTCACCCGAAACATCAGTCTGAAGATGGCTTTTTAGAACATCATCTAAATGCCCCTCATCTGTAGTACGACCTGTACTATTGCCTGAGCGGATATTCGCAGTTACCTTCCTCCAATTTACTGTGTCGCTCAAAAATCTCTCCCTTCGTGCTACACGCTCCCGGTCTATCTCCGGCCTCGCGGGCGGCTCCTCCCCATCAATGGCCTGCCGATAGCTCAGCTCCTGTTCCAATATGGCTCTCCCCCTCTCTATGCTTCGTCGTACCCTAATATTAGTGTTCTGCAGACCTGCAATAACTTCATCCACCCTTGTTTTACTCACAGACTCTCCCAGACGACTGCCACTTTGATCACCTGCAACGACCGGTGTAGTACAGCTTGTCCAATCCTGTCCAACCCCGCCATTCTCATCCTGACCCACCAAGTCCTTATCACTTAACTTTCTCCCATTCTCAACAACCACCAAGAAACCAGACGGTAGCAATCCTGCACTCCCCCTTTGTGAATCACCACAGGCCTCCGACCCCTGTTCCTGTGTCTTCTCACCGACGTCCTCGCTTTGCCCTGGCACTGCCACCACTGTAGACGCCCCGTCTACTGGATCATTCTCCCCATGTGCGTCCCCCTCATCCTCATGACCATCCTTTGTTCCACTCTCATCCACCTGTCCGTCTTCATGTACTGGCTCAATTAACCCCAATGACGTTGCAATTGCTTCAAAATTCAAATCCTCATCACCAATATCCGCCACATCCCCCTCAGATGCGCGTCTAATCCGTCCCTGGTCCGCTGTACCCTCAAACTCAAGACACCTAGGAGTAGCCTTACAGAAATTAATACTGGAGCTCCTAGCAATGGGCGTCGAAAAATACTTATAATTCACTAATCTGTCTCCTGTCGTCCATCCTTTGCAGAGATTATCAGGCCGTTCCCCTGCATCAGCACTCACTGTGTGCTCCTGAACCGCCGCCTGTTGCCCATCACTAGAAATATCAGCCCTGGTCTCCGACTCTGCCGCAGATGACTGATGCTCGTTCTCCACTCCCAATGCTGAGAATGGTCCAGAGGTATCGTTCACTACCACCGACCCTGCTGGTTCAGAATCAGCCGCAGTAGACAATTGTAGGCCAGACGTCCCCCCAGACTTGGGATCCCTTTGAGACGACGCCCGCTCCTCCTCTGACCGAGCCACGGGGAATCCAATCTCTCTAGACACCTCCTCTCCAGGCAAAAGCACCACTTGCGACCTGGGTCCTAATTGCACATGCACATGTGTGTGATCCGATCTAAGAGTGACACGTGATTGATCAGGTCCCGCTTCACTCACTCCGGATCTTCCACCCTGTCCCTCTGCTACACCACTATGTGCTACTGCTGCATTCCCAGGCAATGTGCGCGCTGCAGGTATGATAGTATAGACTTCCACACCGTCACTACTGTCAGTGTGTGGCGATGCCGCTGAGTCACATCCAGCGTCTGAGCTGTTAGGTATCGGGTACGGCGAGCCGCTCATCAGTACAATGATAAGCCCAACCACTAATTCTCCACCATCTGGGCTGTGTGGGTTATATTCTATGTATATTAATGTGGTATAACTTGTGTAGTCATTATCAGCTCACTCCGCTGTTCTCACGTATTTGGGAAGACTAACTCTAGTGGTATGATGTTGGCCTAGCCCATTCTTTAACCAACACCAAGACGCCGATACAAGTCACCCTTTATTGTTCATTGGTTATTCACAGTTACAGTTGTTTGGTGAGTCCACTCAGATTGTACAGCTTCAACGACATCAGTCTATTCATACAAGCAGTTCATGTTTTAACAATCCGATGCTACTGGAGAGGTATAAGTACCATAGAGATCCTGTTCAATCCGTTCTTACATTGGCTAAGTGCAATACTAAATATCAAACAGCTTCATCCTCGTCTACTCCAGGAGTATGTGTTGCCTCCTCGGCTTCTTCCACAATACTGACTCCTCCCTATCTCTTACCAACCCCTCACACCTTTCAGACGTCGATGTTTTGCTCACCCGTATTCCCCCCTCCCCCTCTACAGAATCTACCTGACCAGATCTCGTCGACTCCCCTCCGTCTACACATTCCACAGCCTGCCATAAACTCTATACTACCATAAACCCTATACAGGACTCCTATAGCACTCTCCCATATAGCATATAATAAATACACACATAATACAGCATACAATAAATACCTACATAAGTGTACCCTGTTATACCCGTTCATTATAATTATTGGCTATTGATGACAAAACAGTATCCTGTAAACATTTTGTCATCTTGAGTAAAGATCAATTTCATACGGTGGCCTTTAGATAGGTGTATAACCTATCTATCAGAATGTTCCTGAAATAGTAGTCAAGTTTAAATAAGAAAGACCGAGAGATCCACAAAGACATTGCCGGACTAACATTTTCCAGACCACCATGTAAACACATGAATCAGTGTTCTACCATATGTTCGGTCTTAGCTTACATCGGTACTGTGCATAGGTCATAGCTGTACTTTTAGGACTCTGCAGATCGTGACTTTGAATCTTGGTGCCATTTTGTTGTTTGTATACCTACACCTGCTCTTTGAGCCCAGGGTAAAATGAAAACTCGTTCATGTCTTAAGTGGGACATGACGAAAGATATGAATTCCAGTTTAGCTTCCCCCATGCTAGTTGCTCCTAATACCTGGGTCATTATCTGTGTTGTGATCTTTATATTCGCACTTCCTCTGTGGTCTTCAGATGTCTAGAGTAGACAGTCTACATATGATCTTGTATGTCGTCCTCCAGTTAGCTAGTTTCCAATGTCACAAGAGACATTAGTGCTGTCTTTAGTCTTAGCTTTAGTCTAGTTCAGTGGATTAAACAAGTCTTTTCTTTCTATTCTATCTTTGTAGAGAAATCCATTCCAAAGTCGGACATAAAGGGAAAGGCAAAGCAGGCTAGCAAGAAGACTAACACTCAAGCCAATAAGCCCAAAATACAGGTCACACCCGGGGCAGCTGCAGGAAAGAAAAAGGCAAAAAGCAAGAAAAAAGATTTGAGTTCTGAGCATATAAAATATGTGACCTCACTTGTAGGCTTTGGTCTAGTAGGCTACATGTTGAGAAAAAGCTGGTTAGCTCAACTTGTCTTCACTTCCACCTTTTGGGTCTATCTCTATTGGTTTAGTATGAGGTTTGAGCCTTCAAAGAAGCACACAGTAAAGCTAGGTTTATAACAAGTGTGCCTTCATAGGATAAATCTCATTCACCACATTGTACCATTAATAATCATTTACCTGTCAGCAAATTGAAATCAAAGGGTCAAATCATAGCTCTATTGGCCCTCTTCACCATAAAACATCAGTCATCATGTTCATCATTTTTCATCTCTCACATCCTGGGGATCTAGGAGAATTTACTCTCGTGATCTGAATCATAATTTGTTTTTGTTCAATCAAATAAGGCAGTATTCTGAGATTCCACTATTATCATGAAAAGTTCTGATAGTGCAGGCAAGAAAATGGTATAAAAAACCTATGCTCATCACTATAGTCATTGTTTTACATCAATAAGGAGTTATTCAACGATCATAATTGAGATAAATACCTTGCGGTCTAGCATTCCAGTCCCTATCTGTCAATTAAGGAAGCAATATCGCATAGTACAACATAGGCATAGTTTATTATGATAATGGCTATTACATTTATGTTTTGCTCATTTTGAAAAAAAAAATATCTACATTAGCATGGGCCAGTCATGATATTTGTAACACGGCCATAATGAAAGTGTCCCATAGGAAATAATTGAAAGATATAATAAAGGCACTATGAGTTTACAACTACCGTAATGATTATAAGTAACATACTAGTCATATCAAACACCAACAAGTGCTTGTTCATATTATATACTCTGAACTTAGAAATAAGATAACATTGGTAGGACAGAAAAGGCAATAATGGTCCTAAACTTTACATGACATTCATATGCCTGCAGTGCTGATATTCATGTGCATTGTATAACATCATTTTGATTAACACCCAAGTTCAAGAATGCAGTGCTAAGAGGGGAGGAATGGGGCTTGAATTTGATGATTTCATTGATCCAAGATACTATACATAAAGATATGCATGCCAATTGTACATAGAGATTATGTTTGTGGTTGACGGTTTTATGCTAAGTTTGATGCATTGGTGTAGAATCTAAATTTGTTGCATTTGAATTGCACCAGTATGGTAAGGTTTGTGGTAGTAACATGTCCTTCTATTGATTATGTCTGAAGGTACATATCTGCCAAAGGAAGTAACATGAAAAGCAATAGCTCCAATGTTCCTATGTTCTTGGCTTCTTGCAAATATAATTTGAAGCTATTGTCTTCTAGTCATGGAACAGTTGATAAAAGTAACATCTTTCTGTCAAACTTTGGGTTCAGTCAAACTCACCTGTATAGAGGTTTTAGTAATATCAGTCATTGCAGAATTGATTCTACATCCAAATGTTTACACGAATGTAACACATTGTACTTGCTTTAATTCATGGGATGGGGCCGGTGGGTGCCTAAGTGCATCACTCATGCCACAGAATGCTTCATACTATATATGTGAAAGTGTGCCTGCTGCAATATCCATTGCCATTCTCTTAACTCTGGTACATATATCATTTTGAGGGTTTATATTTCAAGTTTACTTTGGAGCAGTGTTATTTAAACATACCCCTGTGCTCATATACTAGTAGATACAAGACAGGTGTTTTGTCCGTAGAGTAATATATCATGTCTTTCTCCTTTGAGTTCTGGTTGTGTGAGAATGTATTTCACAGGGGCCATGTTTTAAAAGAATTATTGGCTGTGACTAGTACTGTGTTTGGAAAATGTATGACAGGGCAAGTAAGAAAATAAAGGGGAATTCAATCCCACCGTGATACAATCCCACCTTGCCATTTCTGCACACTCATGAATGGATGGCTTCCTCCTGTTTTTGTGGTGTATTTAGAGTGCAACATTTACATAAATGAAATGGTTAGTTGCAAGTCTTCTAAAGTCATAGCTGAATCATTTTGCCCTTGAGTAGCTTTGTGTCTGTCAAGTTTTAGAATAAAGTCTCGACATTGGAATCTACTCTATGTAGGTATAAGATGTGGTTTCTAGATATAATATTATGTTCCTTTCTGCAGTTGCTAGAGATAAGAACACCAAAGTACTCTTGTCTTTATAAACAACAAATATACAACTGTTTGTTAAATGCAAGCTTGTCCCAACTTGACAACTAGCTAGAGTCGTTGCTGGCACCTAGGGATGCTGGTGAAAGTAGTTTTGCCCGCTGGTTGCTGTAGTGCCGATTTGTAGGCAGGTACCTCGCATAGTAATCTTCACCAGAAAATGGGGACCATTATCCCTATACACGAGAGAGGTATTCCCTAGAATGCCAACCGGGCGACATTGTGTTGAATGTCTTGAATGGCATCAGCATTTTCCTCTCAAATACCTATATATGTACATGTACTAGGTGTGTTCCAAGTTCTTGAAAGAAAGAGGAATGAATGGTAATGCAGCATGTGTCATCAATGAATAGTTATGGCAATGGAAAAAACACCATGGGTCAAATACACAGTTCAAAGATTTCTCCATGGATTTCTATTTCAAACAAGAATTATTAGTACCATATTAAATGATAAGCACAGAGCATGTATTTGACACATGTGTATATATGGTGACTGAGAAGAAAGAAGACATTAGTTAAGATAGAATAATAAAAACATCAACCAGAAGTATACGTAATAACTTTTAACAAACAGACACCCCAACTGGTTTATCAATTTGTATGTGTATATTTCAAGAAAATAAAGTGTATGAAAATAGAATATTGATTTCTGTTGTGTCACTGTTGTTTAGCAACCCATTGAAGAGGGATAGAGAGAAATATAAATTTTGATATTCAGTTTCAATCCATACCTGTGGTTAAAGTGTCCACTAAAAGTCCAGATTCTGTGATTTTCAGAAGCGAAGAAGAAGGGAAAGAACAAGAAGAAAAAGAAGGTGGTAAAGGCTGAAGCAGAGGATAAGAACAAGAAGTTAGATATCAAACATGTGGATATCAACTCAAACCCAGAAGAGGCAGCCAGTCAGATAGCAGACATGATAAAAGACAAAAGGGAGGAGTTGTGACAACACTAACCTCTATTGAAATCACAGTTAACATATAGTATGTACCTTCCCCAGTTCAATATTTTCATATCTAGGTCTATCAGTTTACATAATTATAGTATGCACATCCTCCAGTCCAATATTTTCTTATTTATCTCTATCAGTTGATATGGTATTTACCTTCCCCAGCTCAATATTTTCTTATAGCTCCATCACCATGAAGAGCAGCGTTCTCTGTTGTCAAGAATGGTAATGGCGTACATTCCTTGCATGTTTTAACATAATTTAGGCTTAATCTTAGGTCTCATAATCAGGTTGTGATTGATTGTTTTTTCTGGCTATTTAAGTCAAAGAGGAAAAAGAAAAGTAGTGTAATTTGGAGATCATCATGCACAATAATTATGTTAGAATTTGTGTACATTCTACACTGTATCTATATGTCATTTCGATTTCTTGAACCTTATCTCTTCCATAATCTTTTACCTTTATTCAGTGTCTGTGGGCCATACCATAGAATCTTGTATCCCCACCCCTCCTGATTGTTGATTGAAAATCCTGGGACAGTGAAGTAAACATCAACAAATTAAACAATGATCAGTTATCGTACAGTTTTCCAAGCAAGACAAATCTAATTGCGGTTGGATTGAACTTACACACCCACAACAATATATATAATACAGAAGAGCAATCGTGGAGGGGAGTAGTACATTTGCCTATTCCATGTGGTCCTAATGTGATATGAGGTAGAACAGATAAAATCAGTTCCAGTGATACAGAACTTTCCTCACTCAAAGATATTACATTGTCGTGCTTAGAATAATTATATAAAAAAGATATAATGAATGATGCGAAATGCATGTGTGATAAAATCCAGTCACAACAAAGTATAATATGGATGTGATCTGTCATGTTGATTGTAAAGGTAAAATAATACCATATGTACAGATATATGAGGTAAAAGCGATGGCTATATACTGTAAGACAATTCACTCTGAAAATACTGTTGATTAGAGTCACAATATTTTGGGTGGGTTTCATATTGCACTGCACCTTTCTTCCTTTTAACAAGTACAGAACGCTACGCTTAACATCAAAACACATTCTTATTATGAAGATATGTAACCCATTGGTATTTACAATTCTAGGTTTCACTGTAATTTGATACTCAGTGTGATCATAATGTGTTAGGGTGAAAGGGTAGAATATACAGAGTGAACGTTTGCAAGTGACGCTGGGTGAGATGATGCTCAGTGAAATTTATATTCAACTTGTTACAACAAGCCAACTAGACATATCTTTGTCAAAAATCATATTATTGTCAAAAATGAGACCAATCTGTAGACAAAGATGTTATTTAATGGGTATGGAGACAATTTCGGGTCATGATTTTTCTTTGATTATCATGGTCCAAACTAGGAGAGAGATAATGAAAAGTCATATAGTGCATTTTATGATAGAAACTGCAATTTATTGTACATGCATGTGTTAAAAGCTCCCGACATCTTGCATGTGAGATATTGGTATATTTTTGTAATGTACCCTTGTCAAGCTCATTCCCCTTTACACAAATCATGCAGCACAGTTTGTGTATTGTGCAATATTGCTTAGTGGAAATTATCCAATATCAATGTATCGAGCAGATCTTACCCATATAACTTGAGTTGTAATTTTAAGCTGACAAATTTGCAATGCAATGGAACATTGGCTAATACACATAAAAGAAGTCACCTTTCAGTAGCAACCCAATAAAGTTGGTCAATTGGTCAGATCTCGCACCATTAGTGCTCTGGCCACAGCAGATGTGCCCTTTGTAAAGATTTGTGAGTTGCACCCAATTATAACTGTGTATGGTCTTCAAATCAAGAATCATTCCATGACTAAAGAGACTCAATGACCATTGCAGAAAAGTAAAAAAAAAGAAAAAAAGGGAGAATAACAAACACCGTTACAAGCATGCATCATCTTCAACAATTTTCGTGAATCATATTGGGTGATCGGGTACACTTTCCAGAAAAGATAAGAAGTCCAATTGCATTCAGAGAAGGGTAAAGTGTCTCAGATAATGATATACAAAGAGTGGAGTATGGCTTTTGTGATGGAGTTATTATTTTTTGTTGTGATGTGTATCTATGATGATTGAATAAATAATATATGTCACAAATTATTACAAGTGACTTGTGTTTTTATTTCCAAGAAACTAGCCGCTTTACTCAGTACAACTAGGGGTCAAGAGTCTTGACAACTACTGGTAGATTTGACATGGCGACATGGACACTTTTTGAATTCGACATGGGGTATCATATCATGGGCACCATGGTGACTTGGGGCCGAGACATTTTAATGGGCAGGATAGTGTTGATTAGTTATACATATGCATTTCTTTACAATCATGATTGGTCCCCCACCAGCAGAAAAAAAGCAAGAATAAGGAAATGGGGGAGAGAATAGACAGGTATTGAGGAATGATGAGGGTAACCTGGTTTGCGATGAAGTACAGTGTGTTTACTCATGCCTGTGTCTCCCATTCATGACAGAACGATGGATGACTGATTCTAATACACACACAAGTAACACGTTTAATAAATCTTTTATCTAGAGTACTCGATCATGTTTATTGCTCCTGAAAAACCAGCCCAATGGGGAATAAAACATCCCAGTACAGCCAGTCCACACATATTCTAATTTTGATAGATCGGTTTTTATTGGGGGGGGGGGGCAATTAGGGAGTGGTCGTTATTATTTATCAACAGGTAGGTGGTGGTGGGTTTTAGCACAGATGTATCCATGAAAATTTGTTAGTCCCCCCTCGACAGCAGTCAAAATTTGTTGCGCCCACCCCCCCCCCCCCAACCCGAACCCGAACTTCTAAGAGGCAAGGGACATCTTTACTCCCATTTTAATCTAGATAGTTGTGCGGACTTTTTTTTTTGCTAAAAAGAGACCACATTCTTTATATTCCACCCCTCAAGATGGGTAAACAGTTTTTACGCGCCCACCCACCCACAAACCCACCCTAATGAGTGGTCATTTTTAACAATAGGGGGCTAGGGGGGCAAAAAAAATCAGACCCCCCCCCCTCAGAGTTGGCATATGCATGTATGTGGTAGACCTACAAATAAAGTTTATACTAAATTATTACACAGTGCACAACCATAGAATATGTATTCTATAGTATAGTATGGTACAACCAAGGGGTGCCACTCGCAGAGACTGGTGTTCTCGCAGCAAAGATGTTATCCGTCTGAAGGACAGTGATCAGCGTCTCACTCGTGGCGGGAACACGTTGTAGCTGGTTTGTAACATGCGTGTTTTACTCATAAAAAGGTATACATCCGGTCGGCAGTGATGGCGGCGCCCAGTTCGAAAACGAAGAAATTGTCACTGTCTTTTAAGGCTCGTCTGGACGTAAGATGCTTAATTGTTACTTTGAATAGTGGTAAACAATTAACAGTATGTTGGGATATCAATTGTGATCAATTGTTATGCTGCTCTATGCTATGTCACTAGTGTAGTGACAGTGTCACATAGACCTGCCCAGGCTTCCCTAGGCCTAGCCCACTTAAAAGGGTCTATTTCTCCTCTTTCCTATCCCCTCGGGATGTGTGTGGTGCACATATGCGCGGGCACTGACACATTCCTCGGGCTTCCCTAGCCCACTTAAAAGGGTCTATTTCTCCTCTTTCCTATCCCCTCGGGATGTGTGTGGTGCACATGTCATATGTGTGGGCACTGACACATTCTCCTGTGAAATTGTGTAATTTAGTTCTCGCCATGAATATGACCTTAGCTGTCGAAATGGCGTTAAACATCTATTACTCACTCACTCACTCATAGACCTGCCCTAGTGTGGGGAATCCACACCCGTTTGCCACTCCAACTTCCAAGATCGTTCTGTACGGGTGTGGGAGAGTTGTAATACCAAATGTTGGGGGAGTGCGGGGAGATTTTCCCCGCACCCCTTCCCCTCTCTGGATCTGTCTAAAAATAAGTGGGCATGTAGATACATCCCAACTGTCCTGAAAGTATGGATGCCGTACGATCATTTTAAGATGTGAAAAATGAATATTTTGCATGCCTGCCCTTCTTGCTAGTGTGCGTTTTTTCAAAACAAAGATGGCCCCCATGGGAAATTTAAACCCTCACCCGGCCAACTTCTACCTCCTGTATCTAAGTAAATATGGAGAGTTAAGCTTCCATTTTTTCAAATGTTGCAGATGTGAACATAATCTATCGTTCTTCTCTTCTACAGCACCCAGTTTTAACTCTAAATATATCAGTGAGATACTTATAAACAAACTGCTTGCAACTTCCGGTTGCAGCAGGAGGCAGAACCAGTAGCTGAAAGATCTTATAGTAGAGAGGAGCCAGTCCCTAACATCATATGCCTAGGGACCGGTTGGCAGGTCTAACCTGCCCCGGTCCCTAGGCTATGGTAGGTACATCACAAGACACATGAAAATTAAGATAAGGAGTTAGAGCTAAACCCCTGTGTCTTAGTTGTGCAGGAGAGTGCAAGGATTTCAAATCTTTTGGAATCATGTTGATATCTCAATTCGTTCTCACAGAATCGCAGAATTAGTATCTAGAAATCTGACATTTTTGTCCTAAGTATTCAGGCAATTTGTTGTGACCTTCTGGATCCCAATAATGGGCCAATTAGCCATAATAAATGAAGAAATGAAAGGGAGGTAAGCTAGTAAAATGTCAATTCAATTGGAATGAACCACAATATCAGCATGAAATAAAAAGCTATCTGACTCGGATGTTTACCTGTACGAAATTTTACCTTGACCTAATTTTACTGTGACCTATATATCTGACCTATATTAGTTCATGACCTAGATTCTGATATGATCAAATATATAGGAACAGACGCTGTAAAATATGAAGAAGTAGACATTCTGATAACCCAACCCCTGGTATTTGACCCTAACATTAACATCTAATGGGTTTCCTATTGACCAAGTTTCAGGCCACCCTATATGTTTGACCAACATTAGCTCATGACCTAGATTTTGATGACATGATCAAATAATTTTTTCCTGTGTGGTAGCAAGTTCACATGGTCGGGAAATCGTAAAAAATCAGTTAATTGCTCCCAAAGTTGGGGAGCCTGTGAAATAAGTTTATCTTAGCAGGTATTGTAAGTGTCACACCTGTATGATGTACATGGGTCATGCAGTGACAGTTTTAAAACTGCCAAATCACCATTTCGCACCTTCACACAGGAAAATGTGATTTTTCGAATTTCTTTTGCAGTTACCAGCTGTACTATTCAGTCCACATGCACAAACTAGACCTTATATGAAACGCCATGAAACATACTATTACTTTCTTTTAGTTTCATTCTACTTTTTCATTTTGGACAACTTGATTTAGATGACCTTTTCAGTCATCCACTTCAGAAATCTACAAATAGATTTAGATGACCTTTTCAGTCATCCACTTCAGAAATCTACAAAAATGTCTAGAAATGCACCAATTTCCCCGAAAAATTTTCATATAGGTAAAATAAGCCATGAAATACCAAGATAATTTCTTATATGTGTTCATTTATTCTTTGTTCTGTAAGAATATGCCAATTTCAGTGCAGTTTAATTTCCAGTGCAGCAATTTGTTGGGTCACAAAAAATACGTCACAAATGATGGACACTCCCGGAGGATTGGTGCAGGCATTGTGTGATGTACCTAGCTATGGCTTAATCATAATGTTAGAACGAAGTGCTGAGCGGTGGCCTCCACTATAGTCTAGTGTCACAAGACTAGCCTGTCTTTGTTGATCGCTGCCCAAATCAGATACTACTGCACCACAAGCAAATTAGCCTAATTTGCTTGTGGTGCAGTAGTATATTATTAGGCCGAAATACCTGCCTGCTCACAGGCAGGATCCAAGATATATACAAGTCTATAGTGGCACAAACACATGGCTAGTCTGAACTAAGACTAAGTACTCACTTTCAGTTCCTGGAAATTGTCCCTCCTATTCACAAACATGTAGTTTTCATGTACATCAGCTTATATTGACTGAAACATGAGATATATCCAATAAATCTGACATGTTTATCTTGAGCTTTAAATAGATATCACTACCTCAATGGCCTCCATTGTCAACATGTTGGGGTGTAGTGTAGTCTTTTTGGCACTAGGTGGCTACACCTGGCTTCAAGATGGCCGACAATGATTTGGAGTTAGGGAGGGAGATTTGAAAATCACCTGGATTATTAATTATCACAAGTGTTTCAAGTGCTTTGTGTATTGTGAATCTTTGGATATACATTGAGGGAAGTGTTGGTGGAAGCATTGGACCTGAACAGTAAGTACTTCTGTGAGAAATGGCCACTCTGCCAGATTGGCTGACCAAACAGACTACAACAGACACACTTGGTCTCTGAGGTTCCCTCAGAGTGTCCACGGAGTAAAGCAAATGGGGTGATCATAGTTACGATTGTAACCCAGTCATTTTTATAGGTTGAGGGGTGACTGGGTTATGATGGAGCTCAATGGGACAATCTAAGGTCGCCATATTGAATTTTCGTGAGAGAAATTGGTATGTTTATTGAATTATTTTCATATATGAAAATAATTCATTCACATGTAACACCACACGCTAGAATTTTGTCCACGTCCTTCTCCTAGTCAGTCATAGGCTTGCCATAGCCTTTCAGCTATTCATTTTTTTTCTGTGCCTGCATAGGTATAATATCTAAGACCTCGCCTCAGGCTAAATAGCCAATAAGAAAACGGATATATATAAAGGCTTCTAGTCAAAAAGATTATTTTGCTTATTCTTTTTCGAAACTGATTTTTTTAGCGCCTCCCTTTTTTAGCGGTGGTACCGCAAAGCGGTACGGGAGTGCGCTATGATGATTGCATTTGCCCCATGTGATGAGGTCTCACAATACAAAATTACTGAATAGAGAAATTGATAATTGTGAAATCTTCTTTATGTCTGCTTTTAAGAGACATGTCATCAAACACTGGTATACCGACATAAATGGCTGGAGGCGTCTTTTTAAGCGGTCACAACCGCATTTCTTGTTAGGGGGGCATATTTTTTAGGGGGACGAAACACCCCAGATTCATACCGAACACTCCATATCCGCGCATATTATTTGCATAATTAGCATAATTATGCAGTGTCCTGGTACTTTTCAATATATATATAGATATGTGTCATTGCTCCCTTGCAAGGATAAACTCCTGACACCTAGTGACTAAGTATTGACATTAAAAAGATTAATAGCACATTATTCATTAAAAAGTGGAATCTGAACAATAGAAATGGAATACCCCTCCCCTACCTTCCTATAGCATCAAACCATTTGTTCAATGGAGGCAGCCATTGCTTGATCAGGTGCTTAGACATTTTAGATCCAAATGCTAGTTACCAGTGCATTATCACTGTTGATAACCTTTACACATCAATACCTGCAGCCACTGGGGAGACAGCCAATGCATGGTACCACAAGCCCTGTTTGCACTGTATGGTGTTTTGTGGTTTTTTATGTTTGATTCTGAAAGTATTTACTCACTATTTGTCAGCAATTAGTCAATATATGTTAGTACTTAGTCACTATATAACAGCAATTAGTCAATATATGTCAGTAATTGCTCACTATTTGTAAGCAATTGGTCAATATTTCTCAGAAATTTCTCACTATTTGTCAGCAAACAGTCAATATATGCCATTACTTAGTCACTTTATATTTGGTCAATTGTTCAATATATGTTAGTAATTGCTCACTCTTTGTCAGCAATTAGTCAATATATAATAGTAATTATTCACTTTTTGTCAGTAATTGGTCAAAATATATCAGTAATACATCACTATTCATCAGCAATTAGTAAATATATGTTCGTACTTAGTCACTATAAAACAGCAATTAATCAAAATATTTCAGTTATTGCTCACTATTTGTAAGCAATTAGTCAATATGTGTCAGTAATATCTCACTATTTGTCAGCAAACAGTCAATATATGCCATTACTTAGTCACTATATATCAGTACTTAGTCTTTATATATCAGTAATTGCTCACAATTTGTCAGAAATTAGTCAGTAATTACTCACACTTTGTCAGCAATTTTATCAATATATGTCAGTAATTACTCACCATTTATCAGAAATTAGTCAATATATGTCAGTAATTACTCACTATTTGTCAGCAATTAGTACATATATGTCAGTAATCACTATATATCAGCAATAAGTCAATACATGTCAGTATTTACTCAGAATTCATCAGCAAATAGTCTATATGTCAGTATTTACTCGCATTTTAATGAATAAATGTTAGTAATTAGCAATTGGTCAATATATATTAGTAATTGCTCACTGTTTGTCAGCAATTAGTCAATGTATGATAGTAATTATTCAATTTTTGTCAGTAATTAGTCAAAATATATGATTAATAATTCACTATTTGTCAGCAATTAGTCAATATATGTTAGTAATTACTCACTATTTGTCAGCAATCAGTCAGGATATGTCAGTACTTAGTCACTATATATCAGAAATTAGTCACTATATATCAGTAATTGCTCAAAATTTGTCAGAAATTAGTCAATATGTCAGTAATTACCCACTCTTTTGTCAGCAATTAGTCAATATATGTCAGTAATTACTCACTATTTATCAGAAATTAGTCAATATATGTCGATAATTACTCACTCTTTGTCAGCAATTAGTCAATATATGTCACTATATATCAGAAATTTGTCAACACATGTCAGTATTTACATACAATTTGTCAGCACTTAGTCAATATATGTCAGTATTTACTCACATTTTGTCAGCAATAAGTAAATATGTCAGTACTTTGTCACTATTTGTTAGCAATTGGTCAGAATATATTAGTAACTATGCACACTATTTGTCAGAAATAAATTACCGTAAACTCCCGCGTATAAGACGCGTCCTCTACGCCAAACAAATGCCTTGTGGGTCTTATAGGATGTACTGAAATTGGGGGTGCGTCTTATACGAGGGGTAATTTTACTATAGAACAGTACTGGATTGACAAAAATCACCCTTAAAATGTGCGTCTTATACGCGAAAATGGTCCTGCTGAGTTTGGGGTGCGTCCTATACGCGCAATGCGTCTTATACGCGGGAGTTTACGGTAGTCAACATATGTCATTATAAATTATGTTAGCATAGTACATAGCATTATGCCTTGACTGATACGATGCAGGGACCATCAGAAATATGGGCCTCTAAGTTAGAAAAAATAGAATAGGCATAGATTCATAGTCATTGATTTATTGGTACATTGTGCCTTGACTGGTATAGTCAAATTATGTCAGTACCTATGCACCTTTTGTCAGCAATTAGTCAAAATGTGTCAGTAGTTATGTACTATTTGTCAGCAATTAGTCAAAACATGTCAGCACTAACTCACTATCTTTCTGCAATTAGTCATTATATGTCAGTAATTATGCACTATTTGTCAGCAATTAGTCAAAATATGTGAGTAACTATGAATGAATGAATGAATTACTGAAAGGACTTCATCAAGGCCTAAGCAGTCTAGGTCATGGTCTAATGCATTTTCAATAGATGAGCTATTGGTAAAAATTTAACGAGAGGGAACCTATTCAAATATTCTGGTCATCAACCTTGGCAAAATAATTCATCACAGCTATGCTGTGCTTTCCTCAAGGTTTTCCTCAAGTCATCAAAAACATGCCTCCTCGTGTACGATTTAGACTACCGTAATCTCCCACGTAGAAGACGCGCTACGCTTATAAGACGCACCCCAAACTCAGCACATGCATTTTCGCGTATAAGACGCACATTTTAATGCTGAAATTTGTAAGATTAGTACATTTCTATAGTAAAATTACCCCTCATATAAGACGCACACCCAACCTGAGAGAAAGCTATAAGACCCCCCAGCATTTTGTTTGGCGTAGAGGACGCGTCTTATACGCGGGAGTTTACGGTACTTACAAGTAGCTGTGGTGGAAGTGAGTTCTATGTAGACATTTAACAATAGTTGAATAAGAAAATACTGTGTTTTGGTGAAGAATACATGCTTGTATGATCTACAATCTTTAAAAATCTTAATCAGAAACGTTCAAGTGAATTTAGCTTGCCACCATTACCAGAAGTACACTAGATTCCTCTGATTGGTCCATACAAATCACGTGACAGACTGTCATGGCGTCAGCGGCAACCTTTGCTTCTCTCTGACTGCTAGTGGATTTTTTTATATTCATTATTTATCTATTTATAAGGGAAAATATCATGCAAAATGTCCACAGGCCCCGAGATTTGGATATAAGCTATGATTTCAGAGTATTTCCAAAGGAATCAAGGGCCATTTACAACTGTTATTTATGCGAAAGTGCTCATGAGTAAAAGGGTCATTTTCGGCTTGGGCTATCCTTAGAATTTGCCAATAGCTGTCGTCATAACCCCAGTCACCCCTCAACCTATAAAAATGACTGGGTTGCAATCGTAACTAGGTGATCATGGCAAAGTCGTGTGGCGAACTTGAGTACATACAAGGTTGTAAGGGAATGATCATTTTTTAACAACAGGGGGGGGGGCTGGTGGGTTTGAGGGGGGTCAGAATTTTTTCAACCCCTCTGATGGGGGGGTAAAAATAATTTCACTTGTTTTCAGTGGAAAACCCCGCGCATTACTATAGGGTAAAAGGGCACGTTCGCGCATGGTACAAGGGGGGGTCAAAAAAATTTTACCCCATCAAGAGGGGGGTCGAAATTTTTTTTGCGCATCCGCTCGCAAACCCACCAGCCCCCCCCCACCACTCCCATTCCCCTGACTGTCCTCCTCCCTTCCTCATACCTTGTAGTTCATTTTTTTCACACCAGCCGGCAGTGCAGCACACTCACCTTCCCGTCCACACTCCCACAGAGCCTGATATGAGCCTGTCCACAACCAGGAGACGCAGGGAGTTAGGACCCACTTGGCAAAAAACGTTTTTGTTTTTTCAACCAAATAACCAAAAAAAAACATGTTTTTTTTTAACGTAAAAAAATCATTTTTATGCCAAGTGGGGAGTGTGCCTCCTGTCTTCACTAAGGGAGTGGTCAATTTTTAACAACAGGGGGGAGGGACAAAAAGATTTTAGATCCCTCTTAGGGGGGGATAACGGAACATTTTTCACCATTTTTTGTGGCAAGACTATGTTTTTGCCCCCTCCTAAATTTTTTTTCAACTCTTTGACTGTCTTGAGCACTTACATCTTCAAAACTTACACCTTGAGTACTTATCTTGAAATAGCATCTTCATCTTGTGCACATAAATCTTGAGCACTTACATCACATCTTGAGGACTTACAATGCTGCATATACCCAGTACCGGGCAGCCTCGGCCAGCGGCTATTAATACTCAGTTTAATAGCCTGGGAGCATCTCTATATTCAAATGGATGTGTATTCCATTTTATTGTTTTATTGCCCCTTTGATGAAGATAAGAATCTGATTGATCTGGGATGTGTATTCATTCTTCAAACTGAGATTAGATCACTGCACAAGTGAAACATCTGCTTGGGGAGTGAGCTTCACCGCTTGGGCGACAATCTAGTCAGATGAAGGTCTGAAGCCAGCCCATACTCTTGTCAGGCTGGAGGGGGCGAGCCTGGGTACCGGGGTACTTCACTTCCATTATTGTGAAATAACATCGTGATCTTGAGCGCTTACATCTTGAGCACTTTCACAATTATTGTATGTTGTCAAGAAAAATTCATTGTAAGGGGATCCTTTTTCTATAGAAATGTATGGGAGTGATTAAACAGATTTGGGACAGTGTGATTTGTTTGTTATAAACGAAAATTCGTTGAAACAGGATTCTTTGTGAAGGAATTTTACTGTATTAGGTTGCATAGGACTTGTCCTGCCATCTAGTGTGTATACAACTATTTCATTAGCTATGATACAGCAGATGGCGCTAGTGGTGGCCATGTCCCTTTCCTCCCACTACAAGGGCATGGCTGGTATGAACTCTAGTACCTGTAACAGGCCGATATGTTTGCAATAGTCTGTCTAATTTTTGGCTCGTTATTTTCTCTTAATATCGATAGTGGGTATAACCACACCATTTCCCTCTGTGCTGTTTTGATTTCTAAAACCTGGAGCATCATTTTACATTACAAGTGGGGATTTTGGTAAAGGGTGTCTGTGCACTAAGGGTAACCCTATGGGGCCCTGTGAGTGGATGCTGGACATGCCCATGTAAGCAGCAGGGCTACTGGAGCGCCATCTAGTGTATCAGCCTGGTTAAACTAATGTATAGAATAGACTAGCTGGAAGATGAGAACTGTCAGGGTGTTTGGAAGGGGTACACAGTGTGTAACTACTCAGGATCTTGAGCACTGACACTGATGTAAGTACTCAAGCTGGCCGCACGACTTAGCCATGATCACCCCTTGAGTGATACTACTACACGTATTACTAGTGTTCTAAAACGTAGTGTCATTAGCAGAGCTCTCAACTCTCATGAGACCGCTGAATCCAGACCAAAAGTAGATGAAAAAAATAAGAAGGGGGTTCCCCGATTTAATGGACAGCATGTTATATTCCCCTTCTCAAAAATTAGAGTGACAAGTGTGCGTACAGAGACTAGGAGTGTCATCGATACCTACCAAATCGATACGTCGCGATTTACGAAATCGCGATTATCGCATCGATAAAACCATTATATCGATACAGCCATTTGTCAGGATCTGGGCTTTCCAAATTTGAAAGAATTTTGCAAAAATTCCTATTAGAACTGAAGTTATGACGAAAAGTGTATTGCGATTCAAATATATTTTGAATTAGCCGTGTCCAACAATTTTTTCTGTCGATAAAATTATCTGTAATACAGGGTTAATTTGTGTTTGTCATTACATTTTACCACTAGATCATGTAATTCTGTAAATTTTGTTTACAAGGCAATATAATGACCCTTATATCATGGTCATTATGGTCTATTTAGCAATAATCGATATATTTGAAATATCAAGACTAAAATGATGATATTCATCATCGATATAAATTGGATGTCAATGACACTCCTAACAGAGACTATCTTACAAAAAGATTGCCATACTTTTACTCATGACAGATTATCAAAATCCACCCGCTGGTTTGTATTCTAGCGGCTCCCAACTCTCACGCGTCTGGCATGAGTCTCACGCATTTTGGGCTTATCTCACTCTCTCACGCCAGGGTGGCGGAACCTATTCAAATTTGAGGGGGGGGGGGAGTCAGCACCCAGAGATATTGGGTGGGGGGGGCGCTTTCAATTAACTGTGGCAGGAGGGGGGCGGGGGTCAAATGTACAGCTATTACTACATGACTTTAGTATAAAAGGTTTGTATGTAGAAATACATTGAAGGGGGGTCTGGAGGTACATCCTCGGAAAATTTGGAAATTTTAGAAGTGAAATGGTGCATTTTGAGCCCAATATAGTCCTATTTGAGAGCATAAAAATTCCAATATAAAACAGAGTTTCACCAGGACCTAAAATCGCCTAAAATGTTTGGGGGGGGGGGGGCAAAACAGTCTGCCCCCCCCAACTTTCATGTGCCCCCCCCCCGGTTCCGCCGCCCCTGCATGCAGAGCAGGCTCTTTCTCACGCATTTTAGACTTAAAGAGTGAACTTGGACTTTTCCACACTGTTTGGTGTCAATTTGTATCTATTTTTCAAAATTTTCTTGGGGACACCCAAGTTTCAGGTAATTTGTGACATTTACCCTAATGTTTAGACATTTCTGACCATTCCGGCAAAGTCTCACTCTTTGGCTTCATCAAAACTTGAGAGCTCTGCATTAGGGTCTCACTCGCAGATATGTGATTATCTACACTCACACTGTATGTGGTCTACACTGGCACTGGACAACAATCAGCTACTTAGCTGGCGACCCATTGCAACTCAACTGCAGCAGGTATACTATATGACTATCTTGGGATTAATCTCAAGGTTAGAAGCAGTCTATGATTTGTCCACTAGTCTGTCAGTGTCGCTAGATGTGTATTCCAGTTAATGCTCAAAGGGAGTGGTCATTTTCTATCAACGGGGTTGGTGGTTTTGTGGGGGGACAAAAAAAATTCAGACACCCCTCATAAGGGGGGGAGGGCAAAAAAAATGTCATTTCTCATTTTGAGTAGAAAAGCCTGCATGCTACTAAAGAATAAAAAGGGGGGACAGCCCATTACATATTAGGGAGGGATCATTTTTTAACAACAGGGGGGGGGGAGCTGGTGGGTTTGAGGGGGGTCAGAATCTTTTCAACCCCTCTGATTGGGGGGTCAAAATAATTTCACCTGTTTCAGTGGAAAACCCCGCACGTTACTATAGGGTAAAATGGCACGTTCGCACATGATTTTTCTGCCCTTATGGGGCGGGTCAAAAAGATTTTGCCCCATCAAGAGGGGGGTCATAATTTTTTCGCGCATTCGCGCACAAACCCACCAGCCCCCCCACCCCTGTTGTTAAAAAATGATTACTCCCTTAGTTTATGTGTCGCTTGTCTATTTTCAGCAATTAGGATGCCCATACACGGAGGGTGTAGAGGAATCATGGATCACAGAGTTGATATTCCGACCTGGAGAACAACGGATTCGTCTCCTACAATGGCTCTTTTCTAAGTGAGTTGATACCTTAAGTAAATAATCACCCTACATAATGTATTACATGTAAATCTTTAGGCTTATGGGCTGCAATTTTGTTACCCTGAATTGATTTCACAGACTTCTTAGTTGACTGTGTCATTCAATGTTTGTCTACGGTATTATCTGTTTTGCCTCTTCAGGTTAGATTCAGCTGTGCACGACCTTCTTGACACACAGTATGCATCCTTAGACATGAAAATGGACTCAAGAATACAGCGTGAGTGTGGTTTATGTACTCTGCAAGACTACATTTTCTATTGTATTTTGTCCATGAGGCAGACACTCTCCGGATGTGCTAATCTACATGTACACAAATAACTAAATGATATTTATACTCTTTACTATTAAACAATTATCAATCACTTTTTATAACTCATGGTATTATGACGAAGCTTGTATGAAAAAGGAATCCATAAAGCAATTCTCATTGTATGTAGATATTCACTCGTAGTACCGGTACTTAAATTTCATATTTCAGGCCTTCTTTTTGTTGCCTCTACTCTTGGACTTTGCAAGCAAGACGACGCAGAACTTATCCGGGTAAGTAGGTAGCAGAAGACCCACTGTTTGAGTATTACACCATTCTACTCACCACAAGGGGGGTGTGGTGTTGCTAAAGTGGGGGTCCTTACTGCATAGATATATAAGCCACATCGGGGACTTGAATATAACTGGTTCTATATTGTTCTATAATGCTGTAAGCTGCATCCCCGTGTTTCGGCTTATTCCATAATCTGCACCTGAGCTCCAGTTCTCATAAGCCATGGTTTATACGCAGGAGTTCACATCACGATTGTATTGATAAATGCAAATAAGACAGGTTAAAAAATTGATGTCTGAAAGAAGGAATTGTTTATTTATGTAGGTGACAAACTCCATAGCGTATCAATTTTGTACATGAGTAAGAAATCAATTTGTTACATGCATGTAGAACAATGTATTTTAAGTGTTTGCCTAATATGTTTGGGGTTTTCTTGACATAAAGGGGACAGCACCAGCTAATAAACAAGTGGCATTCATCGACCAGTTACTAGATATTGTCTGCATTGTCGACGCTGCGGACGATCCGTTCATGTTAGTATCTCACGCAAAGTTTCTCCTATTTAAGCGCTTGTATTTAAGCTTAAGATCCATAAGCCATAATTCTCATTTTCGCTATTACTGACTGTAGTATATCGTCGCCTTAGAGCTAGAAGGTTGTAAATGCATTTGGATCAACAAGGTAACAGGTACCTCAGTGAGGCCCCTCAGAGAGGTCCTACAGCATTTTTTCCAGTGGGGGAAGACGCGTCTCACGTCTCTTAAAAAAATTGCACCTACAACCTTCTTGCACTAAGGCGACAATAATTATATAGAACAAGATTAGATAAAGAACACATTCAATTAAACTCATATCGCAGCTATGCATTGCTTGTGCAATAAATGGAAAATATTGTAAAATGTAACTAATGAATTTAGAATAAAATTAAAAACCACAAAATACATTTCAGGGATGGGTCCAAATTGGATGACCAGTTTGCTAATGACTGTGTGCTGACTGACAACCTCTTCAAACAAGTCCCACCAGACTCTCTCTATGTGGAGAAACCCAAGCTACTCCCTCCAGACATTGTCAAGGTACTGGAACAAATGCGGCAGGAGAAGGGATACACCGAGAAGGACAAGTAAGTTCATGTTCTGCAGTACCTCGCGTATAAGCCGTGGCTTATAGCATTTCTTTCAACTCAGGGTGCACCTTATACATGAGATGCACCTTATCATGCTTAGAGGCAAGTGTTATGGTAGTTCTTTTGTGTTTTAAAATAGTTTTGTCGACCTGAGGATTTCTTTTTTTTTAAGTAAAGATATGAGCACACAAGATACATCCATATTAGTTCCCAAGTTTGTGCTGCAAATTATTTTCATGGGAAAAAGTGCCTAGCATTTTGAATTGTGAAATACTTCTTACCAAACTTTTGCTTGTAAATTTTAGATAAATGCGCTTCAATAATCATTATTCATCTTTTTCCTAGAATACTCATACCAGATAGCAGCAGGTTGAGAGAGATGGCGGATCAATTAGCTGCCGACCTTGGGAAGCAGAATGAAGTCTTAAATGAACTAATGAAAAATGTAAGTCCTATTTTTCCATTATGATGAATCAGTACATCCAGAAATAAGATGATCACGACTAGTATCCCAGAAAACATTCTCTAGAATGCTCTGAAGATATACAAGTATACGTGAATGTAATAGGAACCCTCACAATGTTGACAGAATTATCGAAGTAGTAGCCCAAGTGATGCAGTAAACAAAAACAGCTTGATCAAACCTTAGAAAAGATGAGCTTCAAAAGCATGATAACACCACACTTATACCATACCCCTCCTTGTTTGGCAGTATGACTACCCGTACAAGGACGAGGTGACGGAGCGTAAGGTGGCCCGCACACTGAAGCTGGTCCTGTCCGAGTTGGAGCAGCTCGTTGTCAGCTTCTCATACTGCTTCGAGAACGAGATGAGAGCCTGGTGTAACAAGTCTCCACCTCAGGTTTCTGAAATTGGCTCGGCATTCCGCCGCGTACACAACATGCTCCAACACTTCACAGCTGTAAGTCATAGCATTAATGTGCGTGTAGAATAAAAGTCCAACGTAGTTTTATTTTGGATGGGGTATTCACCGTCTATTCTGCGGTAGCGTAGCCATGACTATCTGCTGGTACAAGATTAAATGTGTCGTAGTACCTAGCATATATCTCATATACTGAACCTTTTCAAAGACCTGGGCAAGTACTCCTTCATACAGAGACATCAGACCCTCAGAGATCCATGTTGAGAAATACTTCCATGTGTGAAGTGTTCAAGGGTCCTAAAATTTTCAGAGGTTGGACTAACACCCAACTGATATCTCTGTAATCATACATTGTATAACCAAGCCCCTCATTTTGAACATTGGGACACATAATTAGGCTTGTACTACATATAATTGTATGAAAAATTGGTTAAACATTTCAAATGCAAGGAAAGAATTGCATGCATGACTTAGAGTCAAGTGAATAATCATGGCTGTCATTGTTTTTTTTTTGTTGTTTTTTTCACACAGCTCTTAAAAGCACTGGCCTCCATACGTGGTAGTTACAGTCACATAACGTCAGATGTCCACGATAATATAGTCACACTCTCCAACAAGGCCACAGCACAGACAGGATCAGGTAAGGAGATATTATTACAGGGATGCCAGTCTTCCGTTTTTTTCCGAATTTCCGAATTATTTCAACCAGAATGTATCTCTTTAGAATTAAGTTCCTTCCAATACCAGAATGGCCAGGTGCCCTTCTATATGTAATGGTCCCATATCTGGTCAAAGTTGGACCTCTGAAGGCCGTACACTCTACTTCTGTACTGTACTCCTATAGTGCCAGGTGGTACCATGGTCCCTTGCAGCCACAGGACTCTGGGGTCGGAAATCTACCACTCAGTCTCCTTCTACAGTGGCCCATTCCAACCTGGTATGTCGGATGCTGTGTGGAGGCCCAAGGAGGACCCCCTTCCTGGTATATCTAATCTACCCCAAGTTGGCAGGGTCCCTGTCAGTGGGGTTGTAATATCTACTTAAAGCAATACACATTAAACTCTCAGTATCAATTGAATTATTGACACCCCATAACCCCTTTCCTACTTCTTAGTTGTGGTTTGAGAACTACAGTAGCTCACCCACTTGATACCAATGCTTACACACAATGGAGCATGTCCCTTTGTAGACCTCGGCAGGTTGAGGAAGATGCAGTATAAGAGAAGGGTAGGCTGATGGAGGGGTATGGGCATGGGGTACCTGGTTACCGGGTGCCGAGGTCAGGAGGTGGGGTGCGGGGGGGGGGTTGTTATTTCATTCCTACCCCTTATGAGCTGAAAGTGAAAAGTGTCATCAAGCTATTTTATATTATGCCGAACATAAGCTACTGCTCGTACATGAATCAGACAGACACCAGGGCATGGAGGGAGGGAGGGGCTGCCTCTGAGGTAGGTAGCTAAAATTTTCGACTTTTTCAACACTGGGCACTGGCATCCCTGCAGATAAATAAACTGAGTAAAGAATACAAATTGTCTAAAGATATATGAGGTCTTATTAGGGGGAACAATAAATACATTTTAAGAGCAAATCATTTTTCTTTTGTATGATGCAAAGACCATAGGAGATTGTGGTGTCTAGCTGTCCCTCCTTCACTTTGTTTTCCTTGGCTGTGGGGACAGCCTCTAAAGATAAAGTAGACTACGTCCAATCAATTTGTATAAGACAGTTCTGTGAATTCTCAAGGGGAAAAATCATTTATAAGTTCACCCCAAAAATACTCCTTTCCCTTCAGGTCTGCTAGCAGCTAACGTGGGTGAGGCGGCACTGGAGTGCTTCCAGGATTGTATAGAAGTGCTTGAAGAGTCAGTCCACAGACAAGAACAGTCTCTAGCGGTTAATTCCACCGCCAACACATACAATGCCTCCGTGGTCAGGATTGGACAATAGGATTTGTGGATTGGGATGGGAAGTGATAAATGGATGTTGTTGTTTTCCATTGAAAAAAAAAAACTGTTCTACATTGCCATGTTAATAAGGAATATGGAAGGATTACAGAGGGATGAATCTGTTACTTTAGCATTTAATAGTGTACAGTGTATGTTTTTGTATATATATATATATATATATATATATATATATATATATATATATATATATATATATATATATATATATTTTTTTTTTGTATGCTAAATCTAACTTTTGTAAAATAGATACATGTAGATCGAAGAAAGATGTGCAAAAACTGTTTGTTAATAAAATAAAAGTGTTCAATAGTGCCGTGTTGTGTCTACCGTCATACCATTTACATTGTTTCAAAATCCCTTGAACAAGCTCAACAAGTGCACATATAAGCTGCCCCTGACTTTGGGTGAATGCTATAAGCCGCACATAGGGTCTGAACAGGTCATTCCTAGTATATTTTTGATATTCAAAACCCCGCATACATAAGCAAATGCTCGCCATGAATATGACCTTAGCTGTCGAAATGGCGTTAAACATCTATTACTCACTCACACAAGCAAATGTTCCATGGGAGTGGACATTTGCATTTAGGTCATGGCCTATGGTGTTAATTTGCTTTAAGATAAAGAAAAACTGCTCAGCTCCATTCAAAATCCAAGATGGCGAACCCCATTGAATACAAGCACAGATATGCCACTTTTCCTAACTTTTTAGGAATTCCGAATTTTGGAATTCATTTCCTGTAGGCATTTTCTATTCGGAGTCTCGAAAATCAGGATGTTTTCTGAATTTTCATTGACCAGTGAGTGGCATCTCTGCAAGCATATTGTATTCCATGCCCCCCATGGAATACGGCTGTTCTAGTACTAATCTATAGTAACGATCGTATCTGCCATGACAAAAGCCACATCCTCAGTTTAGGAAGACTGCTGAAAATTCTCGCATATAAGCCGCAGCTTATAAGGGAACCAGGTACTCGTTGCAGCTTATAGGAGGTTCCCAATGTCTGGGTGCGGCTTATAGGACAGGGGTGTAAAATCTCCGGGGAAATGCGGAATTCCGCGTTTTTGGTCCATTCTTGAGATCGATGCAAGTCCACTGCGAAAAGAAATTGCCATTTGTAGGGGGGGGGGGTCTGACTTAGAATTTCTGCCAATGTCATTCCAGATTGAGAATTGTTGGCCTCCCAATAGTAATTCCAATATATATTACCCCGGTACTATTGGGAGGCCAACATATGCTGGCTGCTTGCTATATATTACACTTCAGAGGAAATGGGTTTCTGGATTTCACACCCCGGATAGGAGCACCTTATCTTGTCAAGTAAGAGAGTGGTCATTTTTTAACCATGGGCGGGGGGGGGGGGGGGTGGGGGGTAAAAAATTTCATACCTCTGAAGGGGGGGGGGGTCACCTCTTTTCAGCAAATAAGCCCGCGCATTAGTATAGAATACGGGGGGCACGAAAAGTTTCATGGAATAAGAGGGGCACAGAAAATTTCACTCTGGGATCAAATAAAAACATTTGGAGCATGGGTGGATTCTTTGCACATGCGCACTCCAAATTATGATGTTTGAATGCAGTACTGGCAATTAATTCCTGTATGCTAAATTCATACATCATACGATCATCAAGGTACCATGCCACCCAAAAAGGTACTTCCGTAGCGCACTTAAAATTATAAATTGGTCTAAATCTCATATCTTTTTGTCCAATCTTTGCTGCAACTATATACACGGATGCCAACACATTCATCTGTGATATTGTGTAATGTATTTTTCTTGCCATGAATATGACCTTAGCTGTCGCAATGGCGTTAAACATCCATTACCCAGTAACTCCTCCCAAAAAGGGCTTAACCTCCCAAGGTCACGTTGCAGTTGACATGTATATATTTAGATGGGCAGTTTTGTATTGATCCTATAGGATCATCCTCCCACTGTGGACAAGGCCCCGCCCATCCTGATCACTCTGACCCTGCATCATTTGAGCTTTACCAAGCAGGAGGTCAACAACCAGGGAATCTGCCTGAGATCTATAGGAAAGCAGTTAAATCTGACAAAATGGGGATATTTAGTACCAAAGTCCATTCACCTGGCCATTACTGTAGTGCCTATTTTACAGCGCGTCTGCGTTATGTGAGGAGTTTCTACTGTGAGAACTTCTGCTGTGGTGACTTTTACAATAAGTTCTGCTGTAATGATAAGCGACTTATCTACGACCAGAACAAGGATATACCTGCCATGACACCGGTCGATATAACACGATGGAGTGAAACGTATGTTAAGTTATAAGTATATTTATGTATTGGAAAATTTTGCACATCTATTAGCTTTCCTATGTAAAATTGTCCAAAATAATAAAAGAAGATATTTGATATGATATTTATTCAATAGGCGTGAAAGTACAGAGGACAATTTTAAAATACTTTGTCCAGAGGAGGACAATGTTAAGATAGTCCAGAGAACTGAATTGGTTGTTAGACATGTAGAAAAGAAACTGCTGAAAACCACCACCCCCACCATTAATGCTAGGAACCGTATGCATTTCCAACAATTAGTGGCCTGAGATCAGCGAACCAGAAAATTTCTCAAAAAAAAAAAAAAAATGATAGGAAAATAAAATTTATTAAACCAGTTGACAGATTGTTTGTGTCAGCAGGTTCTCAGTGATGCTGGGGTGCGTGATCGGGATAATCTGTATGGCGGTTCTTGCTATACTTGCTGTCGTCCTATATTGTTGGCGGTCAGACACTCAGATTGCTGCAGCAGTTGATTCAGGTAAGTCTATGATATCAGATTATTTAATTTTATAATTTAACACAGGTGGCTTGCCTATAGTCTGTGAGAAGTAATGTAATACATTGTGTGTAAGGCGCATCACGCACCCTGAGTTGAATGAGATAATTCAAGACGCACCTGGGGTTTGATTTTGGGCAGTTCAAAAGGCAGTGGTCAATCAAACCCCCATAAAATATTTGTGCAATATCTGGATTAAGTGGCATATCTATCAGCTTCTTCCTTTTCCCCTTCCCCTGTCTGGAATTATCTATAAGCCGTGGTTTAATGCAGGGTTTTACTGTACTTCTTATTAATCTGTCGTAAACTTTGAAATTATATCTTTACCAGCTCATCACCGGTCTTCAGTGATTGAATTTGACAACACTGTATTTGGTCTACGAGTGTCAGGACAAGATTCGCCCGACCAACATTCGCCATTAACTATTGCCGTTAGTCGAACAGATGGAGCAACCGGGAGTACTTCACGGAGATCAAGCAGCGTAGCTGTGGGAGGGGCACGCAAAAATAGTTCAGCACAAAAAGTTGGGTTTTACATCTCCGATGCCAACTATAGGAAGGGAAGTGGGCCTCTGATTTATGTTTGAATCTGATTGATACAAAGAATGTTGATTTTTTCCCCCTTTTCAAATTCTATGAATATTTTCTTACATGTATAACAAAGTACCGAAAGCATGTACCGGTAGTGTGATTTATAAAATGTGTGTTATCCTATAGGGCAGTTGACCTCTGGAACACACTAAGTTATGACACACTTAAGATCTCTTGATCTTTTGGATGGGGCGTAAAACCCATCTATTTTATAGAGGAGGGTTATAAACAAGTACTGATTTGACACATACACACCTATATAAACCTATTTTTCTGAAATTTAGTAAATATTAAACACACAAAAAAATGAATTGTTTGCTGATCAAAACCTTAATACCAAAAAAAAGAACAAGGTGGTGTGTGCTTAAACTATTATCTTAGTTGTTTGTCTTTATCCAAAAAGTAACGAGTCCAGTTACAGAGTGACATGCCCATGACTTCCAGGCACCATGACACAAAGCATTTGAGGGCAGTAGTTTTAACCCGATGGCTACATCCCAACTGCTACATCCCAATGGCTACATTGGGTTACAACCCAATAGCTAATTTGAGCTACATCCTAATGGCTACATCCCAATGGCTGTATTGGTCTACATTCGTAGTGGCTACTTTGGGCTACACCCCAATAGCTACATTGGGCTACATGCTGATAGCTATATTGGGCTACATCCACAATAGCTACATTGGGCTAAATTTCTAATGGGCTACATTTCCTACATTCCTGATGGCTACATTGGGTTACATCCTGATAGCTACATTGGGTTACATCCATAATGGCTACATTCCTGATGGCTACATTACTCTATATTATCAATGGCTACATTGGGCTACATCTCCGATGGCTATATTGGCTACATCTCCAAAGGATACATTGGGCTACATTTCTGATGGTTACAATGGGCTACATCCCCAATGGCTACATTGGGTTACATTCCTGATGGCTACATTGGGCTATATTTCCAATGGCTATATCCCTGATGGTTACATTGGGCTACATTCTCGATGGCTACATTGGGCTACATTTCCAATGGCTATATCCCTGATGGTTACATTGGGCTACATTCCCGATTGCTACATTGGGTTACATTCTTGATGGCTACATTGGGCTATATTTCCAATGGCCATATTGGGCTATATTCCTGATGGTTACATTGGGCTACATTCCCGATGGCTACATCGGCTATATTCCCAGTGGCTACATTGGGTTACACTCCTGATGGCTACAATGGGCTACATCCTCAATGGCTACATTGGGCTACATTCCTGATGGCTACATTGGGCTACATTCCCCATGCTACATTGGGCCATATTCCCATTGGCGACATTCCCGATGGCTACATTGGGCTACATCTCCAATGGCTATATTAGGTACATTTCCAATGGCTACATTGGGCTACATCTCTGATGGCCAGAATGGGCTACATCCCCAATGGCTACATTGGACTACATTCCTGATGGCTATATTGGGCTACATTCCCGATGGCTATAATGGGCTACATCCCCAATGGCTACATTCCTGATGGTTACATTGGGCTACATTCCCAATGCTACATTGGGCTATATTCCCATTGGCAACATTCCCAATGGCTACATTGCACTACATTCCCAATAGCTACATTGGGCTACATTCATGATGGCTACATTAGGCTACATCTCCACTGGCTATATTGGCTACTTCTCCAATGGCTACATTGGGCTACATCCCCAATGGCTACATTCATGATGGTAACATTAGGCTACATTCCCGATAGCTACATTGGGCTACATCAATTACGGCTACATTTAGCTACATCCCAATAGCTACATTTGGACTACATTCCTGGTGGCTACATTTAGCTACATCCAGCTACATTGGGTACACCCCAATGGCTACTTTGGACTACACACCAGTGGCTACTTTGGACTACACCCCAGTGGCTAGTTTAGACTACACCCCAGTGGCTACATCCCATTGGGCTACATCCCATTGGACTACATTCTGATGGCTACATCCCAATGCCTACATTCCATAGATCCTATCCCATCCCAATAGTGGGTCAATGCCTTTCAAGGGTTGCAATGAACAACACAGAGTCAGTGTTACCAAGGTAATGTGACCTTGTTATAGTTACTTGTTACAGTTTCCTTCCTTTCCCATGGGAAACTGGCTCTTAAAGGGGCCAGGGCCATCACTGCTGATAGTTGATTCTCAATCAATAGTCACAGAGGGACACCACAATGGCCTCTATGCTATTACCTATAATGAAAAATATAAGTAACTTTGCCATCATGTTACTCAATTCTCTGACTAGTGACATAAAAAATAAACATGGCATGACCTGAGCCTATATTTCTAGCATACTCTGAGTGTAAAATCAGCCACTGGCAGTACATGGTCTTTGCACAATTATGTGCACAATACATACTTTGCACACAAAAATGTACATCAGTACCCAGACCGGTGAAAAATGTTGAAAAAATCATAAAAAAATACAATATCCATGAAAACAGTCTTGAAATGTGCCTACATTGTTTTCTAACTTTATAAACTTCCTCTATAAAAAAAAATTTAGAGACTTTTAACTATGATGAACAATAGTTTTTAAAGAAAACATAACTTAAATCACACATGAGTGAGTGAGTGAGTGAGTAATAGATGTTTAACGCCATTTCGACAGCTAAGGTCATATTCATGGCGAGAACTACATTACACAATTTCACAGGGGAATGTGTCAGTGCCCGCGCATATGTGCACCAAATCACACATAAAAACCCCACTGGTAGCAACGGTCCAGTACCTAAGACATGGTTGCTGTGGAGATATGGTTTGGTATAGATACTGGACTCGTTAACAATTCTAATAGGCGCACCCCCTGAAGCCTAAAAATCATTAGTTTTTGCCCTAAAAATATTTTTCTTTTACGCTCTATTTACATGATTTTGCACCAGGGGGTGCGCTTGTGGCCTAAAAAGCAGGGGGGTGTGCTTATTAGAGCAGGTGCGCTTATTAGAAAGAATATGGTATCTATTTTCTATTCATGTGTATATATCATTTGATTTATAAGTTAAACAAGACTTACCTTGGTAAAAGGTGAAGTTTGACTTAGAATTTATAAGGGTTGCTAGACTGCCGACGAAGAGAACAACGGAGATGTAGTCACGCTAGACCATCCCATAATGCATCAGTATTTAAAGTCCACCCAGAGAACAACGGGGTGGGTGAAAACTTGATCAAATCGGGTGGGACTGTTGTTCTCTTCGTCGGCAGTCTAGCAACCCTTATAAACTTTAAGTCTGTAGGGGAACATGATTTCCCGTGCCCGGATGGCCGACCCGCAGGGGCGGGTCACCGGGTGGTCACATGTTCCCTATCAGTATCACACCGATCCATGCGTAGGTGGAAGGTAGAGAACCTCAGGTCAGGGGAAGTAGCTCAGAGGAAGAGCTTCCGCTTCGAAGTTGGAGGGTCCCGGGTTCGAGTCCTGGTTTCTCCAAAGACGTTTTCCGCCGACCCCTACAAGTCAAACTTCACCTTTTACCACGATAAGTCTTGTTTAACTTATAAAGTTTATGTCTGGTTGCTATGCCAACGAAATTCTCACAACGGAGATTTGAGTGAGTGAGTGAGTAATAGATGTTTAACGCCATTTCGACAGCTAAGGTCATATTCATGGCGAGAACTACATTACACAATTTCACAGAGGAATGTGTCAGTGCCCACGCATATGTGCACCACACAGCAATGGAGATTTGAAAGCTGCCTTGTTACCCAGCTGGTAATGACAACATAGAAATGTGTAATTATCTTATTGTGTGCTGGTGGCCATGGAGAGCACTGTAGACTGGTACGTGCTGCCATGGTCCTTGTGGATGGACCTTTTGTAGAACTTAGCAAAAGTCAATGCATTGGTCCATCTGCCCTGTTTCAGGATATAGTCCACAGGTAATTTGCTGTAATCCTCCTTAGATATCGAGGCTCCTCTAGTGGAGTGTGCCTTGAGTATTTTGGAACACCAGCTTCCCATATGGTGTCTTTTATCCATCTGGATACAGAAGTACAGTCAATCTGTTTTTTAGCAGAACATAGTGACAACCAAAGTTAGTCTTTGCCACCTTCCCTGAAGGGTTCTGTCACTTTAAGATATCTCCTTAAAGTTCTGTAGGGGCATAGTGCCCTGTTTTCAAACTTGTAGACATGAAACCTGTCTAAAGGTTTTCCTTCCTTGGTGTGTTTCAATTGTTTGTCTATCGGTAATATTACCTCATTGTCAATGAATACTATCGAGGTGGTTTTAAAAGCATGTAATGTTTGTGCCTTTTGAGCTGTTGCTAGTGCCAGCAGTAACACAGTTTTGTATGCTAACTGCTTATAATTTAAGCTTTCCAGCGGATGCCAAGACTAGTCAGTACTATGTCTACGTCCCAAGTGTGAGTATATCTAGCCTTGGGAGGTCTAACTACTAAAACTCCTTTGAGTTGTCTACATATATCTGGATGTGAACCTAGAGTTCTACCGTACTGATCTAACTCTACATAAGCAGATAGTGCAGATCTAGCTGTGTTTATAGTGGTGTATGCTAAACCTTTATCATAAAGGCTAGAGAAGTTCATTGCTTCTATGTGTGTGGGTTTTATAGGGTGTACCCTATTTTCCAGACAATACTTTGTCCACTTTTCCAAATACACATTGTATTGGGTTTTGATGCCTTTGGTCCATGACTCCTTGTATAGCCGGATTGTAGTGGACGTAGCACCCTGAGCCTGAAGTACTGGTTCTAGATCCTCCACGCAACAAGGTCTAGGTGCCACAGCTCCCGTGACTGGATTTCTCAGTGGTGTCTTGGGGAGTCTCATCATCGACTTCTCTGTCCTGTTCAGGAGGGCGCACCAAGGTTGTGCCGCCCAGTTAGGTGTCACAATTATTCCCTCCACGCCCTCTGCTAGGGCCTTCTGTACGACTCTCAGGTTCAGGCTGAAAGGAGGGAAAGCATAATAGTCATTAGGCCACGGTAAAGACAGTGCATCTGTGTCAGCTGCCCCTGGGTCAGGTAGCCAGCTGTAATAGTCAGAGATGCCACTCGCTAGACAAATAGGTCAATGCTGTGATGTCCCTATTTCATTTGAATCTGTTCAAAGGCTGAGTCAGGTAATTTCCACTCAGTGTGCCCGGCAGTTCTACTCCTTGTCTGGTTCCTCATTCTCTTTCCCTGGAATGTGGGCTGCATTTACCCATAGGTCTCTGCACTTACATAATTCCCATATGGTTTTTGCTATGTCATCACAAGGCTGGTTTTTTTATCCTCCTTTGTGATTTACATAAGCTACTGCTGTAGTGTTATCAGATAAACACCTCATTGTCTTACTACGGTATTCTTTGGCATATATTTGTAGGCCAAGCAGTACTGCCATACTTTCTTTAATGTCAGTGCGGTTTTCCCTCTCTTTGAGTGACCATAGGCCCCTTGTCCTATCTTCCCCACACACTGCTCCCCATCCATTGTCTGAGGAGTCAGTTATGATTGTGGTCACAGGCTTTTGTAGTCTGATTTTTCTACTCCCTGTGTCTAGTCTTTCTAACCACCAGAAGATGTCTTCTTGCCCCTCATGGGAGATTTCCATCTTTGCCTCAAAGTTACTTCTTTTTCTGGCTAGGGCTCTCGTCTTATCTGACTCAATACATCTATAATGGGCTTCCCCATAATCTAGGCCTTTAGAGTAGTCTACTTTTGGACCCACTAGTCTTGCTACCTCTCTGATTACAACCTTCTTTTCATTCAAGAGTTGTTGTTCTAGGTCTCTAAACTTTTTGACCTTTTCTTCAGTGGGTTTAACTGTCATAGTGGTCTATGACATACCCTAGGAAGGTGAGCTTTTTGGTTGGTGTGACTACACTTTTGTTTGGGTGAATTTTTAACCCTGGGCGTACCAACAGAGACTGTAGTTTGGCTATGGTGTCAGCACATTGTTGTGTTGTTTCTCCCATGATGAAAGTATCATCTATGTACCCCAAACAGGAATGGCCTTGTTTTTGCAATTCTGCTAAGGCTGGTTTTAGAACTTTAGTGAAAGTTCTTGGTGCTTGTGCTAGTCCATTCGGCAGGCATATATATTGATATAATCCCCCCCCCATTTGAACCTTTTTTGTCGGTATCTGATACTGATATGCTGTAATAAGCGTCAGAAAGATCTAAAGAACCTAAGAAGGCGTCTTTCTACACCACATCTATGGCTGTCGGTAGGCTTGTAATTTTGAAATGTCTATAGACTACTGAAGAATTCAGTTCTGACAGATCTAAAATTAGTCTGTGTTTGCCATTGGGTTTAGGCCTAAGAAAAATGTTTGAAATAAACTGTCCTTGCTCTGGTTTGCATATTTATATTATGCCTTTGTCCAGGTGTTCTTTCACAACTTCACAAATTTCTCTATTTTCCTCAGACACTAGATAGGGCCTAGTAGCAGTCTCTTGCATAGGGGTTTCTTGCAAGTCAACCTTCACCTCTCCAACAGATTCAATGATGAGGGGATCATGTGTTAATTTTAACCATTGGTTTACATGGTTTTTAGTGCGGCCCGGTACAAATGTACCAAACCCTAACTTTTCATTTGCTGCCGATACAGGAGCAATTGGTACTGTGGGGGGTATTTTGTTTTCATGCAAAGCATTATTAACACTCACCTGGTCTAGTGAGACCCCCCCTTCGGAAAACCCAGAGATTTAGGTTTCTTCTCATGGTGGTTTGTGCTGCTTGTCCTTTTTGTACGTGTTGGACGAGTACTCCCCAGCATGTGAGTGCCTGTTTCTCCAGTCCACAGGCTGGTGCTTCTTGAATTAGTTGACATTTTTGTCTTCTTTTTCAAGTTTGTCCATCGCTGATATAATATCATCGTCGCCCAACCACTGAGGTGGATTCTCATTGGTGAGCAGATTGCCTACCTTCTCTGTGAGTCCCAATTTCAGGATGTCGTTTGTCATGTCTGACATGGTCCTGATCATGACACTGTTAGCATCACAGGCATTGATGACTAACTTGGTGAAACTGTCAGTCTTGTCACATACAGCAGGGTCAGTATTCTGCTTAGCCCACGTTTTGAACTCTTCCATGGCAGCAGCTTGCCTAGCCATGGCTGTCATAGTGGCGGACATGTTGGTCTGAAGTTCAGCCATGCATTTGTCCAGCGCACATGCATTTGCTGAAGCAGCGCACTTTAGAAAGTGGTTCAGCTGGGGCACTCTTAACTCCGGTGCGTTTGCCGGTCTGTGGAACTTATGATACTGAGATCAAAAGAGGGCCCACAAGCCTTTTTGAAGATGCTAACGAATCTCTCTGGGAGATCTTCGCTTGTGGGGTCTCCAGCTTCTAACTTAGCCTCAATGCTCTTGTAGTAAGCCTCCAGGTCATTACTGGAATCTGGGTCAGCGCCATCTTGGCCGCTGTTGTGGTCAGCGCCTTGACCATCGCCATCTTTATCTTCCTTGTCACTACTGATAGTGTCTTTTTTGTGCTTTCCAACCACATCTTTAACCACTGTTTTGACCGTTAAATGAATAGTTCCTTTCAACATAGACATCATCTGAGCCATTTGCTCAGTAGACAGCAACACTGCCTGTGTGGTAGTGGTGGCAGTGGCTGTAGAGGTTTCCCCCTGGTCAGCGCTTTGGTCAGCGGTGCCGCCATTGCATGTGTTGACCTACTGGAGGAGTGAGTAATAGATGTTTAACGCCATTTCGACAACTAAGGTCATATTCATGGTCTTATGAAGCAGCTTAGCAAAGTCTGTTTATGCCAAAAGGAAGCCAACAGTAACTAGACTGTTGGGACCTAACCGTTGAAAGTTTGTAGATATTGTAGATTTCTGGAAGAAATCAATGCGAATAATCCTATACTTGGATGTGCGTGTAGCTGCTGCGGGATCGCATGCTGAACTGATGCATTATAGGATGGTCTTGCATGACTACGTCTCAATTGTGATAACTTCGTCGGCATGGCAACCAGACATACACTCAAGACACAATTCATACAGTATAAAACACAAATAATACCTGCAAATATTAATTAAAATGTTTATTAGTCATATGACAAAAATGACATTGTATATATTCATATATAGCTCAGCATGCATGGCCCGATGCCTAACGTACGGCTATGAACTTAGACATGGCAGAATACACAGTGCCTAGTCAGACATTTACTCCTATTGTCAAAAAATGTATAACACTGAAAGGTTCCTACTAAAAAATAATCCAACACAGATTTACTCTGGCCACAACAACCTCTAGTTAAGGTTTTCCAACCTCTTAAAACAACATGACTTAGGGGGTAATAATATATACTGCATTTACCATTATTTGATATAGAAGAGTTACATAAATGGTCAGAATAAATATTTTGTACTTTGGCTATCTTGGTTAAAAAGCCCTGACTTGAAACAAGAAACATGTAGTATATAAGCAATAAAAAATAGACGGGCAAATCTTCCGCTTATGATGGCACTGCTTGTACAGTTCTCCGGCCCGTTACGTATTTACATCTTGACGGCCGTCTCATTTCCTGTACAGTCTAACAAGCATGTACAAAACCCGTTGTTCATTTAAATTTGATTCTGGAAGTAGAAAAAATAAGATATCGCAGGGAACACAAAATCTTATTATAGATGTAGAAAAAATCCATTGGTGGGAGCGGTTTTCTCGCTACGCCTGCTTGTGGTCGATACAATACTAAAGCTGGTCAGTCAGTGATGGGACGCTTTGCGTGTCCACTTTTTATATTATATCAACTTACATCATGACACAACCAGTCCAGTAGATACACAATCTGATGCAATTGCCTCTACTCCTGTTTATAATATACTTTATAAAAATGCATCCCACACTTCAGATTACCTGATAATCAAAGAGAACAAATGCACTTGGTATATTATTATGTAAAGCATACCTGATATCAAATGCAGAACATTTATGATCTTGGGAGGACGACCACAATGACACAAATTGACATGAACATAGACGATGTATTACTATGGGACAGTGATAAAAGGGACTTCTGACTAGTGACATTCACATACATAGGCCTTATATCCCATTACATTTATCTTTTGGGCAAATCAAGTTGTGTTTTTTTATGGCAATACCAATAATGTGGGAAAAGTGAAGTTCAAAATGTAACGCCAAACTCATTTCATAAGCCTGTAATGATAGCATTTAGATATAAATCTATTTCTCTAATAATTCCCAAAATAACAATTTTATCATTGCCACTACGTTTTCCTTTTTTGTGTGTATATGTTTCTACTAACAACATACTGCCAGCCCATCTTATTGAGTCTATCCAATGACAGCTAGAACATTTGATACAATAATTTAGTAAATGCTATTCAAATATACTTTGGTGTATACCTAATGTCACAGACCACAAATACAACACGAAGTAATATATACTCATTTTGCAATATACATGGCAGCGCGTGACCAACCGTCATCACGTCTGGAGCTTACATTGTCTCTTCAGTGCAACAAAGTTGTAACTGCATCTGTGTCGCCAAGGTAAAGGATACCTCTGTGAGGGGCCTTACGGACGCACCTTTTACTTTGTTGACGTAGATGCAGTTACAACCTTCTTGCACTAAGGTGACGACATGTTACTGTACAATGTTACAGAAAAATATGAAAATACAATTTTATTGGTGGTATAGATATGAAATTAATTCAAATGTAAACATGTTTGTAAATAAAATGGGACTTATGTCATTTCATATTTAGTGTATACAAATGTCGCGATCTCTTTACTTGAAATCAAAGGTGCCAACCTTAATGAATTAATAGATCATTGATATTAGATGTGCTAGGGGCAACACCTTATTTTCCCACAATGTATTAAATGAGTTTAGGATCAATCACGAAACCATTTCTCCTTGCATAAACGGCCTCACTCTATATATCATGACAGTCTTTGTGAAAACGTGCTGGACACTGGCTGTAGCCGGCAAAAAGGCTGTAGGTCTGGCAGAAATTAACCAAATGTCTGGCTGTGTAGCAGACCTCGAGCTACATGCTAGTTTTTACGGTTTTCAAATCGGACCATTATTAAGGTTTTTATGGTGTAAAACAAAAAAAAAAGAATTTTTGGTGAAATTTTCCTTAGTACTTTATAAATCCTGATAAAGAGTGGTAAATCCACTCGAAACGTTGATCACATATAAGTCTACCAAATATTCAACATATGCTCGGATTAATGTAATTGTTTTATCTTTGAAATAAAACTTTGAATTTAATTTTAAGTCGTCTGGTTTTGTGTGACATTTCCACCAACAGTATAATTCCTAATGAATTAGATAATAAAAATAATGTATATTCTTGCTGTTTCTTTTTAAACAGTAATACCCTAAGGTGTTCGTTATGTTTCGGTCCTGCAAAAATTTTACCTGGCCTACAGAATTTAGAATCTGCAGGACCGAATGTTCTGCATGGTGAAAAACTTTTCACAAAGACTGTCATAGGTACTTCATGCATTGCACCTTTGAGAATCAGTCCTTACGCAAACTATTCCATCGTCATAGAACCATTGTACTCCGCTAACAGCAGAGAGGAAGTTTCAATGATACAACAAATTAGTGAACTAATTTAAGTATTATGCACGTTTCAATATCATTAGACATCATGGGGCTTCTATACACACAGAAAATAATCAATGAGGATGAAAATTAATTAATTATTCCAACTTTTTCTGCTCAAATGGAATGTGTACATACCGAACCCGATGAGTCTTTAAGTATACACAAATGTATCTTACATAGGCGAAGCTAGGAGGAGTACCTGATTTATAAATGCATGATAATTGTAAATGTGGCATAACTTTGTGCATATATTATTAATAATGAGTATACATATATGTACATTATATAAGTACTAGTACTCCTATATATCTGTACATATACATATAATGGTCCTGTATACACCTTATCAATTTAGTGTGCGGCTTAGATATAAAGATTTACTTCTTTGGAATACACAAAACGAGGAACCTGAAAATATATGTATACATAATATCAATAAAACAATTTGAATGAATCTGAGGGTAACGTTTTTTTTAGTTGATAATGAATGGATAATGGCAACTTGCATACACACGAGTTTAGAACAAATGCATGAAACGATGGACACTCATGAAGGTATTACAAATCCTATGTACCAGACATTGTAGTTGCCTATACTAATTCTGGTAATTTTTTTTATACTTTTGCTGAGTGAGCGCTGCATGACCAGAGCGTTATTAGCACTGTCCTACTTGGTCTTTTTAAAAGCTACCAACTTTGATGTATTGATGAATTACATTTAATGCCCAAGGTGGTTGCATGACAAATATTCCACCTGAAAGCACCATGTTATCGCGTGGAGTTGGCGACTCCAGGGACAGCGCACTGAAATTATTTATTACAATATGACTAGTTAATATCCAGAGACATCACCACCTCTTGTATCTATTACTCTGAGCTATCAAAGCACACAGAGTAATACTAATGTCTGGTATGTTTGTGCTCCTGGGAACCTCTTATATACAGTCGCTGCTTATTACAGGCACATTATAGTGCGAGTGCGCCTTCACGGTCTTGTAGCATCTTTAGCACAGATGCCAGAATGGTATTGTATTTTGTATTACATCCTTAAAGTACAACTCTTGATATATATTACTCTCTCTCTCACAGCAGAGATCTACTCTGCCATTCAAACAAATGAAAAAAAAAGAATACAACCATGATGGTGATTTCTGTGACTTTTATAGTCACTGATGATATACATTCTTATAAGTAATAGCGCCAAGTATGCATAGTCATAGAAAGTTTATTCTCCACAGGCCGAGTAAAAGATCCTGCGTCATGAAGAAGCCTATTCTCTCGATACCATAGAAGGCCACTCGATAAAGTCATTTTCTCTCATTTGACACGGTCTGGTCAAATAGGATATGAAAAAAATGTACAGGAATAAAAACACAATGCACATATATATAGTGACTGCCTACCACAATGATAGATGCCGGCTAGCTAACTCAACACATAGTAGTCACACATGTGAAACAGCAGTGCTGTGGAAACACCAACAGTGCCACCTTGGCAGAGTGCCCGCTGGTGGGATAGCGCTTCGCGAGTATCCCCACCACCACCTCCGCAGGGTACTAAAATAGTGAAGGTTTCCATTATTATCAGCGGGTCACTATGGAGTCGCATTTTGGTGTCTATTTTGTTACTTTTCCTTCCTCAGTTTCAGCAGGTGACTCACTAAAAGGGTCACTGCGCTATGCGCAATCTTTTCAGTATAAGCGGTGCACGATACAGACATAGGCGCATTTAGGTGCACAGTGAAAAATACATCAGGGTTTTACCATCATGGGTAGCCATAGATCCATACACTCTACCTTAGGTGTCTCTGATAATGGCACTCTCCTATCCTCCATCGAGATTAGCGTATATCGGGAAGAGGTACCACAGCATAATCCACATCGCACATTGTCATCTGAACTATTCTCCATCTGATTCCATTCTAAACAGATCTAGTCTGTTTCCAGGAAATTGGTTCCAATATCCGGATTCCTGCTATAGTCGACTGAGGAAGTGACATCTCGAGTCACCATTGTTATGATCACATTGCATGTACATCACTACAATTGCTTTGTGTTGCGATGCATACAGACATTACATCCCTGAATTAGAGAAAAAAAAGTTCATTGGCAAGAGATGTAGTTTGGGCAGCAGCTTGTGATGTTAATCCATAGACCGCTTTGCCCTGAGGTTCCTACTGTGGACTAATGTCTCAACACGCATAGGTTTTGTCTGCGATACTGCTGCAATTTATTGTAATAGGGTCTTCGTCTAGGATTCCTACACACTACATAGTTGTTTCTGCTCGCTGAATCTTGGTAAGCTCCACATCGTTATGATCGCTGAAGTGTGTCGGCATCGTTGCAGGGTAGTTGGCACAGTTTGAGATTCCAGAGTCACGGTCGCCGGCAGGGGTTGAGTCGCAGACACTCTCCAGTACCTTGTACAGCAGGTGGTAGTCCTCCTGTAGAAGAAAAGGAAACAAAGCTTTCTTTAGATAAGGAATTAATGATTCAGGTAAAGTAGAAACTAACAACATCAGGAACCTGTCAGAAAACACCCGATTTGCCATATCAAAGCCTTTGTGAAATTACCAAGATAAACGAGGGGGCAAGGCAACAGGATTATACAACGGAGTTGTAAGGCCAATGGTCTCTATTGTATTAGGTACCAGTGGTTCATTTTGGTATCTAAATTTGATGCTTCAATGAAGTGCTGGTGAGACTGCTGATGATTATTGTACGTCTTAGTATGTAAGGGCGGCCTGCAGGTGAGTGGAGACGCCAATATAAAGGTGCTAGAGGCCTAATTTATTGGGTGTCAGCAGATTACATGGTGCTTGGGTGGGGGGGGGGGAGGAGGGTTTGTTATGGGTGGTTGGTATTCTAAGGCAGAATATGTGTTACAAACATACAGGTAGGGCCACTATGGACTGTACATCATATGTATGGGTCATCTGATGACTATACGTAAGGAACGCCCATAGGGAATTCCATTGAAATGGAACCCTACAGGGTTGATATAGTCCCGGAGGGTCGGTAAGATGCTCCAATGAAGTGCTGGTGAGCAGACTCGCCAGCACTTCATTGGTGCATCATGTCGACCTATGGGCATGATGCACTCCTGCAATAGTGGCCCCAAAAAGGTTAAACAGCGCTCACCTGTTTGTAGAAGATGCCCGGCCGTTTGAGGTGGTAGAGTTTAGCGACCATGTAGATGTCGACGCTGCCCTCATTATGGAGCTGGTCATGGATGGTGGAGAGCGCGCAGAATGTACCCGCCTCGACACCACCGAACCTGTAATGTCAAAGTAAAATGTAACACAATGTCTTAACCATTTATAGACTGTATGATGCCACACATCACCGTTACTGTACTATCTAAGTTCCACAGTATGTTAACACATTTCAAGGGTTGTAGGTTGCCTAAAAAATGTATGTTTTTTGGTTGTAATAATACACTAATGCAGTCATGGCAAATCTCCTCACCAGCACCACATTGAAGCATCAGGCCGACTCTTCAGTCCTGAATGTGTCAATAACATATGGTAGGCATGATGCATGAATGTAGTCCAGGTCCATTACTTCATGCATTAAGAGCAATCTTTATCAAATGAGATACCCTGCTGAAAGTAGCAGTAACTTACTTGTCGATGACGATGATGGGTCCCTCAGTCTGCTGCTGCTCTTGGTGCCACGTCTTTACGGTTTGTACCAAGTCAAACGCCTGCGACAGCGGCGTGCAGTTATCGGGCCAGTAAGATGTGGAGATCATCCGTGTTGTGCACTCATAATCATCCTGATAGAATCAAACATGAAAGTAGGTGAGCATTACCCCTTATAAAATAAAACCATAGTGTTGTAGATTTTAATACAATAGTAGAGAATAGTCCTGTGAGACATGGGGCGGCAACTTGTAATCTTGTGTCTAGTTTCAGTTGGTGAGACAGATAGGGCATACTATCATCTGGGCTTTTGGTAGTATATAGCACAAATTCAACCTGAACTACCCACTGCAGCTAAGTACTAATAGTCTGTAGACTGTCCATTCTGCATGCACCTCACTCAGCTGCCACAGGGACCTGTCTTATTCAATGTTCAATGCCATAGTCAACAGGTGTGTCATTATGAGTGTACACTGTCTCAGATTGCCAGGAGCCTGCTCTGCCCCCTGCCCCCCCCCCCCCACACACACACACCCAACTGCCAATCACTTGTAATAGTCTGTACCTCGTCATGGGCCAGTGGTCAGCAAACCGGCCAGATCACTCCACCTCTCTGTAGAGGGGGAGCGCAGTGTAATTACCCCGGTGTACATACATGTTTTCAGTGTTCCAAAAAATCGTTTATACAATGAAAGGAGTAATCAAATTAATCTTTCATCACCAATAGTAGATACATATTCTGAGATAGCATTATTTCAATGTAAACTAAAAATTTTACACAGAAAAGAATGTAGCAGTTCCACAAGGTGGCCTTACACTTCAGCCTCCTCTGATTTACAAAAATGCACATATGGCAACACACACTTTAGCACTGATTTCTCCATAGAGATCTTTGACAGTGAATACTTTGTTCAAATACAGAAAATATGATCCAATTGTACCATAACCCACTGAGATAAAACCTGTACTACATATATATAGTGGTTTCAAAACGAACAATTCTAAAACAAAGGCTACAGGGATGCATTTCTGAATCTTAAAATGCTCTAATGCTAATCTGCCATAGGGCTCCAAATGATGAAATGTCTTATCTGCGAATAAAATGAAAAGTATGAGATATATTCTGAAAATTCCTTCACTGATAAGTAAAGTACACACACTGTTGTTATTACATTAGAATAGTGAGCAGGAAAAGTCCATAGCAGAGGAGCCACAAACAAAAATAGATTGCAAGGCCTCCCTATCCCTTACACCGTGGCGACTGTGAACCATACACTAGTCTACTCATCTCACGAGTAGTACTCATTAGTCGCCGCGCTAATAATGGTTTTGTATGGGAATGTATAAGTCATTGGTACTTGAAAATCCCTGAAATCAGGTATCATTATCCCTTATAAGATATAGGTTTTTATTTGGGAATGCATAGGTCTTTGGAATTTTAAAATCCCTGAAACGTGCTTGTACATTTAACCTACGAGTCAGAAGATTGAACTTGTGATATAGATCACATATGGCCCAGGGCTTCATGCAATGAATTGATTTTGCTATCCACAACCTGTGAGTACAATGTATAAGTAGAAATATGTCACTCAGTATCTCAGTTGAGCTACCCACACTGATAAGTCAAAATTAATATCTATGCAATTAATATTTAGCATAGTAAGGCCAATATCATAAAGAACCAAGGTGAGAATCTGCTATATAAGCCCTTTTTCAGACTATTTGTACAGTGATTTTTTTAAATCTTACTCAAAGCTGAAATATGATTCTCTTCTCTTAATCTCCATCACAAGCTGTATTAACAAAGATAGTGATTGTCAAGTTAAACATGCAGGTAATGCCAGAACTGGGACTGAACACACACATTGCAACTCTGTTTACGCCTTCCGCAGCTGTAGGCAGCCAGTTGCCGGACATGGCATCAACGCAAGGCCTAAACACGATCTGGTTGCAGTAAAAAGGGCATAAAAACAGCTAAGGGCAGTGGGTAGACAAGTGTCAGGGCCACTGTGCAGTGTTTCGTGTTTTGCCGCCTTTCTGTGTTTTATTCTGTGCTTAACCCCTACCAGCTTGTCTGAGGCCAGGGTATAGGCGTTGTACAGAAAACTTTATCCTTAGCATGCTTAGTTTATCGCTCAGTCCCCAATGTGTTATGTGTATAGCTTGGACACTATAAACATTGCCTGCTGAAAAAAAGTGTCTCACTTGGTGATTACCCATAGGACTCCATGTGCTAATTTCATCGCCAAAATCTATCTGACCCATAGACCCAATGGTTAAAGGACTTGTAGTCAGTATAGCTCCCAAAAACATGACGTAAGTACAACAGCTTTTTTCGTAGAGAAAGACATCACTCACCATAAAGGACAAAATGTTGTTTGATAGATGAGATTTGAAACTTTCCTTTGGCTTTTGAAAAATGTGTAAACTAACAGTATATCACTGAATGATTACACCCTAAAGTTGGTCATTACAAATTTGTGGATCTGGCTGAAAACCCGGCTCCAATAGCCCAGGGGATACCCTGGGCCAATTATGCCCATGCTACATGTTCTTTTCTCTTGTTTCATACGTTGACACTACAGCTTTTGGGCGTTTGTCAGGACCAACCATAAACTGGTGCCTGTTTTGACTACATCTAATAATGAAACTTCCTTTAACATGCGTCCATTCTTTTACTTTGAACCTAAGGGTATATCTTATCTATTTTACTTTGGTCCTGACAATAGCATAAGTGGAAGTAGCTGAGAACTTAAGTCCCTGACATCCTCAATGAAAACCCCTTTAGTATATAAGCTTTGCGTAGGACGGGCCTCCCTAGCCCACTTAAAAGGGTCTGTATCTTCTCTTTGCTATCCCCTCAGGATGTGTGTGGTGCACATATGCGCGGGCACTGACACATTTCTCTACGAATTGTGTAATGTAGTTCTCGCCATGAATATGACCTTAGTTGTCAAAATGGCGTTAACATCTATTACTCACTCACTTTGCGTAGGAATATATGTGTCTTTGTGACTTGAAAGAAAACAACAACCTGAAATCAGGGAAACCCCCACAAAGACTTCCATCCCTGCAATAGTTACTGTTTAAGGGAGTCAGCTTACCTGGGTAGATTGGAGGATGAAGTCACGTGTGTGATAGGTTTCATGATGTTCCTCCTCAGTGAAGGTAACCTTAAAGTTACCACAATCCATCGTCTCTCCTTTAGCCGGCCAGAACTCAATATACTCCTACATTAAGTACAGAGTCAATGAATAATGTGAGTAATGGCCTGTACCTCATCGAAATATGGAGGTCGTTTCTGAAATATTGCCGATTTCATTTCTCTATTTTCTTTATTATTTTTTCATAAATCTTTTTTCCCGTGAATGAATTCAAGTTCTATTCTTGTAGTTTAAGGGATTGAAATAATTATATATTTTTTACATCATTTTTTTTTGTATGTACGGTATATGGAATCAATAGTAATTTGAATGAGAATTGTGATGTTCTTCATTTTAGACTGTTGTTTGTAAAGGTGTAGTGCACAGAAGTTGTTAATTAATTCAAGATACTCAGAGCAGACCTGATCGTCAATCGGACAAAAGTAACTACATGTATATCAAAAATATAAGAATACATCAAAAGGTGTAGAGCCTACTAGGGAAATAAAACAGGACGGAGTACAAAACAGAAATAAAAACTACCTTCTCAACAAGTAAAATAACAAAGTATCATAGACGATAAAAAGCTATAAGAGTAAAAGGGAGAAGAAACCATGAACATGCAGTTTTACATGAGCAGAGAAAACAACCTCAACCAATGCCAACTGAGGGAATTAAATACAACATGTACCTATATGAAGGAAGTAGGATTCATTAGCTTCTGCTAATATACTATAAGTACGATTTAAAAGATTATGAAGAAAAGATATAGAATCATAGAAGACTGAAACTGTTAAAGGTTTACATCATTAGCTGGGGAATACAAAAACTGTCCAGACTTTGATTGAAATTACACTGACAAAACAAGGTCTCTTGCATAATGTACAATATTATAGTTATAAATTTAAGGAAAGACAAAAAACCAGAAACACACAAAACAACAACAGAAAGTTGACTAAGACAGGATGAAGAGTGGGACTGAGGGTTTTTAGAGAGGTGTGTGGGTGTGGTGTCAATAATAAGACTCTACGGTGGCACGACAACTCGTAACACATGTCTATGTAATATGGACGAGGCCGGACAACACCTAGAGAATGTTACTTGTTAGTTGTCATTTACATGTTTGTCTGTGTCTGTTTGCCAGCCCACCTCCGTGTCCGTTTGTGACAGTAAAACCACCGTCATCGAGTTGCGGTCCCACACCATTCGCCAGAAGTCGGTGACCGTGGACTTCAGCGGATGCTGAGTAACGATGTACTCCTCATTGCGATTGTAGCCCTGGAACATAGGCGATGGAGCAGAGATATAAAATAAGCAGAAATATAAAATCATGTCATATAAACAGAAATATAGGATCATGTCATATAAGCAGAAATTTAAAATCATGTCATATAATCCATGGAATGGGTGGGAAAATGGGCCCAAATGAAACCTTACCTTGATTAATTTAAATCCATGCTAACCACATATATTGATATATTTTACGCATTCTGATCTTGGTGTTTACCATTTAATATGGCGATTTAGCATAATCTTAACTATGGATTTACATCAAAACCATTTGAATATTTTACTATAAAAACTCATATTTAGCACTTACCTGGAGATAGGAAGCGTTGATGTAGTCTGACCCTTCCTCGCCCGGCTGGGCGGGTAGACGCACCCGACTCAGCTCAACTGGAAACGGAAGACAAAGAAAGAGTGAGTGATAGTGACTGTTACCAAAATAAGTTACTTGTTAGAGTTTCAACAGTTCTTTTTTTTTAAATCAAAGAGATAGGTGTATCAAAAGAAAGACTTTGTGTCACATTTATATTATCTCTTGCTCATCCTGACCACTTACCAGGAAGAATCTGTTTAGATCGGTTCTTCATGAGGTTGGCGGGCAGCATGGCTGATGTCAGGTGGAAGTCGCACGGGGTGAATGATGTCACCAGCTGTAAGGACATGGACAGAATATTAGGTCACACTTTCTCAGAATTAACTCTTTCTTTTTCATAAAATTTTATGTTTGAATTGGCCACAGATGCCATTTCCTGACTGATGAAAAGAAGAGAAAAATTACGGTTCTGGACGCAGAAAATTAACGGAATCATATACACAAAACCCAATTTGGCGACTTTAGGAAGTAGGATTTTTTCATTGCCTCACAAATTGAACAGCCTATTTTTAGAGTGAGGTATCTTTTTATCTTTTTTATATTTTGCAAATTTAAAGGAGTGAAGCATTAGATTCTTATACAACTATTACTATGTATAAGGATATATAATCTTACAGTAAACTGTCGCTCTAGCAGTGTCTCGGTGGGGTTGGTGGTGCACGGTTGGAGAAGGTCTTCATAGTACTTGGAGATGTTGGTATCCTTGACTTCTGTGTCGCCGTCACTCTGGATGTACTCTAGTAGTGCATCGTGTGTGAAAATGTACTGGTCCTGGGTAGGAGTGAAAAAAAAATCAGTACAAAACTGGTGGATTAACGAAACTATTTAATATTTAGGAATATGTGTATATTTGAGGGATAAACCTGCTCAGTTTAAAAGATCCATGAAAATAGCTATAGCCCGTAGCAACATAAAATATTTTTATTAAAAAAAAAAAAAAAGACAAAGGAAACCTTCTGTGTAAAGGTATCACTTTCTGGTCACGTTTATAGGTACCAAACATAAACACTGAATGAAAATAAGTAGATCAGCAGTCACTGCACTGCTATTTAGAGATTTACATTTGTCAAAAAGACCTGATTTTTTTTTTTTTTTCAATTTTTTTTTTCGAAAGCAATGGTTTTCGGAATGACGTCACAGCCCCAGGGCTTAACCCTCATTCTCAGTGGTAGCATTGTGCAAGACGGTCGATATCTACCTAGCCCTGTCGAAATAAAAAAGAAACTGACCTCTGTCTGGACCAGATAGTTGCGCTGGTTGCGGATGTGAGACAGGAAGCCGTAGACATTTAGCGTCCCTTTGTCTTTGATCTGCCGCATCATACTATCCAGTACGATATATGTGCCCGTCCGACCAACACCCGCACTGGAAAAGGGTTCGCATGACATTAGTTAAATCCTCACATTTATATCAGGTTTTTACATTGGTGAGGAAAAGTATATTAATGCATAAGTGCCAAGTGAATGGATTGCTGTCATTAACTTGCTCTTTTGCACAAAGAATTTACACTTTTAATTTGCAACCTTGAGCATGACCAAACTAATGCACACAAGGGATCAGCTATTTTATCAAGAATTAAACATTAATCCAGTAAATGGTGTAAGATAAGAATTTGCCATCAGAATGGCTTACCTGCAGTGTATTATGATAGGCCCTGACTCTTCGCCAGCAGCAGCCACTGACTTACGGACATACATGAGGACGGGTAGCGTGAAGTCAGGCACTCCGTGGTCGGGCCAGTCCGTATAGTGGCACTGGTAGACCAGCCGTTCTGCAACACCCTTCTGTTAACAAAAGAAAAGGATTGACTGAAAAATATGATTTAATTTCCTGATATGAAAAAAAAAAGATTTGTTTAGAATATAGACTGTTTCCTGAGAGGTAATGTGTCGATTCATTGAATAATAAAATTGTTGTGGTTTGTTTGCGATCGGATTGAATTAGGGGTTATTCATTCACTCGTGACTAGGACAAACATTAGGAGTTACTATAAAACGGGTATTGATAACAGGGTGTTGGTTGACATGGAGCAACATAACTAGGGTCATACCTTAATATATTGAGAGAAAGATATTGTAAAGCATTTGTGATATACCCATTCATATTGGGGAGATGTCTAGATAGTTGCAGAAACACCAAATCTGCCCAAAAAAGACTTTTATGAACTTTATTTTTACCAAAACTGCTTAAAAAGCACTTAGTGAATGTTCAATTTTATGTTCAGGATGAGTAAATATTCCCAAAACCCTTTGTTCTATTTTAAGTCGCCCCTAAGAATAAACATCAAGAACTATCAAGTTCTGCAACCATAAGAATAAAATGTACAACAGCAAACGGTGGCAGAGAATGGATGATTTAAATAATCTTTCTTCTGTTTTGATTACAATTACTCTTTCTTTTTTTTTTACCAGAGGCATATTTACGCTTGAAACATAACATGATGACCATGCTTAGCTTTGTACATGATATCTGCCAATGCAAACACTACGGTAGCAACTACCCCCACCCCCCCCCCCAACAAAAGCAAAAAGAAAAGTAGGGTGAGTACTGATACCCCGTGACGTATCCCATGGAAAAATTTAATCTTAATCACCCGAGACAATGAATTAGAATATTTCCCCACCTTGATTAGGTTTGGTTATAAGTTTTTGTTTAATTTAGAACATCCTTTGAGACACATAAAATACAGCTTAATGGGCATCTACACAAAATGCACAGGATACATGTACTACATGAAGGCTGGGCATGACATAACACTACCTGCATTTAAACACACAGGGAAATGAAAGACATAAACAAAACATTGCAAACATAACTTAATGCTAATAAATATTTAACTCAATGAGCAAATACCAACGCGAACACAAACCATGCAAAACTCAAATGTCTTTTAATTTGGACAAACAAGAATCACAAAGCACGCGTTTCTCTTGCAAACTCTGTTTTCTCTCATATCACTCGCTACTCGGCGATTTGACCGAATACATAATAAGGACTCTACATACAGCGGAAAAATCTACTGGATATATTTTATTTGAATAGATAATGATGGACATGTGTTTTGTCGATGGGCTTTTCTGATTTTTCGGCAATGTTTTTAAAGTTTGTTACCGCAATACCTCCTGTATAAGACGCTGCTCACGTATAAGGCACACCCCAACTTGAGGGAATCCTAAAGGTTGACATTTGATTGGCACCAGTTTAGTACTACCATAAAGACCCGCATAGAAGGCGCATCCATGTATAAGGCGCATACTGACTTTTGGAGAGTGCTATAAGCTGCACAATGGGTCAGAAATGGCCGTAAGTAAAACCCCTCGTATAAGCCGCACCCTGAGTTCAGGAAGATGCTACAAGTCGCAGTAGGCCTGTGGAATGATCTATAAATCAGGGCTTATACGTGGGGGTTTTACAGTAATCTTATGTAGAACATTCCTGCCTGGAAGGTGCATCCTTGACTTTTGCTTAATCTATAAGGCTCACAAGAGGTCTCTCCTCACGTATAAGCAGCACCTTATATGTGAAGTATTACGGTAGTTTTGGCATGTTGCAATGAATACCTTTGAATTGTATGATTCAGAAATCTACTGTATGAGGTCATGATGTTCTGTATTCTACCATGTTTATCTTTTTTTTCTTGGAAACTATTTTTTGCAGGTGGAAAAAAACAGATAACAAAAATTATGGTGATGTGGCGTGTTCAGGCAAAAAAACCCTAGAACCCTGATATTCTTTTGGTGGATTGGGTGATTTGTGGTTGGACTATCATGCTAGCATTTCACTCATACCTGCTGGGGCCCGGCCCCTAACAACCTCTCGCTTGCTGACTTCTGAAAGTGGCCCAAGACACACACAATTTTCAGTGGAAAAGCACGAAAGGCAAAAATGCTCCTAGGTTGTGAAAAACTGGCTGAAATGAACAACTTGAACAAAAGCTTCAAAACTATTGGCAGTTCAAATTAGTGAAATTGAAAATTTAAACACTCCATTTTACAAAATGTATCTTTTGCTCTGCTTACTTTTTCTTTCTTTTGTGTGTGGAATGATACCACCATTATCAAAGACAAAACTAAATGATTACTTTTGATATCGATTTAAATAAGCAATGCTGATCACATATCTAGATGTATTTTATCTTAAGTTTAACCTATTTATAACTTAAGCCTTACTTAGGGTCAGGAGTAAATTTATTTTTCTGTTACCATGGCAATCTCTTATTAAGGCCCAGGAATGCAATAACAGCAATTGGGGAATATAAGCATCAGGAAGGCCTTACCATTCTTTAGTTACAATTTAATGTAGAGTTGTTTTAATGTAGAGTTGTTGGGCTTTAGATATACATGTGCAGCTCTTTTTGGTTTAAGGTGGAATATGTTTTCTTAAATCACCCGCTAATTTTCTTATTCAGACTCTATTAATTCTTTTATAAAAATAAATGTATCTAGCAAAAATAATGAAATTGTGATAAAAATTTATATCTTCTTCTTTTTTTTGCTGAAAATGATTAGCAAACATGTCGAAAACTTAGGATATATAAAAATCAAAAGGGCTTGGCAAAGTACATTTTCCAATATCTAAAACATATTCCATCTTTAAGATTTGGCTCACATCAGACTCCTTTACCACTCAGTGAACATGAGTGAAGATTATGTGAAGGAGCTGGCTAATACCACAGGCCTCTTGTGTATTTTGTGATTTGAGCAGGTAAGGGTTCTTGTAGGTATCATACCTGTCTGGGGTGAGCATAGGTCTATTCCAAGGCTGGAGTAGGGAGAGGATGTACCTTTTACCTATATATGTCACATATTTCTTAGCAGTGTTCCTAGCTCCTGGTTTCAACTGTTCACACTAAGACCACTCAAAGGCTTTTATTAAATTCTGAAGAAGGAATTGCTCCATTTCTTTAAAAATAATTCCTTCACAAGGGTGAGTTTTTAATCTAATAAAACCCCCAATTTCCTTTAAAATAATTCTTTCAGAAAAGGTGAGTTTATATCTAATAGAATTTCACTGAATGGGTCTTAAATACATATTTGTGTTTTAAACAAAAAACCTAGTGGTCTCAATGTAAACCTAATCTCCCTAGAAACCGATGATTTAACTCATACTTGTAACATATATACAATGGGTAGTGGGAATAAGGAACATGTTCCTAGATAAGTAACCAAACTCCATCTCTTCAATCAGTCCACCTATGGTGGAAGGGTTCCCAGCTCATTGGTTTATACAGGTAGGCTTAACCACCAAGATGCAGCGAGGCGGGTGACTTAGATTCTCTTTATCATGCATCTTGGTACAAACCGTGAAACGGCGAGTCGAACCCCGCTTGGCTGGGGGATTCTCGACGATTTGGCTTAGAGGTCTTTTAGCCTGATTTTTGGTGGATGACTTTGGCTTGCGACGAATGGTCGACATCTTTAATGATTGATTATAAGTAACAGTGTTTACTACTAGGTTATATACTAGAGATAGCATATCCGGATTCCTATTTTATACCTCTTACGACTCCTTGATTTGGGGTTGACCGATTCTTGGCATAACAAGCAATGTACAGCAACAAAAACCCTGTTAAACCGGAACATTATAGAAAAGGAAAGAAATACAATTTTTGGTGAAAACCAATGTTTTCTTTCTGTATCTTTTTATTCTAAAAGGGGTTATGTCTCTTGAACACACAGAATGGGAACCACCATATCAATGGTGCTGAGCTGGTTAGGTGGTTTACTAAAAATAGTTGGAATAAATACTTCAACTCTCCCCCCAAACCCACCCCTCTTCTTTCATCTCATGATTTTTTTCAGGCTTTATCATTAGAAGCTTTAAACAAATAAAGCACAACCCAGACTAATCGGGTTATTATCCCTGGCCTGCAAAGTAAAAACTAAAGGTTCTTAAGCTGAAACCTGCTTAGTTCGTTGTGAGTAGATGCCCTGTGCAGAAACTCACGTGCCTTCCAGAAATGTGAACATGGAGTAGCTGAAATATTATGTCTGTCACTATCACTATCCTAGTTCACAATAATAACCCTAGGCACTTCTCAGGGGAACAACTCCTCTACCATTTTAGACTAGGAATTGGCCGTGGATATGAGTGGGGGCCATATATAAAGGAACAATGGATAAATTATTCAAATAAGCTCAAAAACAAAATCAGAATCAATTCACATGTTTACTTAGTTAATACATGAACACATTAGGTGATTTAAGATAACGTGTTATTATAGCAAAATTTAAAGTAGTGAACAAAATGCTCTCCTAGTAGGTCACACTTACGCTAATTCTATATAGCAGATAAATTTGATAAATAATAAGAGCAGACCCCTAAAAAAAAGATGAATTACCACGCGTACTTACCCTTTTGACCTTGAGGTTCTTTAGTGTAAATACGCGCACTGTGTAGTGTGCCATTTTGTAGGTGTTGAGAAGTTTCACAGAGTGCTGACCATACGTCTGCTCCCCATCATTGGGCCAATATTGGTCACATTTTCTCTGAAAAGGGAAATTGTAAATAGCATTAATCTTATTGTGCATGTACCTCAGAATTTCTTCTGAAACTATTTCACTAGTTTTCTCTTGAAGTAGAGTTTTGCAAAAACAACTTTAATACCTCACATATAACATGCCGTGTCTTGATATAAAGGCGACCGCACATGGGGCTGATTCACTTAGTAGTTAGGAACATCTCATTCGATCAGATTAGGAACATCAAACATGTTTGTTACTGCCAGAACGGATCGGACATAAGTAGCAGATGTCTTGATCCTCGCAGTCTGCCGACCCAGTCGGGCCCATCTGTGGTCGCCTTTAAGCTCTATAATCTTTATTCATGGTATATACCCTTTATAATTGTTCTACAATTTAAACACTAAATGACTTCAATAGCCAACACATGTCTGAATTACTCACCCTGCCCCGCTCTGTGAGATTTGTTATCATGCAGATGACGGAGGTGTTCTGCTCCCACACCATCCGCCAGAAGTCTCCAAAGGTGGACGGTAACGGGCCCTGCGTGGCGATGTACGCCTTGGGTTTGTGGTAGCCCTGAGGTTTAACAAATAGGGAGCTCATTACCACATTATATCAGAAAGAGTAATTGTGACAGAGGGCTGCGGCAGATATATACATTTTGTATCCAGTTTTCTTTCTGTAAATACTAATATATTTCAATTGAAATGTTATTTACCATTTAGCTTACAAATTCATATATACTTTTTTTTAATGGTTACAGAAAATGCAAAAAGTTCAACTTACATCGACATAGTTTGCATTGATGTAGTCGCACTGTCGTGGCTTACCCGGCAGCTGTTTCAGTAGTACTCTGCTATGGTCATCTGTAATGCATTGTAAATTATAGAAGTAAATTTCTGGCCACATGGTGGAAAGGTGAGGAAATCATACGAAGAATTCAAATAGAAAAAAACTTACTAACTATTCATACAGCCTGAAGAAATGTATTTTTCCCTCATTTAATACTGTGGCATGCTTATCCAATCCCAGCACAAGGCTGTAAAATTCCCAGTCCCATTTCTTCTGAAGCATTACTGGTTGTTTTCTATATTTTTACATTAGATTAGAAAAGTTATATAAGTAGCTAATTGGAAACATTATACATGTTGTACCACCTTCTGATATTAATCTATATGTAATGATGTTCTACATTCTAAATGAGATACTTACATGCTATGATATTGGTGTAGCGATTCTTATGTTTGTTCTCAGGGTCTGCAGAGTGTTCAAATGTCAAGTCTGTTCTAACATTCCGGTTTATTTCCTGAAATATAAACAGCATATAAGCTACTGGGGTCAGACTGGTGTCATATGCTTATAAAACCACCCAGTTTTAATAAAATAAATGTATGCATGTGTATTAGAAGTACTAGAAATACATGATATTTTTCAAGCGCACAGTGTGTTAATGATAACATCAAATACGGTAGAATTTGGTGCTCCTTATAAAATGGATGTGCGGGTGATCAGCGTATTCTCACCTCATACTCTTGTGAGAAGCGTAGGTCGGTGTCGGCGTGCAGGTTGGCCACGTGACCGCCCCATGCCTCTACTGGAATGGCCTCATGTTCTGTGTCATCTGAAATAGTCAGAGCAGACCAGATTTAGCAACTACACCGTTACCCTGTGTGTTAGTAATTGTAACGTCACGTGAGTCTAGAACAAGCATGTTTAAAATGCACATGTCTTTTAGTCTATATTGTGCACATATCCCTAAATATTCAACTAGCTGATACATCTAGTTGCCCTTTTTAAGTTCTATACACATTAATCTACGCTGATGCAAATACTGTTAATTCATAACATTTGTTACTTTCTTTCAATATCGCCAAAATTTGACGATATCAAAACACATATGACCAAACAGTTTGGACATTCAAATTGAAAAACTAGACATGTCTAAAACACACACACACATCCTCATCACTCAGAAATGTTGCAAGGGAGCTAGCTCTAGCGTCATAACAGGAGAACTGATGCTGGCATAGAACCGAGGATACACTTAGCCCATGAGGCCGATGGGCCAAATGCCCATCTCTAATGAGCCAAATGCCATCTCCAATGGGCCAAATGCCATCTCCAATGGGCTAAGTGTATACATCGACACTTCTATTGGCAAAGGAGACAGCTTTAAATATTTGATAGAAGAAACACGAGAAATCTACAGTTCTATTCAATCTCATTCAATTAAATACCATACTTTTGTTAAAACACACTGAATGTGTTCCTCATACTATGCACAATTTTATGTTAATTGTTCAGATATTTCAACAATCAACATCGTTTTTAAATGAGACATACAGTACAATTTGATAAAGTTAATGTAGAAAGCCACAACAGCCTTTCAATAAAGGTGCATGCGCTTTATTTACCCGGCGGCGGGGTTTCCAGCACATCTATTTCTTGATCTAATTATGGTATTGGTGAAAACTGTGTTAGTTTATTATATAACTCGAACCACTTTGATAATTAATATGATAAGTCAAACATCACACGACTGGGAAACACAGACTGGGAAGTAGTTTGCGGGGGGGGGGGGGTGGTTACTACCGTAAACTCCCGCGTATAAGACGCATCCTCTACACCAAACAAATGCCTGGGGGTTCTTATAGGATTTTTTCAAGTTTGGTGCGCGTCTTATACGAGGGGTAATTTTTCTATAGAAATGTACTAATCTAACAAATTTCAGTCTTAAAATGTGCATCTTATACGCGAAAATGCATGTGCTGAGTTTGGGGTGCGTCTTATACGCGCAGCGCGTCTTCTACGCGGGAGTTTACGGTAATATAATACCAATCAAGAAGTACATGAATATAACACATCTGTTCATCTGTTTACATAACTCAATGTTTATATAAGAACTGATACTACAGGCATTCCTGATAACACTTCATTGTGATCACATAATAAATACTACCGGGTACGTGTATATACATACATTACATAGGGACGAAATTAATTACACCGTGTAAAAGGCATTCATATTGTATACATTTTTCGTTGATGCCACTTGTCGATTCCCTTTCGGATCTTATCTTTATGAGCCAACCAATAAATTCAAATTTTTGAATTGTGAATACATGTTACAATTGCGCCCTTGCCCCACGTCTTGAATTATGTTAAAAGTACTGTGTTGCAAATATGTTTTGACATGAAAAGAAATTTGTTATGTTGTAGGTTAGTATGTGTATGTAAATTCTAGGACGTTGCCCCCTTTTCCCCAAAGCCAGACCTACACAATGGGTTGAAATGAAAAACAAAAAAATATTTTGCCTTTGTCACACACACAAAAAATACAATACGGTATATATAGAGTAGTATACAGAGAAAATGAAACTGGAATACAAGACAGACAGTTGGGTGTCATAATATTGGTGAGGATGTTGAAAAAGGAGGTAAAGTGGTGAAAAGTGAGAAAAAGTACAAAAAGTGGGAATATATAGTAGTGACACATGCTGCAGTGGCGCCACGTGGTGAGGGCTGGTAGTAACTTACTCTTCTCTATAACTGGACGCTTGATGGCTGTGGGAGGAGAGAGGCAGTGGTCATTTGTCAAGGCAAATATAATGTAAGTATAGCAGAAACCCCTACTCCCACAACGGCAGCAACACTTTCGGCGTACAGTTAGGGAAAAAAAGAAAAGCTCACCAAGCTTTCGACAACGAAAAATATGATATTGCGACAAAGCCGGTATAATTTCCGGGAGGCGTGACGCTCGCAAGCAGATGAGTAAATTCATGAAGGTATATTTGAGTAAATGAAAACCTGGACTATAATCAAAATCACGTCACACACATCAATGCAATATAAAGCTTGTGATTGTTATTGCAATATGCCACTACCGTAATCTCCCACGTATAAGGCGCAGCCCGCGTATAAGGCGCACCTAGAATTTTGGAAAATTCTCAAAAAAATAAAAATTCATAACTTTGGTTCTACTGAATGAATTTTCAAAATTCAAAAACCTATGGGTAGCTTGGGCCACACGGGACCCTCCTTGGTCCCCTTATGTCCTATTATAACCAAGGGGGCATGTAAGATATCAAAAGAAAGGTCTTGGTGTCCCCCTTGTGGATCCACTGAGGACTAAAACCCCCCGTATAAGACGCGCCTTATACGCGGGAGATTACGGTATAGCATATAATTTAGCAATAAGAGAATTGTGACCCAAAAAATTTAGCGGTTTTCGTTTGACTCAGTCTCTTTTAAGAGCTATTTGTTCTGCTCTTAAACTGAAACACACCCAGCAATTACAAAAGTGATATAATTTCCATGTTACCAATTTGTGCCGTGTGTGGGTCATGCAACCTGAAGGGAATGGTTTTTGTTTCATCTTTGTGTTGAGTTCCTGCCCTTACCCAACCATAAATACCCTTTTGGGTATTACCATTTCTTTTGCAGATACTGAATACATCAGAGATAGACTCACCATAACTCTCCGGCATTGTAATGGCATTATCTCCCATATTGTTGGAATCTGGGTTGGCAATGAAGTGGTAGCTGCGTTTCATGTATTTCCTGAAACGTCAGAAACTAAGAGTTACACAACAAGTCTTTTGCAATAATATGGCTCGGGATAATTCTGGCCAAAAGAATCGACAAAAACAAACAAACAAAGCATTTCAACACCTTTTCCACATTAATGTATCTAATTGATGTAGAAGCAAAACTTCAGATCTACACTTATTCAAATTGCTTTAAAGATCTAAAATATGTAGAGATATGCATAGAATTATTGTCTTTTTTCTAAAGAAGAAATATGAATTGAATTTGAACTTCCTCTTAACTTCCTGATCTAACCATTGTTTACTATATGTTAAAAGTACCTGAGAGTGAAGCAGACGACAATGCCAACACCGAAGATGATAGCGGTAACAAAAATCCCTGCCAAAACGCCAAACACTAAGTTGTCTTGGGAACCACGCCTTGGAGGATTCGCTTCAGCTAAAATCAACACATATTATATAAAACACCAATGGTACCAAAGGCCTCACATTAAATACTATGAATTAGCAAATAAATGTACTAAGCAAGGCCTTAAACGCTTCAAGACAGCATACTGGCCCAGCAGACGTCCCACCAGGAGTAGGCTCTATGGAGAAGGCATGGAGAAGTCTTTCAGTGCAAACAGAACAATTTCTACTTTTCCTTTTTTTTCCATGTGTCTTTCTTTGCAAGATGAATTGTTTGTTGGAATGGTGTTGTATGATATAAAGGTCTATACCTTGAGTAAGTCAACGGAGCAAATTATTGATTTTATAAGTTTTATATTTTTAATTGGTGATTGATTCTACGTCGTCTTTCAAAGACGCACCGCCAACTTGGTGGTATAGACTCAGGGCAGCCCCTTAGCCAACTAAATTAGATACTTTAACAGGGCAGTCCCTTTACACAATGTGTATGACTTACTTGTTAGGTCGATCGTCACTGAATCTGAGGTCATGCCTGTGTAGAAGCGGTCTGAGAACAGACTCTTGGTCTCACCAGCTATCGTCAACTCATAGATAGCATTAGGAATCAGCTTGTCAATCGTCTCGGACTCTATTCCCTGTAAGGTAAAACCGGTTTAATTTAGCATGATTTAATTTTAAAGAAAGATTATAAACGATTCTCCTCCCATGTTTGACATCGAACCCTTAAGAGAAACGAGTGCTGAAGTGATTGTTATCGCTGGTAACGCGGAAAGGAGCTTTTTTTTGTATGAATGTGATTTAAATTGCATGCATTGCAATTTTATGGGATCATAGGTATATGATTATTTCCCTAGACAGGGGAGTCCCATGTCCATTGTTGATTCTAAGAAATACTTCTTGCATCTTGTCTGTCCCTCCACCCCATTTCCCTTTACATGAGTGTTATAAATGTGCCCGTTCATGAAAAACACCTCACTCTCCCCTGCTAAATAATGATCTACAATAGGTGAGAGGATGTAGGTGACATCAGCACTGTTCTATAGAGGTGGTGCCTCCTGGTGAGTTATGAGTGAACTAGGCGATTGCAGCTGGCTCATATTTTAGCAGGGGGGATACTGGATGTACTTAACATAGGTGGACCAAATATCAGAAAATCTGTTGCCTACAATATATCATATCTTTTACTATATTCATTTCATATTAAGTGTCAGAATAATGCTATTATACAGAGTTATATACTGCTACTTTCAAATTGAAACCAATCAAGAAGAAAACACTATGGTATGGCATATTCATCTCCCATTGCCCCTTAGCTAGAAACACCTCAGTTCCCCCCTACTAAATAATGAACAATGAGAACACCATCCTGCTGAAAAGGGCGGGAAAACCCTTCACCCAAAATGTCACCCCCATAGAAAAGCATTGAGTGCACCAAGCGTCTAAGTTGGACTTCAGGTGACCTACTTTTTTTCAAACCTAAATTTGACAAAGATTAGAATCTTATAAGAGGTAAATAATACACCTCCATGATCTTGAACATGTACACTATCACAGGACAGGTTTCATTTCATCTCATATTTGATGGTTTTGATGTAATTTGAGGGTAAACTCAACCACCTTTTCTCAGAAATGCTCACTTCCGGTCTTAAAAATTTCCCCAGCCCCTACCTGTCTCTTAAAACTCGGCTTTCCGAGTTAATTAACTTCTTCGGTGTAATGTACCGGTAGGCCCCTATATACCTGGTACGTGTAGTAATCACCAGCATCAGTTGGTGTACCCTACTCCCACTGCTATTACCAGTGTTAAACAACGATAGAAGAAAGCGTATAGTGCCATCAGAATTGATTTGCTACCCAAACCACTGACGAGGGAAATGTAAGTTCTACTGCCAAACAAGACCTTATAAACTTAACCTTTCAATTTCATTTTGGTACAGAATCAGGCCAAGGCTTCCCCCAACCAGTAAAGCAGTAAAGACGTTCATAGCATTAAAGACAAATGCGCCAAGATACACAGAAGCCACCTGGTGGCAAAAAAACAAAACCTACCAAAGGCACTATCTCAATGTTATCTCACACTATTAATTGACCATTTTACCTCTACATATTTTTTTCAGCTCATTTCTGATCATTATGAATACATGAAAGACAGTTAAAAGCCATTTATATTCCCATAGGATGCTATAGTTAAGGGGAAATTAATATTTTTGAAAAATTTGTAATTTTTTTTATTTCCAAGGTCACACCCCATTTTTCTTTTATCAAAATGTTTGTATAGATACCCTCTTTCTATCCAGTCTTGTAGAAAAATCAGTAGAGGCGCATCACCTATGAGACATGATACGTAAAAATAGTTTCCCCATTTGCTTCTATAGTTTAGGCATTTTACACTTAAATCATCATACTGTAAAAGTAAGCATGGTGACCTATGGATTTTCTCACATTTTCTTAATGTTAGTGCATCATACTAATGGAATCCAGAGGTATATGAGATAATCAGCAGCAGAACCAAATTCTGGGATGTTATAGCATTTGTCTTTAATCTTTTTTAAACGAACATACAAACTCTAGGTGCGCCTTAATAATGGGATGCGCTTTATACCGTAAATCCTCATGTACAAGACACTCCTCGCCTATATAACGCACCCTGAGTTAGGCTCCTTTAGATAGGATGCACCTGTGGTCAAAGTTTTTTCCACTTTAGTCACATTCTAGTGAAAAATCCTCATGTATAAGACACTCCCTGAGTTGGCCTAAATCCTGTAGGACACAGGTGCTGTAAATCTTGTGCGTAAGCCGCGTCCTATACACAAGGATTTATGGTATACGGAGTACTACAGTTCTTACCTCCTGCTGATTAATGGAGGTGCCGCTGGTAATGTGTATCCGGTCCGCAGTGTCCGTCTCCAGGTTCAGCGGCCGGTACACGATGCGATACTGGTCAATTTGTCGGAATGTGATGTTTGGTCGGCGCCATTCCACCTGGATGCTGGTGGCGGATGAGCGTGTCACATTGGTGATCACTGGGGCACTAGGACCTGTAGGAAGGAGGAAGATTAGTGTTAATGACAATTTACTATACTTTGCCAGTACACTATGTTTAATCATATATGTATGTACATCTAATACTGACTTCCTAGAAACATGTATTGACTTCTATATGGACCCTAGTTGACGATGTGTGGCTGCTTGTGTACATACACTGAGGTACGATAATGATTCATTTCGAGTGACTTTCAAAATAGAGCTGCCGCCTCAACTACCATAAAACCTTGCAAATAAGGTGCACCGTGAGCCGTGGCTTATATGTGACGTACTATAGTAATCGTCGGTTTTTAACAACAGGATTTCTTATACTGACTCATCAAAAAGTAAAATGTGATTTTCTCTGATTATATTGACAACACTCACCCCTGACATCGGTGATGGCTGGGTACGGTGGATCGCTTCTCTCTCCATAGCCGCGCGATGTCCGGGCAGCAACCTGGATCTTGTAATCCTTATAGGTCTCTGCCAGAACATAGATAAAGACACATTGGCATGTATACATGTATAACATCTCTGTTAAGGTATAGCATTGACTCAGTGAGCTGCTCAACAAAAACGTCTCTCAGGCTATTATTGATAGGCACAACTAAACAGCACACCCAAAGTAAAACCTACCACTCCATTTTCATCTCACACGTGCTAAACTGTATCCAACATATGATTCTCAGTTTCTGCTCATATATATATATATATATATATATATATATATATATATATATATATATAAATATATAATATATATATATATAATATATATATATATATATATATATATATATATATATATATATATATACATACAGAACTGAAACGGGATGTTTACCTGGCTATCATGAGCCGCTCGTGAGTTGCTCATGGAGGAAAATGCTCCTATATTGCTGAGTGTGTATATAACCCAGTAGGAGGCATACAGGAAGCTCTATAAATACAGCCTTGTCGCCAAACTAGGCCAGACCATGAATGTGTCCTATATAGATAACGTTTGTCTGATAAAATAGATTGACTGATCCTCCTTCAACCTCTACTTATATCAAAGACCCTAGTTAACTCATATGTAATCAATATACCATTTTACATTTTCGCCGTGGTATAGACAACAAAGAGGCTGCACATAAAAATATCTGAAATGCTCTTTCTGAACCCCTTAAGCATAGGTCTTTGGATAGGGATGTATGGATTAAAAATCCCTGATATCACAGAAAATCCTGGGACTTCATTCCTGGTGGTATGCTAAAGATGGGGCAGAAGCTAATTTGGGTCGAGTTTCAGTTTTCCACACATGTATGTTCACTATAAATCTTTGAATGTCTGTACTATTTTAATTCAAAACTTTCTCATAATTATGAATGCATGGAAATCAGCGAAAAACACGCTCAGATTAATTCAGGGGCAAGTAATTCACTCTGGGGCTTCTCCAACACAGATGGCCTTAAAATGTTAGCGTTTTGGACGATTTCTGTTAGTAGATCAGTCACAACACCAGTGCGTAGAACCTTCAATGAATTTATTATTAAATGGTCCTTTCTAGGGCACTGAAAACAACAAAAACTTGATAAATATTTCTTAGAGAAAAGAAATGTTTTTTTCATAATGAAAAAATCTATTTGTAACCGTTATTATCTCGGGAAGAGTTAACTCCTGACCCATCTTTAACAATAAGAAGACTTTCCTGCTGTTTGTATAGCTATCAAATAATACTCTACAGTTAAAGATCTAGACTTGTTACAAACCTAGGTTTGTGATATTGTATCCATAGTCGAGGCCTAGTGTGATGTTCCATTCCATGTCACCGTTGGATACAAAGAGGCGATAACCGAGCAGGATCCCATTCTTCTCAACCGGTGCTTCCCACACAACATACACTGAACTGTACGTGTGCTTTTTAACCAGGAGGATCCGCGGCATTCCAGGCACTGGGTGAGAAAACATTGGTTACACACAATATCCACTGATCAAAGCTCTTTTATGTCAATACTGATTTTCCCCAAATAAACAGAAAAATGCTGATTTTCCCCAAATAGAACAGAGGATTCTAATAATTTAAGGTCTTTTTCCATATAATGCTGAACAGGGTAAAAGGGTCTCTTTTACCTGGTGGGTTCGTTTTAGCTCACCTTCAAATTCAAGTTGCTTGAAACACGCTATTTTACCTATGAAGTCTACAGGAGGAATGGAGGCGTTTAGTGTAATGTTAGTTTTGTTAATTTGGCCAATGCGCAAATGAAGCGATAGCGTTTTGTACAAATTTTTAAGTTTTGTTTTTTTTCATTTCTCTCTTGAGGATAAGCACATGCACATTCTTTGCTTGATTGACTTAACACTAGATACATAAATGAAGCCGGACATAATTTCGATTTTATTCACTTTGTGATTGGATGAAATTCGCTGTCATATTATACCATTCAGAACCATACAAATGACGGAAATTCCTGGGATAACTTGGATTGTAAATAAACAAAAAAAAATCAAGTGCGTTATATGTGCATTTTGTTAACAAATGTGTGTGTTGTGAGTACAAAAAGATGAGATTAAGGCGGTGAGTACCATCTTCCTCCGTGCGCACGACCCGTTCCACCTCGGGTCCCTCGGCTTCGTTATTGAAGATTTTTATGCTGATGAGGTACACTGTGTATGGCTTCAGGCCAGTGAAGTTGTAACTCTGAAGGTGAAAACAGCAGCACAATGGTTTACTTTCTACATGTACTAGATGCATAGGAAACCAAAGCAAGTTTATAGCAATTTTACTATTGTTCTTTAGGTACAACTCCAATAAGGAAATGTGGTGCTTATGGCCATATCTGTGTCATGTCACTAAACATTGGATATACAAGAAATTACTAAAATTTGTCAGTATTCTCAAGAATATCATATACGGCAGATTAAACAAAATTCACTGGACTGGGATTTGGTCAGAAAATTAGCATCTCCGCCTAGAATATTATTTATATACCGTATTCATTCTAATAAGCACACATGTGCGAAAAAATTAATTTTTAGATGCTCAATTCCTTGAATCAAAAGTTAATTATTATAAGAGCACCTCTTGAAGCCATAAAATCGTTGTTTTTGCCCTAAAAAGTCTTTATTTTTACACATCTTTTGTGTAAATTGACATCAGGCGGGTGCGCTCATGGCCCCAAAAGAGGGGTGTGCCCTTATTCGAGCATGTGCCCTTATTAGAATGAATACTGTAGGCCTATACACGAAATGACATACAGAAAATGGTATACTTAAACTACTAGTTTAGAATACATTATTCTACCAGTCAAGAACACAACCGCTAAGTCCTTACCGTGAGGTTGGGGTCATATTTAGCACTGACATGGCTGTCTGGTATCTCCTGGTTGGTGATTTTGAGCAGGTAGCCCGCTAACTTCCCATTGAGGGTGTGCAGTGGTGGAGGCTTGAACTCCACATAGATTGCCGTCGTGTAGTTCTCGAAACGGGTGATGCGCGGCTTGGCCGTCATACTGGGTGCTGAGAGGGTGAGAGGGCAACACGAAATACCACAGGTGAAACACTAATACTATTTATAGCCATTTGAAAGATATTACTGCATATCCTCCTACTCTAATAACTGGTAGGATGCATTTAGCACCATGGAATATCACTCAAGACGGGAAGACAATAGAAAAGACATGTAAAGCCTAATTTTACCCTCGCGAATATAATAAAGTATTTACACAACCATAGACTTGTGAAGGGCAATGTTACAAAAAAAATGTGTACTGTGTGCCCCTTCTATATGCTTAAGCCTGAATTAAATTGCAAAATGATGCCAAGATTCAGGCCAAACTATCTGTAAATATATATCAGCAATTTGGTCTAAGTCTCCTAAGAGGTAACCTTCATCCCATATAAAGCGTTCAGGTCCATCATTAACTCTTTAAGGGCCGCTGATGCATTTATGCTTCATGCCCATTGGTCGGCATGATGCACCAATGAAGTGCTGACGAGACTGCTCGCCAGCACTTCATTGGAGCATCATGCCGACCCTTCGGGAGTTTGTATATCAAACCCACAGGGTCGGCATGATGCACCCTTGGATCAACGGCCCTTAAAGGGTTAATGGGAGTCACCTTTGATATCTAATCACTTGGCAAAGATCTAGTCCCAGTCATGGTGCCAGCTGTCCCTGTCTATTGGTACAGTCTCTATGGTCGATACTAACCTGCCTTGATGGGGCCAGAGCGTAGTCTATTTTTAACCGTTTTTTTTCACAGATGTAATATGGTACTACGAGCATATACTACAGCTTGATAATCATCAAACATACCGGGTAATTATGTGAATGGACAAGGTAAAAGGAAAATTCAGGGGTAGCCTCAGCGTGGTCCCTTTTGCCTTGTTGAACCACATATCCACATTCCCTGCTGTCCTAATCACTTTAGTAGAGACAGGTAGAAGGAAACTGTCTATTATATGGATTAAAGCAGATAACAAGTCGTGTCCTAAAAAGTAGGAAGTCACGCAACCCATTAAAATTTGAATTTCTACCGTCAGAAATTGAATACAGAATCGAGAATAATTGGTGATCATGATCAATGTGCTCGGCGGTAAAACCACTGAGCTGCTCGGTCCTTTGGGTATGGGTGTGGTCATTATTTATCAAGTGGAGGGTGAAGATTCCCGAGGAAGCCCAACAAATTTTTTAGACCCCACTTCTCGTTCATGGTCCAAATTCTCTTGTACTCATGCTCTATTTTCTTATGTTCTTATCAATTTTCCCCTCTAATAATGGGCGGTTTTTAGGCACCCTCAGAGGTGTCAAAGTTTCTTTTAGCCCCCCCCCCGTGATCAATATCCCCCTCCCCCATTGATAAGAAATGATCACTCCCTAGATGTGAATAAGGTCACATTGTGGTAACATGACCTGAATACCGAACAGATCCGGCAGCAGCCTTAACATTCCCAACTTCCTTCATGTTTCACCCATTTAACACTCTGAGGCCGCTCTGAGGCCACTCTGAGGAGTGCATCATGCCCATTGGTTGACATGATGCACCAATGAAGTGCTGGCGAGACTGCTTGCCAGCACTTGATTGGAGCAGCACTTGATTGGAGCATCATGACGACCCTATATAGGGGTATATTAACCCCATAGGGTTGTCATGATGTATGCATGTAGCCCTGGTGCATTACTCGTATGACGTATTCAATAATGCATTACAGCCCTCTAAAGGGCTAAACCCGGCATGAGGAGCTGCTCATCCCTCATTAAAGCACCTGCTCCCTTTTTGAGCAGTTCACTGGTATCTCGAGCTGCTCATGCTTTGATGGCAGCGGTCCTCTCCCACCACCCATGACCTCATTACCAGTGGACAGGTGCCAATTATTAACATGTACTAATTGATCACATTACGTCCATATTAATCCACTCACCATGGGCACTCACTGGTCCAATGAAAATGATACAAACTCAATCAATATTTTTTTTTTCTAATTTTGTTAGGATTCACTGTGCATCATAATAGTGAAAATAGATTGTCAACAATGTTGGGCATATTTAACAGTTCTAGAAACAGAACGGTACAATAGATTATCATAACGAAACATTCCCTCAAGCATTCTTACTTGGACTCTACTATCAAAGCAGTTTATCACAAGCAGCCCTAATAATATCAATGTCAGATTCATTATCCAGGGCCTAGACATATCACACAGAGAAATGCGTTCACGTCCATTTATAGAAATGCAGGGGCACAGTTTTATATTCGAGATGGTAGTCATGACAAAGAAAATTAAAAACAAGAAAAACAATTGAAAAGCACTTTCAGTTTCTCAGTGGATACAACCAGACTTTCAGGATTCACTTCAGCAGAGATCACTTATTACAGATTTCGAGAATTGTGATATAGAAATTAATCTACCGAGCATAAAGCAGATATCGATTATACTTCATGGAATCGATATCTCATTAGCTTTATATCACCTACATCTTTATAAAGTTGTTTTATGAACTCACTACCAATCCATTCATTTGCATCATTAAATAAACGATTCAATATCCTCACGCTCAGTCAGAAATAGAATCCATTACTTCAATTCCCATTAACACAAAGTGGCATTTACATGGTTGATCAAGCTAATCAGAACATATATCATATGGCAAGACTATACAATCTAAAACAAGACAAAAAAAGTTAATAGATAAAATAAGCTTTTCAAGTTCCTCATTTGAGTAGGAAGAGTTGATAGGGTTCTTCGCTCTGTAATAAAAGAGTTCTGAAGAGAAGAGCACTATTAACCTAAAGCATATAACACACACACATATATAGCAGCAGCACATTAGAGTAGGGAGGGCAACCAAGGCTTTAAAGCTGTCATCTTGCATATTCAGCAGGTGTATATGACTGCATGTGTAGTGTGTTCTCCAGATTCTAGGTTTGCCCATGTACTTTAACTCTTTTCGAGTTAATAAGCTTGCCATCTACAGTGATCTGTGAGTTCCTATATTTCTTAAAAGAGACAACGAGAAATCCATGCGACAGTGACTGGGTCTTCCCACTTAGGCGGTAATACATGTTGGATGCAGTAAAAAAAATTTAAAGAATCCAAGAATCCTTAAGAGTAAGTATGGTTAGTGACATACTCTACAGGATAAAATAACCCACCGTGTTTGATAAAACTTATAAATACAAGATGTGTCAATAAATAGTGTGTATATAGATGTTGATACCTGAGGCCACAGTTTGTGGATAGCTAACACTGACAAAAAGAGTAATATCAAAAGTCAACCGAATAGTCACTGTAAAGTGCACTGCAAAATGGTCCAATTTTATCAAGATGATATCCGCTTGAGCCAGGGAATACTAAATATATTCCTTCTCTAATCAGCGGTCAAGCGATCAAGTCTTATTCAACGAATAAAGGCAGTTATTGCGATAGAATCAGCCTATTTGCAGTGGCCTTTTAAATAAACACTTTCTCAGTGAGTGATTATCAAATAGGTGTGCGGTGCATTTTTGGAAAAAAAAAAGAAGGAACAGGGGGTTATTTTCACCAGAAAATCAACCAAGAAAAATAACTTAAAATACATGTAAAGTCACAGCAGCGACTGGAAGCACATTTATTATGTAATCACCTGCACTGGCTATACCAGTCGTATTCTCAGTCGTATTCTCTCCCTCTCCAGCTGAGTCAAAGGTAGATCAGATCAGGATGATATTATTTCTTTTCTCATTTGTAGATTATATTTTTGAAGAAATATCGAAATCACCGATTAAAAGGGGTAATCATTGAGATGGTTTTCTTGCGTGGATAGTTTTGTGCAAGTATTAAATGGGGTGGGAGTAGTAGCGAAATTGATTAGAGTGAAATGTTATTGTTTGTGTTAATTAACAATCTACAAGAGAAATAGGTGCCTTGCATGGGCTACGGTACTGATAGTGTATTGGGCATGTATCCAATGATTGAAGAACTAGAAATAAAGCAATTAAAAAGTTTGATTTTTAAAAAAAAGTAATAATTATTTCAGGGTGTCAACTTTCTGCATATTGGCTCATATGAGCCTAAAGCCTACTTTGGGCAAATTATGCGGATAGGCACACATCCATTTTTAAGCAGTTCTTTTTTTTTTAATTTGCTTCTCAATCTCAGGCACTTTTTAACATACTCCATCAAAAGAAAGGAAAGAAAATATAAGAAAAAATAATGAAAACCAAAGAAATAAAGTACATAATATATTGCGCATTGCAGCGGCAGCAGCGTGAGGTTATGGTGGTGACATCTGGCGGAGTTAGGCAGGGGTTGGTGGCGGAGGGCGGATTGTGGCTAATTTTTGTTTGCACAGAGGCTAAACTTACCTGCTTCATGTGTAACGACAAGTTCAGACAGCGGACTGGGGTCGCTTTTGCCAACATCATTACTTGCTACCACGTACACCTGGTATGTCGTGAAGGGCTGCAGACCGTTAATGGTAGTCTCGTTTTGCTTGCTTGGTACCATACCAGTCTGTTGCGCGTTGCCCTGATCCTCCCCTCTGCAAGAGATTTTACAATAATGAAATCCCATGGCTAGGGTAAATGGTGTTTTGATTAAAATCTTTCTCAGTCAAATGCGCAGAATTGATGAGAGCAAGAATTGTCGCGCCAATTTCAAAATTTCTATCTCGGAGTAGAAATTGTCATCTCACAGAGGGCAAAGCGTCTTAATTTCAGACACTTTGCCTTCATCCTGGAACCTTTACTATTGGACTCTATGAGGAATTGACTTGAGAAGAAAAAGTTTGCTTTTCAGCTGTTTTCCACAGTGACATTTTAAAGTTTATTTCTATGAAAAAATATAAATCCGTTTTCATTGAACTTCGGTCACAGTAATGATATGATCCTTTTCTACTTATATTTGGTACTTTTGTTGTACAATATGCTCATTCTTTATCGGAAATTTGCAAATTAAAAGTTGATACCATTTGATTTGAAATGGACCCTGCCAACCCGGCAGCCTTGACTCAGGGAGACCCTGAGCCAAAAAGCTCAGCTCCCTGACCAAAAGGCAGTATCTACTCCTTCTATCAGTGGCTACTGAGAATATGCTGATCAACTGCTGCATATTTCAGTGGACCCTGCTTAAATACTTCCAAAACAGCTGAATCTACACTGCCTTTTCAGTCTAGACTCAGTAGTGTACAGACCCTCAACTGAAGATGCACTGCTTTTTCAGTATAGAATCAGTAGTCTACTGACCCTCAACTGAATGTTAACATATACCAAAAATGGCACACTCTGTGCAGCAGCATAGATGCAGTAGTCTACTGACCATAATACTGGTATCACTTTGTTCATTCATGGGTTATTTACTGGGGTTCTGACTTGATGCTGTTGAGACAGTCCTTAGTGTGAATGTCAATATGGTTGAAAACAGCAATCAAATGACTGCTGCTAATACTACTGTTCTGCTACTGAACCACCACTGCCATGTTCTGTGTGCTGAGCAGTAGAATGCCAGTAGATGCTGATACAGTATTTTTTCTGATGCTGCTTTCACAATGAATGACTACTGTAACACCACACTGTTTTTCTACTGTTTAAATACTGATTTTCTACTGCATTTTGGTCCGGGTATAGGTTATGCAATATTGAAAATCGATTACCGGGATTGTACTTTGAAATGCTTAGGAAATACACAAAATCTGGCTGTGTCCTTTATATAGAAGACTGGTAAAAATTGGAACATATCCTACAACTTTGGGCGGAGCCTTGGAGAGATTTTAGAGAAACTCCTCCCCCATGTATAAAATGCATAAGGGATCCATCCTCGTGTATAAGCCGCCCCATTTACACATTATTTTACGGTACATTTAGCTCAAACCATGAAGTATCAACAACCCCCTCCCCCTCAGTCTCAACAAAAGAAGCAACCAAGTTTACACTCCCTCAGTCTGACTTCTGAGAAACCAGAGAACCAAGCTCTCGCACTTGGGATTCAGATGCACAAAAAGGGACGATAAAGAGCATTGTGAAAAGGTTAAGGTTCAGTCAAGATGAAACGGTCATCTTCCTCTGAGGAAAATAACAGGCAGAACACTTCAGAAGTGAAAATGCCAAACCTCTTTAGAATGAAATGTTGACGACTACAATATAAAAGATTTAAAGGCATCGACATCACTTGTTTAATATCAGGACTGGACGTGACAGTAAAAAAAAGCGATTATTCTGTTCCAATGTACACAAATCTAATTGTTTGTGTTGGTATTGGGAGAAGAATCAATGTTTTTATACTGAAGTCATGAGATCTGTGGTATCTATTCATCCCTCACTCTTAACAATTCCCCGGTACAATGTATATGATTTTCGATTTACCGTAAAACCCAATGAATAAGCCGCAACCTGATTTGGTGTATAAGCTATTTGTAACCTACACAGGAGGCTTGAAAATCCCCAGTTTAGCACTGTTTTTTAAGTGCCCCCCCCCCAATTCAGAAAAAAAACTCTTTGAGCCACATCAGCACTCTGAAACGGTGTAAAAACTGCATCTTATACCAAAGGTTTTACGGTACTAGAACTGTCACACTGTGAGTCCTTTGTACTCTATGTATACTGGTATTACTAATGCAGGATGTACCACAATTGGGAACAGACCACATCATGCTCGGTACTCAAATATCACCTGCTAAAGGATGTATAGACACTAAAGCAAATTGTGTCATCGGTCGTAGTGGTCACACAAAGTATTTTTATAGTCTACAGTCTACATGTATACAGTCAATTAATAGCACCGTTTATGTATTGTTTGTGTAAAAACTACCATTTGCTATTTGAGTTGAACATGATCGAATAGCACGAATCATGCAATATATTTTAAATTGGTTCCCAAAAGTCTTTTTTTCAAGTACAATTCAGGTCACTCTTTCCATTTTCGTCTCCAAAAGGTTGCCGTCACATTCAGCAAATGAGAAGGTTTTGTCACTCAGTCTGGAGTTTGAATTCTTGACCTGGTTTCACTAATTTTACAAAAAGAAAAACTTTCACAAAATGGACTCTATACAATGTAATTTTTAAGTAACAAAGCAGCCAGTCTCATTTATTCTCTACTCAATGTTCCTAAAGTCATTAAGAGCTATTTTCAGAGCTTGAGTCCCTCTAAGCTGCTCCACTGTAACTTTTCTGTGACTAGAGTAAGCTTCCTATTTAAGCAGGATATTGACTAAATATAGCTCATATAGCTAACAGGTCAGACCAAGTATCATCCCCATGAGGCTCTGAGCTGCTCATCTCCATCTGAGTCTCTGTGAGCAGTTCTAGCCCTTTAGGGGTCGCTAATGTATTAATGCATCATGCCCATTGGACGTCATGATGCATGAATGCACCCCTGGCGAGTAACTCACCAGGCCAGCATTCATGCATCATGCCGACCCTCCGGGTTTGATACATCACCGGAAGGTCGGCATGATGTATTGAATGTACCGTAATCTCCCGCGTATAAGGCGCATCTTATACGCCAAACAAAATACTGCTGGGTCTTATACGTGGGAGGTAAATTGCCTTGAGTTTGGGGTGCGCCTTATAGGGGGGGTATTTTTACTATAGAACAGTACTAAACTGACGAAAATCTGCCCTCAGGGGCCGCCTTCTACGCGAAACAGCCCCCGTGTGAGTTGGGGGGGCGCCTTATACGCGAGCTGTGCCTTCTACGCGGGAGATTACGGTAGCCCTGGTGAGTAACTGAGTAATTCGCTAGTGCTACATTCACGCATCATGCCCACCCTTCAGGGTCAATACACCTCCAGTGGGACAGCATGATGCTCCAATGAAGTGCTGGCAAGTAGACTCGCCAGCACTTCAATGGTGACCAATGGGTATGATGCACTCTTACATCAACGCTCCTTAAAGGGCTGCAGTACTAGTGGTAATGGGGGGATCGGGGTCGAGTTACGCCTCATTACATACAAGGACTAGACGCCTTCTATATCCGTATAGATTCTGTTTCTCTGTGTCAATGTAGGCTGGTTGGCTGGAGTGGGAGGAAGCTATGGTCCAAAGTAACATATATAGTAAAACCCCATGTATAAGCCGCGGCTCATGGACTATTTCAGAGACCGTCTATGGCCTATAGTCTTTTTGAACTCAGGGTGCGGCCTATAGATGGGTTTGATAATACACCTGTGTATATGTTTAACTATTGCAAAATGATTATGAATGTGAATTGCCCTCTAAAGTACTCTAAACCATTAAGGATTTTATTTCCTATTTGTAGCTGCCACAGATTACTTTTTCCCCCAAATAAAATTGCCCGAGAAGAAAATGCATCAATTTGACTTACTTTGTAAATATCAGATATTCGTCCACGGGTCGGTTGGGCTCACTGATGCTGTGGGACCACTTGACACTGACTGTGTACGCATCCAGAGCAGCCACCTGGGGCGCCTCCCGTGGGGCCAGAGGGGGACCTGTGTCAGAAAGAAAAGAAATATTATATTTAAAACAATTTAACCAATATCAATTCATGATTATCAATGTCTCAATCGTCGACCTAAAGCAAGAAGGTTGTAACTGATACTGTATAGTACTGCAGTTACAACCTTCTTGTACTAGGGCGACGATTTATTGATCACAGTTTCAACTGACTCGTACCTGACCGTTATTGACTTTTAGGTAACTAAAATTCATATCAATTTTGGGGCTCTCAATAAAGTTTTATCCACTCTTGAAAAAAGGCGTAAAAATATAAAATTTATGGACATTTTTAACTGACTCTTTTCACAATATATTGTTAACTGAAATTTAAGGAAAAATAGACCCAACTGACTAGTGGGGTCCCTGGGGATTCGATGTATAGAGATCCTGCCTATACTTCCTAGAAATATGACATGAAGTATAGCCACGAAATACACAGTAAATATCAGGATGGGAGGACATGGTGTAACTCATGTTCTCTGGACTGTGCCAACACAGCGTAACGAGGTTGGCGCGGATCCCAGCCATAACTCAGCACCGCGGTAATAGGGCGGAGAGGCGCTTCATGGCACACCGCCGTGACAGGCCAATGTTATGGGGTGTTATTAGCACCAAATGTCATTTTCTACACATTGTGTGTGGTTTTTTATCTGCACATCATCAAGGAAACCACATCATTTTGTTTAATTTGCCTTTGTTCATTGTTTCCACACTTGTCACATCACATTTAGAGACAGTGTTGCCGAAATGACGCCTAATCCTAATGGCCTTAGGATGCAAGTCAGAATGTCCTGGCATGATCTCAGCTTCATAATGGTGAAAGAATTTTTCAAATGGGACAATTAGAAGCGAAGATAGGGCCACATTTGTAAAATCGTTTTATATTATTCTTTTCACAGTATAAAACAAGTTATAATGAAGTTTATAAAAGTAGCTTGACAAATCAACCTTATATGGCCTGCGTGAGGGGGAAATAGCCTGCGTAAGATGCTAAGACTCAGGCCACTTTGAAAAAGTTTTTGAAAATGTTTTCGGCTACACTGTAGAGATAATCTACACAAAAAGAAAAGAAGAAACACTCTATATATTATGATAGAGTATCAAAGGGAAATTACTAGTAGCTAAGCCATCCGCCATTAGTCCTTCCTAACGTAAATGTCTTTCATTATTTATTTTCATATTACTGGTAACTAGTCCATCCCTTATTAGCCCTTCCTAAAAATAAAGATCTCTCCCAAAAAACAGTAATACGGACATGTTCAGCTTTCAGTCTAGCTTTAAAAAGACACAGTTCTGTTAACAGTGACAATGGGGAAGGTTTTTAATGTTCCAGGCGAAAGGCCCGTCCTCCTCCTATCCCGTAAACAGCTATAAAAATACAATTATGGAGGAGGGGGAAACTCAAATGTCAAACGCGTCTTCAATATAGGTTAACTGTGGGGAGGCCCAGAGCTAAACTAGCCTGACCCTCTCTATGGGCATACAATCTGTAACCCTAGGTGACCTGGGGGTAGCCCTGGACCCTGCTCCTCAAGGGTGTATACTGGTTGGGGCTGGGGTTACTGGGGTTAGGAACTTCAGGTGTGCTTAAGGGCAGGTGAGTTAGGAAGGTGTCTTAATGCTAACAGGTGTGTGTGCTAATAGGGTGATACCATCTCACCTCAACACCTCCTCCCCTCTCCTACCTATACAGTGTGCAGATGTTAGGTATGTGAAGGTATATCTACTTCTGGTATACCCATCCTAGCATACCTTACATATGCTACATTCCTTAAAGCTTGTGCCTTGTAATATTATTGGAATGCAATATCACTTATAGTCCTAAATGGCTAAATTATGCTGACTCCATATGTGGGAATATTGCCAGACTCTGCAAGATATTTGATATTGCCAATAACCCAATTGCCCAGTGCAAATACAGCCAATGCAAATATTGTAACGTATAAGCGCTGGTGATAAGGGGGTATTGAAATCAATCTTAAGCGCTATTATAAAATCCAGTATTTAAATAAGTGCCTGGGATATAGGGTATTGGAAGCTATACGAGCCGGGGCGCTTTAACTAGCCACTATGGCAGACGCAGTCAACTGAACGTTGTGCTCCACTGAACATAGATTTAAGCAGATAAACCCATAGAGAGTACATGTAACTTGTTCAACCACTGTAAACTGAAGAAAAATTTGACACTGTCATTTGATCCATTACACGATTGTCATACCCACATGACTCCCTGGACATGGTCACATTTTCTAGAACATGCAGAAAGCTGATACTACCTAACTGCTAGAGTCGCTGTGTCATTCCTGGGTATTTTTTGTTGTTGTTGCCCTTTTTCCTTTTTTATTATCGTAACACGATACTATGTGTATCAGGCATAATAAAAACGTTCGCCTATAAAGCACGCTCTGCCTTCAGACCTGTTTTATAGGGGTCTCTCCCCGCGTATAAGCTGCACTTTATATGCAAGGACCCGGGGCAAGGACAAAGGTATTACCGGATTTCATGTTTAAAGTGGCACCCATAAAAATGTAAGCACTGGGACTTCTAATCAAATCCATGTTTAAATAAGATGGAGATATTGAAAACTATGCAAGTACAAAAATGGAAATTTAGATGACTTGACTGGCGTCTCCCAAGCCTTCATCTGACCGAATCTCAATTCCATAATAGGTCAATGTGTCCTGATGCAATACGATTCTTGCATTTAGAACCTCTAACAATGGATTTTTATTGACCATAAGCAGTTTTATGAGGAATGTCATCATTGAATAGGAGCATCCCTGTAATTAAAGCAGAGAGCCGGCTAGTATGACAACTTGTTATTGACTGAGCAGCAGTAGCAGCAACAACTGTGCAATTAGTTCATTATGGACCTGTTAGAAATAATGAAAAGAGTCGTGGAGAGCCGCATCGTAAATATAGCTGCCATTAGAGGTCATGACAACCTTTGGGAGCAGCAGCTCGGACAGCAAGGAGCAGCTCGGGAGGAGCTCAACGAACAGCTCGGCCAGCCTTAGAAGTGGTGCTAAGGGAGTAGCCAGTTTTAAACAACAGGGGGTGGATTTTCTTCCTTTTTTTGGGGGGGGGGCAAAAGATTTCAGACCCCACTGGTGATGGGAAGAAAAAAAATCACCCCTTGTCAGCGAAAAGTATGCTCATAGAAGGGGGTTTGAAAACGTTCAGATAACTCCTCAGGGGGCAAACAATTTTCAAAGCGTGTATTGGTGAAAATCCGCCCGCCACCCATTGTTAAAAAATGACCACTCCTTATCTCTTGGTTAGTTTTCACCTCTATACAACACAGCAGAGCCTTTGTAAACCACAGCTCACTACATCACGTACATTTTAGGTTGCTACTACTATTATAAATCAACAATCTATCTCTCTGTCACCTAGCCCTGTCATTACGTGCCCATTTCACTATACTACTTATTACCAGAAGTCTTAACCCTTTAAGGGCAGCTACTGTATGAGTGCATCATGCCCATAGGTTGTCATGAGGCACCAATGAAGTGCTGGCAAGTCTGCTCTAGCTAGCAGTAGTACTTCATTGGAGCATCATGCCGACCCTCTGGGACAGTAGTGAACCCATAAGGATTTATACATGAATGTAGCACTGGCGAGTTACGCGTGAGGGCTGCATTCATGCATCAAAATGGCCAATGGACATGATGCATTAATGTATTGGCGGCCCTAGCTTAAAGGTTTAGATGTTGTTTTCATTTCCTTGTCTGGCAATATACTGTCCTGGCTACTTCTCCAGGGGACATTTGTGGATCTGCTGAACATAATCTGCTCACAGTTCATTTAGTATTATCAATGCTATGACCTTTTACATAGGTACCTTGTATATGTGTCAGTTCCTAGAACAATACTGATAATCCGCCATAGACAGACAATGCAATTTGTATCTGGATATGTCTTCCTTTATTAATACCATTGTAGACTCAGGTGGCTTATACTATGGTACATATCAAAACACCTCGCCTGTTCAACCCTCTGAATACGATGCACCTAGAGTTTGAAGATTGCTGCAAAGTCGTGTCCTTTGCGCTGGTTTACTTCGATAATGCCAAATATTAGCTCAGAGATGCCGCTAGCTGGCTGACAAAAGAAAAAAGAAATTACTGTATACAATTTTGAACACCTTCTCTCCAGGAAATCAATATAATTGAATATAGAAATCTCTACCAAAAACAGTACTTCCTCAAAAACAAGGAAAATTCAGAAAAACAGAGTGGCATCTCTGTCACCTACAGCACATGTTACACCTCTCATAATTCATAATAATGCTCACGAGCTGCTCCTCTATTTGTCCTAGGTGCTAACCACAGATACAACATTAGACGTGCAGACTGGATGATTAATGTTGTAATAGTACCCCCGGTAGGCCTTTCATTCCCCTTTATACCCGCCCCACAGGTGTAAAGTGCACTCTCCGACACATTACGGTAAAACCCTGTGTATAAGCCACACCCGCGTATAGGCCGCACCCTGAGTTCAGGACTTTGCTATAAGCTGCAGCAGAGGCCTGAAATGGTCCACATTCCTTCCTTTAGTCTATATAAGTAAGACCCCACTCACCCTGAGTTCCTGGAGATGCAATAAACCACACCAGAGGCATGAAATGGTCTATAAGCCGCAGCATAGTCGGGGTTTTACAGGAACCTACTACAGCATCTTTTATCACATCACCTGTTCCACACTGCCTCCCTCAGCATCCCGCACACACAGAGTCAATCTTAACCCTTTAAGGGCCCATAGTACATTTATCCATCTTGCCTATTGGACGAAGTGCAGCGCTGAAAAGGAGGGTCGTTAGGGCTACATTCATGCATCATGCAGACTCTATGTGATTAATACACTGATTCCTGGAGGGTCGTCATGATGCATCCATGAAGTTCGGGCAAGTCTGCTCGCCAGCACTTCATCAGTGCATCATGACAACCGATGGGTATGATGCACTGCTGCATTCGCGGTCTTTTAAAGGGTTAAGTGTCCGTACAGGATTAATGCACTCCCAGAGGTTCGGCATGATGTTCCAATGAAGTGCTGGCGAGCATGTAGAAGAAATTTGGTGCATCATGATAACCATAGGAATGATGCGCTCCCTTCAAGGGTTAAGAGGTGCGGCATCTTGGTACGTTACAGCATTAGCCTCAGTCTTACACCCCACTAAACGTCAGTTATCACGTGCTCTACGGCTGATTAGTAACCTCCTACGTGCCCCTTTCTACCTTTCTTCTCACTTTATACCCAGCAGCTCTGTATTTCCTGATATCACATTTTCTCTGCCATCCCTGTGATAGTGGAGGTGTAGACCTAGACTCGGATATATATACATAGTAGGTCAATGTAAATCTCTTCCACGGTAAAAGCTCGCATAATCCTACGTATTTTTTCTATGGTATATCGATACCAGAGATGCCACTCACTGGCAGACAGACACCAGGAAAATTAGACTTTGGACACATTTTCCCAGGAATTTAATATAATTTAATACAGAAATCTAGGAATCAAAACCAGGAATTCCTGTGAAACCAGGAAAAGTGGCATCTCTGCGATACTACTGTGATACCTCACATAGTAAGTGCATGTCGTGTATAAAAGGCGCAACCCGATTTGATGGAGATGCATCTGGATGTCGACTTTGGACATATTACACTTTAATACCTTAGGTACTATTCTATCCTAGAGTGAGAAATTCCCACCTTTATGATATCCCCTCAACCCAAATTCAGCTACATACTATTAAGGCTTACCAGGATTAACTATTAACCAATGAGATGTTCCCAGCTATAGCTCACATAGCCATTATCAGATGGGGGCCGCCATTAGACCCCGACGGCACTATGACTAACACCTTCAGCCCCCGACTCCGCAGTATATGCCAGGGATGCCTTCCATTGGTCAATAATACAATAGCCATGTGCCGTATACACTGCGGGCCTCTCGGGGGCCAACTGGTACCCATCTGATAGCTCTGATACAGAGATGTCAGTTCGATATTTGGCGAAACTCTGAAAATTATTTTGGGGCACTTCAAAAGGGGGGTTATACTCTAATCAGAGTGACAAATACCTTCAAAATTAATCACTTAGGGTTGGGTGTATCTTTAAGAAATATCAGAATCATAAAATATTCATTTAAAACAAAAAATCTTATTATTTCTGTAGTAAAATATCACCTTTGAACCTCTGAAATCAGAGAAAATCTGAAACTTTGACATCTCTGCTGATAGCCCCGACCTAGCAGGATAGGGGTGGCGCCGTAGTGTCTAGCTGAAGCTGGTCACCAGCATGTGCCTTAATAACACTGGTTTCAGGGGTCAGTTATGTAATACCTGGTGGGAACCCACTCTGTGACATACCGTAAACTCCCGCGTATAAGACGCATCCTCTACGCCAAACAAAATGCTGGGGAGTCTTATAGGATTTTTTCAAGTTGGGGGGGGCGTCTTATACGAGGGGTAATTTTACTATAGAAATGTATTTGAATTTACAAATATCAGCATTAAAATGTGCGTCTTATACGTGAAAATGCATGTGCTGAGTTTGGGGTGCGTCTTATACGCGCAGCGCGTCTTCTACGCGGGAGTTTACGGTAGTCTCTGTCCCACCCTACATAAAAAAAGTACTTCTAGGACTCATAAAGTAGCTCATACTGGTTATATGATATATAATTACAACTTGAAAGGTATGGTTAGTATAGCCTATCCTTTATGACACCTCCAGGTGTGGAGTATTCACACCTACAGGTGGATTCTGACCCCTGAAGCTGCAAATCTCACGAGAATGCATGTTAATTAGCAGAGATGCCACTCACTGACCAACAAAAACCAGGAAAACTGGACTTTGGACACATTTTCCCAGGAATTTTACATAATTTGATACAGAAATCTTGGGATCAAAACCAGGAATTCCTGGAAAACCAGGAAAGGTGGCATCTCTGATTAGGCCTTAGCTGGTGGCTGCAGTGGAGTCACACCCCCATGCCCAGCTTGTACGGTACTAGCACCCACTGGTAAACATGCAACGTCGGTATAGGCCTCTTCCCTATTACAAGAATGGGCGAATCCATTGCTCAAGCCGGTACTGGCAAGATAAGACCTGATAACATCTATCTCAATCGGGACTACTTTGTACCCTAAAAGAATGCAGTGAATGGGAGGAATTACTTGATTGGTCGAAAATTTATCCCACTCCTGCCCTATACCGACTTAATAATCACTGGTAACCAGCTTCAGTCATAGCAGCACCCATCAAACAATCCGCTACCTCGGTATAGACCAAAGCTGAGTCATCCTAGTGTAAAACGGTGCCTTATACGCAATGTATTACTGTAGCTGAATTCTATTTCACAATTTTCAATCTAAAAACGCTGGCTACCAAAGTTAAATTACCCCTTACACTGTGAAAACTTGTGTCAAAATCAATAGCTAACCATTTTGTCTCCATGGAACACAGCTATTAAGGATTATCATCTTTGTGTGCCAGGTAGTGCCTGATGTTGGGATTGGGAGGTTGGGTGCCACAGACATATACCGTAAAACTCATATGCATGATTTACTATAAGGCGGACCTTGAACCTGAAAAGGCTTAAATTTTTCAGCATTAAGATTATGATTTCTTGTGTAGAATGCTCATGAACTCTGGTTGCGCCTTAAAAGCGGGGTTATCATACTATAGAACAGTCCCGTAATCTCTCACGTATAAGGCGCACGCACCCTCAGTTTCAGAAAATGGTTAAAAAAAATAAAAACTTCATAACTTTTGTTCTACTGAATGATTTTCAAACTTCAAAAAGCTATGGGAAGCTTGGGTCTCCCGGACCCCACAGGACCCCCTTATATCCTATTATGACTAAGGGGGCACCTAAGACGCGCCTTATACGTGGAATATTAAGGTACTACAATGTCAAGTATCCACCCTCAGGTGAGCCTGACATCATTTCCCTCAACTGAGACTGTGTCTTTAATATATGTGGGGTATTGATACGGTGTAATTTATATATGTAAATCCCCATGTATAAGTTGCACCCTGAGTTCCTGGAGACCCTTTAAGGCTAAAGCCGCTGATATTGTCTACAAGCTGCGCCTTATACACCAGGTAGTACGGTAGTATAGCGAGACCTGGCGGCAGGTATACCTGGCCTTTGATGTGTCTACCTGTGTCAGATGGTGGAGGCCGGTTTGTACCTACACCACTCACTAGGGGGCGCCAGTGTGGGATCAATACCCCACCGCTTGTACCTGCAGTGCACGGTATTGATTTAAACAGGTGTAGAGGTACACTTTACTAAACCATAGGAGTTGGGTACCGTCTGACGTGGCGGGTGAGTCGAGTCGTCGGACGTTCCTCAGGTTCCGGATAGGTGGCAGCACCGATCCGGGTCTGTGGGGACATCTGACGACGAACACCTGGGTCCGTATATAAAGCCCAGGGCTCAGCCGCTACGTCAGAGGCCCTTCTGGCCTCCACACTATGTAAACCACTGTCTTTTAATATTAGCTGCCTCTTTGATATCATTCGGCAGCCGTGAGTGTGCATTAAGTAATAAACCTAACCGTTGGCATACACTTGGAATACTGTCTTACTCTTTCTTTCCGAATCGTAAGACCCAAACCCCCCAGGTCCGTAAGGCCACAAACCCTTACACTGGTGCCGTGACCAGTTAATTCTGGTGTATAGCCCGGACGTTATAACGTCCGAACGGCTAGTACATGGGTTAGACACCCTTAGGGAAGCTAACCCAGCAGGGCAATCACTTGCCCAAGAGAATGGAAATGGAACGCTAATGCTCCAAGCCCATTCGGACTCACAAGATGCAGAATCAGCATCTTGGAGAGATCCCGGACCCCACTATAATGATAGTGAAGAGAATCTGCCAGACTCTGTACGACGCGAACAGTCCATACAGAGACATAGTAACTTAATAGGCCAGCATTCGATTGTTGACGAATTATGTGATTCGATGTTCGAAGTCGGTGGTAGTACTAACCCAGAACATCCGGCACCAATGCGAAAAAGGGTAACATTCGGGGAACTACCTTATAGGTTACCCAGGCCCGAATTACCAATATTAGATTATAGCGCTATAGATGGCGACTTAACCTATGCGGTACCGGAAGGTGAAGAATTAAAACGACCGGATGTCCTGTTGTTGAATGAAACTTATGTAACTTTGAACGAGAATTTAAATACCTTGGTCAAAGCTAAGGATGAAGTATTGCATGAAAAACTTCAAATGGAAGAGGACCTAACTGGCATGCGAAAGGAATTCGAAGCCAGAAGGAGCGAGTACATGAAAGAACTCGAGACTGAAGAACTAAAACTTCAATCTATGAGAGAATCATTCAATAAAGAATATGATAATAGGCACATTCGTATCCAAACATACATAGATACGAACGACCAACTAAACCTTGATAAGACAAAATTCGAATCCGAAATTCGCCATTATCAGGATGAGTTGGATAAATTGAAACTTCAGTGCAGTAAACAAGCTGAAGACAATGAAACCATCCGGGTAGGCATCATAGCTTACAACAAACAACTGGAGGAGGATAGACAGAAACTCACGAATGAGCTTCAGGAATTGCAGGCCACTGCAATAACTCTAGATAAATATGTAGAAGCAGCCCAGTTAACTATAGGTAATATAGACCCAGCTGTGGTATCTACAATGTTGGGAAAGACATCTAAAGATGCAACCCCAATTAGATACAGCCCATTCGTTGATGATGGGGCTGACAAGAATGTGGTATCCGGAATCTATAAGAAACCGGATAATGCTGCAGTAAATGGAACCGCATCTAAACCAGTAGTTTCAATGCTGGATACGATAGGACCAGCACCACCCATACCAGATTTGAGTCACAAAATCAAAGCGACTCACGATGGTGCTACAGGGAATAATAATAATTCACCCGTGGCACAACCTAGAGCACCCGGACCAATGAGACATATGTTGACACCACCTTCATATTTCCCCCAACCCGGCCACAGTACACCAGCAGTACCAAGATTACCGAATCCACCCCCAGGTTCTGGTAATGGTCCTACTGATGGACGTTTTCCGAGACCAAATCCGCCACAAAACAATATCAACGGCGGTACGTACCAACCGAGAACATCTTCCTATGGATATAGAAATAATTATAATCCATCGGGAAGTGGCAATTATCAGAATGGTAATAGCTATAACCAGGGATGGAACCAAAATGATTCTTACCCTAGACACGCTTCTTCTGGAAACACCGGTCACAATAGTGGATGGCCTGGTGGTTCATCTGGAGGCTATAATAATAATGGTCCACCAGGAGGAAACCCTCCAGGCGGCCCAGGAGGATCCGGATTCGGAGGATCAGGATCAGGAGGAGATGGCAGGAAACCTAACAGGAGAACTTCTATGCCTGCAGGGATGCAAACCATCTTTGATAGAAGCCAATGTATACAAAACCTTGGCATTGACTGCTACCGAAAGGGAGCAGACGGCATGGAAGTCATGAACTGGAGCATGCGAGAAGCAGATAGACTACGCGGATGTAATAATCCGGCACGTAGGCAGGCACGGATACCCCCTCCATATGATTCTAATGATCCATGGAAGGACAGGTATCAAGCTTTTGTTGACGAAGTCAATTGTAGTGGCTGGACAAAAGAAGAAGCTCTGCCATATTTGATTTGTTGGTTAAATAAAGGCGGAAAAGTAGCTCTCAACCAATGGAGAGCAGCTTACGGAATATATGGTACCTATGATCAATTGGTCGAATGTGCCGCATACCTTTTCGGATCAATCGTTAGGGAAGATCCGTGGGTAAGCTTTAAGAAGAGGACACAAAAACCTAAAGAATCACACAAAGTCTTTGGTTTGGAGCTACAGGACTTGCTTTCGAAAGCACGTCCAAATTGGGCTCATGATGATGATTGTTATCTACAAGAATTGTTTATACAATTCTACAGTGGATTGCGTGATCCGGATCACAAGCAAGTGGTCTGGGACTCTTGGAAAGATGACACTTCCTTCAGTGATCTGTTCATAGCAATCGATGGACATGACATGAAGAAACGTCTGGTAGGTCTCGGACCTAATCCAATAAGAGCAGCTCCATTCCAATACGGAGGTACACCTGCTCCGGTATACGATACTTCCCAATTAGCTCCGGTTGAATCGAATGAAGTTGATGAGCAAGATGAATATGTCTCCGATGAAAACGGAGATTATATTGGTTCAGTGCATGTAGCTGGAAAGTATTACCGACAAAAGCGGTATAGGAAAGTACATTCGAGAGGGAGAGGAGGATCAGTTGCTGGTAAAACAGCTTCCGGATCAACTCAACCTGGCAGTGTAGCCTCTACGGCGAACCCAACTGTAGCAGCCACTGTTGCTCCGACTAACATGATGGAAACATTATTAGCCGGATTAACAGAAGCTCTAAAGAGACCGAGAGTTGACAAATCTCAGAGGAGATGTTTCAGATGCCAGAAACTGGGGCATTATGCTCCAGAATGTATGGCTGAAAAACCTGTCCCTCGTAGACAGGAGAGTGTCTCTGGAGTAAATACAGAGGAAAACTAAGGAGGGGTCTCCCGAGGGGCAAAGAAGGGGATCCCAGTGACAAATCTTGCCATGATATCACCATCCGTGATGATAGTTCACATGAAGTAACAAGATCGCCTAACACCGAGGTGGTTGTAGACACCCGGAAGGTTAGGGAAGCTGATATAACAGGTGCTATGGGAGCACAGGGGAAACCCAATATCAGTAACGAGGCAGGCGGCTATTCGTTAGCCAAGGTCTGTGGTGCCCACCTGCCCCCGGGTCATCCTTGTCTGGAATTCTTAAAAGGATGTGGATTGACTCCTGGTGTGAAAAATGACGTTCCGATTGTCACGGACATGCCCTCTGTTCTAAACGGAAGGCGGTGGTATGTTTGCCTTACTGTTAACGGAAGGTCTGCCGAATTCCTTGTGGATACGGGAGCTAGCCACTCTTGTATCTCCAGGGGGTTCTACGACCTTATACCGGATGAACATGATACTCTCAAATCGGGAGGAAGTGCTCAGACGGCCGACGGCAGTACCTTGCAAACGTATGGTAGAACTTGTGTGAGACTACAGTTAGATGGTATACATGACTATGTCATGAGCGCCACCGTTGCGGATATAGCAGATGAGGGGATACTCGGGTTGGATTTCGCATCCCTGTATGGTGCTGTATTGGAACCCCAAACAGGAGTGTTGAGTGTGAGATACCCGTATCCCGTGAAGGTTAGATGTGCACTGAGACAAGTGAGCAGTACGGCTAGTGTGGCACACACTGTGCGAATCCCTCCGGGAGTAGCCTGTGATGTGCTTGTAAGAAGTGATCCTGCAATGCGTAACAAACCTGCAGTGATAGAACCGGATGTAGTTACTTTGTCAGGTATTGGATTAAATTCTGTAGACACGATAGTAGCGAATGCATCCTGGTCGGTAGTACCTGTCTCCAATACTGGAAACACTACTATCTACTTGAAAAAGGGACAAGTTTTTGGAAACGTGACCCTTTCGGAAACTGTAACGGATAGTAAGCTAAGCTTACAGAAGGTAACAGGAGATGATGAAATTTCGGAAGACTTACTTAAGTTGTATGAAGAAACTTCATTAGAAGATCCGGAACACCGGAAAGAGTTCTATGATATGCTCTGTCAGTATCATACTGCCTTTGCCAAACCTGGTAAAAAACTAGGTACGACAAATAAGGTATTACATAAAATAGATACTGGGGATGCCGAACCCTTTAAGATACCGTATAGACGGTTACCCTTAGCAAAAAAGAGAGTAGCTGAGGATGAAATAAACAAGATGTTGGAACAGGATGTAATAGTCCCTTCCAATAGTCCATGGAGTAGTCCTGTGTGTATGGTAACAAAAAAAGACGGTACTATCCGTTTCTGCATAGACTACAGGAAGTTGAATGGAATAACGAAAAAGAATTCGTATCCATTACCGAGAATAGATGAAACCATTGACTCCTTAGGAGGAAACAGTTGGTTTTGTACCCTAGACTTGCAATCAGGCTATTGGCAAGTGGGAATGAACCCTTCAGATATGGAGAAAACTGCATTTTCAAGTCATATTGGATTATTCCAATATAATGTAATGCCGTTTGGATTGTGCAATGCACCTGCAACATTTGAAGCAATGATGGAAACAATTCTAAGTGATTTATTGTGGAAAAGATGTCTTGTATATCTAGACGATGTCATTGTCTTCGGAAAAACATTCGAAGAATGTTCTAATAACCTAAAAATGGTACTAGAACGTATTATTTCAAATGGTCTCAAATTGAAACCTAAGAAATGCCACATGTTTAGAAAGTCCATAAATTATTTGGGCCGCATCATCAGTGATGAAGGAATAAAGGCTGATCCGGAAAAAATCGAATCAGTTACGAATTGGAATAGACCTAAAACACCCAAAGAAGTGAGGTCCTTTTTAGGATTCTGTTCCTATTACAGGGAATTTATTCCGAATTATTCTAGAGTCAGTTACCCATTACAAGCAATAGCTAACTGGACTCCAGGAAGTACCAAGGAAAAATTTCCTTGGACGCATGAACAGGAAACCGCTTTCCAAAAGCTAAAAGACCTGTTCACGAGTACTCCCGTATTGCAATATCCGAATGAGACGGATCATTTCATACTGGATACTGATGCTAGTAATGATAGCATTGGTGCAGCTCTCTCGCAAGTCCAAAATGGGAGAGAAGTGCCAATTGCCTTTGCCAGCAATACACTGAGCAAGACCCAGCGCAATTACTGCACAACCAAAAGAGAGTTGTTAGCAGTAGTCGTATATACCAAGAAGTTCAAACATTTTCTATGGGGAACGAACTTTACTTTGCGTACGGATCATTCCTCTTTAAGGTGGCTACTGAACTTCCGAGATGCTGAAGGCATGTTAGGCCGATGGCTAGCCCATTTATCCGAATATGGGCTTGAACATCAACAGATTCAGCATAGACCCGGAGTTAAGCATTTAAATGCTGATGCTTTGTCTCGAATACCAATCCGGAAATGTGATAATCCGGATTGTACTGATTGTGGAGCTCATAAGGCAGTGTTAGCAGGGATTCGAAGACCATTCGTACCCCTAGTTGCCAGTATACTGGATTGGTCTATGGATCACATACGACATTTCCAGGAAGCTGACTCGATAACTGCACAGCTACTGCAATTAGTACCAAAGGGTATACGTCCAGTTAGACCAGAGGTCTCTCTGGAAAATCGAGAAATGAGAAGGTTTCTTGCTCAATGGACCGAGCTTGAAGTCCGGAAAGGCGTGTTATACCGTTGGAAGCCATGTAATAATGGTGATAGAATCATGCAAGTGGTGATACCACATGCCATGAGACATGACATTATGTACTTCTGTCATGGACATCGGACCAGTGGTCATTTCGGAAGGAAACGCTCGCTAGCACGACTTTCCAAGAAATACTATTGGCCTGGCATGACACGGGACTTGCAAAGATGGGTAACCACCTGTCCGGATTGTTGTAAAAACAAACCCGGACCCGGGATGGGCAAACTTCCCCTATCCCAAGAACTTTTCGGAGTTAGATTCGCAAGAATCGGGGTAGATATTATTAGTGGATTTAATACAACCGCTAATGATAATACCTGTATGATGGTAGTGTGTGATTATTATACGAAATACACTAAAGTATTTCCACTACCGGACCACAAAGCAATTACTTGTGCCGAAGCTTTTGTAAAAGGTTGGGTACTAAGCTTCGGTGTACCATTAATGTTACACAGTGACCAAGGCAGAGAATTCGAATCAAATCTCTGGCAGGGTATGTGCGAGTACTTAGCTATTTGCAAGACTAGAACCAATCCGTATAGACCACAAAGCGACGGATTGGTGGAAAGGTTCAATAGAACCCTCATCCAAGTCCTAAAGTCACTCGTTAATGAACATATGGATGACTGGGATGAGCAATGTCATTTTGTGACACATGCTTATAATAGTACAGTACATTCAAGTACAAATTGTTCTCCGAACCTTTTAGTATTCGGAGAGGATTTGATAATGCCTGCTGACCTAGTTTTTGGAGTCGTAGGAATGGACCCTGAACAACCTTGCCATGTAGTTTTTGTGGAATGTTTAAGAGACAGATTTAGAAAAGCATATGAGTCTGTCCGAATTGATTTGGAGAAAAGTGCCAAATGGCAGAAAGTAGGATACGATACCGATCTAAAACATCGGAAATTCCAATCCGGAGACAGAGTCCTTAGATTACATGAACCACTTAGACACATAAAATTAGCGTCTAATTGGGACGGTCCCTTTACTATAACACAAATTATCAGTGATTGTACCGTAATTATTAAATCTGACCTTGGTCGACTCTATAAGTCAAATGTGGCTAGATTAAGGAGATGGTCTGGGAGGGAGACCTCCACAGAAATGTATGGTGAAGGTTCCGAAAGGATCCTGAATCAGAATCGCATAATAGACCAGGTAAAGAACACTACAGTGAAGCGTGGTCAGAGAAGACCCAAAAAGTGTTCCGAATCAGTGACACCCACGCCAACACCGATTAAGCGTGGGGGAGTTAAAAAAGTCTCGGCAGGTGAAGACAAAAAGAAGAGGAAAGGTGTTTCTAAGGCTAAGAAGCACCTAGAGAAAGCTCTTCAGACTGTCAGGTCCGATAAAGAACTATCCGAGAAGGGGAGATACGTTCGCCGCAGCCCCCGAATTGCCCAGAGGACTGCAGTGACCTAACCTGTATACACAACGAGTGTAATGTTTACATTTAGAGGAACGGATGACAACTGACCCTAAAGGCTTATTTGTCGCCCCCGCATGATGTACCAATGGGTAGTGGACGGATAATCCGGTGGATTTGCTTAAGCTTTCCATAATCTCCACTTAAATCCCCAGTCGAGTCATCGGGGTGAGCGATAATTACCTAAAAACAATCAGTTTGTTGATGTACCGCCTGTAGCACGTGCGTTTCCGCATGACGTCACCGTGTCCAGTCTCGGCTGACCTCTCGTGACCTCGCGGACCGCGGGGAAATGACGTCACGAAAGCTGGCCTGTCGCCATATTTGTTTTTGGTAACGTCCAAGACGGTCGAGCTCGCTCCCTTCTTGGATTTTACCGGCTAAGCAAACCCCCCGCTGCTCCTCCAGAGTCTGTCTCCTGGTAGACAGACTCCGTTTGTGCCGGCCCCGGCGCCGTAAAAGCCGGAAAAAGGAGTAGTTTACTCCCGTGGTCGATTCCCCAGTCATGGCTGAGGAATCCGTAGCTGCAGCCAAGCTATCCGGTGACCCGGATAAGCTGACTCCGTCCGCAGAAGCTTTTCCGGAAGCTTTGTCGCCTGTTACACAGGAAGAGAGCGAGATGATGGACGTGGAGGAACCCACGGATCGCTCGTTCGAGGAGAAGCTGGCTTCATTCTCACTCAATGAGCCAGAGAAACTGCTATCTCCACTCCCAGCAGAGGGATCCGGAGCGACTGCGAGTGCTGAACCCGCAGCGACAGAGTCCGAAACTACCCAAGTTGACGGACAGAAGGATGAGTGGAAGCCAGCAGTGGCGGAGCCTTTTCCAGCTAGTTATGATGGTCGCTACCTGTATGTCCACCCGGAACTGCAGGCACAAGTGACCTATGCGGACGGGACACCAGTCAGGATGGACCCTAAAGTCAGGATAGCTATCGAGGGCGTCATGGCTCCCGAACAGCTGACCAGGATGCCTCCCGAGTGGCTTCGAGACTGGCCGTGGTTCCAACGGGGACTTATGGTGGACGCCGGTTTCCGTGAAACCGTGTACGCAGCTAACCGAGCCTTCGAGCTCGGAGCGTATCCGAAGCCTGACAAGTCCATGTGGAACGTCAAGGCTACGAACATTAACTGGGTAGGCTGTGTCTGGGATACCGATGGCCAGACCTACCCACGCCCTAGTGCTATCCGGACGCCGTGCCGGACCACTAAGGAATTCCGGGAGGCCGCTGCTAACTTCGAGCAGTGGGACGACGGTTATTACATAACCGAACAGGAATTGGTGGATGTCCAGAACAATTCACTAATCGGATTGGACCGAGCTGCAGCCCTTCGGACGGTTATTGTCCGCCGCATGACTGCCGAACAGGAGGCACAGGAAGAGGCTAAGAGGGCCGCGGAAGCACCCGCACCTCCTATCCCCGACCTGAAGCTTGCCACCAGAAGCTCCGCCAGTGCTACATCAGCTACCGGCAGCACTACTACTCCAGTAGAAGCCACGACCTCCAGCACATCCGGAACCCAGGAACCGGAGGAAGACTGGAAGGTCAGTAAGAACCGACGATCCGCTGCTCGGAAGCTCAAGAATCTCCCGGATTCTGCGAGAGCCGAGCCGAAACCCAGCACCTCAACCACTGGTAGTACTGCCATGGAGGTTGAGTCGTCTGACGAGGAGTCGGTGCACGAATCCTCGGTTGAGTATGATGAGAAGGCCACTCCATCAACTCAAACCGAGGCCGAACGTTGGGCTAACGCCAAATCCGGATTCAAAACCCGGATCCCGACGTGTTTCTCCGACTGTGCGTACGGAGTTAAGAAGGACGGCTCTACCCTCTATGCCTGTCCAGACTCAATCAATAAGAACGATGAGTCGGATGATGAAGATTGGATGCGCCTTTCGGACGAGGACCCCAATCCGAGCAAAGCCTATCGAAAGATGTGGCTTATGCTAAACCACACCGAAGGGTATTACACTTATACCCAGAGGAGGAAGCTGCGTTGGGCTTTAGAGAAGTGGTACGGTGACGATCAAAAGTCCTGTCCCTTCTCTATCTGCCAGGATGCGAGTGATGTCTCGATCCGGACCTGGAGTACTCCAGCCCGGTTCCAAAGGCATCTGGTAGAGGCCCACTTCCACCATCACCCGGTTTACATTTGTGATCCGAGTTATGGTAAGAAGGGCAAGAAGTGTACTACGAAGGTGCAATACAACCGACGTAGTGATCTGGCTAGACACCAGAAGAAATGCCACGCAGAAGGTTTGGACGGGGCCCGGAAGCGCATCATGGAGCTTCATCAAGAACTCATGAAGGAGTTCGATAGCCTGAGCGAGGATGCTTGGTCTAAGATCCGACCAGGGGACCAAGTCCTCTGCGAAGTTCCGAAGACCAAGGATTCGAAACTCCGAGCAAAGATAGTCCTGACTCCTGGAAAGGGTAAACTGGACATGCACGAGTCTCTCTGGCAGAAATGCGAGGAATCCGGAAAGGATGCAAAGAGAGCTCGTGAAAGGAGCAGGAGAGACCAGAACCGTGGCGGCAATGGTAATGGTCAGAGCACAACAAAACCGAAGGTCAGAGCAGAGGACCGTTCCAGGTCCCCTCTGACAAGGCACCCCGCAGAACAGGCTCAGGGCACTCCGGTGTTCAAGAAGCCTGAACCTGCCGGATACGCTGGAGCCGTATCTAAACCTGGGAAAGTGAGTTCTCGAAACTTTCCGTCCTTAAACCAGGGACCTGGACCTGAGAGCCAGACCTTGGTGGTAGGAAAGGATGGTCGCCTTATGCCAAAGAAGACCACCGCATCTGCTGCCGCCGGATCTGCATCCGCTCCAGCCGCCCCACCAGTTACCTTTACCCAGGAGCAGTTAAACATGTACCTGCAAATGGGACTGAAACAGAATGTACCACCTGCCTTCTGTGTACCAACGACAGGTGTGTCCGGGAGTCCTAAACCCGGAAGTGGTCCACAGGCCGCCTCGACTCCTCCCAAGGCTGTCGCGGCACCTGAGAAACCAAAGGACGCCATTACCATTAAAACTGGTAATGCGGAAGTTTGGTTTGAGAAGTCTCGCCAAGGGGAGGCAGATGTCCAGAAGGCCATCTACACCCATTGGGAGAAGACCGTTCGTGAGAAAGCGACCGAGTTTCATCAGGGTCTCCTAAACGAAACTCTGTTGTGTATGAAACAGGTGGGCGACGCTGAAAAGCAACGTCTCGAGACTCTCATCCGGGACGATGTAAAGGCCCAGGAGGAGGCTGCCTCAGCTGCTCAAGAAAAAGCAGCTATGGATGTACACGTGTTGGAAAAGCGTGTAAAGGAGGAGATCACTCGGAACACCAATCTGAACACTAAGTTCATGAGGGTGTTCGGAGTCGACTTGGACGAGTGGGACGGCACTCCCGAGTCGGCTTTAGCTCTTCTGAAGAAGAAGCATGCTAAGAAATCCGTTTAAAGCATGCTAGGGTTATTTCTTCCATAATTTTTTTTCCAACACCAAATGACCAGATATAGTCTTTGCGGAACCCTAAAGGTCTGCGAATGCTTTTACTAGTGCATGAACACCTATGCTATGTGTTCCGGGTTCCTTTGACCAGTCTATTATTCAGGTTGTATAACATTTACTACACCCTGAATAGCCTATTCGGATTTATAATTTCATCCATGAACAATCCGATAGTAGACTTGCTGCTGTGAGACGTATCCGGATGCCAGTTCCAGACTCCTGCTGTTACCCGTGCTAACCAATTACTAGGATGGACTTTACGATTTACCTCTACAACTCATCTATACTCCCGAATGGACTTATATCTCTACTACTATTACTTCCGGATCAACCTATATCGGACTATTATTTTACTTATGTCAACTAAAACTTAAAAAGGATTACGTTCTCTACACAGTTGACACATCCGGACTAATATTCTACAAATCTACACCATTCGGATATACTATAAACTTTAGCACTACTAGAGGATTGTGGGTAGCTGCCCCAAATCAACTACCGTGTTCACTCAATATAAGGAAACTATAAACTTTAGCACGTCCATCCCGTGGTTAGCTGACCACACCTACCTACTAGTACCCGGAAGATACAGCAGAAGACTCCAGCAGCACTTATAATTCCTGTATATTGTATATAATGTCATATTTCTATTTTTCTATAATATTATATGTATGTACATATCCACTAGATACATATTATAATACGGGTACATAGACATTTCCTGATACGGATCTCTAATCACTATTAGTATTTATATTATAAGATCCGTTAAACTTCACCAGATAACACATATTATTGTCCTGCGAGACAAAATATATAATAAGTATAATGATCTGGTGCTATAAAGGTTATTAGGTACACGGTGATAATATATTATTATATTCATTACCACACCGTGATGTTGTTTTTCTTTTTTTCAAGTGTATGTTATAAATAATCATATTCGTACTACTCACGGAATCCTTAACGGATTCGTATAATATTAATATGTCATTAGATAGTGATGTTACTATAACAGTCTTCTTTAAGACTACATATTCAAATGTGTTGTCAATGACTACAAACACACATACGGATGTTATTTTGTGATATGTTTTATTATCGACAGTTCCGTTACATATAGCTGTCATCATCACATGTATACGATTCATATTACTTGTCTTATTAATTATACCTGAAATATAATACAATATTATGTGGTATAATAATTAAATAGACAGTTCCGTTTCACATAACTGTCTCTTCTTCAAGTAATTCGTATAATATTTCAACATCCTAATCGTTATATGTAACTAAATTTCACTATCGAATATATATATATGACATCTGGTTCACAATTTATTTAGTGTTAATGTTATACCTATGGTTGTACCTCTATTACTAAAGGTTTAGACATGTAGAAATGTTATCCTAGTAATATTATATGTATAACACCCTCCTAAATGTCTGGGGGAGTGGTGTAGAGGTACACTTTACTAAACCATAGGAGTTGGGTACCGTCTGACGTGGCGGGTGAGTCGAGTCGTCGGACGTTCCTCAGGTTCCGGATAGGTGGCAGCACCGATCCGGGTCTGTGGGGACATCTGACGACGAACACCTGGGTCCGTATATAAAGCCCAGGGCTCAGCCGCTACGTCAGAGGCCCTTCTGGCCTCCACACTATGTAAACCACTGTCTTTTAATATTAGCTGCCTCTTTGATATCATTCGGCAGCCGTGAGTGTGCATTAAGTAATAAACCTAACCGTTGGCATACACTTGGAATACTGTCTTACTCTTTCTTTCCGAATCGTAAGACCCGAACCCCCCAGGTCCGTAAGGCCACAAACCCTTACACAGGCGTGGTGGGATGGTCTCCGTCTTCTGATGCTTGTCATGTTAGGGCTACAGAGTCAGCACTAAGATATCTTTTCACATACATCTGGACTGATATCTATAGATGACTTCTATCATACAATTCTATTATTTTTATTGGCAGGTTCAGTATCTATTTTACCGGGTATATATAACTTAATTGATGTAATCAGCCAAAACTGTCATAATTTTGATCAAAATCGTCTCAATTCCCTTATTTACAATGTATTGAGAAGCCTCTTAATTCAACAGGGATGAAAGTCACTGAGGCCAAACATTGCTGAAATATTCATTAAGAACTCACTTAAATGTTGATTTTGTATATGAATCTATAGGGCTTTGGAACTTGAAAATCCCTGAAATCTCTGGAGACTCCCATCGCTGATTCAAATACCTACGATATGTTGAAATGAATGGATCAAAAAATGTTGCTTGGTTACAACAAATGCTTGGTTACAATTTAGCAAATAGTAAACACACGTATAGTTACCATTGAATATGTAACAAGGTACGTACACCTGAGTGATGACTCATCAAGGGGCTAAGTCCCTGCAGCTTCCTTCCCAATCCTAGAGTGAAGGGAAGGAGCTTCACACGCAAATCACAGACTACCGCTAGATCCTATAGGATAACATATGCCAAGAGATAACGCATACCCAGACATAACCCAAATGTTGATTGGTCCACAATGTGAAAGGTAAACAATCAAACGTGTTTTATAAATGAATTTTATTTTGCCAACTTCTGTAAAATCTCTTTCTAGGAACTTCCTAATTTTCAAATCAATTAAACAAAATTCATAAAACCACAAATTATCCTAAAGATTACTGTCTTTCATCTTAGTTCTCGTTCATGGTAGTGAATTTATTTTCCTGCCACACCTCAGAATTTGTCACCTCCATAGATCTGCTGGTTTTCACACGCAGCATACTAAATACATGTCAATTGCATGAACTAGCGAAAGGGTTTGATAATTAGTTAGCCGAGCTCATCTTAGAAAACCTTTCAACGTTTAATTATTCAAACAAAAGTCATTGAAACCGCACCCCATCATATCTCTTAGACTTCGGTCATTTTCTTTTGCAAATACCGCCATATCAAAAACCACATTAGATTTCCAAATCATCCAGTATCACGTACACCCTTCTAACTGACTGTTTTACAACTGACCTGCCTCTACGAAATGCGGTTGTCTAGAAATGAATGCCCATGCTGGGAGCGCGACAGGTGCGCTAAGCTAGCTGCCATCAAAGCACGCACACACGCTAAGCGCGCGTAACGCACGTGCGGCATGGGCCAGAACAGCCATTTGGATGTAGATTTGTGGCTAGAAGCATGCAGATCGTAGCTGTAACGAGGGGCCATGGGTCACATGGGAGTTCTGGTAGAGGGGTATTGTGGGAAGGAGGAGGAGGTGGGGAGGATCCACAGGCGCACAGGCTGTGATGGGCAAAGGACACAGAGACATAGTAAAAGATGGTTTGGTGGTTGAAAAGAAGACTCCAAAGGATGTTCAATATGGGTTTGTTGAGATGCTTAATCGGTGTAGGAGAAACGTGTAACTGTATTTCAATTGGTATCGGAGATATGGAACACTTGAAGCCCTACTTGTGGAACCAGGGAGGTATCGTTTTCTCAAAGTTTCAATAGCTTAAAGGAACTATACAGTGTGTTCAATGAGTGCCCCCCTACACGGAGCAATGTAACATCGTATTATACTGTATACAAGATGGCCGACAAACTATATTTCTGTACATGTACACCTTTGCTAGCAACCATGTCTCTCATGTGAGATCAATGTCTAACATTTCCTCTCTTTCAAGTAATGTGAAACCTAGTATAAGCCGCACTCTGTGTGTCTGGCATTGTTAGATGCCGCACCTCAGGCATGAAAAGGTCTTGTTCCATGCATATTCCAGTTTATATGTAAAACCCCATGTGAAAGCCGCACTCTGACTCGGAGATCCTTTAAGCCGTAGAGGTTCCTTGAAATTGTCTAAGTGCCGCGGCTTACACACATTGTTTCACAGTAAATGCAACAGATTTTTTTTTCTTTTTAAATTCTTTGTAAATGCAACAGAACCTCAATTATCACACAGTATTAACCTTCTATATTGACACATCCTTTTTTCAAGCTGGAGAAGGAATAGGTAAAAAGGCACAGTGGATTTAGTATCATACTGGTTTCTATTCAATCTTTCCCAATAGATTTTTGTACCATTTGCAGGCCCCTTCTAAATGATTAGAATCGGCTGAATCATCCCTCGTGCCTCCAAAGGAAACAACATAGTGGGAAAAACACTTGCAACAAATTAGCCCAACCATCTACAAATGACAGCATTAACAAATGAGCCATGGGAAGTACACTAAATCAGACACTCCCAAACACTGCATTTTTTTCACGTAGCATTGTTACAATATTAACCTGTGATAAATCCATTAGAAATAAGCGTCTCTGACGCTGCCCCGCCCCTTAAACCCACAGTGACTACACTAATAGCTCAACGCACGAGCAGCGCCTTTATTTTGTGCGGTTGTGCTCACGGCTGAGCGGCCACGTAGTGTGAAGGTTGGCGTCCTTTTGAATAAATTACCACAGCCAAATGAATCATAGTGATCGGCAATGATCCATGTAACTGGGGTGATTAATGATTTGCCGTGCATGGGTTCGGTGTAGCTGGGTGAGCGGGTTTTCCGTACATATTTATTAATATCTAATATTGATAAACACTAGTAGGGGCAGCAACACATGGTGTTGTACTTTGATCGTAGGATAATTTCTAAATCAATGTTTGAAAAAATATCCGAAAAACCTTTCTAAATCAAGATTCTAAATCAAAAACTGGTTTCCCTAGCAAATATTGAAAGGGTTCTTGTCTCATCTTTTCTGTCCCTTTTGTGTCTGGTGCATAATTAAAGTGCATGGACACCGACACATTCATCTATCAATCAATATGAAATGTAGTTTTCTCGCCATGAAAATGACCCTAGCTGTCAAAATGCCGCTTAACAACAATAACCTGGTAGTTTCGGTTGCTTTCATTTTTATTTTCAAAGGAGTAATGTGTATTCTCTGGAGCTGTCAATTAAGGTCATTCTTGTAGGACTGGAAACCCCAGCTCCCACACTTGATACACAGAATAGACGTCACCTGCATTCTAAAAGCATGGAAAAAGGGCCCTTTTTCTAAAAAAAAAAAAAAAAAAAAAAGCAATGTCCTCTGATTTCAGAAAAAGGGGTCTTTCTATTCAAAAATCTCCATGTATATTTCAAAATGGGGTTATTTCTACCGCCAGATGTCTGTATTTTCTTGAAAAGGGGGGATATTTAATGGGCACAAATATTATTATGCATGAGTATGATATTGTAATTCTACTGTTTTATAATCCCTGGCACTGTCAATTCACACAGAGAGGGATGTTTTAAAGAATGTCCATGTGGAAAATAGATAATAGTTAAGTCTAGGCCTCAGGCCTACGTGTGATTGAATCCTATGTTCTATGTTCAATGCCCTTGTAGGGTTGATAATTTTACTGCTGCTATGTGGCCCTGAAGGGGTTAATGACCATTGGTACCTTAATCCCCTATTTTTCTTAGCTGCTGACCTGCTTAATCCCCTATTTTTCTTAGCTGCTGACCTGTGACCACCCCAGAACGGAGACAATTCTGTCTCTGAGGTGTAAATGCTAGCTGTACCATCTACATGGCCTATGGGCTATGTGTATATACCAAAACATATACACCAATACCAATGTGTACAGAGACAGAGTATGGGCCAAATTTCCCTCTTTATTCCTATGTCTGTCAGAATCCCTCTTTGTTTCAATGTGGTTTTGTGCTGTGGTCTACGTATATATAAGTATGTGATTGACGTTTAGTCAATCACATAAAAAAAGTGGAAAAAAGGTTGTTTTTAGTGGACCAAAAATCCACGTTTTTCATGGAATAGGGGTGTTATTCTGCCTAGAAATCCATGGAAAAGGGGGTGTTTTTGAAAATGGAGAACGCAGGTGACATCCCCTTTCCGTTCAGAGTGTGAACCCCCCCCCCCCCATCTTCAAATTTCTGCGACTTGTCATGAAACCCCTGGGCATGAAACCAAAACTTGTCTGTGTTTTGAGACCTTTGCGTGAACCACTGGATTATCTTTGTTTTTATATTTATCGAAAAAATCCTTATATCTTGATGAGGTGTCAACATAAAAATCTTTGATCTTTCTACGTCATTCTAAGTTGGTTAACAAAATCTCCTTTACTTCCAAACACCATAGGGCTCAGGCGAGATAGACTTTGGGTCAATGAAATAATTCCTTGCATTCACTGCGAAATTCATAGGGTTTGATTTGGCTTGGTTGATTTAACCTGCAAGTACAGCTCCCCATGGTGATGATTGATTTGTGTTTTACAGCACTTTAGCGGCACTAAGTGGCTATCCTGTGCTTCACAGGTTGATAATTTAACAAAGGAATGTGTCAGTGCCCGCACATATGTGCACCACACACATCCTGAGGGGATAGGAAAGAGGAGATATAGACCCTTTTAAGTGGGCTAGGGAAGCCCGCCCCATGGTGATGGCAGTTAGCAGTCCTCATCTCGCCAGTACCAGCTTCAGCAATGGATGCGCCCACTGGCCAATGTGGGAAAGGCCTATAGGGTCCTATATGATTTAAATGTGTTAACAATGTCAATGTTCCCACGCACAGAAACCAAAAGTTGCCTTACAAAGTTTATCGGCTGGTGTGTATCCCACAGATCGAATCAAATTTTTCCCACGGAGATGGTGAAACTGAATCACTGATCACATCAGCTTCCTACCCAGACACCCAGTACTACCAAGTCCGGGTCTTCTACCTTAAACCACATATTGCCGGAATACCGCGCGTATAAGGCGCACCCATGGATAAGATGCACCCTGAGTACAGCAGACCTAAAAGGCGCACCCTGGGCAAATTTTGGTCATTTTGAATCATTTTTGGTCAATGTGCTTCTATACCGACTTAGCTGGTTTGCTTATCAGCCAAGGAAATAATCTATTCACCGCGATCCTCTCGGGGGGGGGGGGGCAGTTGGTACCCATGGGATAGCTGTTATCAGTGATAACCCCGGGTAATCAGCTTCAGCAATGGCCGCGCCCATTGCACAATCTGCTACCTCGGCATAGTATAAAACATTCTCGCGTTTAAGCCACAGCGGCTTCAGAGGCATAGGTAGCAAATTTGTTTGGGGGGCAGGGATTTACATACATGTAAGGGTAGTCCGTAGTAAGGAATGGTAACCTTTTCAGGTCCAAAGTGCAGCTTAAAGCTTATTCTACCCAGTTAGGACTGTGGTTTGTACGCGGGTGCTGCTTATACGCTATGTATACGTACACTACAAAGTCTACATACTGTTCCTAAGTATGGGCAGAAGTTACTCCCACCTGTTGTTCTAAGCAAACTGAATATATACATAGGAGAGATGCAACCTCAGCATCACTGCAACGATATCATCACAGGTTGCTAGATTGGAGAGAGTAGATGGGTGGTCTCCACCCCCACCCCTTCCCACCCAGCCTTACAGACGCCCATACACATATAGCCCTAGGGCCGGGGCGTGATAGGAGTGGGAACGACGGGCGGGCGGGTGTCGACCACGCCCCGGTGGGCGGGCAGGCGTCGCTCGCCGCACCTAAAGCACTGCTGCCGGTGGGTGGCACTGCTGCCGGTGGGTGGAATGGGCGCGGGCGGGAGGGGGGAGGAGGGGTGGGAGGGGGGAGGAGGTACAGGGAGAAGGGCGCCCTTCTGACGACCCTGGGTGATGAGCACTGAGATCGGGTGGCCGTGATCAGAGCGTCTAATGCTGGTAGTAATGGGAGCTGGCACCCGGGCCGACAGCCCGTGCCCCGGTAGTTTTAACCCTTTAAGGGCCGCTAATGCATAAGTGCATCATGCCCACTGGTCGTCATGATGCACCAATGAACTGCTGGCGAGTCTGCTCGCCAGCACTTCATTGGTGCATCATGACGACCCTCCGGGAGTCTAGAAACCTTGTAAGGTCATCATGATGTATGAATGTAGCCCATGCATGTATTACGATGACCAATGGGCATGATACATTAGTGCATCAGCGGCCTTTAAAGGGTTAATAGTGGGGTGGGGCAGATCGGACACATACCGTATCTATACAGTGTATATTGTCAATATACAGCTCATCTCTCCACAATGTATTGTATAACATATGATAGGGGCGGGGTAATAATACCGTGTAAGGTGTACATAGATAAAGGATCATACAAGCAGGGTGGGGGTACATGGACCATTTACTATGTCCACTTCCCACTTTAAATATTTTAGGATTATGTACTTTTATAGCTCGGATATAAGGCGCACCTTGTACATAAGGGGTTCATGCGAGATTGCACCTGGGGTCATATATTCGACACTTTACTTGTCTATAGAATTATTCTATATTACAGTGGTGGCGGAGTCGTGGGGGAAGCATCCCCAACACTTTTTTCAGGATTTCCCATTAGTTATATTGAAATATAGTTGAATTTTCACCATGCATCTCATCCTGAACAGTTTTTCAGCTCCTTCGCCCCCACTGATTATATACCCTGCATATTATGGCGCACCCTGGGTTGCGCGCAAACCTATAAGCCGCAGTAGTCCTCTGATTTATAGCACCCAAAGAACGTCTTATATGTAAGGACGTAGAAGGTACATTTTCTTATTTTCTCCTCTCTTATTTATTACAATTCTCCCAAATTTATTTTAACAACGAAACATGTATAGCCCCTCCCACTACCACCTGCCTGTCCATACTACAGGTGATCAAGTATACATGATAACCAGACGCTGTCTGCCCACCTCACATTGCGCAGTGCCAATAGTGATCGTATTCACTCATACCAGCCAAAATGGCATTGTAACTTGTTAATTGTGAATGGAGTCAGTGTATGTTATTGACCTGGCACAGAGAGATATACCCTGAGTCTGCCAATAAGTAAACCTGACAGTAATATCAATGCACCCCTGACCAGCTCTAGCCAGGGGCTATACAGGAGGGCTTGGACGTGACAAGGGTATGGAAGGGTCATCAATGTCTAGTCCTAGTGTCAGAGACCCTGATTAACACTATAAATGCAACTAATGCATCAATGCACCATCCCAATTATGCCCCAATGATGTGATGGCAATTCTGCTCACAGGATTTCATTGGTAAAAAATGCCTACTCTTCAAGACAGTCCTAGGTCAGTCGTATCTGAAACCTCCCCAGCCGGGAGGGTGATGCGGGCAGTGGCAGTGGGGCTCTAAACCTCTGAGAAATTTCTCTCCCATTTTCTATTACCCAAATTCACAAAATCATTCATGAGTTATAAGAAATATTAACAGAAAATCTAAAACAAATCAGGAAATGACTTAGGGAAATATATAGAAAAAATTCAGCCTTTTTAAGTAATTGATATTCCCTTTTTAAGAAAAATAGAGATATTTGTAAACCAGGGGCCAGGGGTAGAGGGCCTCAATTGAACCCTTATCTTATCTTTTATCTCTGATCTTCTCAAAACTACTCCCGACTGACCACCAACTGAAGAGTGTTTCAGCCCCATAGCACTGCGAAGTCACTCGCCAGGGCTGCATTCATGCATCACGCCGACCAATGGTTATGATGCATTAATGCACTTTAGGCCCTTAAAGGGTGACCATAAATCAGAATGTGTAGCTATGGTGCATACCTGTCCAGTAGAATGGTTTGACCTTGTCAATACTTGTATCATGCCAAACATACCTAAGGCTAAGGGTTCGTTTTCTTGTACCAAACCAGAACTACAGCATGATGCCAAATTGAGAATTTGGGGTGTCAAACTTTTCTGTTTCTCTCCATAAGCATCCACCCCCCCCCCTCAAAAAAAAAAGGCCCATACAAAATTTAGGGTAGGGTCAAATAAAATTCTAAATACTATTGCCGGAATACAACGTTTTCCTTTGCTTAAGGTTTTTTTTTTCAACATTAAGCATTTCAAAAACTTCGATCTCCCAGACTCTGATAACAGGCTACCGATAAGAGACATTCTGGGATATCTTATTGTTTGAAAACCAGTTGAAAAGAGTGATTTGCACTTCATTATGTCAAACACGGTAATCTTGTTAACATCAAAATGTTTCCTAAATCCTTAGTACGGTAGTTTGTTTTTTTTTTTGTCTGAAAGGTAGCATACCTTGAACACATATCTTTCACAAACTTCATAGAACAATGAAGCCGGGCATTAATCTATAATTGCCATGTTTTATCAGTTATGGAATGACAGGTCTATAGATAAACTATATCAATACAACTCATGATAGATAATATTTATTTTTAATCTGTCAAACGGATCCAACTGATTATACACGTTCTCCATACGTATATGCAGGGTTAAGGTCAGACTATACAGGCAAACTGAATTTGGTCCATTTTTCAAAACTATCCAATGAACTTTCAAAAGTCAAAAAGTAATGAGTTGCTCCTCCCCACCCCATCCCCCTGCACTGTAGAGGTCAGGATGGCATTGGGTGGTATTGGGGCACCCCCCCCCCCACCTCCTCTATCTCTCATACTTTCATTGGTTTTATGCACAAGCCGCGACTAATACGCACAGTATTGTTACTAGTAATAAGTACATGGGAAGGCTGGGCTAAAATCGCCAATATTTGTCTGTAAAACACCTGTGATTGCAGAGCCTTCCAGTCAGGTATGATCAAACCTCTAATTTGGTCCATTATAGCGGCCTGTGGTTCGATAGGGGATGATTCTAGTTGTGGATGACCAGTCTATCATCAATCAATGTCAGCTACCGGGGGTAGTGCGGCTATGGACGTGCTCTATTGTGGCTTTCTACAATGTACGCCCAGATAATACGGAAATTGGCCACACGTTTATGGCAGGGTTATTTTAGCACCAGTAGTTTCAATATGTTAATTGCCAAGGAGTGCATTTGTAGCACTACATGTCGGCTCAGTGCAACAAGGTTGTATCTGCAGATTTCAAGTTTTGTAGGTGAGGCAAAAGAAATGTTACAATTACCGTAATCTCCCGCGTAGAAGGCGCAGCTCGCGTAGAAGGCGCACCCCCAACTCAGAGAATGGCTTTTCACGTAGAAGGCGCACGTACCTCCTCTGGATCGATTTCTGGAAAAACCCGCGTATAAGGCGCCCCCCCAACTCACAGGGGAGCTGTTTCGCGTAGAAGGCGCCCCCCCCCATCCCCACCCCCCTATATGACTTCAAGCTGTCATCGGTACACGGTCGGCGTAAAAAAACGGCGAGCAAATCTACAGCGACCGGTCTGCCGCGGTGTTGGCTATATGAGTTCAAGCTGTCATCGGCACACGGTCGGCGTCAAACCCGCCGAGCGCCCGTCGACACCTCCCGGTCTGCCGCGCTGCTCGTGTTATGAGTTCAAGCTGTCATCGGCGTATGGTGGGCCTTATCCCCGGCGAGCGCGTCGACACCTCCCGGTCTGCCGCGGCGCTAGCGCTATGAGTCGATGCTGTCATCGGCCCACGTGTTCCCTACACCCCGGCAAGCCACACCGCATTGTCAACCTGTTGAGTCTATGCTGTCATCGGCACACGGTCGGCGTCAAACCCGCCGAGCAAATCTACACCGACCGGTCTGCCGCGGTGCTGGCTATATGAGTTCAAGCTGTCATCAGTGCATTTTCCCAAATGAGATGTTGGAAAAACCCGCGTATAAGGCGCACCCCCAACTCAAGGCAGTTACCCTCCCGCGTATAAGACCCAGCAGCATTTTGTTTGGCGTAGAAGACGCGCCTTCTACGCGGGAGATTACGGTACTATAGCACCAAGTGGACACAACCTTATTGCACTGGTTTCAGAACTTTCATATTAGGTAGATAAGGGTTAATACCAGTACCCATAGATTTTAAAACAGAAAACACAATTTTGCCAAAATGTCAGTTACAACCTTGTTGCACTGAGGCGATGATGTACTCTAGCCTCTAGTGCATCACATACATTAGGTCACCCTTTAAAATATGTCCGATTCCTGTCCAGCGGGTGGGATTTTTCAGACCATTGAGGGAGGGAGGGGAAAAATTTTAGGAAAAAGATTTAGTGATTGGAAACCTAGGTTCTTGTGCTGATGAACGAAAAAATAATTTTTTTTCTAGAACTCAGGAAATAATTTTCCCATTCTCAACAAAGAAATCCACCAGGCCTCTGGACAGGAAACCAACATATTTTTAAGGGTGGTCTTAAAGGAGAGATATATAGTTCAAGTCTGGGGTACATTTTATATCCAATGAAATAATTCCTTCCATATACTGCTGAATTATTAGAGTGCAACTGGTACCCATTGCGACAAGTACGGGGTACATTCTCAACAAAAAAAAATCCACCAGGCCTCTGGACAGGAAACGAACATGGTCTTAAAGCAGAGATATCTAGTTCAAGTCTGGGGTACATTTTATATCCAATGAAATAATTCCTTCAATATAGGGCTTAGTATGGATGTCCTGTGTGTCCACCATTTTGAATTTCGCTGGTTGAGATAGGACCCACTGATAAGACATATCATGATGGGTACCTTGTCCCTGGGTAACACCCACTTCCAGGGACATGCTGGTTCCATCCTATCAGCTCTTATCGGTGCATGTCGCCAGGAACCAGCTCCAGTCCCGCTTACACCCAATACTGCTGAATTATTAGAGTGCAACTGGTACCCATTGCGACAACTCTTATCAGTGCACATCTCACCAGATACCTGATCAAGAAATGGCGACGCCCAAATAGGGGTTCCCCTAGTCAGAGATATGCGAATCAAGTACCCCAGGTGAGCCTTTTACTACTAAGCTTGTAGAACGCAGGTCGTGCATTACGTAATTGACGGGTATATTTCTTATCATGGTTAAGTTGAAGTTGCTAAAATGAAGCCCCAGATCCTCCTACATTCAGAAAGCACCTTGTCTGGGATGTCTGATGGTGTCTAGGAAGATTATGAAGCTCAACATTTTGGACCAAAATTTAGGAATTCCTACACGCGTAGGAGAAATCAAATGCCTGTAAATAAAAATGTTCACTAACCTTTGACGGTGACGAGCGTCTCATCCTGAAAGAGCAGCTCCTCGTCTATGATGGTGTCATTAAGCGTCACTTCATGGAAGCCGCTACAGACATAGCGCCCCGTATCAAGGAGGTTAGAGTCACTGATGTGCAAAGCAAAGTGATTCAGCTCAAAGCGCTTCCGTTTACTGGCATCAGCGATGAACCAGCTGTCGGTCGCATTGTCCAACGCGTATTCCACAAGCACCTTGCCGTCCCACTCCCACCGTAGCAGTGTCATGTTGCTGGCCTTGGAGGCTGACATACAATACACAATGATCTCTGATCCAGCCTTGGCATTAAAATTGGTCGCATTACCTGCAGGAGAAGGATAAGGGAGATATGTTAAGATTAAAGCAGATGATAATAATATATAGCTGGATGTATGTATTAGATACCCCATGTATGAGGCACGGATTAACCAGTATTGCCGAATTGTAGAATCTCAATGGCTGGCGTAGGGCCTTAGGATGCAGGCCAGGATGGCCTGGCATGATCTCAGCTTTCTAATGGTGAAAGAATTTTTTAAATCCGACTATTAGAAGCAAGGATAGGGCTATTTTTTGTGAAGTTGTTTTATATTTGATTTTTTTTTCCAAATTTCTATCAAGTTATACAGATATCTTATAGATATCAATATCCATATGGCCTGGATGAGCAGGAAATGGCCTGCATAAAATGCCAAGATGGAGGCCACTTTGGCCTGCGTTAATAACAAGTTTTTGGCAACACTGGATTACACATGACACATACCATATTCGACGTAATGAGCACACATCTCTTAATTAATAAGCACATACCTGTTCTTTATGATTATATTTTACCACCAAAACTAATAACCATAATTTAAGTCAATTAAACTAAGCTTTTGCAGGGTTACTCGGTTTAACCAGTGTCCATTGGTCAATCCAATGAGTGAAGTGTGAAACACCTTAGATTGAGCATGTGAGGCAATGCTTTATAACCCTACAGAAGTGTGGTTTAACTAATACAAAGTGCACTGAAACTGTATTACATATCTAGCAATTAAATTGGCACTTTACTTAAAATGAATTGACATTGAAATAATGTTACTTACTTAATGCCACAAGTAGCGGCAGAAGCAGCAGCTGAGCTACACGCCCGATCATCGTCATCCTGGGAGGTTGGCAGAGTGTACAGTGACACGTTCTGCCGTCCCAATGACTGCCGGTCAGAAGTATACACTCTGACACAATCTACCAGTTCTTCGCTCTATACTTCTAGTCCAATAAATGTCGTCACAGTCAGTACAAATGCGACTTATTTTACTACATATGCACAGCATCTTTATTCCGGTGATCCAACAGCGCCAAAAGAGAACACATATTTCTATTTTCCTCCTGTGCTTTGTGACTTCTGCCAATAATTCACAGGTGATTGTAGATGTAACTTGGATGTGTTGTGCCAACCTTCAAACGTATCATGGTACTCCAAAGTAGGTTTTATGTGGTCGAGTTCCCAGAGAGAATTCTGCCCCAGGATCAGATGGGGCACAACCTGTGAAGACAACACAAATATGTATTTTTATCATGAATTGTAAGGGGCCGTCCATAAGTTACGTCACACCTTTTTTTGGCCATTTTCAACACCCCCCTACCCCCCTGTCACACATCAGCCAACACCCCCGTCAAAAATTATGTCACACTTTAGCTTGTTTCATATGATATCTTTATTATGGGTCTTAAATTTGATTTTTGAAAATGTGAGATCACACAATCCTTGCCACCCCCCCCCCCCCTCTGTCAAACATTGTAAAAAAACGTATAATTTTATTGTACTCCACCCCCACGCCAGAGGAGTGGAAAATGTTCACGCCCCTCTTTGATCTATCGTATATTAGCGTCTAGGCTCAATTGCTAAACCCAGGCTTAATCTTTTTTTTAGCCACCCACATAAGACCTAGTGTGGGGATCCCACACCCTCTGCCGCTCAGGGAGCTCCATAGTAAGACCGGGACAGGTATCTCTGTCAATAAGACCTTGAATGGGGTCAAGAGTTTAAACACCCCTCCTCAAACCCCCCCCCCCCTGTTGATAAATAATGACCACTCCCTTAAAGCATTGTTAATTTGTATGTCTATGGGGTAAGTAACCGGAGAGATGGACATCTAGCATTCTACTTTTAATGATATTTAGAAAAAAACAGATCTCCTTTTCTCTAAATTAACCAAATCGGTAGGGAAGTTTGCACTTTCCGGGCCTCCTCAACTCAAATAGGGGTTAGAGTTAGGGTTAGTCACCGTTAGTGTACACCTCCAGCAAGGGGGGGGGGCGTAATCTGCAAGTATCCCATTTTTTTTACGCCCCCCCCCCAGCCGGATGCTGAAATTTTTATGCCCCCCCCCCCCGTTGATAAATAATGACCACTGCCTGGCTTACTTGAGAAGCTTACAGTTTAGTCACTCAGACTCTCACTAGTCTAGTCTAACTCTCAGTCAGTGTGATAGGCCGAAATACCTGCCTGCTTACAGGCAGGATCCAACATGTATACAAGTCTATAGGGAACAGAGCCATTCCTGTAAGGAGGTGGCCATCTTGAAATCAGTTATGTAACTGGCCCCCGACGGCCATCTTGGATCTGGCAGAGGATTGGGGGTAATCTCTTATCTTCCCCTCCACCCACAGAAAACAATGGGAATTGATAAGACTGATAAGCTGCCCCTGACTCTATCTTAATCACCTTGAGTACCTGTCCATTGTTTTAGGTGTGAATGGAGGGGATTAGCCTGATAGATAGACAATGGCTTGGTTTTACTCAGCCTGGATTATATGTGCCCTCTTAGAAAACGTTTAAACTTTGATTTCTCTTGTATTTGAAGTACTTAGTCTATATAAAGCTTATATTGTTTAAGTTTAAAGTATTTGCTATCCAAAGGTATAGACTTCTAGAATATAGCCTAATAAAGACTATTAGGAAGGGCCAACCAAAGTAAACTGTACAAAGAGTCCAACTGCTGATATAGCCCCCGACTACATGAGCCACCTAGCTAATTTGTTTGGTACTAGCAATGGCTCTGTTCCCTATAGTGGCACAAACACATGGCTATTCTGAACTAAGTACTCAATGTCACTTCCTGGAAATTGTCCCTCCTATTCACAAACATGTACTCTTCCTGTACAGCAACTTAAAGTGGTTGAAGCATGAAATATTTCCAATAAGGCCATCCATAAAAATAATTCTGTTTCCGGTGGACCGGGTGGCCTAAAAAAAAGTCACCCGGGCGGCCGCAATCTTTTTTTTTTTTTTTTAATTTTTTTTTTCTACTGGGGAAAGGCCCAGTGCAGACATCAGTGTTATCGGTATACAATAACCCTGTTGACAGATATACACGGGAACTGCTGCCCCACCATGATGCCGTTCATTGATAGAGCCCCACAAGAGCTATCTCTGTAGTTGTTTCGAGTTACAGATAACATTTCCCTGTGTGGTGTACTCACCAGCTATTTGGGGGGAGGGAAAAAAAAAAAAAAAAGATTATACCCCGGCCGGGTGAGATGAGGAAAAAAAGTCACCCGGCCGGTCGACCGGAAACAGATTTTTTTTTATGGATGGCCTAAGTCAGGCATGTTTATGTTCAGAGTGCAGTGTCCAACATGGAAGGCCTAGACCTGCCAACCAGTCCCTAGGCATATGATGTTAGGGACCGGCTCCTCTCCATTATAAGAGCTTTCAGCTGCTGGTGCTCTATGGATTGGGGACCAGAAGTTGAAACTACTTTGTTTACAAATGTCTCACCGATATACTTAGATGTTAATCTGAGTATTGTAAAGGCTAGGAGCGACAGCTTTTGTACATTTCTACAACATTTAAAAAAAAATGGAAACAAAATTCACCATATTTATTTAGATAGAGCAGAAAGAACTTGGCCGAGTGAGGCTTGGTATTTCTGATGGTCGCCATGTTGTTTTAAAATGTTATTTTCGTCAAAATGTTTGTTTTTCCTATCTTAGAATTATCGTAGCTTCTCCAAACTTTCAGCAAAGTTGGAGAAGGGTTGGATGTATGTACATATAAATTTCTAGAAGGATTGATTAAGGATTGAATGCATGAGAGGTGCCCGGAAAGTCTTCCCGCTGGACCGAAACATTTGCTATTACAACCCTCCCACACCATACAGAGCTCCTTGAGCGGCAGACGGTGTGAATCCCTACACTAGGAAGGCCATGCTGTTTATGGAGGAAAGCAGTTTTAGAAACGACCTGGTCCTGGATTATAAATTGCTGTGTGTATTTCAAGTGCTTTTTGCATTGAGAACATTTGGATATGCATTGACATATGATTGAGCGAGCCGAAGTGTTGGTGGAAGCATTTGACCTGACAGTAAGTACTTCTGTGAGAACTGGGCACTCAATCAATCTGGCAGAGTAGATCTATAGACTACCAACAGACACCTTTGGTCGACCCCTTTGGTCTCCGAGGTTCCCTCAGAGACAGAGTGTCTACGGAGTATCACTATCACAGTATCAGTGTGAGTGTTTAGACTTACCGTAAGTGTTACGCGGCTTACGGTTTTACGGCTTACGCTCATCATATTAGAGGTTAACTACTGGTAATTAGCGATGTGAGTGATTTCTTCAGAGGCCTAAATGAGAGGTCAGCGTTATTTGAAGGGAGGGGCTGAAGATCTAGGCCTATTCGTCTGGACGAAAAGCAAGCTAAGAGAGGTGCAAAACGCGTCCGGTACACGTTGCAACGGGCCGACATATTTGGCCGGGGAATTAGCCGGGGAATCCCCTTCACTCACGCACACTGCTAAGCGTTACAGTTACACAGCCCTGGCACATCAGGGTGTGGAAAATCATGTTTTTAGTAGTAATGCATCATACAAATGTCTCATAAATCGGTATAGATCTAGTTTATTATGTGACAAGGAGTCGCTGACCTGGGCATAAAGATATTTTTAGTGAAAGTGCAATTTGTCTCGAACCTAGAAACTGATGTAACCCACCATGCAGAACCAGCAGGGGAATCCCCTCTCACCGAAACCAAAAGTTATACCTACAGTAGGCCTACTAGGGGAAGCCCCTAGAGTAAAACTTTCCTGAAATTAGCCACGATTCATTTTCAGGGCAGGAAAGATATTATTAATAACAATAATATCCCCTTTATCCCACCTGACCAAAGCATGTGTTCAAGCTTTCTTCACAGCTAATTTTTTATCTTGAGTTGAGTGTAAAACCAAAATCACACCTCCGAGTAAGTCTTCACACATATGGCTTTGATGTGGAGGCATTTGCTATTATCAAAGTGAAATGCTTCACTGATTCCGGGCTTTGATGTTAAGATCTGAGCCACACCTCTTTGGTCCAAATGACATAGTACTGCCAAAAATGCAAAAAATTCCCGTTTATAAATCATAAACATGTATAAGCTGAAACTGACCCATGAGAAAATACCGAAAATTAAAAAAAAATATATATATAACTTTTGTTCAAAAAGCTATTGGTCCCTGGGATACTGATGGCCCTCCCTGTGCTACTGTCCGAATATCTGTAGAACTGTAGACCCTTCTGGAGTATGTGTCTTTATTAAAGATGGGAAAGGAATAAATATCAAACCATTCTGATCTAATAAAGATTCGGAAATCATCCATGATAATAGACAAAGCATTTCTTATTATCTTCTTTGCTAAAATGTTTATTACAAAATCAAAATGTATTGATCAAGCACCTATGAGGTAATAAAGGGGAAAACAAGTTCACTAACAATATAGAATGCACAATTCTTCACCATGTTGAAGCCACTGTCAACAATACACTGATTCCCCGGTCAAAGTTGGTGGCGGCCCTACTTCCGGTTCGCGCTCACTGCGCCACCTACAAAATGGCCGACTTTTCGTCCAGACGAATGAAAAAACAAGAGTGGAAGTGAACTGTGTCTGTGAGTGTCAGTGTCAGTGAACCACTGTTGTGGAGCCGATGAGCGAGCTTCCGAGACAGGCAACAAATACTGAGTCTAGCACTAAAATATGACAAAACACAGCGTGCTACACAAGTGAAGTACACTGAAACTCATGGACATTGTTAAAAGCTTTGAGTGAATGTAAACAGAAATACCTCAAATCGCCAATCTACAACGGTATTATCCCATTTTTGCAGTGATAGACTCGATCACTTCTTCTCTCTTTCTTCCATGACACTCGACCTCATTATGACGGCCCGGCTTGCCATAAATCGGTTAAATTAATTTCCGTCACTGGTCTCACCTTTCCATTCATTACAAGCTATAGTAATTGCCAAATAGCACCATAATCCAATCTAGTAGATCAAATTGGCAAATATGTCTTGGTAATATGACAAAAAATACATAAAAAACGTCGTAAATAGTTCAGAAATACCACCGAAGAGGGCAGCACTGTTATACAGATAGCGCCATCTAGTCAATTATTTTAGAACTAAAAGCAGGTGCGCGGAGCGTCTCGGGTGTCTGCTCCCGCCGAGCCTCAGCCAGCGGCTATTGACAGTTCAACAGCCTGGGATCAGCTGTACAATTGATTGGATGTGTATTCCAGTTAATTGCTGTATTTCCCCCTTTGATCTTGATAAGAATCTGATTGAAGTTGGGTGTATATCAATTCACTCTCCAAAGGATATCCACAAATTAATTTCCCATGTACTTCAAATTGGCAAAAAAATAAACCATGATAAGGCCACTCCAAAAAAAAAAAAAAAAAAAAAACTTGTTTCTCATCACCAAGCCCCAAGCCATGGAAAAAGTGACTAGGGAGGATTTTAATTTTTTTTTGTCGAAGCAGCTCATTAGGGCCTGATATCCTGATATCTATGCATCACAGGCTCATGTATGGAAAACTACATTATAATCTGAAAGTTATCATTAACATTTCAAAAGTGTTATGAAATCTATTATTGATAGTCAGCTGCATTCCCTGGACCACAAGCTTTCATTTGATACCAAACTTGACCACTTTTTATCATTTCTTAGTATAATTTTCTCAGAAAGTTCTAAAAAAAAATCAAATGGCGATTTTTCTGACGATTTCTGAAGGTTTTTTTTGTTGTTTTTTTTGAGTGGCCTAACGTTCAAGACTACAAATGTAGTGAAATAGTTGATTGTGTACCAAGTCTTGAACTCCGATGCATAGCTGTAAAATACAGAGTTGACACAAAAATATGTATTGAAAATTATGGCTAGTTAATAAACTGTTATGAGTCTACATTACAAAAAAAAACAAAAACAAATAATAATAATAATAAAAAAAAACCAAAAAAACTGCAATACACATCTTACTCTTGACCCGGTATAAGCCGCGGTGTTACACTTACAATAAAATGAGAGGGGGCAAAATATTTCAGACCCCTCCAAGGCGGGGGAAGGGAGGGCCTAGAAAAAAATGAAATAAAATAAAAAGACTCTTCCCTAGGGGTCCAATTGGGGCACCTACTTCTGACCGATCCCTGGGTTACTGATTTATCCATTCATCTTACATAGAGGTGATTTATTTACTGAATTGAACGCTTTTACAAGTTAAAAATGTCAACTGGTTTAGGCCTATTTCTTATTTTCTAAGTACTTTTCCTGATCTTTCAAGAATTTTGTAGCTTTTAAATGCCAAGGTTAAGAGCACCACTACCTTTTGGTGAAATTTATTAGATCTACGAGTTTTTTTTGGTTTTTTTTTTAGTTTTTTTTTATGACAACTTATGATATTGATTACACCCTTTAAAGATAGTTCTTATCGGGAGTATCTTTCACTAGTAGTATGAGAGTCGGGGCGAAAGTTCAGGCTGCGTCCCATGCAAGGGCGACATCTCATGCCTGCGTTGAGAACTATCCCCCTGTGGCGTGGGCCGTTCTATCAAATACACATCCCCCTACTATAATTTCTGGATAAAAAGATGGCAGTATCATAATACTGAATGAAATTGCACATCCTTATAACATGTTTTTTCAAAAAATGAATTAGTTTTATCTTACCTTGTTTTATAATTAATTTTCTTCAAAAGAGATAAACATTAATAAGTAAAGTAATATTTTTACGGAGGGAGGATATATCATGGCACGGCCTGTAATGGCGTAAGTTGGCCTTGATGAGCGCTGATTTCTGAGTGGCTGTTCGGTGCTGGATTCTCACTGGCTCGTGGATTGACCAACCAATTTCTACCGGGCTCGTCTACTTTAGGTTTGTTATCCTCTCGTCCTTTGACCAATAGATTGTCAGGGCATCATGTCTGAGGCAGTTGGCCGCGAAATTTAATGTAGAGACAAGTAAAACAGAACGATCTGGCACCTTCACCGGCCGTCTGAAAAATTTAGCGCGCAGCCATGTTCAAAATGGAACAAAGATGATGGATTGTCGGCAGGTCGCCTCTCTCACGTCACTTCATTCCCCACACACAATTTGTAAACAAATACACGTGGATGATAAGTCTATCATTTGTAATATACATTGTTGTAGTTATATAGATTGGGATTTACAACACCGCTACAGCTCCTGTTCACTTCGACTGAAACTCGAGTCGTTGCAAGTACTGTTAGTTACTTAGTACACAGCCACAGAATGGGCCTAGCTAGCCGTGACCCTAGCCGTACCCGGGCCGTACCGGTACCACTACCGTACTACCGATACGGTAGGCTACCGTATGTCAGAGATCTACACAAAAGTTACACAGCCTGGGCCTAGCTAGCCGTAGCGGCGGTACCGGTACGGTACCGTATGCCAGAGATCTACACAGCCTGTTACAGGCCCACTCAGTCATAGCCATAACATAGCATAGGTAGGTACATCACATAATGAGTTAGAGCTAAACCCATGTGTCTATGTTGTGCAGGAGAGTGTGAGGAATTCAAATCTTTTGGAATCGTGTTGATATCTCATTTTGTTCTTGTTGAATTGCAGAATTAGTATCTAGAAATCTGACCCGGATGATGACTTGTACGAATTTTTACCTTGACCTAATTTCCCGATGACCTATATGGGCACAGACGCAATCTACCCGGTCTACGAACAGCAAGCTCCCAACGCGTCTTTAGATATCCAGCCGCTTATGACATTAAAAATAATAAAATAAATTCAAAATAACTGTATTTAACATTTATGGCCAGTGTAGTTCTACGGCGTAGGGACAGTATCACTAGGGTTGTTTTTTTTCAAATTCTATTAGATCTTGAAGGATGTTATCATGGTTTTAACCCCATCTCTAGATTTCTATTTTTAGAACTATAAGGGGCCCCCAGTCGGCAAAGTTCGTAGACCGGGTAGAAACATAGCAGGTCCACCTATATATCTGACCTAGCTCATGACCTAGATTCTGAAATGATTAAATATATAGGAACAGATGTAAAATATGAAGAAGTAGATATTCTGATAACCTAATCACTGGTATTTGACCCTAACAAAGGTATTTGACCCTAACATTAACCTCTAATGGGTTTCCTATTGACCTAGTTTCTAGCTGACCTATATATTCAACTGACATAAACTTGTGACCTAGATTTCTTGCCAAACTGCATCAAATAATTTTTTCCTGTGTGGTAGCAAGTTCACCCAAAAAAAAACAAACAAATAGATATACGTAGATCTATGACTATGAAATGGTGCGTTTCAATGTCCATTATGATCGCCCATATTAAGTTTTGACCCCCCCCCCCCCCCGGTAAAGGTTCATTGGGTTTTGGCCCCCCTACCAAGGAGTTTTAAAAATGCCCCCCTTCCCTATATCTAACGAGGCCCCCTCCCCCTCCTCACCTGGCAATAAATGACTCGCACAGAGGGGCCCAACATTTTGTGTGCGCCTCTTTTTATTCCATAGTAATGCATGGGTTTGGAAAATACAGTAAAGCTAAAGACAAACATAGCACATCGCATGCCACTTTACGCAGGAGAGCATCAGAAACTCAATGTGCTTTCTAGTTTATTATCAAATAAACCCCTTTGATTTTGATAAGGATCTCATTCTCAGTGAAGGATAGTTGGATGTGTATTTGGCCCCTGGACCGTCTGCCCAATAATGAATACACAACTTGCACCACCAGCTTGGAACAAATCTTGAGATTGGAACTGGAAAAAGTGACTCACCAGTGCCAGCTTCCGGTATTACCATATGCCTATGAATAAGAGTGTAGTGGCCCGATTTAGTGCACCTATGCAATATATCAGTCTCTGTTTTACCCTGTGTTTATATTAGATAGTGTTGCCGAAATGAAGCTGGCAAATGCTGGCGTAAAATCTCAATGGCCAGCGAAGGGCCTTGGGATTCAGGCCAGAAATTGGTGAAAGAATTTTTCAAATCTGACCATTAGATGCAAAGATAGGGCCATTTTTGTGAAGATGTTTTATATTTGAATATTTTCTATTCAGTTATGATCAATTTTATATAGGTACCTTAGAATATCAATATTCATATGACTTATGGAAATGGCCTACGTAAGATGCCAAGACGTAGGCCACATTGGCCTGCCTCAATATAAAATTTTCGGCAACACTGATTAGTTGGTCACCTGTGCTTCTTTGAAGCATGGGAAAGGGTGAACTACGTTCCCTGTGCTTATTTGATCTATGAGAAAGGGTGAACTTTTCTATGTTAAAGCACCTTTGTACCCTGCGCTAAAATGAGACCTGTGCTGATTTGAAGACCTGGCATTAAACAGGCCACTATGGGAAGTAAATAGTGATGTATTATGATGCTTTCATGATGTCGCAGTGATGAAAGTCCTCAGGAAGTTTCCTGAAATCAGGATTTTCTTTGTACCAGTATTTTATATTTTTTTTTCAGTGAAATAACATTTCCTATAGTGCCTATAATTCTTTTTAATTACTGTCATTGAAATATTAGATATTTGTAAATATTCAGTCTCTAGAGCTTATATTTTATTTTTTTGAGTGAAGTTACATGTATCATTGTTACATCTCTCACTCATAATAGCCCCCAACAGCCGGTGTGGTGCACATATGCGCGGGCACTGACACATTCCTCTGTTAAATTATCAACCTGTGAAGCACGGGATAGCCACTTAGTGCCGCTAAAGTGCTGTAAAACACAAATCAATCAATCAATCAAAGCCCCCAACAGGCCCACTGTATGGCTGCATTCTGCCCAGTCAGAGCCACCCACACTCAGTGTGTACACCCAGTCCCCTCATGAAATCCTGACACCCACTACAAACTCCCCTTACTGAGCCTTACCTCTCTCAGGATTTACTGAAACCCCTAAAGCTGTGTGTAACAAAACCTCCAGACAGCTGTATTCATACTCCATAGGGCTGGGTACATACATACCAGTCAGCATGAGAACCTCAACACTACCTGCAATAGAATCCCCTGATTGACTCTCTACTGCTCTTAAATAAATGACATGCTCATGTATTATGACATCCTAACTTAGTAACTCCCCCATCTGGACACACCTACTATATCATAGGGAGGAGTGAATGGTAGTATGCTTCTCATAGTTTTGTATACATGTATATGTACTACAGTCAGACAGAGTAAACCCCAGTGTGGAGAGGGGCTCACATTCCTTGACACCTACAGGTCTAACCCTATGCTAGTGTGTGTATATTCACCATGAAGCCTAACCTTGCACTGGTGTATTTACACACTTAGTAAAACTATGAAACCAACACCCAATCTAATATTAGTTGTCATGATGCATCACTGCAGTACCAACATGCATTTTAATTCTATTAGCACTGCCTGGCTATATGATCATGCATGTCTTATACATGTACTGGTTGATGTATCCCAAAGGTTCAGCATGATGCACCCCCATGCAGTGCTAATAGGCTGATGCATCTGATCATGACAACCAATGTCATTTATAGTGAGAGTAGTTGTGAGTTAATGGCTGTCTGTCATTGTACATGTATATGTATTTTTATTGAGTTTTAATCATTTAAAAAGGGTGTTTAGGGCATTTGATTGGTTCGAGGAGGGACAGAGTGTAACAGACGAGTATATGGACTCGGGCATGCTGTCCTAAGACGCGGCCTATTTATTAATAAAGAAAAGGAAGAAAAAATAAAGTCCAGTATAACAGCAAACAGCTCCCAGCAAACATGGAACCTGATTTGTATGACATCACAAACATGTGACCCAACTGTGGTGTCCTAGTTTGACACCAGAGGTAGTGCCAGTGCCGAGACCATATGTCCCACACGGAAGATCTGGCGGTCGGACAGGGTGTAAGTTTCATAGCCAAATATGCAAATGAGGAGGTAGCTGGTAGTGGGCAAGCACAGGTAATAAGCTGACACAAGCGCAAATAGCGTGGCCAACACCTATCCACTTGCTGTCCCACACACTCACCAATACACCATTCAACCTATGTTTGGTTGAATGGTAACATTAACCATTTAAATTTCAGGAAATTTCAATGTGGGTCACTTTCAGATTGTGATGCGCCTTTTACAAAAATCTTATAAGGCCACACCAAAAAAATAATTTGGTCTACGGATTTCCCTCTCCATATTTTTGGAAATACAAATTTTTTTTCTTTCAAAAAAATCTCGTCTACGGATTTCGCTCGCTTCACTTTCTAAAGTTTTCTCTTTGTGATGTTTGGCAAATTTTTTTTTAAAATAAATTTTTTCCACTCACCTTACTTTTCCAGCAAGGAATCCATTGGACACCAAAAAATTCTTAAAAAAAAAAAAAAAATTCTGGACACCCAACCCCTTGTGCTTTATTCTGAATATACTAAATCAGATACATCATAATACATTACCATATCTTTATCAGGCATGTAATAATGAGCAATGTGTATCTTGTTAAAGGTAGCCATGGATGGTGATGCAGCTGACGTGAGTAGTTTGAGCGACTCGTTCCTCGCTGGAGGTACGCAGTATGTGGTTGAGGGAAGCGGAGACGGTGACGACTCACAGCTTGAAGAGGATAGAGATGATCAGCCACTGCGGGAACAGGTGAATATGTCCTATAACAAAATTTTTGTCATCATGCAGTATGTTTATCTTTAAGATATTGGAGTTGTACACATATATAACACTAAATCTATGTCTACAATGCAAAACCAATATACCATCAGCCCTGAATCTAAATTCAGTCGAGTGAAATGACTGTCCTTGTCTGTTCCAAACAAAAGAATATGAACCGATTAAAAACAACAAGTATTGAAAATAGCTGGTTATTAAAAAAATTGATGTTTTTCATCATTACCTTGTACGTTTCAGGACCGATTCCTTCCAATCGCCAACGTTGCAAGGATCATGAAGAAGTCTATACCAAAATCTGGAAAGGTTGGTACACCATAATTTTATAAGTCTTGAAATACTCAAGTATAGCATGTATGTCAACCAAAAACTAGAACGTCTTTGAATTGTATAAATCTATCTATTTACGAAAACCGTTATGATATCCGTCTCTCACTATGTTGAATTGCAATTGCCTTCTTTTGTTTGTGATGAGTAGCCAAAACGTTAAGATTTACAGACAAGAAAACATCAGTAGGCCAGGCCTAATGTGTTTGTTGATTGGAACATTGCAGATTGCCAAAGATGCTAAGGAGTGTGTTCAAGAATGTGTGTCAGAATTTATCAGCTTCATCACAAGCGAGTATCCTTTACTAACAAACGTCTGATAAAGTGAACTCAATATAGACAGGACCCCGGATGCAGCAGTTGATTTAGGTGCAGAGGGGATGGAGTCATTTGTGGACATTGTCTAAATGTTTCCTGAAAAAAAAAGTAAAATCTTTTTTAAAGCGTTAGACTTGACTTTTAAACTATTGTAATATCTTGAACATAAGGCACATGTATAAGGCGCACCCAGAATTGAAGGAGGAAAACCATAAAGCCATTAGTACTATTAGGACTGTTTTATAATAAATTTACCATGCCTTAAAGGCACACCCCTTCTTTTGAGGGGTTCTCTTATGTGCACATGTTATAAGCCGCGGCTTATATGCAAGGACGCTGAGCTAATATGTTACTTCTACTACTGATAGAAATTAGCGTTACGTTCCTTAACTCTGAATAAGAGCCAGTGAGCGGTGCCATCAAGAAAAAAGAAAGACAATTAACGGGGAGGATATTTTATTTGCCATGTCGACCCTTGGCTTTGACAGCTATGTTGAGCCACTCAAGGTTTACCTTCAAAAATACAGAGAAGTGAGTCTTACTATGGAATTCTAACCAGCAGATCTAACAAATTTTAAAAAGTTGACTTCCAATATGTGACTTTTTTTTTATAAATGTGATTGGCTACTGGACATTTTGAAAGTTCTCTGTAGTGTTATATGGATGATATTGTATTTAAAAGCCACATGGTGTGTAGTCATTACAGAATTTTAGAAGAAATATTTACATAACTATAATTGAAATATTGAACCATATCACTGTTCTTTTCCACAGTCAACTAAGGGGGATAAAGTTATGAACGCATCTGGACTAGAAGCGACTATGGAGGATATAGGAGAGGATGGCTTCAGTGAGTATTACAGATTTCAATTCTTATTAACGAGTCAAGTAATACCATAGATCTACTTGATCTAAGCCTAACGGCTCTATTGGTTACTTGAACTTGTTTTCTGAAGGGCCTTTTCAATATCAATGTTTTCTGTCCTATTTCTACATTTATGATTCTATGTCCTAGAAAATATGCATGAAACAAGTTGAAAATGATATATAGGTCATAGGATCATTGTTTTATCTTTCATTTCTTTTTTTTTTCTTTTTTTACCCATTTTTCTTGGAAAAAAGTTATTTTTCCAGTAGTTAACAAAAAGCATCACAAAGCAATGCTACTTAATGTGAAATAACATCCTACAGAGACAGGGATACAGCCAAATTTTATTCTAAAGTTATCTCTATGAAAATGACAACAGAATGGTGCAGTCATTTCTTTTTCATTTGAAGATTCCATATTTTCCTGAAGAAATGTCACCTTAGGCCACACTAAAAAAATAAGTTGGTCTACGGATTTTGGTTTTGAAAAAATGGTGCGAGCGAGCGTGTTTTTTTTTTGGGGGGTTTTAAGATTTTTTTTTATGTCCAATGGATTCCTTACTGGAAAAGTGAGGTGAGCAAAAAAAATTATTTTAAAAAAAAATTTGCCAAACATCACAAAGAGAAAACTTGTAAAAAGTGAAGCGAGCGAAATCCGTAGACGAGATTTTTTTCAAAGAAAAAAAAAATTGTTTTTCCGAAAATATGGAGAGGGAAATCCATAGACAAACTTATTATTTTGGTGTGGCCTTAATGCAAATTGTACTAGCTTTGGGTTCTAGTTCCTCTCTTCGCCATGAGATGGTGCCACCAAGGAGTTTTCTAGGTTCACTATAGAGGGAAGCACAAGTCACCTACCTCTGTAGATATCCTCATACACTGACTCAAGCCTGTCCCATTGTACACTGAAGGCCTATGGCCTATGACCTCCACTGTACAATCTATATATATGCCCATTTACTTGACTCGTTTTTTAATGGATTCCAGACACCCTTATATATTCTCTATTAAAGATAATGCATTGCACCTTGTTTAGAACTTGATAAAAATGAACCTTTATGTTATTTTCCTCATCAGTACATATATATAATTTTCAGCATATTGCATATTAAAATTATACATTAACTTGCTACACCATTGCTGAAGGCATAGAAAATAGGGTACTGACTAGTCTCTACCTAGCTTCCATGGTTAACCCTTTAATGGGCGCTGATGCATTAATGCACCACGCTCATTGGTCGGATGGTGCACCAATGAAGTGCTGGCAAGCAGTCTCGCAAGCACTTCATTGGTGCATCATACCGACCCTACAGGGTCGATAAATACACCCCCGGAGGGTTGCCATGAGGCTCCAATGAAGTGCTGGTGAGTAGTCTCACCAGCACTTCATCGGTGCATCATGACGACCAATGAGCATGATGCATTAATGCATCAGCAGCCCTTCACTGGTTACAGTGCTACGACTGCTCTGACATACTATGCGGCCATTGCATTCAAATTAAAGTGTCATTTGCGGTCGTAGCATCTTATACAATAACTTCCATATGTGTATTTTCAAGCTCATTGGTCTCCAGGGGGCCAGGTGTCAGGGGGGCCAGCACACCAGGGGGCCAGCGGTCCAAGGGGTTAAGTAAGAGAAGATTATGCCAGACTGGTGTCAGTACATGTATAGATAATAGTCTCTATTTGTAAGTAATTAGTCAATATTTCGCAAGTGCTGATTCCTGTGACCCTACAGGCCTTCTGTGCTTCAATGCACAACGCCCAATTTTTATATTGGGGGGGGGGGTAGTAGACCCTGGGCCATATGTGATATATATCACACGTTAAATCTTGTTATTTTGCAGCTATGGCAGGCAATATGCTCACAACAGACGGAGTTTCACAAAATGTCATATACACCACAGCTTATCCAACACAGGTTACTAGTGAAATGGTAAGAATCCACATATACCTCAAATATGGGTTAAGTAACATCTTTCTGTTATTACTCTTACAAACATATCATCAGTAGTATTCAATAATAGTATATCTATTCACTAATGTATATTTTTTCAACATTTTGCTACTTTGAATGCCATAGAAATGCTTATTTACAGTACTGAAATCAAAGATGGTACTTCTTATGGTCACGGGTGGCGTGACCAAGCCACTATCAGAAATCGCCCTTAGTGATAACATTGTGTAAGACCATCTACATTGATGGACTAGTGAGAGGGGATTACTGGTGGGTCCCCTAAATTGGTCGGATCAGGGGTTTCTTTACCTTTCAAGCATTTATGATCATCAGAAAGACATAAAAAGTGGTACAGACATTTATGTGGTCACAATGAAATCGTTGCTGCAGATCTGTTCCTAATATTCCAATGTTAAAACTACTCTGTTAAACACTGAGATATTTTTTACTACCATGTACATGTACCCAGTACACACAATTTTGCTTTCTTTTCAGAGTGGGGAGTGGCAATAGTATCTTGCTCAAATTCGTCATAACATTTTCAAATAGGTAAATAGATATTACTAAAATTTTATTTGATATACTAAAGATTATATGTCAAACAAAACCAGACACAGCCGATTTAAGTTCAACAATGATTAAACTTTAATAAACGGTTAACAACAAGTTGATGCGCTGATACTGATTGATTTGAGCTAATCAAGTTGGAGGATGTTCAACAGTTTCGGCTGTCGTTGGCCTTCGCCAGGAATTGAAATAGATTTACCATACATGCTGTCTCATGAATTGTGGTATACCGTGTAATATTTACATCAAGTTGTATTTCATAGTACAATATGAAATTGATGGCACCCCCATGGTTTTCCCTATTAACGCTCTAATACCCGGTAATCTCCAAATGACACCTTCACTCATGTGAATCTTGTGTATTTGTCCTCTTAGGGTAAAGTTCTCCATGTGGACCCATCTTCCTTCACACATCTCCAGAGTCATTTAATAAAAACCATCCCCGAGGCCAAAGAAGACTTAAGAATTAATTGTTCAGGAGAAATTTAATGATATTTTCTGACCATAGTTTAAAGATACACGTGGTAAAAAATCGGAAGACCCACACTTTGCAAAATTCAGCATTTTTATAATTGGTGTTTGACAAATGGAGTCTGATGTATTTTTCTATGAAGACTGGAGTAGAATCATAGATATGGATGTTATGTGGTGTAGTCATAATAGATTACCTGTATTGATGGATTTGAATTACAGGGTGTTGTATTGTGGATAAAAAGTCTGGGATTGTGTGGATCCTGGATATTGAATTGTATATATATATATATATATATATATATATATATATATATATATATATATATATATATACAGCAATGACTTTTGTGCATTTGCAGCCATTATTGGCATTACCACTATCAATTGTACCAGTATAATTGTAATGATACATTCTTATTTATATTGAGAATAAATATGTTATTCAACTTAGGTTTACATGATTGCATGAATATATCATTCAATAGTATCAAATAGGTCAACAAAATACCTGTAATTTCCCGCGTATAAGACACGCTTTATACACAAATCTGAGGCCTCCTGCGCATTATAGAATCATCCCACTCTCAGGGTACGTCTTATAGGCAGGGTACATTTTCTAAAAGAACAGTGCTAAACCTTCAAAATTCAGGCCCTAGGTGTGCCTTATAGCTTTTATGTCAACTCAGGGTGCACCTTATATGTGGGAAGTGCCTTAGACGCGGGAGATTGCGGTATATGTCTTCTATTATGTTTTTCAATTTGTCCAGTCACGGATATCAAGTATGTTGTTCATGGCAAGAGTCAACCAGTAACCATTTGCAGCAGTAATTGATTGAAATAGATCGTGGCTGAAATTGGTTTGTTAGTTCCAAACAGGAGGGTTATGTACACTATATATGACAAAATTAGAATGGTTTTCATCAATCATTAAGACAAGCTGGAACATATCCAATTTCATATTTTGATAATATCATATCACTTGCTGTCATCAGAAATTAGATGGAAATGATCGCCCTGTTACATTAACTGAGTGACTGAGGTAAAATCGAGGTTAATGTAAATATTGCCGTAATACACATTGTATAGGACGCAGTTTTGGACCGCCATGAATATGACCCTAGCTGTCGAAAGGCGTAAAACAACCACTTACCTTTCTACCTACTACCGGCTTGTATGCGAGGGTAATAGTTCTCCTTGGATCCAATACCTTTCATTTGATATGCTACACCCCCCCCCAACCCCTACAGCAGCATGGCGGGTCCGAGGGTCCTAGCTACATAGCCCATTGAATTTTGAAAATTCAGTCTAATGCAAAAGTGCGCCTTATACATGAGGTATTATGATATCTGTTACAGTTTAAGTTCTACCGTAATCTCCCGCGTATAAGACACATGGTTTTAGTTCTCCCTGGATCCGCAAGCGGGACACCAAGAGCTTTATTTTGATATATTACACTCCCCCTAAGTCATATGACATAGATGGCTCCAATGGTGTCTGGGAGGCCAGAGCTACACATAGCTTTTTAAATTTTGAAAATCCATTCAGTAGAAGAAAAGTTATGAATATTTCATTCTTTTGGGCATAATCCAAAACTCTAGGTGTGTCTTATACGCGCACTGCGTCTTATACGGTAGTTGTTAAACTGAGTGACTTCGAGAGTGATTTTAAATAGTATAACCTACATGCATTATAAAGACCAAGAAATATTTTCTGTTATTTCTGTCAGATAGATAAAATAGAAAAAGCAACTTTTATGTATGACAATATCTGAATCTTTATTGCAACAATAGTTTGTGTACATACAAAGTGTGATCTCGATGTACACATCCATGAGGTGCATCTTCATTATCATTAAAAAAAGTTGAAATCACAGTTACAACGTTTCTGGTTACAGTCTCGAGATTCTGTCCCTTTTTTCATGGACACTCAACATCAACAGTTTTGATATCCAAAGATAGCAGATATTCTAACAAGAAAGCTATCCACTTGTTTGTCTATAATTGAGATATCCCACCTCATATTTGTTATTGAACACAACATATTTGCCAATCAGCCCCAAAATATTGGCATTACCGGTAGTTATCAGGGATGCCACTTTTCCTGGTCAACCAGGAATTCCTGGTTTTGATTCCAAGATTCTTGTATTAAATTATGTTAAATTCCTGGGAAAATGTGTCCAAAGTCCAGTTTTCCTGGTATTTGTCAGCCAGTGAGTGGCATCTCTGAGTAATAGATTTACCTATATATAATTCTTTTATTGGATATCTCTATCAATGTAGCAATAAGCCCAATAATAATAATACCGTAATCTCCCGTGTATAAGGCGCAGTCCGCGTATAAGGCGCACCTAGAGTTTTGGAAAATTCTCAAAAAAATGAAAAATTCATAACTTTGGTCCTACTGAATGAATTTTCAAAATTCAAAGACCTATGTGTAACATGGACCCTCCTGGGCCCCCATATATCCTATTATGACTAAGGGGGCATGTAACATATCAAAAGAAAGGTCTTGGAGTCCCCCTTGTGGATGCAATGAGAACTAAAACCCCCCGTATAAGACGCGCCTTATACGCGGGAGATGACGGTAATAACCAGTTGTTAATGTTAATATCCAAATATATCGGTTTCACAAGGGAAAATTTACTTTTTTGTAAAGTATATCAAGGAGCAGTGACTGGCAAGTAACTTAATGGATAGCTACAAAATGCATTTCGCCTATTGTCAGTTTAGTAGAACAGAAAGTTGAAATGAGAAGGTTGGCAATTTTTCAGAAAAGAGGATATGATGTCTGTTTCACACGCGATGGGACTTCAGGAAGTCCAGGTATAAGTGATTCCAGATTTCTTTGATATTTTTTACCTCTAGAAATCCAGGTAAAAAACGGGATCACGTTTACCTGGACTTCCTGAGTACACTAGTGTGAAAGAGATCTCCGACCGATTACTACATTCAACATTTTAGGGACACACTAGCTGAAAATATATTTAAGCTGTATCTAATACAATACAATTAGGAATCTAATTGACCACTAAAACCAGATATCCCGGTATAATCAAAAACTAAAAGAGGGGGTGGGCAAAAAAAGAGATGTCGTGTGCCTAAATTGGTCGAATATAGTAACGATAACACCTAAACCATGTGGTATACTCTTTTCAATCTGTAAAATAAATAAGGTATATAGACAAACTATTACATAGCGGTATGTTGATTTAGTAACATGATAAGTTGTCTTATCAATCCATTTACACGCACATTGTTGCTACATAGGTAGGACTATTTATAAAAGGACTGGCCTTGATTCAGTTAATTGCAATGGGACTGACTGAGAACAATTAGAAATTGTTTTAAAAAAGGTCACCTCTTAATTGGTGATAACTGCAGTATTTACAAGTATTTACAAATTATTTCACTATTTACAAAAGCTAATAATAACAATAATATTAATAATTACATCTCGCATACAAGTAAGTCAGGCACGGCCTTGTGGATGTCGGCGTGCCACGGCAGTGGAATTCACAGAAGTTACAGTTAAAAAAAAAAATGTCGCTATACCGTTATCGTTTAATTATGTGAAGATTCTAAAGGAGAGTATTGAACAGACTAACAAGATAATGTTCATAGACAGAGCACAGCTTGCACAGACGGGCACCTGTTGTAGAGGCACAGGGACCAGTGTGCCACTTTCTGAGACCCTTACACATTGCACACTGCTGTGTCTTGTAAAAGTAGACTGGAATTCAGATAGGACCTCCCTGATGTCACAGCCACACTGGATCCTATTCCCCTGACTTAAGTCAAATCTGTCTATAGCACTCCGGCTCCTGGAGCCCTGTCCAAAGGCCCCTGGCTGGATAGTGGTGACATTGCAAAAAGCAATGTGGAAAGAGCCAACCTGGCGCAATCCATTGAAGGAATTCCTCTGTAAAGTAGGCAGGAACACACTCTCAATCTTAAGTCTGTTCACTTTGATGACATCCTTGAATGCATTGGGCATGATTATCAACTTGGAGAGGTTGGTAATTTCAAAGACATCAACCACAAATAACAGACTGAAAGCATGGGGTTGGAGTGTCAGTTGGACTTCTTTGTTGTGCCCAATACTGAGGGTTTTAATGGAACCACTATCACGAAATGCATACTCCTCAATACTGGATATTTTGTTCCCATGCAATATGACTTCTTCGAGATTTCGCACAGAAGCCAGACTGTTTGTTGAAAGGGTTTCCAATGAGTTGTTTCTTATGTGGATGAACTTAAGATTTTCCATGTCTCGAAAGGCAAATGCTTCGATGAACTTCATTGAGTTATCAGATAGAGTCACCGAAGCGAGATTAGTGTTGCGAAAGGCATCTCGGGGCAGAACAGGGAAGTCTGACTTAGAAATAATGAAATAGCCTGCATTGGCATAATTCACTTTCTTTGGCATGGCTTGCGTTGTTGCATTTTGGGCATATTTTATTCCTGCAAAGGCATACGTTTCCAATTGCCTGATGGTGCAGTTGTGAATATGCAGTCCACCGAGGTCGGTGAGCCCCTCAAATGTAAAGTTGTGGATCGCAGTGATGGTCGAGTCGCTCAGTTCTAACCGCCCGAGCTGCTCAAAGTTAGTGAAAGCTCGTGGCAAAATGGTCAACTCCTTTATTCCACTAAAGGTGATACTTGGGACGCTATGCATGCTGTAAAAAGCATATGGCTTGATGGTTAGGGGAACTTGGCTTTCTCCAAATATCAACGACAGATGCTTAACCCAAGCAAAGGCATTTTCCTTGACGACCTGGATGTTATTGTGCCTCAAGTCGACACGGCACTGCTCATGATTTACAGTTGGTTTTCCTCCAAGGCCGCTGAAAGCTTGCCCTGTTAAAGTCCTGAGACGATTCCGCTGTAGGTCTAACAGGACCATCTTATGAAGCCCATTAAAAGCACGCGGTTCAATGTCCTCAAGGATATTATCAGAAAGGTCGATGGTGGTCAAGTTGACCAATCCAGAGAATTGAAATGCACCAGACTCCAAGGTCCTGATGCGGTTCTTCTGAAGCAATAGCCTTGTAGCACCTCTTGGCCAGATCTGGAAAGATGGTAGTTCACTCAGTGCAAGGCCTGAGCAGTCTACAGTGTTCAGACGGTCGCACCTGCAACGATGGGGGCACTGGGCCTCACATGTCAGGAACAGTGCCAAGAAACAGAGTATCAAAGAGCTTAGTGTAGAAGCCATCTTGGGTGTCTTGGATTCCATAAAGTTTTGTCAAGTGTTAGGCTCTGACTAGGTTTGTCTCCAAATAGAAGCCCACTTCGGGAATTGAGTGTTTGTCAACGGTACCTGGAATGAGACAAGAATATGTTTGAATTAAGTACTTTCAGGTGCCGGATTTCTTTCATTCTTTTTAACTCAAGGGCAAATTCTATTCCAGTAGCAGGCTCTGAACTCACATAGGTGTATGAACAAAATTCACAGTGATATGAAGTACAGCATCTACACATATACAATTTGTGTGATTTATGTATTTATCCTAGGGTTCTAACCCCTAACAAAAACTCTATATGTATAGTAGCTTAGTAAGCTTTAAGGAAGGTGGTCCTGATACATGTACACATAAATGTATGATCGGGGCTTGGCATACAAACAAGACCTTAGGTAACCTAGACATGGCAACATAGCAATAAAAACACTCAAGCCCAATTATATCATAAATGCAGTGCTTGCAACAGTAGCGGATCCAGGGGGTGTTCCGGGGCACGTGCCCCCCCCCCCCGACCCCCTGAAACTTGGGCCTGGTAATTCTGTAACTATACTATACGGAATATGGTGCCAAACCTTGTTTGTGCCCCCCCCCCCCCGACCAGATTTTCTTGGATGTGCCCCTGACCACCCCTTCTGGATTCGCTCATGTGCAATTATCTGTAGTTGGCGATTCCCAACTTAATGTTGCACATGATAGGTTTTAGATCGCAATTTGTGGTTTCAACACATAGCAGGTCCTTTTAGGAATTCACGACCTCTGGCTGAAATTCTCATCTATTAAAGCTTATCTATGCAATCCATAATGGTAATTGAGAAAATTGGGACAATTTCTGAATTATAAACTTCACTGATAAGCCAATGACATCTCCACAATATATACTTAGTATATCAAGATTGGATAAATAGCAACTGAGGTGATGACTCAAAATATAAAAAGAAGAAGCAAAATATGTAAAACCCATCCTATACGGCACATGGCTATTGTATTATTGACCAATGGGAGGCATCCCTGGCATAAACTGCGGAGTCGGGGGCTGAAGGTGTTAGTCATAGTGGAGTCGGGGTCTAATGGCGGCCCCCAGCTGATAATGGCTATGTGAGCTATAGCAGTGTGACTCTTGATGTATACATATTAGTGTCCTGTCCTGGACCTGACTACAAAGATAAAATATCGAGAGGCTCTTCACATAGATTCATTCTGAAGTCCCAGTCGCTACTCACAAAGCTATTCATAAGTACAGACCCAGAACTGGGCTCCCTCCATGCCAAGCACCCAATAACATAAGGGAGTGATCATTTTTCTAAAAAAAAAAACAAAAAAAAAAGAGGGGGGGTAACCTCTTGACTGGGGGCGAAATTTTTTTCAACTCATGCGAAGGGGGGGGATTAATTTGACTTTTTTTTAGCTAAAAAAAGCCTGTGTAAATTGAGTGTATTACAATGGGTTAAAAGGGCACATTTTCGTGTAATTTTCAGCCCCTTGGGATGGCGGGGGGGGGGGGGGCAAAAATCGAGAGGGGAGGGACAACATTTTTCCATGTATTCAAATGCCGCGTGTTTACATGGAAACCCACCAACCCTTCCCCGCCCCATTGGCATTGTTGAAAAATGTTCACTCAATAAGCACCTCTCGGGTTGTAGGGTATGGTGGATGGGGTGTCTGACTGGGTCGCACTGGTTTAGTGTTAGGTTTCTGTCCGTTTACATAGTTGGCTAGCACATCAAGCCTTCCCTCGGGCTGTGTTTATTTGCAGGGAGTGACTCCCTCCTGGTGGCAGCTTCTGATTTTTCTTTTCTTTTTGCCAGCGTCCATGCATTCCAAAGGCAACTTTTCTAGGCCATGCAATGCCAGAGAGATGGGATGGAGGGGATAGATGTTTGATCCCGGGTATTTAATGCTCCTGCATGGTCCAAGACCCATAATTCGACATTACCATCTCAGATCCCCTATAGAGAATCTATTTGTAAGCACATATTAATTCATAGTATCGTAGTGACCCCTTTCCTCAAACTGTGAGTCCCCCATCCCCGATAAATAAAATTGCTTCTACTCCCCTAACATGGGACATGGTTACTCGACATACAATTGACATAGCCCTATGGTATGGCTATACAAGTGACACTGGGCATGACATGAAAAGTGAGTGCTCAAGCGGTGCTGGCTTTCAATCTGTATGATTTCAAAAGGAAAATAAGGCATAGGAATGAGAAAGTAACATTCCCATCAATAAATGCACCTCCAAAAATATCAACACTGCCTTATAATGATATAGACCTTTTCTCAGTGATAGGGCTTTCCTTGTAGAATCCAATATACGGCATCGGGAGGACACCCTTCCATCAATGGCAAGCCCATTCTGTCCTCTTCACAATATAGGCCTGTCCACCATACCCCCCATTATCCTACTTTCAGCACAATTAGAATACTTATATGTACAGGATATATATCTTATTAAACTTATTTCTTAATAGCAATTGTACTCCTACGATTGACGTTATTCAGGCTTCTACCATTTTATATTTGCCATCGTAAGTCCATTTCCATAAAGGCGACAGCCTCTTACTTGGTTGACCAATTTCCACCCCTGGAGTCAAGGACTCAGCGAGGTCATAGGTCGACAACCCTGGTACCCTTTGTTGATATTGGAAGGTGTTCAACTCCATGGCCAAACACAAAGAAATGTCGCATTAGACCACTCTGAAATGGGTCTAGAATTGAGACTAAAAGGTCAAACCGTGTCAAGGCCAATAAACCCCCTTCATAATCTCTGATTTTGTCAAATAACACCAATTGGCCAAATGATCAAAGTCAGGTTGATGGGATTATCCTATGGGATGCGCTTAGGATGAGATCATAATGATAAGAAGGGATCGAGTCAGATTAGGTGCCTAAAGTGTGCTATCAGAGAATTATCTACACACTTACAATGTTACAAAGCCTGAGTACACTGTTTCAGCAAAACTACCAATCTCTCCATTGCCTTTTGGTCATGAGGAGGTTACCCGGTAATTCAAAATAGTAGTAGATATAAGCACTATTTTGAAATAACCTCCTGAACTATAGATCAATGAGAAAAGAAAGGGTGACTTTCCAGAAGTTGTTGATAATGTTTCTTCCAATTTTTTGGTTGACATTGGAAAAGTGCAAAAAACCTTATCAAAAACTTCTGGAAAGTCACCCTTTTTTGTTTTTGCCTCATTGATCTATAATTCAGGGGGTGTTGTATTTTCAAAATAGTTCTTATTTACTACCTATTTTGTCAGCCTAATGAGGATGGAAATATAGATAGAATAACATTGGTTGGCTAAGCCTTTAGACTAACTTGCAATGGGCATGCATGCAAATCGTCAAAACAAACATGCACCACATAGGATACCATATACACGACATGAAACAGAGATGAAAACCTAAACCTAATTGACCGCACACTGAATTACAATTGCCTCTCATTTCAATACGCTCAGTGGCTTGGGTCAAACCCCGATTCAAACCCTACCAAACCAGTATCGTATTGCTTCATTTGAAGTGCCATACGATGCAGACCTGTGTATTTAGATGGTTGACACAGGCATACTTTATGGTCCCCATGTCCTCTGTACTAAAGCTATATAAATGGCTATATCCTATTCACTGTCGGGTCATTTCATTTAAGGTTAATTACCATAATAAGCATGTGATTTCCACACTAGGATTCCCTCAGTCAGGACCTACTGTACTGGTTCTGGAGGAGATGATGGTAGATATAGTCGTTTCAGTGCAACAAGGTTGTATCTAAATATTTCAAGTTTTGCAGGAGAGGCAAAAAAAGTGTTGCAATTACTTTGGCACACAGTTGGCACAGCCTTACTGCATTGGGGCCTGTAGACATATTTATCGTACACAGAGCTTCATTACGTTCATAGAAAGTAGTGGATTAATAGATGTTAAAAAAGAAGAAAACTCAATTCTGCCAAAATGACATTTACAAACTTGTTGCACTGAGGCGACGATATATATAGGTACAATTTGGCTATGGGTCAATATAATATCGGCAAGGGGATTCCAACATGATGAAATTCAAATACCCATGTGATAGGGTTGTCACCAAGAGTACTAACTACCAAGTGGTCTGTCTGCTCCCAATATCATAAGCCATATGGTGTCTATGTAAATTCCCACTGAAAAATGAGATAACTTAACATATCACCTGTAGATATGTTATCATGTAATGAAATATATGAGTAGTATAGATTACACAAAGTGGTGGCCTACCTATAGGCTCCTGTATTGGGCACTAAGTTTGGATCCGACGTCAGCGTCCCAGTTTGGATCCTTATGAATGTGAGAGAGGTATGGTATATCATGTGGTGCTGTGACTGTGAGGTTGTATAGGCGCCTGTATGACCACTGGTCCTCCTGGTCTATATGTTCGTATGGCCTCCAGACTCAGACTGGCACTGTGCCTCTGGATCACCTACAACACCACTAGGATCCATGCCTGTGTGGTGGGGTGGGAATTTCCGCGAGCCCCTCCCCCCTCCCCTTACCACGTGGTCCCGAGCTGCATAGACGCCCCGCCCACTGGTTCCAATGCATAGCACTGTCTTGTACAACTAGTACTAGTAGGAACTCTCACAGTAATATTCAGGCAGGCTTCTAAGCCTAGAAGTGCCACAGGAAATTGGTCATTGGTAAAGCACGTCAAGGACATCCGGTGATCCGTAATCAAAGAAACCACATGACGCCTGGCATTGCTTGTTTGTACCTATTACTGTTAGTGTTAGTCCTACCCATATATGTTGGGAGTGGCACTTAATAGCCAATACAATAGCACTTAGTAGACCCTACTGCGGATCGACTGGTGGTTAACCCTTTAAGGACAGACCAAAATTGGTCACCCCGGCCATGGGGACGGCCTCTGAAAAAAGTATAGTTCCTAGAGGACGAGCCCATTCTCAATTCCTATACTAATCCTATATAATGGGCATCGACTATAGTCGACGCTAGGCCTACCATGGTGTCGACTATAGTCAATGCTAGGCCTACCATGGTGTCGACTATAGTCGATGCTAGTCCTCAATGGGTTAAAACACAGCCGCAGAATGATAAAGACTTAGTGATGCTTGGAATTGTTCTCCCGCATAACATATGAGCAATTTATACAGCAGCGAAGGCATGTAGGCTGAGTTGTATTCTGACTAGAATAAATAGCTACCAGCTGGTTGACATATTTACGTGTGGGCTCATGAATATTATATGTTTTTCATATTATGCATGACAACATAGGGATAACATATCATGTATATAGTGTCTACATGTATAAGTAGCTGTCTGGGGAGAGCCACTAATCACCCATTAGGAATTTATGTATAGTGAAATCGTGGCTCACATAAAACCAAGTCTGGCAGAAAGCTTTTGAATAGATCTGGAAGTTTAAACCAAGGTCAATGGAGCTCACACCAAATTAGAGGTGAGCACATTCAAATACATCTTATATTGCCTGGAAAGAAGAGGTAGATTGGCAGTTAAGAGAGTGCTAGAAGTGTATAAGCAGATCTACTGCATTTACCCCACAACTGTCCAGCTTTTACCATTGCATGAGTAATCTCAGTCTCAATTTGCCAATATTGAGACGATACTCAGTGAATTAGAGGGACCTAAATATGACTTGAATTGCGCCTTATAGGTTATTCCTGAACTCAGGGTGCGTCTTTTACGTGGGATGTGTCTTACATGGTGGATATCATTCCCATAGCATGGGCAAAGACTTCAGTCTTCAGTGGACCTAGGTTACACTTACTGGAATGTTTCAAATTATAAACCTCTGGACAAACAAACAGATGCACTACATTGTCCTTAGGTGTGAAAAGGGATATTAAAGGTGTATATGTGTCACTAACTTTTAATTAGTCAACATCTGGTAATTACAGCCTATTACGCCATATTCTGTATTGTAGACCATATACATGTATATGCCTTAGAGGGAAATTGTCGAAATATGTTCCTATGTGATAGTAGACTATGTTATATAGCATAATTTAACATATGAAAGGGGCTTCCCTAGCCCACTTAAAAGGGTCTATTTCTCCATTTTCCTATCCCCACGGGATGTGTGTGGTGCACATATGTGCGGGCACTGACACATTCCCCTGTGAACTTGTGTAATGTAGTTCTCGCCATGAATATGACCTTAGCTGTCGAAATGGCGTTAAACATCTATTACTCACTCACTCAACATATGAAAGTGTAGATACTTTTAGGGGTTTTCTACGTTTCATCTCCTGGTACAACATGTATAAGTACCTGCTCATGTGCATGGTATTGGCGGCTATTAGTATTTGAAGAATTGAGAGTGGGTGGGTATTTAGACTTAATTGTTTGTTGTATAACATCTACTTAACAGCTGTGCGCATTCACCATTGATCCTCGCAGTCTTTGAGTGTGATCGAGGGATTACTTGCATGTAGGGTAGATTAACCTAAAGATGGCCGTTCCTGTGCAGGTTTTCAATAAGGGAAATGCAGTAGCTGATATCTTTGAGTCTAATAGGTCCTTAGGGTTCCCCAAGGTACTAAGTGAAAGACAATTATTTGGGCTTTTGGACCAATTACCTTTCTCAAATCCATGTGTAAAGTTTATCTATTGTTTTTCATCATTTCTAAGACCATCTCAGTTAGTCTATTTTCACCTTGAGATGACCACTTTTCACCTTGAGCTGACCACTTGATAACTATCCTTTTAATGGGACTATGTTCATTAAACTATCATTTGAAAAAAAAGAATTAGTGTCTTCTATAGATATGCAGTAAAATGGCAAAATTAAAACTATTGCATCATAAGAAAATGTATGTTTTTATAGTGATTCAATTAGAATGGAAATTGGAGGCAATTCCATGGCCATGGATATTGTAAATCTCATCAAAATAGAAGTGATATTTCCAACCCTGCATTATAGAGCCTTTTTCTTTAAATGTACTTTGAATATGGACTATGATAATCCGTTACGTAACTATATCATCACACTCATGGTATCAAATAGTTCCTCTATATAGTAACAACTGTAGCATTACAGTAGAGATTGAAATGTATGCATCAGAGCATAATCCAGTGAAGATTTCTATCCCAAACTATTCTGGCCATGAATCTTGCGATGTAATCCTACATAATCAATGTTTTCTATTCGATTAGATGCACAAATAGGTGTATATATAAGGAGCGGTCATCTCAAGGTGAAATGATGGTCATCTCAAGGTGAAATTCATATGTTCTAGGAAATAAGTCCTATACAGAATTTACTTAACATTTCTGCACTTTTCCTTATGCTATCATTTAGCAAAGATATTTACCTATGCCTAGAGTCAATATGTTTTATATGTGAGCACTTGTCATCTTCAAATTATCGAACCAAAGTTGGGGAATTCTGATGAAATGACCAGCTGGTCATGGTAAAAACCATTCAAACATGGGAATGTTAGTGTATTATCATGCAATGACAATTACTTCATATATTCCAGGACATCATTCTATGGGGTACTATAACACCTCTATTTCAATAATATGAGGGTTTAAGACCAATTTGTTACATTTGAAAGTGAGAAAAACAAGCTGACAGGTGGTCGACTCTAGGTATGTGGTCGTCTTTAGGTTAATCTACCCTAGTAGGGAGAAGTGGGACTGGCCACCTTTGTCCCTGAATTGCTATTTTCCTCTGATTTCAATCAGAGATATGTAGGTAGCACATACATTTTAGCTGTCATCTGACATCAGATCAACACAGAGTTCACAGTGGGGCGGAGCCGAAAAAAGTGTGAAGGATAAAGTGTATAAATTCTTCTATATTTTAATATAACCTATAGTGAAACATGAAAAAAAGAGTGTGGGGATGCACCCCCCGCAACCCCGACGCCTCCATCTGTCAGTTTGTAACGACTTTTGTATCTCAGATGAAGACACTCCAAAAAGTCAAGTTGTGATACAGTGTCACCTATCTGATGTAGCTAACGTTTCCAAACACTAGACATTAATGTTGACCGAAATACCTCCCAAAAAGGTCATTTGGGAATGGCGCAGTTGTCATACTATCATCGGGTATGTGAATTCCTTTCTGAAGCATCAGATTATCATTGGTGATAATGTTGTTGATATCGGACATTTGAAAGATGGGCCTTGACCGTGTAGTAAGTTGAATTGGTGGACTAAATGCCCAACCTCCAGTGTAGATACAATTGTAATACGGCACATTGTATATACGTACAATTGTAATAATGATAACGCATGTCTATTTAGACCCTTCTGGTCAACTGCATATCTGTAAATGTTTGATTTGATTATGACAATATTGGTCATCACGAGAAGCTTCCAACTGTGTGTCAATTTAAGCCAATAAAATATTCCAACAACAACATATGTATACGGACTTAGCAGGATTAATTACACTGAAAACATGGAAGATCCGAAACTAGTCAGCGGTGACCACCTTAGGTCCTCAAGTTGACGATACCTAAAACTACAACTTTAGGTGGTCAAAATTATGACTTTAGGTCATCATCCTGATAACCTGAGTCATCAAGATTACGACTCTGTACTGTCAGTATTGTCATCCTGACGACTCACCTATACCTAAAGTTGTAGTTTTAGGTATCATCAACTTGAGGACCTAAAGTGGTCACTGCTGACTAGTTTCGGATCTTCCATGTTTTCAGTGTATTATCCAATGAGGTAATCCCAACTATTCACTGCGGTCCTCTCGGGGGCCAACTCGTACCCATCTGATAGGTGTTATCAAGCTCCAGCAATGGCCGCGCCCATGGCACAACCTGCTACCTCAGAATAGGCAGTCGACAGAGACTTTCAGTTTGAAAATGAGATTCTTCTCTTTCTTTCCAATCGAATTGGTTGAGAAACTTAATTGTAATATTTTTTTCACATTGCATCGATTTCTATTTCAGGCTTACATACATCCCACTTGGCAAAAAAAAGTTTTTTAACCAATTTTCAACCAAATAACCAATAGGGAAACCAATAAAAACGTTTTTTAACGTAAGAAAACGTTTTCATGCCAAGTGGGATGTATTTGTAGACGTTGACAGGTGATCAGAAATTCTAGACACTATATGTTGAAATCAATGCAAACAGGATGTATTTAGATTCTAATCAAGGAATCGCCTGAGGATATAGACACCTATTCATCTAAATAGACCCAGTCAGAAGGAGTTCGTAGTGAACACAGGAATATATGCCATAGGTGAGGTGGGCATTTGTGCCAATAACGTGTTTTAATAGGAGGGAGCATTAGTGAACGGCCAGCCAGAAAGAAATCACCCCATGGATGTCGTCATATCTTTCTGGAATAACGATGCAGTTTGGCGGGGCGAAAAGCCATATTTTTTTGTGTGTGTGTTTGTGTTTTTTTTTTTTTGTTGTTGTTTTTGTTGTTTTTTGCGTGTGTGTTTTTCGTTGTTTTTTTTTGGTTTTTTTTTGGGGGGTGGGGTGGTTAACGTTTGATATCAGATGACAAAACACGTCAATGTGTGCACTCAAAAAGTGTAGTCGTCTTTTTACAATAATATTATTCATAGGTTTAAAAATAACTACTTAGAAATAAGACACGACTGAGATCTTTTTTTAAAACATTTAAAAACGGGTTTTGGAAATCAGGAGAGTGTTTTTCAAGTGTTCCCAAATGTTAAAAGAACGTTGATGATTTTTTGCCAAGTGAGGGAGGAATATGATACGACAGGAAAATAATGCCATAGGTGGGGATCTGTGCCAATGACGTGTTATGATAGGAGGGAGTTAGCCCTTTAAGGGCCGCTGATGAATCAATGCATGATGCCCACTGGTCGTCATGATGCAGGAATGCAGCCCTGGTGAGTAACTCGCCCCTTGTGGCTATTACACACCAGGAGGGTCGGCATGATCCCCCAATGAAGTCTTAGCTGCACTTCATTGGTGCATCATGCCGACCAATGGGCACGGTGCATTCCTGTATGAGCCGCCCTTACAGGGCTCGTGGGCGGATGTCCCTCTAGTCACACCTACCTGTCGGAGAGACCTCCAGCACGCAGCTACCAAACTCTGTCTAGTATAGTGTTACAGGCTACAGGATTGGCCGGATGAGACCTGACCTCTATACTTAGATGTCCATTAATAAAAGTGTTTTTTTTTCTACCTGGTCTAACCTAATGATGTACCGTGTTCACGTGTAGGCGTGTCTTACCATTGCAGGGCTTTGTAAGCAAAGAGACCTTACCAATTTGTTACAAGATACTACATGTAATCAATAAAAAGTATATAGCTAAGTATAATCAAATAAGAGAGAGACAGAGAGAGAGAGAGAGTGTGTGTGTGTGTGTGTGTGTGTGTGTGTGTGTGTGTGTGAGAGAGAGAGAGAGAGAGAGAGAGAGAGAGAGAGAGAGAGAGAGAGAGAGAGAATAGAAGAATGATTATTATTTATGAAAGAAGAATCTAATAATTTCTACAACATACATTGACATATATATCTACATGTACAGAGGTCCAAGAATATTGAGCTAAATTGGTGGGCATGCTACTGAGTTAAAGGAAAAAAGATTGGAATGGATAAGAAAAAATGATCATCACGCTACTAAATTGGAACATTGATTTTCCTATATTCATTATATAAGAGAGAGCTAGATGGATTCATGAACGTCTGCACTTTGGTCTGTTGGTCATTTTATAGGTCAGTCGGTTTCCTGCTTACCCCCTCCCCCACTCTTCATTTGAGGCTAATTAATGGAGATAAATGCATACAAATGATCAAACGTACTTCCGCTTGCACTTACACGTATACTGGACAGGCCTCTCCTCCCACTTCGCTTATAACACCGGATCTATTTATTACACACCACTATTTAATACTTATTATTGTACCATGTAGATATGTGAAATTGGGAAATGAGGGTCGTGATCGAATGATTCCCCATTTTCTCCATATCAAAATTAGAATTCCCCTAGGCATATAAGGAAGAGGTCATGTAGGGGGAGAGAAACGGACCTATGAGAGAGAGAGAGAGAGAGAGAGAGAGAGAGAGAGAGAGAGAGAGAGAGAGAGAGATGGGGGAGTGTGGGATCCAAAGATCGAAACTTGTCCTTTTTTTACAAATGCTCCTTTTCCGTTGATGGGTTGGGCCCTAATTGCGGTCCTAACTTATATACACACCCAGCAAACAGGACCTATGTAGTAATTAAATATTTAGGGGTGCGATATTCTATTTTGATGGAAGGGAGGAAGCGTGATCAGCAGTATTTGTCTCCTTTCTAAAGTCTACATTGTATTGCACCTAAAATGATAAGGATGGTCAGTGGATCTCCACACTACTCAAAGGTAATCCAACAGTTTTGTCATCTAAATATAAATCATTCTACTGGTCTAGTACATAAGGCCACAGGTCTTCTAACGGTATGTGATTTTGCCGAGAACCATTTGTATTCAAAATAATTATGGTTTTATGGTACAATGTTGAATGTCCCGTAGCACCTTCGGGAATGTAGACTGCATTGAAGCATCTACTACTCCCCTTTCTTTGTGACAGAAAGTCATGTATCTAGGGACATGGAGACAATGGTACTTCCTGCCCTTAGCCATTTAACAAATACCTGGGTACCATATATCCCCAGGTTGACTTCAACTCCATCTAGAGGTGTCTCCTCAGAGGAAGTGATAAGGTGATTTATTCTCCAGTGAGCAAAAGGCAATTATGACCATTGGTTGGAGGAGGCCAATGGTGTGGTGGACGAAGAAGATACTATCGCAGTAACACTTGTGACATAATTTAATCCGTTCAACATCACTATAGTGCATTGATACATCATGACCGTTGTCGTTGGGGTGTATTAACTCCATATGGGCATCATAATGCATGAATGCAGCCCTGGTGAGTTAGTCACCAGGGCTGCATTCATGCATCATGATGACAAATGAGCATGATGCATTGACACATTAGCTGCCCTCAAAGGGGACAACTACTTTGTATGTCTATAGATATGCTGTAGACCATCATTCCATATTAGTTCCATAGCATGCCAAAAATTAAAAAAAAAGAAGATTGTTTCCGGTCACCCGACCTACTTCAGCTAAATATGGCCGACCTCAGAATATTTTGAAGAATTTTTCCTGATATTTTCAAGATTTTTTTGAAGATTTTTTTTTCAAAATTTTCGAATTTCCTCTTCCAAAATCGTTATTTGACATGTAGGGACATATTTCCCAATGGCTTTCAAATATCCCATGCAGGAAATGAACTTTTTTAACGCCCACAAGTGAAAACCCAGCAAAGAATGACTATATGAGACATTGGACCCAAAAAAAGAAGAAAAGAAAAAAAATTCGACCTATCTACCTCAACTTTTTGGACCATGTTACCGGAAACAGCTTTTTTTGGCCTTAGTGACTTTAATCCTGTACGGTCGTTTCCACAGAAACTAGTGATTTAGTCACTACTTCTATCATGTCTATCTATAGTCACTAAGGGTACCAAGCATAACTATGCAGATACAGGGTCATCTATCTGAAACTATATGCAAGTTCATATAGAAATGCACATGTGTATACACACACACACACACACACACACACATACATATATATATATATATATATATATATATATATATATATATATATATATATATATAATCACCATGACATTTTCGATAAGTGGGTCCTTCTGATGGCATGGCATTAGGCAGAGAGATGTGACGAAAAAGTGCTGATGCCCATAGTATATGTAAAATGAATGTACATATATAATAATAAACCCCGTTAGGTCATTTAGGATGCTAAGACTTTAGATGCACATTAATGTAGGGTACACATTAATTGTCGTAACTTTTGTAATTTAATGCAAACTGTTCATTGACAATTGTGGAAATGGAAGGAAAGTTCAGCCGTTCAGAGTACTACCAAGTTGTTCAGAGTTAACACAATTCATAAAGGAGACGTGTGCAATCTAACACCAGCGCAGCAATAACGTATGTCGTCTGCAATTACTGACACATGTATATATGGGTCAATGGTATGATTCATTACAATTATACTTTCTGGTCATGGATTCCTCAGTCTCCTATGCACAATGAATTGAAAGGAGAAGATGCTGTAGTAGTAATAATAGTAGTACTAGTATACACTAACCTCCTGTTGGAGAATCCACTTCTAGTACAGAATCAGATTTTGTCCTTAGATCAGCTCCCCAAAGATGTAGGCTAGAGTCCATAGGAGGAGAGTATGATCCAGTTGTCAGCTACTGTATGGACATAGTGGTGAAGGTGGGGAACTTGGGTGTTAACACAGAACCTCTATAGATCTGTGTCGTGGCCTTTGTGAGCTGTGAAGTGTGGCAGACGGGCTCGAGTGTCATAGAGCTGTGACTGGCTGTTGTCCCTGTGTGAGTATGCTTACCTGGCCTACATGGGCACTGACCTGCTGCAGGATAGAGGTCTGTGTGCTTATTGGGTCTCCTCCTCCTCCTCCTCCCATAGGCTCCTCCTGCACCCTCCTCGCTATCCCCCTGCACGCACACGCTACCGTAATGGCTAGTTTAACCCACCGCTGATGTAGGAGTGCATCATGTCCATTGGTCGGCATGATGTGTCAATGTGTCTGGAAGTGACGAGTCTGCCAGCATTTCATTGGTGCATCATGCCGATCCACCGGGGCTGTATCAACCCTGTGGGGTCGACATGATGCATGAATGCGGCCCTGTCGAGTTACTCGCCAGGGCTGCATTCATGCTTCATGCCGAGCAATGGGATGATGCATTAAAGCATCAGCGGCCCTTAAAGGGTTAAAGGCCAGGGTCTCAAATAAGCACCGGTCTTCCATAAGCGCCGGGGTAAAGGGATATTAAATATAGTCTTAAGCATTTTTACAATCAGTATTCAAATAAGCGTCTGTCTTAAATAAGGGCATGTATGGAGATTGATAAGTGCCCAATGCAGGCGCTTATAAATTTCAATACCCTCTACTCTGACCCTTACATAAGACCATACAGTCCTTATTTTATGTACAGTTTTTAAGCTTAAGATTTGGGGTTTTGAACGCCAGCAATCGCCAGTGCTTATTTGAGACCGGTGCTTATTTGAGACGCCGGCACTTACATGGGTCACTGCGGTATAACAAACTCTAAGGGCGCTTACTCTAATCATGTCCGTTACCAAAGAGTATTCAGAGAGATTCAAGGGAAAAGAGAAGAAAAATGTTCATTTAATTTTAGTCTACAAAACAAGCCAAAGGGGGGAATGTGCGCTTATAAAGGGGAATGTGCTTATCAGGTAGAATACGGTAAACGTCCCAGTAGATCTACAGGAGGCTGCGTGACACAGGGGCCTCTGTGCTTGACAACTATAGTCACACAAACACACATCAGCATTTATTTTCATGGGTGTAATGTATAGCAGCCACCAGGTCGACTCAGAAGTGGATGAATCTGAGAGGGGCAGCAAACCTCTTTTTTTCTTATTCTTTTCTTTTCTTTCTGGGGAATGTCCCAGTTTATATTGATAACCACAACCACATGTCTATATATATATATATATATATATATATATATATATATATATATATATATATATTATGATGGCACTGGTATGTACTAAGTTGAACCCCTGGGACAAACAGATGGACCCAAAAGCAGCATTAGATGAACACTTAAGATGAACAGAGTGCTCCTACCAGGGCTCAAACGTGGGACGACCAAGTGCTCTTGATCCCACAGATAACTGCCTGCCCCGCTTCATGGGTAGGGGGAGGGGCGTCTAAAATGACGCCATGCGACTGAAAAGGTGTCGGGGGGGGGGTCCATGACTCCATTTCTAGAGCAAAAATGTGAAGAAAAGGAGGAGGAAGTCGAAAGTTGAAGTTGCAATTTAGTTAATTTAGGCGGGGCGCAAGTTAGCCCATATGGGGTGATTTGTGGTCAAAAAGAAATGATGTGATTCATAGTTCTACCATAGCTGTGTGGAGCGGGGCAGGTTGATCCCATTGAACCCTATGTTAACCAGAATGAGGCACTGGGCAGGTGATCTGCTGGATCACCGCCAGTTCTAGGCCTACTCTCAAAGTCTAGCCTCCCTGTTTAGTGTATGAATGAAATTTATCTTATATCTAATTCTAAAAGAAGGGCCCACTGTAAAGAATGATCAAGTTATATAGTACTAATGAGGAGGTGCTATCCATTCCTTCCTATTAATAGGGAATGTAACATAATAGCCTACCCTAGTATAGTAATACTAGTAGTAGTACCACTACATGCAGCAGTGCAGGTAAACAACCCCATACCAGGCCAGCCTTATACTTGACTCAGTATTGGGTCACTAGTTTGTCATACTACCTGACCCTTGTGCTTTTGTATGGTTTTAGAGGACTGGCATTAGAATTTTTTTTAACAAGGGGGGGGGGGGTAATCTTGGAAGGCTATGGTAGAACACTGATTACTCCCTGTGTGTCGGGGTTGGGCCGGGGATCACTGGCCTCGACACTGCGGGCCTTGGCCAGTGATCCCCTGGCCCAACCCCTCCACACACGGTAGTGATCAGTTAGACCACCCCTCCTAGCATGCACTTGGAGGAGTAAGCACTAGGAGTGGAGCCTCAGCCGTTGTTTGGTTGCTCCATGGCTCAGCCTGAAGGTAATCTTCAGGTTCCACTCATGTTCCTCCAGGCAGCGATCCGGAAAGCTGGATTTCCGGATCAGAATACAGAGCACGTGGGCGGCAAGTATTTAGGGTAGATTGACCTTAAGATGTCCACATACCAATTCAGACGTCCACCACACAAATTTGCCATAAATGGATTAACACCTTAAACAAGGGGCGCGCCCCCTGCTTTTCTACATCTTTGATCCGTCACTGAAGTTGGTAAAGTTTTTTTGTTTTTTTTTTCAGTAGTAACCCCAATGTTATGGCTATTTTCTGGGGGTGGATGTCTCAAGTTATGTGGACGTCTTTAGGTTAACCTACCCTGTTGGACGAGGGCTGTCGCTCTCCGCTATGTATGGTCATCTGATGACGATCCAAGGTCTGCCTGCCTGCCTGTACTAGGCATGGACATAAGATGCAAGCTTCTTAATTCACAATGGGAATTGAAAGAGATATTTCATGCTTATTGAAATCTGGCTATGTCACTATGCTAAACAGAAATAAAATATATGCGCCACATGATATATTGATGAATGGCGAATTTATACGTGGGTGGGGTGCGGGGGGGGGGGCGCCCCCTCCTTTTTGCCAGTAGTTAAGAGTTTATTTACCTCTTTTTATCCATCAATTTTAACCAGAAAATGTATCTTAAACATGGGGCGTGCCCCCTCCTTTTCAAAACCCTGGATCCGCCTCTGGAGTAGGGCCCGACCAGCCTTTAAAAATCAAAGTATGTGAAAACACCCTAGACGGCTGAAAGTCAGTGAAACTCAGAAGATGAAATGACTTCGGGGATATCAACAGTATTGAATGTATCTAGACAACAGCAGACGACATTTCTGAACGCCCACACAAGGACCAGTACAAAGCTCAGAGTATAGCTTCCGTTGTCTGGTGGTGTAGCGGATGTGTAGGTCGGTGTTTGACCGCGGGCGGGACACATCTCACCTACCGCCACAGCCTGCCTCACATTCCTTCACGTCACCATAGGACAAGGCACCAAGTGGTGCAAAGGTACATGGTGTACACTGAAAAAAGGATCTTCAATATAAGCAAGTATGGGCGGATCCAGAATGGGTGGTTTAGGCGGGGGTTTAGGGGAAGGGGACAGCCAAGAAAATTTGGTATCATGGATCCGCTTCTGGGTGCTCAAATTTTCAGGATGTCACACTGTCACTTTTTAGGAAGAATGAAGTGTCACTCCATCACTTTCTTATGTATATATGCCAATGTAGTGGGCATTTTCCGTCATTTTTTTAACCCCCTGCATCACGAGCCTCAATTCTTACGTCCCCTACGTCACAAGCAAACATCACCCTTTACCTATGTATAGGCGCAATACTCACGGACACTGCCCCACTGAGAGTTAGAGTCATCCATATACTTGAGTGAGTAACATCCCAGCAAATTGTCGTTATCTGTCGCCATGATTGGTCATCAATGGTGACTCCTTTCTGAGTGATAACTCACTGCGTCATCTTTCGCCACTGTGTGTCAGTCTCACATGGCATGGTGATTTATCACAACAGTCGCCAACATGATCTCACTCACTGTGTGAGTATGTGCCACCCCTTGTCATCCCTCACAAAGCATGGTGACTTATCACCACCATTGCCAACATGGATCTAACTCACTGCGTGAGTATGTGCCACTGACTGTCAACTCTCAGTCAGAATGGCAACTTTTCACCTGCATTGCCACATGGCTCTCTCTCACTGCGTGAGTGTGTATCACTCCTAGTTAATCTTCTCTCAAAATGGCGACTTATCACCACCATTGCCAACATTGGTCTCACTCAATACGTGAATTTGTGTCACTCCAGGTCAATGCTCTCTGAGGATTGCATCATCTGTCACTCACTCTCACTCACAGTGGCAACTTATCACCACCATTGCCAAAGTTGTTGAGACAGCACCACTGTTCAACATGTAGCCTATCTAGGAAGTGTGGGCATGAAGTATAAGTCCCATACGTATCAAATGTGCTTTGTTTCACACTGATTTCCATGTAATACTTCAGAGTTGAATCAAACAAGATTATATAGAGAGAATATCAATTGAATTTAGATAGAGGTATCTTCAAAATGAAAGCAACTATCCATAAACACCTTTTCTCTGGTTACAGGAAAAATACATAGGGAAATATCAACATGAACACCTTGTCTGTGGTTAGAGGGAAGATACATATGGCAATACCTTCTCTGGCAAAACATACTTTGATCTGGCAGATGTGAGGCTGCATGATTACCAATGTCCATGATCATGAGCTTTTCATCTAACAAGGTGAGTGATCACCAGCGTCGCCATCACTGGTGAGTCTGAGTGATCACCACTCTCGCCATCCATGGTGAACCTGCGCTATGATGTGGTGCGCGTTTCATCTAGCGAGGTGAGTGATCACTCGTGTCGCCATCCCTGGTGAGTGTGGGTGATCAAGATCCTCACCCTCTGTGGTGAACCTGTGCTATCACGAGGTACGCGTTTTATCTAGCGAGGTGACTGATCACAATCCTTGCCATCTGTGGTGAATGTGTATTATGACATGGTGTGCGTCTCATCTAGCGAAGTGAGTGATCACTCATGTCATCATCCCTGGTGAGGATGAGTGATCACTCATGTCGCCATCCCTGGTGAGGATGAGTGATCACGATCCTCGCCATCCCTGGTGAACATGTGCTATGACGAGGTGCGTGTTTCATCTAGCGAGGTGAGTGATCACCCGCGTCGCCATCCCTGGTGAGTCTGAGTGATCACCATCCTCGCCATCTGAGGTCAAGCCATGTGATCACCACCATTGCTATTCCTGGTGATCTTGTGCTATAGCGACGCCATGTTCCATCTAGCGACATGTGTGAGCCACTTCACACAGGTTGACGAGGAGTCACGACAATTTGCTGGGATACGAAAAGAAAGAGGAGGACAAGGCAAAACCTGCCAAATTCGTATGTTAGCCATGGCAAAGACTTTTCATTTTGACAACTTCTGGGCCTGTCACTGAAGGTCACCAGTTATGAGAATGGTCAGGACCATCTAATATTTGTCAATATGAAGACCCTATGCACAGGTCGACAAGTTGAATTTGACAGTGTTTAGCTTTTATTTTACGCTCCTCACTGAGAATACGCTAGCAATCCTATATTTTTTTTTCTGTGATCAATTAGAGTAGACACTGCCAGCTGGTTATGTCTCTCTCATATGACATGTCTGTAAGGTTCTCTGTTTCAACTGACTTGAAGTACAAAATTTAATGCTCAGGCCAAAAAAATGCTCATTTTAACTGACCATGCATAGGCTGGCAAAGCAGGGCCAATCTCATATGTTTTATGTGTATTGAACATTGCATTTTCATGATTCGGTGCTAAACGATGACCCCCGTGGTTTGAATGTATAGAGCGTATATTAATTGAAGAAAGAAAAAAAAAGAAAAAAGAAAACAACAACAACGCATTAACACATTAACTAGATGTTTGTTTAGATATTGTCGGATACGTTGCTAGTAGACTATTGTCATTTCGACTCCATACACGTCTAATGGTATACATGTATCTGGGGAATGGCCACACACTATAAGTATCTAGAGTAAAGAAAATGACAAAGTTTACTTTAAATAATGACTTTATTTCATTGAAGGGTCAATGAAACCCTTAAAACGTCTCCGAAATCACATTTTAGTATTTCAATTCTCTTGTGTTAATATCATCCTGATTTCAAGAAAATAATTAAGATAAATAACTTTACATAGTAGACAAAAGGGCTTGTTTTACGAAAATCAATATTCTTAAATCCAGAAATTTTGTCAACCAGCTAAGTTTATTCAACATCATAATTAAACTATATTTTAGCCGTGTGAATCTGCCATAGCGGCAGTTGCCTCAATACATGTAGAGATATCGATAGATGATAACCCTTTTTAATATATAATACTATAATAAAAAGGGTACATTGTGAAAAAATCACATACAGTGATATGTCGTCATATTTCCTTCATTGAACATGCACTACTGCGTATTGAACAGATGTACAATGTATGTTCACCGTAATAACTTACTGTGTATCTTAATATGTCAATAGTATAGGAGGTATAATCCGCACTGCATGTATATATATGCACATAGGTTACATACAGACAGCTATACATACACTTTACAACGACAAGAAGTCGACAAGGACGTAAGATTCAATGCACAAATATGTGTACATGTATACACAAGTGAAGAACAAATCACAATATTGTCAAGTCATGTGCAAGTTGATGTCCAAATTGTGGATTTCTTCTGATCGAGAATAATTTTACAGTATATATAGCCATACCCATGACTATTGAAGGATGTGAATAACAATTGGAAATGTAGCAAATATTCTTTTAACCCTTTCAGGGACGCTGATGCATGAACGTACCATGCCAATTGGTCGTCATGATGCATGAATGCAGCCCTGTCGAGTCTCATGTATCATGCCGACCCTACAGGGCTAATACGATGTACACATCTGGAGGCTCGGCATGATGCACCAATGAAGTGCTAGAAAGCAGACTCACCAACACTTCATTGGTGCATCATGCCGACCAATGGGGATCGATGTACTTCTGCATCAGCGGCCCTTAAAAGCTAGGTCAATATTGTATGCTAACGGTGCCTATGGCCATGACTGCCCCATATACAAACACATCAAATTAATGCCAGTATTCAAGAAAATACATGTGTACAATCATCATTTCAGAATTGAGGAACATTGATATTTCTGAGAATGTGGAGAACGGAAAGCACCATACATTTTTTTTTATATAATAAAACCACATCCTTTTGCCTAATATCCTGCTTTCATGATCAGCAGTGAGTATTTCCATAAAACCTCAACGGAAACATTGTGTATTCTCCATCTACACAGATATCCCACATCAATGTCAATTCAGTGTACCCACAATCTTATATTTATAATACCACTTATCTGGAACATTCAGCAGCATTATATTGTACAATAAGAATACTTTGAACTTCTGATGATCATAATTCTCTTGAATTACAGTGTGTGAAAGCCGCACATATTATTTTGGTAAATGTGCAAAATTGAATATCTGCAGGAACAATTCTGCAACCAAAGAGTCAAAGAGGTAGTATAAAAAGTAAAAAAAAAGTATACACGCCTATTTGAGTTTTATTAGTGTGTATTATTAGAGTGTATACGGCCAGATAACATAGACTAGAAGCGACGAGGGAAATGCCAAGGACCATATGCCAACATATGTTTCCTCTTGATGTAAGTGTAATGGTCTGGAATCACTTGTCTACTTCCCATATGGGATTTGGACAACCAAAAGAAAGGGACCAGTAATGCTAAAATTTATCAGAAATGACATCCTGATCTGACTCTCATATAGATCTATGTTTGGCAAGTCGTTGGTGATACTCTTGGTTTTGTAGATTTGCCACATATAATTATAGCGAATATTTCGAAATCTTCTTACAGGGAGGATGGATATTCATATCAGGTTATTGTATAAAATATAGCTAGTGAGAGATCTGCAATTGTTAAAATTTGTATATAACTGTACACACAACTGTCTATTTGAAATGCTAATTGAGCCCATTCATATTTCCTTTAAAATCAATTGGTCCCTTGGTTATAAGTACATGTATTGCGTTGAAGGCATAAAACTAATATCAAGGTGTCTGGGTAATCCGGCCCCAGATGAACAAATACGAGAAAATAACTAAAAAAGTATACATTTCCCTATATAAACTATTTACTGCCCCTTTTATACCTATCCCACTCTCTCATACCCCACTCTCATAAGAGATATGACTGTGGTAAGATCGTTCTGAGGAGACGCTGATATTGTTAACGCTGAGGTTGACTCCATTTCCTGGTACAAAAGATAAACTCCCCATGGACGGTGTCTTGTACCCAGGCCGCATGTTTACTGATGGTGTGCCATTAGTTACAGGTGTCTGCAAGAGGAGGTTGATGGAGACAATGGTAAAACAATTGGTGGTTCTGACATACGATGTACAATATACAGAAGTAGCTAAGGAGAAACATGGTCAGTAGGCGTTTCTATATTTGAGTACTATGGGAGTGATCACCAATAAGGGAAGGGGGGGGGGGGGCGCAGATTAAAGGTAGTTTATACACGAACCAGACTCCATGTGTGCCTTTTAGGATTATTCCAAAGTCAGGGTGTGCCCACTACACTACTACCTAAGCCTATAGTAGTCCACCGACTAGAGCAAGCCAAACAGGTGCAGCAGTAATACCTCCCCCCCATCCCGCACACACTGGGAGTTTGTTACCCTCTAGCTTTTAATGTATACCATACCTCAGAAGTTGGGGGTGTGCCTTATACGAGGAGTTTTTCAAAATGATGTTTCAGAGGACATGGGTGTGCATTATTCGAGAACCAGTCTTTGCTGAGTTGGGGGTGCGCCTTATAGGCGAGCTGCGTCTTATACGCCCATTTTCAGGGATGCTGCAGGGGCAGTGCTTCTTCAGTCTGAGCAGCACTCCATGTCCTTGCATTTGATAACTTGAACCATGGATTGGCTCTCCCAGACATGTCCCAACTTCTACACATGATATTTTTCTTCTGGGGTATGATCACTGTCCCCTTCAATAGGTGATACAACAATTGGGTAATTGATTGATTGACTGATTTGTTTAATGCCCAAGAAACACTTGACAAGATTTTTGACAATACCTCACCAGCATATCTCAATGACAGATCCGGGAATTGGAAAAGGATGGGTGCGGCCGACAAGGAGAAGCACACAACCTATTTTTGAGAAAAAATTGGTCCAACATATGCAATTAACCTCTTAACCACTGGCAGAATTGAGGAAATGCATGCCCTGCTCCCCTGTCTCCCTTGTCTAAATCTGCCACTGAGTTATGTTCCTCATTTATGGTCTTGCCCTATTCATCTAGATGCTTGTAGAGTTTGTCATGGGGCAATATTACTTCGCAAGTTATTTCTCTTCTCGACTTGGTTAAATGCACTTATCCCCAGTGCCTTAGTTTTCCAAGTGCATATAAGTCACTATTTACTGATCAATTGCAAAATTATCTAATTTCTTGATGACCACCTGAGTGAGAATGAGGCCAATGTGTTGGTCTTTGATCAGCTGCCCTTGTGCTCTAGGCGGAATGAACATAGAGGAATCAGATAATCGACTTGTGCAAATCATGGTGATACATACAGCCCCTAAGAGGCTTTAGTTATGTCTTTAGTAATATCGTAATGATCTACACCCAAAATGATGCCTGCCTGATGTAACTTTGTACAACCTGATTGAGCGCTACACTATTTCTTTCCTGTTGCTGTGTTTTGGCCGATCTGAAAAATGTACATGTATGATTTCTGCCAATAAACTTGTTAAAACTCTAAACTCTAAACTAGGCCTATGTTCAAAACTTATAAGTATAGAATGCTATATGAGCAGAATAGCTCCAAGATTTCTTCCTTCCATTGAAGAGTTACATAAATCACCCATTCATGCATTATAATGCAAGTGATGCATTGAAAATATGTTTGGCTCTGAAAAAAAACTAGTTATGTCACTGACTCCCTGAGACCCCCCACCCCCATGTCACTGTCACTGGTACCAAAAGACCCCCACCCCCTTAGCAGTGACGTAATTGCTGAACATTCCTACGATATTACACACAAAAAAAATTCTAAATATCTTAGGCTGTTCGCCTAACATTTGTTGGAATTGCTAAGGCAAGTTGGGAGTTTGCACATCGCCAAACCACCGAAGTTTTCTTGGGAGTTTACGCCTAACCCTTAGGAGAAATCAGGCAAGTTGGGCATTCTTCCTAACTTGCTTTAGACTTTTTCACTAACTACATGGACTATTTCAATACCCATAATACCCACTCTTTTATTTTGATCCAAACTTCACATGGATTAAGACACCCAGAAAAGAGCCTCTGCATTTGAGAAACAAGTTAAATGCCTCATATCATTTTCATTTAAAACCCCTGAACTTAGTTGTTCGGGTTTGATTCATAGGGCCATAGATGTGGATATATGAGAAAATTGAATTTCCAGAGAAAAGGTGTTTCAATTCTTCTTCCTTGCTCCATCAATAACATAATTAACCTATAGGCTGTATTCTGTTAATCCCAGGTTGAATGGTGAAGGCTTTATCATGTCAATAGTCATTAGAAGTACCATTAATTTAACATTTGTAGGCCTTTCCATGATAGACACTTCCCATAATAGTCCTCATGCAAACCACACTGCCACCTACTGTGAAGAAATCTGCTAACCCTTAGATAAAACTACTAACCCCTTAGACAAAAAGACCGCTTTTCTCTCTTGGCTAAATCAAGCCAGCTTGCCTGAATAGGTTAGTGAATACAACTAACACATTAGTAAAATATTACTAACATGTTGGGTATTTTGCCTAATCAGTGGTTTTGTCTAAGTTAAATTAGTATTTACTAATTTGGATTTTTTTCTGTGTACACTGTTAAATGTGTCATGCACAGCCCCCCCCCCGACCGGGACAACCCCCTCCCCAACAAAAAAAAACACATTAGAAATTCACAGTCAGTATTATGCCACTAAGTGTACCTACCTTAGGTTGAGAATCTCCATAGACCATGCCCCAATTCTCTATGCCCTGTTGGGGGACATCCTTCCTCGTGCCCGTCCCCCAAGGGTCTATGATAAACCCGGGTACATAGTCCACTAGGCGACGGTGTTTTACCAAGGCTGGACCCCACTCCTCGGTGGGCAAAGTCAGGTAGCGGATTCTCTGAAATCCAATATCACATATTTCATAAAATATGTATAACAGTTACAAATCAAGCATTCAATATTGTTTTTGTTAATACAGAAATTAGGAAAATGTCAGCAAATGTTAGCAAATGACTACCTTCTCTACACCTTGTTAGTTTTTCAATCGATAATTGATTGATATAGATTATTATCATTTACCGTAATACATCACGTTTAAGGCGCGGTTTATGCGCGAGGATAAGCCCCATCTGCGTGTTACAGAATCTACCTGAAGTCAGGGAGCACCTTATAGGTAAACAGTATTAAACTGCTCAAAATTAAGCCATATATGCATGTAGGTGCACCTTCAACTCAGGGCGCGCTTCATATGCAATTAAGTTACGCTTTATTATGACAGTAACCTTTGGGAAATAGGACGCATTTGTGTATAGATCTATATAACATGGCGCATAGCTTAGAACTCACCTCTACGAAGGTGCCGTCCTCTTTGAGCACCTTGTAGATAGCCATGATAGGTATCCAGATAACAGAGGACAGGGCCATTAACCACCCCATGAAGTTAGCCCATGGAGGGTAGTAATAATCTCCATACCGCGCCCCTGTACCTGTTGCCCAGGCAAACAGCAGGATAGCCTAAAATACAAAGTGATTACAAATGTTTATGAAAAATTATAAGAAGGGAGAGAGACGAAGTTCACGGTCAAATATTTAATCTACTATAAAAAGAAAGCTGTACAAGAAGATGCTGTGTAGTCTAATAAGAGGAACCAAATAAGATACATGCACATTCCTAGTGCATGGGCACAGTGTGTTGAATCAACATTGAAAGCTGGTTAATCAACGATGATCAACTAGATTTTAAAATTGGTTCACGTTTGTTCCAATTGATTTGAAAGGTGCATTTATTATTTGTTCATAATATCAACAACTGAAGGCACATATTTCATTGAATATAAAATTAACTAATCATTTAAGACAAACTTCATTGTAACATGACGGAAGACATATAAATACAGTTTATTATGTTTAAACATGGATTCAAGTATTATGTCATCAATGTGGGGTGAATTAATTATTTATTGGGAGTATCAAGGGTTCCATGTTATTCTAATTCCTCTATGTTCATTACTTCTGCACAGAAACTGAAAGATGCTGACCCAGAGGATGGAGAAATCTGATAACGAAAGTTAATGATCAACTGTGATGACGTAATACTTGAAAGGCATAGAGGATCACAATGTAAGTTTACGGTCTATTGTCACGAAATGGGGTCATGTGATGAGAGCCAATGACAACCATACATGCCCATATGATATTCTCATTACATGTATACATAAAACTGAGGGTTAAGAATGAAATACACTCTCTTAAGACAGTTTTGATGTTACATTTTACCACCTCGTACTGTTCAATTCATAGCCACTTTTAATGTTTAACGAGTAAATGTGTCATGGAACCAAACACGACACATGGAACTATTTGTGCCATTCATAATTGTATCATTTCCAAATACTATGGTACGACACATTGTACAGCTCATGCCTTTCCCATGAAGATTCTTCAAACAGAAACTCATATCGATTCTTAGAATTATACATACTGCGAATGGAAATGTGTGGCACACATGGTTCCTCATTATGTGACCCCCGGGTGACCCCATTTCGTGAGAATGAACAGATTTACACGTTTTTTTTTTTGTACATCATATGAGAAGAGAGTGGAACACAGACAGGTGCATACTAACAAGTATAAGAGCAGGGCTGATAAACTGCCAACAGATCCTCCACCATAGGGCCGGCCGTTTGCCAGTCATGGCTTTTATATCGCTAAAATACCGATCGGCTCCTGTTGAAGATAAGAATAATTAGGGACTCCTCATCTCTTCATTAAAGGGATGGGGGTTGGTAGGGATAAGAATTTCAACCTCCTCAGCTATCAGGTTGGGGGGGGGAGAAATCCCCATTAAAGCCCATGAATTTTCAGCTGCTAATGGTGGTGGTGGTGGTGGGGGGGGGGGCAAAAGGGGATACAATGTAAAAGGTTTCTGCTGATCCCCACCAACCCCTCTTATCAAATAATGACCACTCCCTTAAGCATGTAGTGTATTTTGTGTACCATACAGGAAGGATACTGACGCTATGTTATGATATCATATAAAGCGGATCCATCACTTGACTTGTAAAGATAACAATCTAAGCCCATACATCAAAGGATGAAAGGAAAATAAGGGGTCTGTTTTGGCCCCTGTACGTAAGCATAAGTAGCACGTGACACTATGACTACACAGTAATAGCAAAGGTGTATGATATGACTAGGTTGAATGACATAGCAATTTTGTTGGTGTATCCATGTAGCAATAGCAATTTCAATTAAATATCTATCAATACAAAACACGTTCAAATGACATTATGAGCCAAACACAGAAATTGGAGACATACATGAACATGAATGTATATAATGAGGAGAAAAGGGGAATACATCTCACCATATACCCAGGCTACAGCAAAACACTCTACAAGTCCTATAAGTAGAATTGACCAGCCGCCACAGTAGGTGTCCATCAGTTGTAGCATGAAGGCCCCTCCCTGTAATGAATGACAAGAAGCACGATAATGCAATACAAGACGTAAAAACTACTGTGGGGAAAAAGAAAGAAATGTACTTCTAGTCCCGCAATATCATTTGATATGAGCTGTTAGCCATGATTCCATCTTATATCTAATTGATCCCCAAGACTACCAAAAAGGCACAGAACGTTGAATTAACATTGGAAATTAGTTGGTGAACGTTTATCCACCAATTATCAACATTGACCCAGCGTTCTGTGCCCACTGGGTGTAGGTATACACAGGCCCTATTGATATGAATATAAAATTCCTGTACTTTACTCATAATCAGAATGGTAGCCGAGTCATGTGCACAATGCCATAGAAATATCTCTGGTGGTAAACCACAACATAAGTATTGTGGTTTCAGTTTGAGCTCATGTGAGCAGTTAACACCTACGTGAGTACACATGGTGAGTCCGAGCAGATACGCCGACACACACACGACCAGGATCACTTTGGACTTGTGCGGCCGCAGACTCGGAAATTGGTCCATTAGTGACGTCAAAACAGTCTCCAACATGGCGAACTGTATTGTAAGAGAGGATGTAAGGGAATGTTCCAAAAATTGTTTTCTATCACAGGTATCATGATATATGCAAATAAGAAGGGGACCTATGAAAACGCTCAGCTGATGCAAAAATTAGTACGCTCAATCATAGGTTGCTAGTGGTCTTACCAAAGATGGCAGTATCAGTGGTTGCAATTCAAGATATATTAAAGGTCTGTTGTTACGTATGATCTTCAAGAATTGATCGGCTAAAGATAAAAAGCATAAATATAAAGCTTGTGGACGCATCACTGCAGTGTCATTTACTACGTTACTACTTTACTAATACATGTGCATGGGGGATCTAGAATTCAACAAAACCCCTTTGACAAGTGTCAAGTCCACTCAAATATATTTTGTTGATACATGAGGTGAACTGAAATGGTCGAGTTTATTATTCATTCCTATATACTTACTTGACTGTCAAGGCCGAGGGTAACAAGCATAAGGAAAAACAGAATGCCCCACAGTGGAGATATAGGCATCCTTGTTACTGCATCAGGGTAGACAATAAAGGCTAAGCCGGGACCTGCAATGAGGAAGTGATATAAGATAAGATTCATTCGGCACTATGTTGCACTATTTTAGGATAAACCTATACATAAAACCCGAATCTCCACCCCGTCCCCAATCCCCGGTCCGGTACTTATTGGATCCAGTATTCTGAAAAGGAGGGCGCGCGCCCTTTAATTAGCCTCTATTCTTACAAATCCTCTAAATCAGCCACTCTTAGCCTAATGACACTAGGGATAAACACGAACCATGTAGCCAATTTTAACACAATTCTAAAAAGAACAAAACCATCATGGGACTGCAGCCAAAACTACTGGCCAATGGGTCAGAGTCAGTGTCTACCTCTAACAATACCCTGTATACTTTTATTCCAAATATTTTTAGTACACGAGTAGGCATAACATACACTGCAAAAAAGGTGTTTAAAGATACACACCAAATTTTCTCAACACCAATATTTAAACATCTACACACTTGAAGTGTTTAGGTGTTTAGCTTTTAAACACTTATTCTCAAACACCTAAACACTGAAGTGTTTAAGTGTTTAGCATTTAAACACTTGGTTAAACACTTCCTAGTTAAACACGTTTAACACTTAAGAAGTGTTGAGAAAAGTGGGACAAATAAGTGTTTAACCAAGTGTTTAACTTCTAAACACTGGTGTTTAATCCCTAAACACTGTTTTTACAGTGTACTGTCTCAGGACTATACATGTACACTCACCACTGTCAACGACCTCTTCAACAGTAGTACCAAGTTCCCCTGCCATGAAGCCCAGAAAGGAGAAGATAACGAAGCCAGCAAACAGTGATGTCCCGCAGTTACCAAATGCCACTATCAACGTATCACTAACATTGTAGAAAAATAGACAAGGCAATACATTATTGGAAAATCGAGCATAAATAAAAAAAAACATGAGCCGCGCCTTTTACAAATTGCACTTTTCTATACTACTCGGCTCTCGTCTTAGAGGCCTAGGCCTAGAGGGCAACACCATGCGTCATAAACTCGAGCTTATTATAATTTTGAAACTCTATACATGAAGCGCGCCTTACGCAAAGCGCACTTTTATATACTACTGGGCTCTCGTCATGGAGGGTAAGAGGACGCAAGGGGGCGTACCATTGAATAAGCGCCTGCCTAAAAGGGCCTGACGTAAATGACCCCTCAGAATCTATTAGCACCGGGGTGGTTATTCGCGACGATATGCATGGTAATCAATACGCGTCACCCATAGACAGACTCGTGTAAAAAATACATTCTAATTGCTGGAATCTAATTCACAATGAGAGAATATATCTTAGAATACCAGCCCCTGAAAGTAGACCACCCATGGATTAACGGAAAGCCTAGGGTGGTCGATATTACACTGGTATATCTATAAGGCCAAGGATCTATTCGATGCAAGTTATAGATTATCAAGGCACAATGCCCAAAGCATTCAGATTTTCCAACCATACTCACCGTAAGCAGTTATTATGGAATCTGTTATAACTGGCAAGTGCTATAAGACCGCCCCAGCAGTTGGACAGGGAGAAAAATATTTGTACAGCAGCATCATTCCAAACCTGCAAATGCGACCATTTCGTAGATGAGTGGATGTAGGCATGTTTAAAATTGGTTAGATTTGACTGGGTGTTTATTGGAGGGTAGACTAGTGTTCCCTAGTTGCTACATGTATATATCAATTACATTGTATCAATTTGTTGGTCCACATCTTTTATGTAGACCCTAGAGGCAATTTCCCCCTTTCTCTTGGAATATAATTCATGATTTCTGCCATCTACAATGGAGCTCTTGTCTCTAACCTTGGCGTCCAGGAGACGCTCCCATTTGGGCACCATATAGAAGTAGATTCCTGCTCCAGCGTTTGGCAAGGTGGCGCCACGGATCAACAGGATAATCAGCACCGCATAGGGGAACAGGGCTGTGAAGTATACCACCTATTGGGAGGAATATGAACCAATCACATGACGTACATTTCATTAAAGCGTCTGACACCATATCCAATCTTATAGATTGAAATAAACATTAAAAAATATTTTAATGCTTTTCACGGAAGAAAATTTTTCAGCCAAATGGATTGCCATATTACGTTTTAATCCACGGGTAGTAATGTTTTACTTTATGTCATATAAGGGGATTATTCCGTGCCTTCAATAGCTTAATACATTGTAACTATATATGTACAGCGACCATTCTGTGAAAACATGCTTTGGGAGGTAGCTATGAAAGACTAATCATCTTAAATGCACAAACTTTTAAAGTAAACACAATGAAAGTTATCATGTATGAAATAGATAGAATTAAGCTTCCACGACCTATACGTTATTGATACTGACCTTCCCAGAAGATTTAATTCCTTTGATCATGCAAAAGAAAGCTATGACCCAGGCAGCAAAAAGACAGAGAGCCAACTCCCATTTGACCGGTCCCATTTCATCAATACCAGAGCTCAAGCTCAGCACCCGGTTACTGCAAGCACACAGATAATAATGGGAAAATGAGTATGCAGTAGGTTAATAGAGAAGAGGCTCTTTATTTTATTATTATTATTTTTAGTAACGTGTTTTGATACTAGACGTTTTATACAGGCGTGTAACCTATTTCATGCATCCAAACGTTTTCGAAACGTTATATAACATTTTCGAAACAAACGTTTGATTACAAAACATGAGGAAGTGTTAGATAACGTTGTAGTTTTCCGCCATACCATATAAAAACGTTAAATTCAAAACGTTAGGAAAACTGCTTTATTTGCTGGAAGGTAGCTCATGAGTGCGCGGTAGTCACCATGCAGCAACATGCTCCTACTCAATCAGGGTCGGATCCAGGATTTTGAAAGGGGGGGGGCGCCCCTTATTTAGCCCCTTATTTTGGCTAAATTCTATGGTAAATAGAATAGTAAGATAAACTCTTAAGTACAGGGGAAAAGGGGGCGGGGCGCCCCCGCGGTCCCTCTAAATCCGCCACTGACTTAACTCGTTTCAGTCTGTTTCCAAAATGAAGTAACTATATTCCTATTTATGAAAATCTTGCTGGAATTCTGCTAATTGGCAGCATGGGTGAAAGAGTATTCCCCATTGGCAGAGAAACCTTAAAAAATAACGTTGAACAGAATACTACAAAAATGTAAAAGTGGCTTGATACTTACTTGTAGTATTCCTCACTGGCTGAGAGGCGTTTTATTCCTGTGATATTTGTAAAGACGGTATTGTTCCATAGCCCTAAGAACTTACTCCCGGCGTAACAGGTGCCGTTGTCGTGACGCGTCATGTTGGAATACTCACACGCAGCGTTTGGCAGGTTGTCAAAACAATCTACAAGAACACCAAAACATTTATGGAAATAAATAAAGATGCAATATAGGATCTTCAACGAAAACACAAGGAATGCACCTCTTTTGCTGAGCACGCACACCCTACTCTGACAATATTATAGGTGGTGGATTCAGGATTTGGAAATGAAGGCGGACTACTCAAAGGGAGGGGCACCTGCGCGCCCCGTCTTAATTCACCAAATATAGCAAAGGAATAACGCCATGATTCTCATATATCGACGCTTCTAGAAAATGCTAATAAGAACTGATAAGATGGGACCAGCATGTCCCTGGAAGTGGGTGTTAACCAGGGACAAGGTACCCACCATGGTATGTCTTATCAGTGGGATTTACCTCAACCAGCGAAATTCAAAATGGCAGCTCCACTAGGCCTCCATACTGAGTCCTATAGGTAGCTTAACTACTATTCATAATCAACTTACGCTTAGAGTTCCAGGTATTCTCACATGAGTCCCAGGGAAGCCCGGGTAGTTTTGTGAAGGAGGCTCCAAAATAGAACAGTGCCCAGGCAATGATCATGTTGTAGTAGATGCCTACCATGCCCGACACGATCAGCTGAGCCACTCCAATACCTGGAATAATACATCATGTAGATGTACACAAATAACGCTTTTTTTCCCTTTTTTAAAATTAATTTTCCACTGTCGATATCTTTTACTATAGAAATGCATGGAGAGCCTGTGTCACTCTGTCGCATGGCGTCATTTGCGGACGGCCCAACGGGGAAGGATTGGTCTGTTAAAGTTTATTGAGTATTGAGAATTTGGCAAACCTGAAAAACACCATACTGCCAGTCATTAACTCTCTTTATAATATTTCCCGTGAATAACTGCAAACTCCATATACTACTTACAACCCTTCCCACCACGACCTCTCCCTGACCACGCCGTGCCGCCACTTACCTTTAAAGATGGGGGCAAAGCCCCAGCATGTTAACGGTCCATTGCTGCAGAACTGTCCCAGAGATAGCTCCATGAAGAACAGAGGGATGCCAACAAACACCAACATAATGATATAAGGAATGAAGAAGACGGCACCTCCATTACGGAAACATAGGTAGGGGAAGCGCCACACGTTACCCAGACCCACGGCGTAACCCAGACAGGACAGGAGGAAGTCCAACTTGCCGCTCCAGTTACCCCTCTCCTTGTTCTCATCCACGCCAAACACCTGCCTCCCGTCATCCACATCGTCTGGAAGTAGGTACTTCTGGTAGGTATTGAAAAAAGGTTAGAAGTGTTATGTTTTAATTAATGCGTTGGACGTGCTTATGGGCCAAGTGTATCTATTATGCTCACAGTGTCGATAATATGTTCCTCTACTTGGATGATCCCGTATAGGAAATCGACCAGGTAGATCATGACATACTGTACCTTACATGTGATTGGGGAAAGATTATGAAGTCTCGGCGATCGTTTCTCTGTTCTTGCCAATCTTATCGATGAAATGCCTAAATAGCTGAACATTAACTTTAATTTGTGTGTTAAAGTCACTACAGCCTGCTGTGGATCTACTATACTGTGCCATGCAACTGTGCACATATGATAACTAATTATCATACATAGCCATAATATGACATTGGTCAGGCAGCAGAACCCTCTGCTACTTAGTGAGGGTAAATAAATGAATCATAATAAATATATCTGATTAGTCAATGAATAAAAAAAACTCTCTCTACCTCTCCTGTCTTGCTGCTTGCTCCAGTGGCTAGGGACGCCGTGGAGTAGGTGTAAAGACCCTGTGGTAGTGCTGTTGTCACCTGTGCAGTATCTGGAGGAGCGGCTGGAGGAGGTGTCCCCTTGTCATTGGAGATACCACGTTGGTCGAGTCTATCGTCAGAGGTGGCCAATGGTGGTTCAAAGCCAAGGAAGCCATTGCCAAACGTTGGTGACGCACCCTTACCATTATGTGGCTGTATAGATGTAGATAACCGAATTATTCAACTTATATGTATTGAAATTTCTGTAATACCTCGCATATAAGGAGCGGCCTATGCGCGAGGATGAGACCTTGATGCCTTATAGAGTCTGCCTGAAGTTAGGATGCACCTTATAGGCGAGGACATTATACTATAGAACATGCTTCTCCTTCAGCTCAGGATACACCTTATATGCGAGGTATTACGTTACATGTATGTGTTCTACCTTGTACCAAAACAAATGAAAGATTGTTGAGTCGTTTTAGCCTATATTCTACATATATGTAGGAGGCGTCCTGCCCCTGTGCTGTTCCAATACTTCAAGTTAAAGGCAATGTAAAGATGAAAAAAAGATCTACACGTGGTCAAAAATTAATCAGTGAAGGATCCAGAATTTGGAGATGGAGGGGGCGGGGCCCATTAAATGAGGGGGCACACCCCCTAAATTTTAGTAATTTTATTGGTACAAAACATGCAAATTACTCTCGGGTACATGTATAAAGGAGGGGTGCCCCCTGCCAGCCCCTGTGTAAATCCGCCACCGCTGGACCCCAGGGGATGGACTCAAAAAATCCCATTTATACCCACTTAGATGCAAGATAATAGACATAGTCCATTAAATATTGTGAGTAACCTTTATGGCCTGTGAGAGGATTGCAAGTACAATAATAGCTCACCCACATAGCCATAAAAGGTTAACGTACATGTCTGTATGGGAATGTGGGTCACATTGCATGGATGATCAGTGGCGGATTTAGAGGGGGGCGGGTGCGAGGGCGCCCCCCCCCCTTTTTCCCTGTACTTAAGAGTTTACCTAACTTTTTTTTTACCCTAGAATTTAGCCCAAATTAGGGGCTAAATGAGGGGCGCCCCCCTTTCAAAATCCTGGATCCGAGCCTGAATGATCATTTACAGCCATAGGGGATCCAAGAACATCCACCCCACAGTTTACAAACACCAGGATGTCTACAACACTTTAGGGTAGACTCACCATAAGTCGACCTCACACCCCATTGCCAGGTAGCCATATACTACCTCAAACTTTAAAAAATATGCAATACCTAATATCATATTGTGGATTTTGACCCCCCCCCCCTAATAATACATCATTCGTTCACCTTGCTTCTTGTGTCAAAGACATAGGTAATTGGCAATTGTTAACTTTCTTAAAATCAGCATGTGACGTGGAGCTTAGTGACACGGGTTAGTAGGTGGCGTGTGACATGGCCTTTCTTAAAATCGACATGTGACATGAAGCTGAGTGACAATGACATGGGGATATAGAAATGTAGTCACATGTGACATGACATTTTCTTTAAAATGCCACATTGAACTTTGGGAGTGGTCATTACTTATCAAGGGGGGGGGGGGGTAAAAATGTCAGACTCCTCCCGAGGGGGGGGGGCTAAAACAATCTTGACCCCTCTTGAAGGAGGGGGGGGGGCTTAAATAATTTACCCGCTTTTTTAGCAAAAAACCAGCGCACCACTATAGACCAAAGAGGGGCTTCCAACGTGGGGGGGGGGCGCAAAAAATCTTGACTGCCGTCGAGGGGGGGGGCGTAACAAATTTCCGCACATAAGGATGAAAACCCACCCCCCCCCCCCGTTGATAAATAATGACCACTCCCTTAGTGGCAATGACATGGGTATGTACAAAACTAGTGTTAAGGCCTTTCTTATAACCGACATGTGACATGCAGCTTAGTGGCAAGGACATGGGGAAGTAGAAAAGAGAGTGACATGTGACGAGGCCTTTTCTTAAAAACGACATATGACATGGAGCTTAATGATAATGACATGGGTAAGTAGGGAATTATAGTGATATGTGGAATGAACTTTGCTTAGAATCGACATGTGACATGGGGACCATCGATCTAAACCCTCATCTATGGCTTCATGCGATGGATCTCTAAACGTGGTCATTAATGTATGCGCTTGGCTGGGCAGCTGTGGCCTAGACTGGAGGCTGGTATATACCTCTACGGTTATGTAATAGGCTCAACCAGCCTCATAGTCATACTGCTACCTGCCAGACTTCTCAGGTCTCCTTTAGCTTGTCAACAATGTTGCTTGACTGTAAACCCGCATGACACATGCAATGATGCATTGCCAATCAATATAGGAAGATCTAAATAGGTAAACTCTGTGTCATCACATGTGGAACTCCTACGTTGGGAAATAAGGCTAGCATATAAACGTGACCTACAAGAAGGCTATTATTAAAGCTGGGCTCCCCTGATGAAGGTTCTACCTCTAGGATACACAGGCTAGGTGTAGTAGCTACCAACAGGGACTCCTCCAGTATGGAAGTTGTAACAGAGAACTCACCTGTCTGTTGTCCATTGTCTCAGCAGGAAGTGGTATAAGACTAATAAGTCATAGATCCAGGTGTACCACCCCTACTCAGGTAGTTCCAGGGTTCCTCCAGGGTTCTGGACAGCCTGTCTGTATGTAGTTATTTACCTGTGGCCGGGCCCCCTCACCTGTACTCCAGCTGACCGTTAATAGACGAACTAGGCTTAATGCTGTGCCAGAGGCAGGCAATGCTGGAGCCGTGTACACCAGGTGGGCTTTCATATGGAAATCAGAGCGAGACGGGGAAACCCCCATCTGACTGACTGCCTAGTACACACCTGGGCAGGAGGGGTAGGGGTGGTGTGGGAGATGTAGCAGCACACCTGTATACGTCACAATACACTATACTGCCCCACTTGGGGAATTCTCTGACTCACTGATTGTAATGGTAGGCTGGCTTTTAGACACCAAGTGATGCCACAGTTTGTAGAGGTTGGATTCAAAATAGCCTGTAGGGGTTCTCTGGTTTCAAATACGGACTGAACACGTGTATGCTAAAGGTGATAATAGAGTTTTTAAATTATATGTGCATTGTGATGATGCATCCCGGGTGATGCATCCATTTTGCAAGAGGGAATGATGTATCAAGTAAACTCTAATGCTGGGTGGCGAGGAAGGAGGGCTGGGGTGTAGTTTAGGGTCAACCCTTCAGGTAAAGTATGTGCTAAGGGGCCATGAACAGACAGAGGGGAGGAGAGGGTCCCTATCTTTTATTGAGTGATTCATCCCCGGAGTCCTATTATATTCCAGAGAGAGCTATATCAGGGTGGCAGCTCGGAATTCGTTTCCGGCAAAATTGATTGATGCTCTTTGTTGCATTGCCCCATGTGTCGGAGTCATTTAATTGAAGTCCGTTTTAGTTACAAATGTAGTTGTGCTGGAGTAGTAATTTGGTCTACGTCCTGTACACATTTATTTAACTTTGCCATTTATCCTGTGGAGTTGATACATGTGTATAATGGATAAGTCTCATCAATCATTCAATTTATATTGTCGTGAATAAGAGGCCATTTTCTTGGCGCTGTTATTTCGGACATCTCTTAGTTTCCATCCAACTGATTACTCAAAAGATTGTTTTTACACCCCTTTTTAGCTTTTTAAAAAAAAACAAACAAAACAAACCTGTGGCTCCTACATTGTACCAGAAATATAAAGGTAGACATCTTTATGTCGCTGATTGTACATAACAGGGGTGGTAGGACGTAAGTGAAGTCGGAGGGCGGGCGGGGCGCAGACATTTAGGGGGGAGGGGAGTTTGGTGGAGATATGAATTTCCATCTTGGGACCGGAGACCCTTGAACAATTTTGCAGTTTTTCTTCTAAATCGCTGTATTCTGAATGAATTTTGGCTTGCTTGAGAGAAAATTTGAGAATTGTACCTTAATTTTTGCTGTTGTTTAGGGCAAATTTCCTTAGCTGTCCAAAAAATTTGGTTTAGGGCAAACTTCCTTTGTTCTATAAAAAGTTGAGGGGGGACAAATTTTGGCCCCCCCCAACTTCAAAGTTGAAGGGACCCTTCCACCGCCCCCCCCGTCAGCCTGCCTATGCATAAATGTAACGATGTGGTTATTCTCTGATGTAACATACTAGAGCAGACACCTTTAAATTACCTTTCATGGAAGTTTTTTTTACGAAAATTATCCAAAATGGCAATATTTCTCCAAGAGCACCGTTTATACGACAGAGAAATGCGTTAATATTCTGATTTCGCATACATGGAGAAGCTTACCACAGAAACTTAGAACATGTATCATCAGTCTAGTTGCCTAGTCAGTCCATTTAAAATACATGACCCAAAAATGATCGATACAGAAATCGATGTAGGTCTGAACACTGAGTCTGTAGTCAAACTCACGTTTGGAGAACGGATGGGCTGGGATATCATTTTAAAACATTTTTAAAATCGCTTAAATGACATCCTTAGCACACACCTCCAGCCCGACCCCAAATACCGTGGCATTTTCAATGTGTAATGAATCGGTGCTATCTGAACCTCAGGCTCCCTGGGCATTATGAAATCAATTATTATCACCATTATCATCGCCACATTGCATCTTTGGGGCATATTTACTTGCATCGAAATGTGTATCTTGGTATAAATTGCAATCAATATGTATACACTTCAAAGACTGGGTGCTAGACACAAGCAAACTGATGCTGCAAATCCAATATTTACTCTTCACGATAGAAGGCTCTACACAGTCTGCACTGATAATGTGACCTTCAATATCAGACGGCGGCGGAACTGGAAGGGTGGGAGGGGGGGGGGCGTTACAGCAGTGGATCCAAGATTTCGGAAAGGAGGGGTGTGCCCTTCAGAGGAAACTATACAGTGTCAGATCCAGGATTTTGAAAGGGGGGGGCGCCTCTCATTTAGCCCTTAATTTTGGCTAAATTCTAGGGCAAAAAAAGTACTGGGAAAAGGGGGGCGGGCGTCCCTCTAAATCCGCCACTGTACTATAAAACTCTTAACTACTGCTTGAGACCTATGTTTGGATAGAGGGGCGGGTATAAGAAAATGGCATGGGGCCATATGTGCACAGATGACCGCTTTCCTCCTCAAAATACACCTTTGGGCTTCGAAATTTTCCTGGGGATGCCCCCTCCCCTCACATCCCAGAATATAATTGATACGACCCAAGTTAAAAGAAAATACAGTTGTTCTCTTTTTAGGCCTGAAGTTTTTTCTTTCCGTCTAAATTTTGGATGCAGCCCCTATCCTCAGGATTTTGCTCCCCCCCCCGGCACTTTCCTCCCATCCCATCAGTCCTCACTTTTTCCGAACCCTGGACAATAGTTAAGACCAAAAGAACAACTTGGCGTTTTTGTCACTCCGGTCCCTACTACTAGGATACATGGATAATTATTGTCTGATCCCCCCCCCCACACACACACAACCCACTGCCACATGCAGGTTCCCACAAAATCCCCAGACTCAAATTACATGACAGAAATCTAAATTTTTACTATATTTGGACATTATGGGGATTGAGCTCCAGGCAAATTCCTGCTATCGAGTTGGAAAAAAGTCCACTCCAATGGGTTTTTGCAATAAATATTCAGTTTTTCCATTTCCCATGACTCAAGAAGAAATTTTCAGAAATTCGATGACTACTTTTAATTCCATGACATTCCATGACGCATGGGGACCCTGCACATGGGGCCACCGCTGGGAAGAGAACCATACATCAGTAAAATGTTATTCTATACATCGAAGGAATGGTCTACGACACACTCGTCTATGGAACAATCGCCTGCACTTAAAACGTGCAGATCTGCAAAGCAATTGATGGATATTGACGAACTTGTTTGGGTTATACAATAACATATTTATTGACTCCTGTAAATCAACAGAAATGAACACTCTTGTACAATCCATGGATATATTTACTCCGGTTATCTGGCCTATAACTGGAACACTGGTTTTATGTATCTGCTACAGAAACAGTTACATGCACCTTATTCTTAGTAAATTACATTTTGTATAATGTACACATAGAACAAAGTTTGCATTTGACATTTGTTCAATATAAATGTTGCAATCATATCATGATAGTTCATTCCATGACCAGATGGCTATCTGTGGTTACATGATTAATATTCTTATTGAAAATGATAATTTGTTCCCTATTCTATCACCAATTCCGCTCCAGCGGATGGTCTACTGCATAACCCTTGGCCTTAAACATTGTATCTGCTATTCTCCTCTTTACTTCATCACCGTTTTCGTATTTTGCTGGAAACAAAAGTAAAGAGAGATAATTGATAATACATCGGTTGAAACAGCATCATAATCTCACAAGAATTGGAAAAAGTCTTCTTTCAGATGTATTTAGAGACCAACTTATTCTGCAGTATATACTTTTTTTCCTCTGCTATATGTTTTTCTTTAAAATGAAGGTGCGAGCTATTAGTCATTCTCATTACTTATGTACATTCAGTGAAATTTCAGACTGATGGTTTTATCTGAATTCTCACTCTTGATCTGAAGTGACTGAAAAGCCTTCAAATACTAACCTTCCCTTATATGTTCTATGCGCCATCCTATCCGCTGACTCGCTTCCCGTGCAAACAACTGTGCCATCAGAACCTGGGAAATTGAACATGAAAATTTGTTAGTCAAGGATACATAAATGCATTAGGCGACCAATGACACAGTCAGTGGCCGATCCAGGATTTTTCAAAAGGAGGGGGCGCGGTCCAAAAGCGGGGGGGGGGGGGGCGCACCCCCCATTTTGGAACAAATTTTTGGGTCCAAAATATGTAATTAAACTCTAAGTCCGCCACTGGACACAGGCCAATAATAGTTCTTACACAAAATAGCGATATAGCACAATTCAAGTACTGTAAATCCTCGTGCATATATATGACACACCTCGCGTATATGACACACTCCCCACTTAAGGGAATCCTATAGGGTGCATATGACACACCATTTGGACTAGTTTAATGCTAATTATTTATAATATCTTCGCCTAGAAGTCGCATCCCCAATATTGGCTGCTTCTACAAGGCACATCAGGCCCATCCTCGCGTATAAGCCTCACTTTATAAGCAGGGTATTACGCTATAATATCTTTTTTTGAGAACTAAATGAAGTCATTTCCAAAGCATGTGCCTAACAATGAATATACCTCGTGGTCTCCACTTCTCAGGCCTATAGACTTAGAGCGACTCGCTCTAGCCAGGACAGCAGTGATCCCATACAGATCTATTGCAATGTCTGCTAGTGTCTTCAATGTTATCTGGTCATGGACAAGTTCCTGCAAAGCAAGGAGCAGAGGTATTTATAACAGAGGTATTGATCTAATCTAATCAGTATGATTATCCCTTTGGTCCTAGAGTTACGACAGCAGGATATGTTGAGCGACATATACCGGGGGGGGGGGGGTCACAAATTTTCTCATCGGCCATCGGATTTCTTTTCTCTGTCTATTTTCTTTTACATACCATAAACCGGTAGTTACAATTTTTTCGCATCAGCCATTGGATATCTGCTCTTTGTGTTGTTTCTTTTTTATTATTTCAAACTTTAGAAGGCCATATAAAGTTGCTGTGTGGTATGCTATGCGAGCTAACACAAATTATGGCCCTTTTTTATTTTTATTTCTTTATCATTGGTCTTCACAGAATTTCACATCATCTGTTGCTTATTTGAAGAGTCTTGACTTTGAAAACATATATACGTACTTTTCCATAGGCACTGAGGCAGAACTCAACACTGTCTTGGAACTGGTGCACTCGTTTTTCTAATTCTTCAGCGGCAAACTGCAACACATGATCAAGATGTTTTATGGCTTGAGCTAAATAAGCTTTACCGAGTTTAACTTAATTAATACCTTTTTAAACTTTGCTCAAAAGAACCATGGTCCATCTACAACAGCCCCATAGGATTATCCATGGAAATTGAGGGTTACTAGGCTGTATTGCACATGCATTAACCCTACCCCGCATTTCACACCCCATTACAACATCCAGATAACCGAAAAACACATGCTAAAGCATGAGAATCCCTCAAATGGGTCTGAATGAGTTTAATAAGCCTCGTGAGATAATCTAAACTTGTGAGATAACCCTCAGTCAGACCAATTTGAGTGAATCTCTTTCGTTTTAATATATATCAAATGGAAACTTACAGATACTGTAGGATGAACGTGATTGTAGACTTTGTGTTTAAGTTTGGGGTTCTTTGGATCAGATCGCAGCATGCCAAATCCTCTTTTCAAATTAAATCCAACGTTGTTGAATGGATTCCTGACTTTCCTGCAATGATTGAAATAGTTTTCCTGTAAGTCTATATATGCGTCTCACATACCACCTGTTTTCTTTTAACTGTACACAATATTCACGTGCTATTTCATAAGATTATTCTATGACAGAATAAATTATCAAACACTGCTTTACCTCGCATACTAGGCGCCCATACTAGGTATATGAGGTACATTGAGTTGAAGGAAATAGTTTAGGGCTCATATGGGTCCTGAATTTAAGCCGTTTGATAATAATCGTATCTTAATGTGAGTACACCTAGCCGCAACCATCTTTTGGGAAGTTCTAAAGGCACAGTGAGCCTCGGACTGCAACTTATATGCGAGGTACTCAGAGACACGTGTTTGAATTGTGCAACGAACAGGGAATAGCAAATCCAAACTGTTACGAGATATTTGGAATCAGAGAAACTGCTCACCTTATTGTGTCCACTATTGCATTACCCGCGTGCTGAACACCACGTAATGAGATATATAGCCTCAACATGTCATTGGTGCCCTAGAGAAAAGATTTATATACAAAATTTAAGGCAATTCACAGCATCAGGGGTCAAGGTGAGGACCTGGGTTAGCAGAAGTTCTTCTAGATGGGAAGGTCTATCTCTATATATGTGGAAGAACAGAGACTTTAATCTAAGCTTTTGTTAGGATGATCAAGGTGAAAATCCTTGTACGATATGGTGCTTATTAAATTTGATAATGTTAAATAATTAATGTATTAGAGATGTTTAACGCCATTTCGACAACTAAGGTCATATTCATGGCGAGAACTACATTATGCAATTTCACAAAGGAATGTATCAGTGCCCACAAATATATGCACCAAACATGTCCGAAGGGTTAGAAAAGAGGACATACAGACCCCTTTAATTGGGCTAGGGAAGCCCGTAATCTATTAGAAAACTAGAGGGATTGAAATAATAATTTAAAAAACTAGTATTTACCCTGAATGTTGAGTGTGTGTATGCATCCCTCAGATACCGTTGTACGGGGTGTTCATTTAAACAAGCAGAGGCACCGAATATCTGCACAAAGTCCTTCAGACATTCCCACGACACCTCTGTAGCATAAACCTGGAGGAAAAAAGGTTAACCAAATATTTGTTTTCTTGATATTTCACATTGGGCTGTGCTGTACAAAAAATTATTTGTATCCTGGTAGGGATGAAATTAGCTGAGCATAAAATCCTAGAAATGCCCAATAAGAACCTGTTAAATATCAATATAGGTTTTGGGTACTTGGAAAATTCCTGAAATCAGGCAAACCTCCAACGTATTCCATCCCTGAATTTTCATTGATAATACCGAGGAATGTATTCATTAGTCACTATGAATTGGATTCAATCAAAGATGGACACTAGCTTTTTGAAAGAATAGTATGATGTGGAGGGGGCACTAGACACATTCATATATATTTCTTGTTCGAATGATTAGCTTTATGAATGAGTGATTTCTCACCTTTACAATGGCAGATTCTAGTGAAGTATCAGGACATTGGTATTGGTCATTGACACCGGCAGTGAGATACGTCATACTCTCCAACACGTACGTCATCAGACTGATACGTGCAAACTTGTCCTGAAACAAAAATTTATTTTCTCTAGGTCAGGGATACTACAGTTCTAACCCCAGTTCTAACACCTAACAATAACATACCGGTACAAATACCATAGTACCTCACGTATAAGGCGCATCCCGCATATAAAATGCACCCTGAGTTGAAAGAAAATTTGTAAGGTTCACCTTGGCTTGTTTTGAGGCAGCTTAATACTCATCTGATATTACCCTACTGACAAGGCACAGCTTCTTTTGAAAAGTTGTATAAGGTGATATAGGCCTCAGGTTTCGATATAAGCCGCGTCTTACACGCGCAGTACTATGGTAACCTCAGATGCTGTGCTTTCACATAGGAGAAAAAGAATTCTACACCTACAGCAATTTTAAAATCTTCCACATGCGCCATGTTTTTAAGAGGGGTTGATACCAGGGCTCATTATCTGTGTCTACACAAGAACGTAATTCTGTCACCATACATACCTGGACCAATCCAAACTCCCTCAATGGTTTCTGGAACTGCTTTCGGTTTATAACATGGTCAGTGGCCAATTCTAAAAGAGAAACATAGTAAAGGATCTCACTGCTAACCGGTCGTCGACCCTAAATGCATGATCATGGCCTATTGATTGATTGATTTGTTTAACGTCCTAAGGCCCATAAGGCCTCATGATTAACCTAGGGGTACATCGGGTAGGATATGTTTTTTTATGCTTGTCTCAAGTCTGGAGAAGGGGTTGAAAATCAGTGCAAGTTGCTTGGGTGGGTAGATGGACCAAGCGAGTAAGAACCTAATTATAAGCACTCACTTTGAACAGAACAGGACAGCGGAGTCACCAGCACCGTTTCATATTTGTAGACTTTGTTAATAATTTTTTTTCTCACCTGTAAGTTTCTTCAACATCCCCGTGGCGGCACCACCTTCTGCAAGTCGTGATGTACTCATGACAGATAGGGCCATCTTGTCAGGTGAAAAAAAGATAATATCATAATTTGTCTACCGGTACATATGATTTCAGACTGGCCTCACATTTATAGAATACTATGAACACCCACAAGAGAGAAAATACCATAAAACATATTACATATGTTACTAAATTCTGGTCCGAAAAAACTGTGATGCCTAAACAAACACTGAAGGAAACATTATATATGTTGGTGAATTATTCATGGAAAGTATTGCCGAAGGACCGTTTTTTTCCGTTAGTGTTATCATGCATTATGATTCATAGGACAAAATCGTACCAGGGTAGTTTAAAGCCTTACCTGGAAGCCTGACCCGATTTCCCCAATAAGATTTTCTGCAGGGATTGTTGTGTTTTCAAAGTGTACATCACATGCTGTAACAGAGGTTGTTGGAATTTCAGAGTTTGAATAATTATATACAATCTGGACTTCCCTTTAGAAAAATTAAAATTTACTTCTTTGGCATGTACATTCATCGGCTATGAAGTATAATCATTGAACCTTGATTGAAAGCAGAATAGAACAGAAACATTTTAAAACCCCATCGTGGAAGTAGGAGCCCGACCTTCAGTGGTGAAGCAGGAACACAGAATGTCTGATACAGGATAGCACATATCTCTATTCTCTAAGAACGACACATTACTATGACATTAAAAATGCGGTTATGTAAGATGACTAAATATCTTACTATGGACACCATTCAGACCAAGTTTGGTAGTCGGTTCACTGACGGTTATTCCTTCCGCTGATCGGTCAACGATAAACGCAGTCACATGCTCCTCTGTGGCTCCCTTTAAATAACAAATTACACATTCAAATCTCACTAAGAAAATATAATTTTTTTGTCAATTCTAGTATTAAATGTTAAGCCTGTGACATTTGGTTTTTAAATCACCATAGTATTTTGTGTACAAGGCATGGCCTAGCGAGAAGAAAAAGAAAAAAAAGCCTTAACTTCGTTGCTAGGTTTCTATCAATGTCAAGATGGGCCTTATATGCGAGTTCTCCCTTTACGAGAGTTACCATGCTAATGCAAACAGCTAAGATCTCATGGTTAAACATGAACACAAAGATGGTTATCTCAACTGTTATTCTTACCAAGTTTTCAACTTCTCCTTTAGCGAAGACAACAAACAGATCGGCTTTGTCCCCATTGGTGACCCATGTCTTTGTACCATTGATGACAAATGATGCACCGTCGCTTGTTGCTCTGGCCTTTGTCGTGATCGAAGATATGTCACTTCCACTGAGTAGACAAATAAATGTAATGGTTGCACATATAGAACCAAGCTGCAGAAATCTTGTTTTATGACTGTTACTTTGTAATCACGATCCTTATGTATGTGTACATTACAGGTACTATCTTCCATAACAACACACACGTACATGTAATTTTTAAAAATCAAATTCAATCCAGGTCCCGGGAACGTGCCATAATTATCGAATATTAAAAGACAATTCTAGCATGAGATTAACATCAAATATTGAATGTATATTTTACCTGTCTTCCTCTGAGACACAATAGGCTAATATTTTCTTCCCTTGTACAAGGTCTGCTAAATACTTTTCATGTTGTTCTTCTGATCCATATAAAAGTATTGTCTGAAAAGAAGAATTACACGCTGAAGTAAGTATACTCTTCCCCATATGAAAATAAATGCCGTTTTTTTCCCACCAGCATTTAAGTAAAAGTATCAGTATTTTAATCAATAACTCTTGATCTTGGGAGAGTTGGTCAGTGACGGTCGACTAAGCCATGGTATATATTATACATTACTTTAAGTTAGCAGATGAATGTGTCAGTGCCTACACATGTGTACATCACACGGGGAAATCATGAGATAAAGATCATTACACCCTAGGTCACACGTAAAGAGACTGTCCCCACAGGGGGCAGTGGCGCAGGCTCATATAGTAACACATAATAAATCTAGTAAAGAAATCACATCTATTTAAGATAAATGGATGAATTATAAACCCAGGGGTGAGTGGTAGAGGGCCCCAATCTGAGTGGAACAGATAGTTCGCCTGATTGCCGGTTTGACAGGACAATTGGACAGAATTTGATAGGATTGTTGGACAGATTTTTCAGCCTTATCTTATCTCTTATCTGCGATCTTCCCAAGGCTCTTTATGTGTGACCATATACTGCATTAGGAGGGGCTAGGGAAGCCCTTGATCTGACATGTTGGTTGTATGCAGGGTTCTCCGCAGATTCAAAAATCACACCGTAAACACCGAGCGAGACAATGTGCGACAGTCATTATGCAAACTTTCGATAAAATAATAATGGGTTTGATGCCCATTATAGTGATATATGGTGGTTAAGATATTCATATTAGGAGATTTATCCATCTTTTTCACAAGAAATTACATGTTTTGACCCAGGAAAAGTGCTAAAAGGGGCATAACTTTGGTTCTAATTGATGGATTTTCAAAATTTAAACATCTCCAGAGAGCTAAAATGACACCGGCGTCTATTCTGGGGTTATTTGACACCGGCGGTGGTAAAAATGATGCCCGCCGGTGTCATTGCAGTGTGGGGAGAACCCTGGTGGTACAGGTAATTAAGATTTACTGACCTGTAGTGCCAAGTCATGATGTGCTGCTACAGATGTTGATATTGAGCCATCCTCTCCGATTATTTCGTTCAGTCTGGTGTAACCCTTTGAGTCTAGTCCCATTCCACCTACACGATCATAAAAGGGTTAGTTATTACCCTATATATTTAAAGGCATTGGTTCGTCGCTGGTCCCCACCCCATTGAAATAAGCTTGACTGCTTGCCAGGAACAGATAAACCAAAAGAGGCTAGACAAAAGTATGTACTTTTTTCAAAATTAACTCGATTTTTCCTGGGTCATAGCTGCCCCCCCCCCCCATCTCTAGTGCCGAAGGCACTAGTTTAAAGCTAAGAAACACCGAGCACCACACAGGTAAGTGAGTGAGTAATGATTGTTCAACACCATTTCGAACACTATCATTTCAAATTCATAGAAAGAAAACTACATTTGTCAAATTCACAGATGGATAAATTTATGTGTCGGTGCTCACGCATATGTGGACCATACACACAGACGGGATAGAAAAAGGAGATAAAGACCCCTTTAAAGTGGTCTACGGAAGTTCAGCCTCACAGGCTCTTTCACGGGAAATACGATAGTATGCTTTTGATTAGATTTAATGGGATATCATCTTAAGACATGTCAATGCTCTTACATATCATATCCTAGATATGAGGCTTAAGCAGAAGACAAACATAGCATGTTGTGTGCACGCGGACAGCCGTTTCCATGCCAATATACTTGGGAGAGCGTCAGAAACACCCTTTCAAGCGTTTCCTGATGGGTGCACCCATTGGTCCGCGTGTTACGAATCGAGCTATGTTTGTCTTTACCTTTAACAATAAATCTGCTAGCAGAACAATTCTTACCCACCTATGAAAGGGTGCACTTGCTGCCCTAGCAGTCCTAACTCTTTTATCCGACTCCATGTGTCCTCAGAAATCTGCCCATTTGCTTCGATAGCTTTGGAATCAACTATGAAAATAACCATTACATCTAGATCATCGTTACAGGTATATCAGATGGTTATATTCAATTCACACTGAGATAATACACATTTATCAATTAAGTAAACCACAGCAAATAATCAGGAGCATCATACATTTCTTTTCTTCGTTTTGTCATTAGATTTATACTAAGGGCAATGTCTTTATTTGACTGTATATTTCCTAATAGAATCTGGGATGTTCATTCATATGATACACCGCAATAATATATCCATGTGGAGCTCAATGATAATATCTCAAAGTTTCAACCATGATTGTGAAAATTAGAATGCCTACCCTCTTCCGCCATAAATCTTTGTATAGGCTCCATTTTTGCTTTCAGCTCCTCCAAGTCTTCGGTCGTTGTGAATTCAGGGTAGACAAGTACTTTCTGGAATATGAAAAAGAAATACTTTATACAATTCAAGTAGGCTACCTAGAGCATGTACCAGCAACTCAATAGAAAGGACTTTTGAAACTCCATGAATTTTCTTATCCCTCCACTTGTAACAACAGAATTGTTCTCTGAATGCCCCTAGGGTCCAACCACTAGTTTCTCACCCCCTATCCTGAACCCATATCATAGTCACTGTTAAGTGTCAAGGAAACCACAGACGAGGCCGACTTAGCAACGCAGGGATTTTAAGTACGATCTGATCGGTTACATTAAACAGTTTTGATAATGTCAGACTCAATCTGACATAGGCACAGACATCCTGATCGGCAGAGTTGGCAGATCGAGACAGGCCCGTCTGTGGTCACCTGCTGATCCAGGAGTGCATCATGCTGACCCTTTAGGAGTGTCCTAAACCTGCAGGCTCAGCATAAAGGTGACCACAGATGGGACAGATCCGGTTGGTTAGCAAGTACGTCCAATCAGATCGGACTGGGGATGTCTCCCACAGACGTCCCAGATCGGCTGACACAGTCGGTCCTGTCTGCCGTCGCCTTGAAGGAGACGGCAGACACTCATTGAGGGATGCCCGTCACTGATCCCCAAATATTTGGAAGTCCTCCTAATTGTTAGATATGTACAATCCTAAGTTTCGTGAACGTCGCATCGGCGCGGGAACGCGACTAACCATAAGCTCATGAACGTCATCATGTTTGTACGAATAAAGTTATCCTCAGCGTCCACGCGTTCACATCACGATGGCCACGGTCTTGTCGTCCTTCTCTCCATGAAATCTAATAGGTTATGAGGCTCCAGACATGCTTAAACTCTGCTGAGAAAAGACATGAAGGATTGGAGGACACATAGGGACGACGTAGAGCCTAGTTTGTAGACGGGAGATGCCTCAGATCGATCGGCAAAGTAGAGGATGCTGAGTGGCACGCTGGAAAGCAGGTCAGACGCCGAGGGACCATCTCAAAATGCTCTGAGTGGACGCGAGCAGCAGGAGCACGCCGCCTCAACGACCACGCTACCCGGGTGTAAGTCTAACATGTGTCAAGCAGAAATGTTAGGAAGGTAAGAAGAGGAACATGAAGCTTTAAGAAGATTACCATCAGTCCATCAAGTTGTGTCAAGTCATTGTGAAGTCAGAATTTATAAAATCCAGAAGGAGAAAAGTATTGCTAGTTAAATGTTATGAGGTATCAGTTAGTGTAACTTTTTGGAAGGAAGTGAAGAATTATAGTGCAGCTTTAGAAGAGGACCTATCTATTGTGCATCTGTGGTTATAAGCTGACTTTTCATTAATACACTATAAAACTGAACTGTATGTATCACAGAGTGTGGTGTTGCACTGTAAGGCTCAGCGGAGCAAGTGCACTGTGAATTACAGGAGACCCAACGGACAACATTTTTTAGCAGTTTCTGGTCAATTTCTTCAACAAGATGGCGGAGGGACCAAAGATAGATCGTCTGATGGGCAGTAGCAACTATTCATCTTGGAAACTTCAGGTAAAGTGCACCTTAAAGTATAAAAATGTATGGAAAATTGTATCTGAAGAGGAGCAACTCGGGGCGGACGCTAGTGAGGAGCGTCGTGCGGCCTTTGAAACAAGAAAGAACAAGGCATTCTATACTATAGTTCTCAACATGGATCCGAGTTTGCTATGGATGGTGCCTTCAGATGAGGAAGATCCAGCGGTAATCTGGAAGAAGTTAAAGGATATGTTTCAGAAAGACACCTTCGCTAACAAGCGAGAGCTCCGGAAGAAGCTATGTACAGCAAAGCTCACCGAGGGGAGGTCAGCAAATGACCATATTAAGCAGCTCACCCAGATCTTTGATGAGTTAGCCGTCATCGAGGCACCTGTGGATGAAGAAGATAAGGTAACTTATCTCTTATCCAGTCTCCCAGAATCATATGATGGTCTGGTAACGGCATTCGACGCAATGGATGCGGTCCCGGCGTGGACGACGGTAGCCGAGAAGGTGTGCGCTCTCGACAGGAAGAAATCAAAGAAGAGGGACGAAAAGGCGCTTATGAGCAAACCGGAGTGGCGTTGCTATAATTGCGACGAAGTTGGACACATCGCGAGAGATTGTCCGCAGAAGTCCAGCGAGAAGTCTGGCAGGAAGTCCAGCGAGAAGTCTGGCAGCAGGAGGCCCAGAGGTAAGTCTGGCAACAAGACCAACGGATGTAGAAGACAGAAAGCAGCAGCAGCGGCAGAGGAGTCGGACGATGAGGTCGAAGCCAGCCTATCTGCTCAACATGCGATGGCAGCAATCGGTAAGGGCGGGTGGATCATCGACTCGGGAGCTACAGCACACATGTGCAACGATGCGAGCCTCTTCAGGAAGATGGACGGCACAAAAACGTCACGTGTGACGGTGGGAGACGGGCGCGGTCTCAGATGTGCCGGAGTCGGTGAAGTGGTGTTGCACCTGAAGATCCCTGGAGTAAAGACGCAGCGAACCGCGGTGAGGGATGTGCTGTATGTGCCGGAACTGGTTTTTAATCTGTTCAGCGTTCCGATGGCAAATGACAAAGGATGTGCGGTTGTCTTTGAAGGTGACAAGTGCAAGGTGACAACAGAAGGGAGAGTGATGGCGACTGGAAGACGTTCAGGGTCGCTGTACTACTTGAATTTTACGTCAACCCAGAAGGCACTTGCGACAACTGTCGAGAAGGAGTCAAAGGAAGACCTGTGGCACCAGCGGTATGGCCATCTCAGCGAGACGTCATTGAAGAAGCTGGTTAAGGACGGCATGGTCGAGGGACTCGACTACAATGCGTCAAAGAAGTTGACATTCTGCGATGACTGTGCTGACGGCAAAAATCATCGGCAGAAGTTTGACGGAGAAGGTCGTCGAAGAACAGAGACGTTAGAATTGGTGCACAGTGACGTCTGCGGGAAGATGGATGTCACGTCAAACGGCGGTGGCCACTACTTCCTCACGTTTATTGACGACGCGACGCGGTACACATGGGTGTACATCTTGAAGACCAAGGCTGAGGTCTATGAGAAGTTCCAGGAGTGGAAAGCTGAAGTTGAGAAGTCGTTCAACAAGGAACTGAAGACGCTGCGAACCGACAATGGAGGGGAGTACACCTCGAAGGAGTTCGAGCGCTACCTCAAAGAAGAGGGGATCCGTCATGAGACCACGATTCCGAAGACACCGGAGCAGAATGGAGTGGCTGAAAGGATGAACCGGTCGATCGTCGAGATGGCAAGGTCGATGCTTGGGAGCATGCCGCGACGATTTTGGGCAGAAGCTGTGGCGACAGCAGTCTACCTGCGAAACCGGAGTCCAACGTCAGCTCTCATTGGTATGACTCCATATGAGGCGCTCCACGGAAGAAAGCCGGATGTCAGTAACCTGAAGCCATTCGGTTGCATCTGTCATGCACATATTCCGAAGGACGAACGGAAGAAGTTCGACCAGAAGTCGAGGAAGTGCCTATTCATAGGCTATGGCGACACTGTCAAGGGCTATCGCCTGTATGACCTTGGGCGTTCAAGGGTCATATTCAGCCGCGACGTCATCTTCAACGAGAAGAAGCCTGGTGACAAAGAGGTTGAGCATGACGAAGACTCGGAATCGGAGTGGTTTATTGAAGACACGGATGAAGATTTACCGGAAGAGGTGGTTGAACCAGTTGAGGTTGAAGAGCTGGTAGAGGTAGAGGCAGAAGATCTGGCAGAGGTTGAAGAGCCAGTGGAAGCGCCTAGACCACAAGAAGAAGATCCGGAAGATCAGCACATAGTCGGGAGACCAGTGCGACAACGTAATCCACCTGATCGCTACGGTGAATGGGCCATGATTACAGGTGAAGACGATCCAAAGACCTATGAAGAGGCCATGGCTACAGACAAGAGGAAGTGGCGTGATGCCATGAAGATGGAGATTGAGTCTCTGAAGAAAAACAAAGTCTGGGAGCTAGTGAGACTTCCGAAGGATCGAAAGGTCATCGGAAGCAAGTGGGTCTTCAAGACGAAGGTCACTCCAGAAGGAGAAGTGGATCGCTACAAGGCAAGACTTGTAGCTCAGGGCTTCAGTCAGAAGTATGGGACTGATTACGACGAGACCTTCTGCCCAGTAGTGCGAGCTGAATCAGTGCGTGGCATCATTGCACTGGCTGCACAGAAGAACTTGATGCTGCATCAAATGGATGTGACGACTGCCTTCTTGAATGGCAAGCTAGAAGAGGAAGTCTACATCAGGCAGCCAAAGGGGTTCGAGGAGAAAGGGAAAGAAGACTTTGTTTGTCGTTTGAAGAAGAGCCTATATGGGCTCAAGCAGTCCCCAAGATGCTGGAACACTGCATTGGACGAGTTCCTGCAGAGCCATGGGTTGGTTCAGTCAAACGCTGACCCATGCGTGTACACCAGCAAGAAAGGTGAAACAGTCATCATGGCTGTATATGTTGATGACATCATCATCGCTACCGAGACCAGCAAGAAGATGATGAAGATGAAGAGACTTCTATCGGAGAAGTTTGAGGTGAAGGACTTAGGTCAACTCGAGTCCTTTCTTGGTGTAAAAATCAACATCACGCAAAATAGTATATGGATAGGACAACCGGGTTACGCAAGGAAGATCTTGGAACGGTTTGGAATGGCAGAAGCTAGGCCAGTTAAAACGCCAGCTGACCCCAGTCAAAAGCTTCACCAACAAGAAGAGAAGTCTAAGGTAGACCAGTCAACATACCAGTCTGCAGTTGGGAGTCTTCTCTATCTCTCCAACTGGACACGACCAGACGTAACTTTTGCCGTAAACAATGTGGCAAAGTATGTAAACAACCCAGGAGATGAACACTGGACGGCGGTGAAGAGGATCTTCAGATACCTGAAAGGAACAATCGATCATGGTATCATATACAACCCGAGCAGTGAAGATCTCATCGGCTATTGCGACGCCGATTGGGCAGGTGACGTCAACACCCGAAAATCAACATCCGGGTATGTGTTTCTGCTTGGAGGAGCTCCCATCAGCTGGAGGAGCAACAAGCAGTCATGTGTCGCTCTGTCGACTGCGGAGGCTGAATACATCGCCTTAGCTGGAGCAGCACAGGAAGCAGTTTGGCTTCGGCAGTTTCTGGGTAACATCAATGCTGCTCAGAGTAAGCCCACCATGATCAATGACGACAGCCAGTCAGCAATCGCCATTACACGGAACCCACAACATCATGGTCGTGCGAAGCACATAGATATTAAGTTCCACTACATACGAGAACAAGTGGACAAAGGTGTTGTGTCCTTAAAGTACTGCCCCACAGACAATATGGCGGCAGATGTTCTCACAAAGGGACTCACCCATGAGAAGCACGATAAATTCCGTGCTATGCTAAATGTAGTTAGCTCCTGTGCGCTGAAGGCACAGAGTCACCTTGAGTGACAGAGGAGGTAAGAACTAGAGACCCTGCCTCCTGGATAGTCAGGTTAGCTTAGCTCCTGTACGGTAAAGGTACAGAGTCACTCCTGAAGTGACTGAGTGGTAAGAACTGGTGACCCTGCCTCTCAATTAGCTAGGATATATATATATATCTATTTTTTCTAAAAGTGTTTCAACTATAATCATCATTTGGTTATTTGAATAGTTCAAAATATTAAGAACTGAGTAGCACAGTGGATGCTAAACAAACACAGTATGGTGTTTATTATATATATCATAGACTTTGATACATAAAAGAACTCATATTCAAGTGACTGAAGCAGACTTATGAACATTGAGATATCATACAAACACTCAAGGAAGTTTGAGACAGTACTAAAGAGTTTATTACGTAGTATCATAAAACATTAGTATTGAGAAGGAGTGTTAGATATGTACAATCCTAAGTTTCGTGAACGTCGCATCGGCGCGGGAACGCGACTAACCATAAGCTCATGAACGTCATCATGTTTGTACGAATAAAGTTATCCTCAGCGTCCACGCGTTCACATCACGATGGCCACGGTCTTGTCGTCCTTCTCTCCATGAAATCTAATACTAATTTTATCAATTTACAATAGAAAATACCTATAAGAATGAAAACCAAAAATTTGGAATCCCTAAAGGGAGCCGCAGACAGAGCTGACTGGTTTGGCCGATCGTGACGTTGGTGGCATCTATGGGGACGTCCGGTACAGTCGGTCAAATATCAAACATGTTTGATGTGACAGATCCAAACGGGAGTGACTTCCTTAGATACTGATCAAATCTAGCCCATCTGCGGTCACCTTAAAAGGTTAGGAAATGCGGCATCTCTGAATTGTATGAAACATGTTTAATTTTCCATTTGGATCAGGACAGAGCCCCCAATGGTAGATTCCTGGTGATCGCAATTGGGCCGGACTCAGTAGGCTGACCATGATGATTGGGAGTGTCTGCGCATATGTCTGATCAAGTCTGACAATACCGGTATCAAACATATTGGTTGTTAGTATTTATCAACAGGGGGGCGGGGGGCTGTAGGCCATACGGAGACAGCCTATCACTACCGCTAACAGCTGACAGCAAAGTTCGCTAGCACCATAGACTGGAAACAACTCATGAAGATGGAGCAGGTTAGGTCTAAGACCTAAAAGACCCGAGTTTTTAATGCAATTTTCAATGCTATTTTCTATTCAATTTTCAATATTCAATCAGATATTGACAAATAGTGAGTGATTACTGACATATGTTGATGAACTGCTGACCAATAATGAGCAATTACTAACATGTATTGACTAATTGCTGACAAATAGTGCATTATTACTGATATATTTTGACAAATAGTGAGTAACAACTAACAAAAATTGACTAATTGCTGACAAATAGTGCATTATTACTGACATATTTGGACTAATTACTGACAAAAAGTGAGTAATTACTGACAAAAAGTGAGTAATTACTAACATAAATTGACTAATTGCTGACAAATAGTGCATTATTACTGACATATTTGCTGACAATGCATCATGACATCCATAAAAGGTTAACTGCACATCAATGCCTTGTCTATCAAAAAGGGGTTGACTGTGCATCAATGCATTATGCTATCCCTAAGGGGTTAACTGTGTATCAATGCATCATGCCATCCATAAAGGGTTAAGTGCATCAATGCATCAGGTTATCCATGAAGGGTTAAATGTGCATCAATGCATTATGCCATTCATAAAGGGTTAACTGTGTATCAATGCATCATGCCACCCATAAAGGGTTAAAGTGCATCAATGCATCATGCCATTCATAAAGGGTTAGCTGTGTATCAATGCATCATGCCACCCATAAAGGGTTATTCATAAAGGGTTAAAGTGCATCGATGCATCATGTTATCCATGAAGGGTTAAATGTGCATCAATGCTTTGTAACATCCATAAAGGGTTAACTGTGCATCAATGCATCATGCCACCCATAAAGGGTTATTCATAAAGGGTTAAAGTGCATCGATGCATCATGTTATCCATGAAGGGTTAAATGTGCATCAATGCTTTGTAACATCCATAAAGGGTTAACTGTGCATCAATGCATCATGCCACCCATAAAGGGTTAAAGTGCATCAATGCATCATGCCATTCATAAAGGGTTAACTGTGCATCAATGCATCATGCCACCCATAAAGGGTTAAAGTGCATCAATGCATCATGCCATTCATAAAGGGTTAACTGTGCATCAATGCATCATGCTATCCATAAAGGGTTAACTGTGCATCAATGCTACATGCCATTCATAAAGGCTTAAAGTGAATCAATGCATCATGCCATTCATAAAGGGTTAAATGTGCATCAATGCTTCATGCTATCAATAAAGGGTTGACTGTGCATCAATGCATCATGCTATCCCTACGGGGTTAACTGTGCATCAATGCATCATGCTATCCATAAAGGGTTAACTGTGCATCAATGCATCATGCTATCCATAAAGGGTTAACTGTGCATCAATGCTACATGCCATCCATAAAGGGTTAACTGCACATCAATGCATCATGCCATCCATAAAGGGTTAAATGTGCATCAATGCATCATGCCATCCATAAAGGGTTAAATGTGCATCAATGCATCATGCCATCCATAAAGGGTTAAATGTGCATCAATGCATTGGGTTGAATTGGTGCATGTTGACTGGACAGTGTATAGGCTATCATCACGTAGCTCTAGGCGAGTTCTGAGTGGGGAGGGCGGGTTGGATTGGTGCACGTTAACTGGACAGTGTACAGGCTATCATCACGTAGCTCTAGGCGAGTTCTGAGTGGGGAGGGCGGGTTGGATTGGTGCATGTTGACTGGACAGTGTATAGGCTATCATCACGTAGCTCTAGGCAAGTTCTGTGTGGGGAGGGTGGGTTTGGTGCATGTTGACTGAGCAGTGTACAGGCTATCATTATGCCTCCACTTGTGGCATGGGTAGACCTACCATAAATAGTCCTACAGTTTATATGATTCCAATAGAATCTACAAATTATTCCATACCAATTTGCAATGGTCAATTCATGGTGCACATTACCCCTATACGCAAAAAGCTTCAGCGAAAACGTGTCCACTAGAAGTAGACCCGAGTTCGGAACTCGGGTCTAATAAAATACACTTTCCCGTCACTGTCCTTCTTTACACTTCTCACAGACTTAACGTAACACTTAATTGTGCTCTTGCGGGAATTAATGTCCACTTTTATAGCCTTTATTTTCCATATTTTGATAAGATTTAGAAGTTTGAGGCTGTGACCTGGACCTTGGCACAGCGCCAAGCCTGCAGAAATAAAAAGAGGATTTAAAAAATTAATTAAAACGTCCGTCTTTCCATCCAAGCTCATTTTGCAAGTAAAGTATCTCATAGTTGTATAACTAAAGTTTGGAAAGCAGACATTAAGGGGAAGTTTGTTTAAAACCATTGGTACCAACAAAGGGCTTTGTTAGGCATGAGGAAAAGTCGGCAGTCAGCTCGGCCTAAGGGGGCTCATGTCGAAATTTTGTATGCCCCCCCTCCCCCTGGACAGTGGAGAAGATGTACCATGCACCCCTCGCTTGGGGTGTGCAAAATGTTCACACCCCTCTTTGATCGATAGTAGTGCCAGTGCCTTTTTGCTAAAATGAGGGTGAATTTTATGCCCCCTCCTCAAGAAGGGCCAAATATTTTTTATAGAGCCTATTGAGGTTCCCGAAATCATAGGACTTTCTTGCCTCCGCTCTCCACTTTGTTTGAACTCCTTTCACATGACCTGTGTATTTTATGTTTATTTACATCAAGCATTAAAAAAGTAACAACAAACATCTAGACCCTGCAGCAATTATATTTGGATAAATCATGGTCTCTTTATCAATATAATAATATATAATAAAATATCAGTCAGTGTTTCTAGACCGAGTAGAAGAGGGAAATTAAAGCTTTCATGACGAATGCAAACAAACATAAAATAACCGAAGTTCAACCAAAGTGGAGAGCGGAGGCGAGAAAGTGCTATGATTTCAGGAACCTTAATAGGCTCTATGGCTATGCAACCCCTCAGGCTCAGTCTCAGATAGGGTCAAAAGTACTAACTCAGGGTGCGGCTTATAATGTTATATGTATGCATATGCGGCTATAACATCCTCCAAGGCTTCTAAGGGAGTGATCATTTTTTAGGGATGGGCGCCGGGAGCCGGTGAAAAGCACTGCATATTCTGTCACTATAGTAAATTTGGCAAATTCAAGACCTGAATTTTGGTACTTCTGTTCCATGGAAAAACATCATATTTTGGTATGTTATGTAGAAAGACCCATAGAATAAGAATATCATAGGCATTTCCTTGTGGGATGTCTAGTTTATTTAAACATCAAGTATATACATAGTCATGTTTGCTGTAACTGGGGTGAGTCTCAACCTGTCATCAGTTACTAAATTTGTTGTAATTCCTACAATTCTTTGTCAAATAACACAATTTAAAAAGCAATATAAACTTAAAATATCAAGCTTCCTGTCTAATGAAGAAAAAAAGAATTTTACAAAATCTAAAATTGAATAAAAACATTTTTGAATTTTTAACCATTTTTTTTTTAAATTACAAAGTTTTGGGGTACCTTTTAGAACCACAATCAAAATGTCTGCAACTTTGTTTTCTACAAGGATCTAAAACTGGTTCCTAAATAGCTGTGTGCTGAAAAGTGCTAGAAGAAAAAGAGTAACAGCATATTTTGCTCAAAATTGCACAAATCTGACCTGAGTGAATTTACTCCATCAAACAGAATTTTGAGTTTCCATCAAAATATGATACATTTTTCCATGTCAAATTACAAAATAATTTATACCCCTAGAACCACCAAACTGTTTTCTCTCTTCTGGTGTGACTGGTTTCTCTGTAACCTTGACTGTTAGAAAGTTATAAGCATTTAAATGGGATAATGTCAAAAATGCACCACTCAGTGAGTGTGGTCAGTGAGGCATGACTTGACCTAATTTTCCCTCACAGAGCTGATAATGACCAGAAAAAGGTGACAGAAAATACTCCTAACTTTTTTAATTCAAAAATGCACTGCTTCTCTTGTAATCACTCTATAATCTATTACACTCATTCCGGTATGTTGGCAAAAATTTCTTCTTTCCTTTGGTATAATTTTCGATTAGATGGTACAAAATTTAATTTTCGGGTGCCCATCCCTACATTTTTTAACAACAGGGGGGTTGGTGGATTTGCACGCAGACACGCGAAAAAAAAATTGACTCCCCCTCTTGAGGGTGTAAAATCCCCCCCCCCCCCGTAATGGCAGAAAATCATGTGCGAACGTGCCCTTTTAACCTATAGTAGATTCTAACACGCTGGGTTTTCCACTGAAAACAGGTGAAATTATTTTGACTCCCCCATCAGAGCAGTTTAAAGAATTCTGACCTCCCCCCCGGTCAAGGGGTCGAAAAAATTCTGACCTCCCCCCCTCAATTCAAACCCACCAGCCCCCCCCCCCCCGTTTTTAATTACAGTAATTGTACATATAAAATATAGGCCATTACCGTATCATATTTTCCAATGAAAAGGTCTTTGACAAATGGCAGATTTGTGTAGGGTTTGGACAGATTCTGCAAATCTCCTTTCCTGCCCCTGGAGCGGTCCTCCTCAGTTGTCCGCACGTCACTGATGCTGCGATGCCATGCTCTCAACACAGGCCGATATTCACACCTCTCTAATAAGGTTGGTAACCTTCGTAAACATCGCTGGTGTTTAGAAAACATTGTAAGACGCTAAATACCCAGAAAATGTCAAATGTTTTGACGTTTTCAAGGTTGCCGGTCGGCGAGCAGTCGCCACACGTGAAATTGGCCTCGCAAAAAATTATTATCATATTCGTAAGATGGTTAAGCGGTTATATACTAACACGATAGTTTACATTTATTTTGCTATCATATTGTTTAGATGCACACCGTAATCCCGATTTAGATATTTTATATTGGTATTTGTGTTTAGAGTTAGTTTACCAGTATCGAAGTAAATCGAGAGATGGCGCTACAGTGGAATTGCCGCATGCAACAGGTACGTGCGCGCTGTTTCGTCTCGTCACGTCTCGTCCGTGTAGTCTGTAGACAAAGGAAATTCATAATTAAATTTCTGTGCTGTAGATCACACAGAATTACAGAAAGAACTCATTTGAAATTATTTCTACGGGCAATTTAAGGCCAAAGGAACTCACATTAGAGTTTACCGTCCTCTGCCTGCATGTATTCAAAGGGCCGCATGAGAAAATTTCATTACGTCAGGGGTGTGAAATTGCGGAAACGCGGAAATCCCCCCGGGGGGCCACTTGAGGATTTTTAGAAACCATGTGCGTACAAAAACTACAGGGAAAGGGGGGTACTTTTTTCACCCCATGAGCGGACCCGCCCGGATCCGTTAAAAGGGGTGCATTTGGGCCCAATCTGGGCTGAAAGGGGTTTCCAATGGCGAAAGAATTTTTAAAATATTCCAACTAGAACCAAAGTTAGGGGTTAATATCAAGGGTTTATTATTTTTCTCAAACTTTGGCCCGGAAAGACAACATCTCAAAATATGGTGGGGAAAGGGGTATATTTTATGAAAATATACCACTGAAGGGGGGACACTGAAAGGGTGCCAAAATCGAGGGTTACTCGTCTTGCATTTTGGGAAGAGGAAAAGGGGTACTTTTTCAACATCATTCCCGTCAAAAGGGGTACATTTTGGTGAAAATTGCCCCCGCTAAAAGGGGTATATGGTCAAGGGACTTGTACGCACATGGTTACTATAGAACAGATAGGGAGTGGCCCCCCCCCGGGAAATCCGCGTTTTTGATGCTCAGAAAGACCATTTTTGAGATCTATGCAAATCCACTGAGAAAAGAATTTACCATTTGTAGGGGGGGGGGTCTGACTTAAAATTTTTGTCAATACCATTCCAGATTAAAAAATGTTAGCATCCCACTGGTAGTTCCAAACATACCTGTATAACAGAGTGTTATATTCTGCCCAAAGAACATTTAGATCACTTTTATACTAGCGAGCCATATATTACGCTTCAGAGGTAATGGGTTTGGGGATTTCACACCCCTGTTACGTAAAAAAAAAAAAGATTGTAAAAATTCCCAAAAATGCATTTTCATTTGGTATCAAATTAAAGCTTACAGTGAAAGGAATGTAAATAACATGGTGAAATCTATAACTCAAGACATTTCCAGCGACTGGTAACTGGCGGATTTAGAGGGGGGCCGGGGGGGCGCCCCTTTTCCCCAGTACTTAAGAGGTTAACTGCATATTTTGGACCCCAAAATTGCCCAATAATAGGGGGTGCGCCCCCTCCTTTGGGGCCGCGCCCCCTCCCTTTCCAAATCCTGGATCCGCCACTGTGGTAGACATATATCCGGGGGGGGGGCACTCTGTATCTTTTCTATAGTAACCATGTGCGTACACCATCCCAAATTTTGGACCCTTATAGAGGGGCAATTTCTTGTAAAAACATACCCCTTTCAACAGGAATAAGATTGAAAATGTACCCCTTTCCCTGCTGTTAAAATCTAGGCAGACAAACTCTGTATTTCAACGGATTATTTCCATAATAAGTACCCCTTTCCAAGCCATATTTTGGAATTTATATGAAAAAGACACCCCTTTCCTGGCCATTTTTTGCAGATTTTTCCTGAAAATGATACCCCTTTCCCGGTCATTTATTGATAATCTGCTTGGAGAAGAAGTTGGGAATTTGAGAAAAATAATGTCCCGAGGATATCAAACCCTAACTCTGGTTCTAGTGGGAATATTTTTAAAATTCTTTCGCCATTAGAAAGCCCTCTAAAATGGTACCCCTTTCTGCTCAGAATGGGCCCAAAAGGGCCCCTTTTAACGGATCTGGGCGGATCCGCTCCTAGGGTCAGAAAAGTACCCCCTTTCCCTCTAGTTTTTATACGCACATGGTTGCCAAATATCCCCAAGTGGCCCCCCAGGACATATATAAGGCCAAAAAAAAAAGAGGTATGTTTCCGGTTACATCCCAGCAAACAGGAAACGTTTTTTTAAACAGTAAAAAAACGTTCTTAAAAGCTTTTTTCTCAAACGATTTTTTTAAACTTATTTTGAACCTTAAAAAAACGTTTTTCTGCAAACCTTTCTGATTAGAATGGTTTAGATTTTGTATTTAAAAGGTTGAAGAGAAAACGTTTTTTTCACAACCTTTTCTACACCTTTCCTGAACATTTAGAAATGATTTTTTAAGGTTCAGAAAAACGTTTTTATCTTAACCTTTCCTACACCTTTTGGGAAGGTTCAGGAAACTTGCAGATTACCGTAAATCCCCGGTCATAAGCCGGATTTCTTTTTCTATTTTGGGCCCAAACCAGCTTCTAAATTTTTCCCAAAGTCCCCCCCCCCGGCTTATGACCGGGTTTTTTTTTTACTATAGAATAAAGAGAAAATGGGAAAAATTTGACACCAAAACCGGCTTATAGGATTTCCCTGAACTCACCCCCCGGCTTATGACCGGGGCCGGCTTATGACCGGGGATTTACGGTAGGTATATAAAAAAACTTCTTTTTCATGTTTTATTTGTTTGTTTTTTTAGGTTCAGATAAAAACGTTTTTATCCCAACCTTTCCTGAACTTTCAGAAATGGTCTATATTAGGTTCAAAGAAAAACCTCTTTTCTTTAACCTTAATTTTCAACCTGACATGCTGGCTTAGATAGACTTCAATGTCACAACTTAGCATACAAGCCCTGGTGGCCTAATGGATAGAGCTTCGGACTCTCCATCTGAAGGTATCAGGTTCGAACCCACACATGGTTTAGGTTTACATTTTTCCCAAAAAAACTTTGGTGGGTGACAGAACCTCAAAAAACCTTATTTTTAAACTACCATATATAAAATATCTCGGCCCTCGAATGAAACAAACCTTTTTTTCTTTGGGCTAATGGACGATGGAAAAAAGCCTCATCAATTTTCAAAATGGCTCGGATAGTAAACTCTAACCTGACTTCCCATGGCCTAACAGTTGACCGAGGTCGCTGTTGAAGGTAAGTTATATTCTCAACATAGGCCTAAGGGAGTGGTCATTTTTTAACAGGGGAGGGGTGGTGGATTTTCAGGCGGGCGCATAGCCATAGAGCCTATTGAGGTTCCTGAAACCGTAGCACTTTCTCACCTCCTTTCGCAGAAAGGGTTGAATTCCGGTCATGTGACCCTTGTATTTTATGTTTATTTGCAACAAGGATTACAAAGTATCAGCACATATTCAAACCCTGCGGCAAATATATTTTGTAAATGATGGTCTCTTTAAACAATATCAACGAGCATTTCATGTAGAAGAGGGAAATTAAAGTTTCAAATAAAGTTCCAAATAAACATGATAAACAACTAAGGGTCACATGACTGGAATTCAACTGTTTCTACAAAAGGAGGTGAGAAAATGCTATAGTTTCGGGAACCTCGATATTATAGGCTCTATCAAAACTTGCCCCCCCCCCCTATTTTTGCCCCTCTCCCTTTCTGCTATAGCAATGCGCACGCTATTGCACTATATAAAGAAAGGGCGGAATTTGTTTCCCCCTCCCCCCAAGACAGCAAGAGGGGTCTGAATTTTTCTGCCCCTCCCCCCAGAACCACCACCCCTCCTCCCCTGTTGTTAAAAAAATGACCTGTCCCTAATGGGAGTAGATCGTAGAGGCTCGAAGTAAGTAAGTAAGTATGCTTTTAATACCTGACACCCCTGGGAGGGTGCACAGGCAGGACCCATAGTCCGAATGGGCGGTCCACAGGTACCAGGGGGGCTACCTGCAAGCTGCCAACAAAAAATAGATAACAAGTACACAGTACAGTGGGTAAACGTCTAGTCCCCGGGCCGAAGGTCCTCCAGGCAGCGACAGACTTCAGCATCCCCTCCTCCAACACCTCAAAAGATCCTAGATCCGTCCACAAGTGGTCCAGTTAGGTACCCATTCCTGGTAGGTGAGTAATCATGTCCCGCAAAGTAAGCAATCATGATGGTGACTGCAAGTACTAGCATGACCAGTCCTGCTATATGGTGCAAGAACTGGGTGCAGCGGGGGTCTGAAACCCTTCCTCCAGGTCGGACCCTTGAGAACTCGTCCAGAAGCGGATCAAAGCGAAGAGTCGGTAGAAAATCCTCCATCCATCCCCGGTCGGAGGGCCTCCGCCCCGGTAAGGCTCGAACTGTGGGGCCCTGTATATAAACAGTGCTGCTTGAGTCCAGATACATATGGAAATGGACTAAGACACTGGCTAACAGCTGTAACAACCAGCACTGTACATATATTTATATATATATATATATATATATATATATATATATATATATATATATATATATATATATATATATATATATATATACCATATATAGTCTATCATTAGTGTCAAGACCTGTCTGCATATTGAAATGGTACAGACACAGGCTGACACTAGTAGTATAGTATGTATCGGAACGGGACTATAGTTAAGTACTGTTTATTACTCACTCGACCTGCAACCAATCAGAGGCCTCCATTTGGTCATGTGACCCATTGCCATGGCAACTTGACCTACTAAGGGGGTCACATGACCACCTTTCAGCCAATCAGAGGCCAGCTTTCTGGTAACCATGGTAACATGACCTACTTAGGGGATTAGCAACCACCGCTCAGCCAATCAGAGGCCAGCATTCTGGTAACCATGGTAATGTGACCTAATTAGGGGATTAACGGGTCACGTGGAACCTCTCAACCAATTACAGGCCAGCATACAGGCCATGGTAACGTGACTTATTTAAGGGACTAGTAGCCACCATTATGACCTAATTAGGGGATTAGTCACGTGACCCCTAAGGGGTGGGGCTAATTATGCAAATAAGGTTTTTTTATGTGTCATAACATATGTAGGAAATAAAAACACAACGAAATAAGTTAATTTATTTATTTTTTATTTTTCATGCAACAACACTTTAATCAATCATTTTACTTTTTTGCTCGACCTTTCAGCTAACTGCAAAGTCACACTTTGTCAGTGCACCCACAGTCGACCTTTTCCAACATACTCTGCACTAGTTTGGATAAATCCAACACCATTTCGGCCAGACATAGGATATTTGTCTGCATGACTTGCACACGTTTCTAGCACCCTTCTTCTGTCTTCACATCATCGCGAGCCTTTGACTCACCGACCGATCGCTCAGTTTTGGGTTTCTGCTCATTTGCATGACGCTCTTTTTGGGGTGCCTTGTTCGACATGCTTCGATCAGGAAATGCACGCAATGAGGTCCACAGGTGTCAGCAGAAGTGTCTTGGAGTTGAATACGATTTCTTTGCCACTTGAACGGAGCAGAACAGAGTTCTTATCAGGAAAGATAAGAACTCTGTGCTCAGCGGAGGTAAACCGAATGAATCAAAGTAGTACCCCTCTCCTGTCCTCGCCACGTAAAACTCCACCGAATGTTGACCTGGTAAATGTTGAGGATCCATGTTACTCACGAAACATCATCATGAACTTGGGCAGTTGACCTGTGTTGGAGTGCGTGTAGGTGTGATCTCTGTTACCTGCAGGGATGGCGTAGCTCATCACCTCCACTCTGTTGACTGGGTAGTCGAAGGGACCCTGTTCTATCACAGCCTCTTCATGCCTTTCTACCGGGCTCTTTTTGGGGTGTCTTGTTCGACATGCTTCGATCAGGAAATGCACGCAATGAGGTCCACAGGTGTCAGCAGAAGTGTCTTGGAGTTGAATACGATTTCTTTGCCCAGTCCCATGAGGCCTACGGCCTTAGGACGTTAAACAAAACAAATCAATCAATCAATCGATTTCTTTGCCACTTGAACGGAGCAGAACGTCTCAGGAAAGATAAGAACTCTGCGCTCAGCGGAGGTAAACCGAATGAATCAAAGTAGTACCCCTCTCCTGTCCTCGCCACGTAAAACTCCACCGAATGTTGACCTGGTAAATGTTGAGGATCCGTGTTACTCACGAAACAAGTGTCCTTGACAGGGTGCTTGGGGATAGTGTTACAAGAGAAAACACCTAGGAAATGATGTTTTGTGTGATCGTTTTCCTTCAACAATGTTTATTTCGACTGTATTCATGCACTACTCTCTCATCTTCAGTTCATATGGTAGTCGGTGATAGGATGTCGATCTCTGGTCAGCTTGACGACGTCGTCGTACACCAAGTACAGGAGCACCGTCTCTGCCAGCGCCACTCCAAAACTGAGCTCCACCCTCAGTTGACCCGCTTTTATAAGCTTCACTCTACACCCAGCGTGCGACCTGTCCGGAGTTAAATCCAGCAGGAAGAGCCTGTACCTGTTCAGGAAATCGTTGTAGGAAATGCTGCAGGAGCGCCATCCCTCGTACATCCACGTTTCCGTGTGAAGTGCCAGGTACTCTCTCACCGCTTCCTTTTTGGAAAAGTTGGGCATGTAGGCGTCGTTCGGCACCTTCTGGTCGTTCACTATCACTTGAAGAGAGTTGACGTTGCAGTTCGAACGGGTTCTTGGCGTAACTTCCGTTGAAGGTGTCGTGGTCCAGGAAACAAATCATCATGAACTTGGGCAGTTGACCTGTGTTGGAGTGCATGTAGGTGTGATCTCTGTTACCTGCAGGGATGGCGTAGCTCATCACCTCCACTCTGTTGACTGGGTAGTCGAAGGGACCCTGTTCTATCACAGCCTCTTCGTGCATTTCCACCACAGCATCAGCTACCAGTGCGCGTCGCACATAGAGCTTAGCTTTGTGAATCTTGAGTTTGTATGCCGTGTCGCCGTCGCTCATCAGATAGAAACTAGGCGAAGCTTGTTTCAGAGTCAGATTGATTTCTGTCTCTCCAGCTATGAACTTTGGTTGATGAGCCAGGTCAAAGTGGAGTCTCGCCATCAGCGGAAAGCGCCCATTGTAGATGAGTTCTTTGCGTGCCTTGAACCCCGGGTTCTCGTCGGATAAGGTGTCGAATTTACCAGCCGCGTCTTGGTGCCAGCCTTGGATGCTCATGATGTCCTTCACCCCTTTGTCGTAGTTGAGTAAACCTTCCAGGTAAGCTCTGTAGGGGTAGGTTTCAGTGTTGCCAGACACTTTGAAACCTCCGATGGAGACTTGGAAGTCCTTGAAGAGCGAGTGAGCCAAGTTGTTCACCGGAGCCACCTTGTCGTCGGCGTCCAGAGCCTCGCCGTTTGGTTTCAGGACCTCGCATTCTAGATGAAGGTAGTTTTCGTTCAGGTCCGTGTACTCTTGCGACTTACTGATAGTGAAATTTATGTTGCTTCCGTCTCCCAAAGAGTTTTTTGTCTGTAACCCGACGAAGGTCGACTTCAGGATAGTAATCGGAGTCGGTGCTACAGCGTGCAGGTCGAGCTCAGAGAGCGCATACTCCCTGCTGTTCTCGTGTACGTAGGCCATTACGCTCCCTCTTCACGTCGGTGACCGCTAGTCCTTTTTATTTATAGGTCGGTCGCCTAGTGATCAAAAATGTCACCCCGGCGTCTTTTACAGGAACCTCTGCCCGTCTGAGAAGCAGGAGAGCGCCTCCGACGTTTGATCGCTGCTTTTTTTCCTGGAGAGAGCACTTTACCTGCCAGACTCTTCAGAGCACCTACCCCTCTTTCTTTCACGCTCTTCTTGAAAGTCCCTCCCGCCATCATGTCCTTGGCCACACCCACGCCAGCCCGGAACAGTGTTTTCCCCACGGTCTTCAAAAGCGGTGTGGCCGAGCACATGAGACCCAAGAGCGCACCTCCGAAACTGACCGGTCTGGAAAGGTCGTCCACTGTATACGTCGATACCGCCACCGAACTGAGCCTTGTAGTAATCGCTGTACCCCTGTCCTCCGGCAGTAAGCTTTAATGACGAAAAGTATGGTGCTCGTTTGCGTATCATGTCTGCACCTCTTCAATTAACGCTTGATGGGTCTCAAATGAATTGTCACTGTCACCTCGCCCCTCATGAATGGTATGGGTCGGCTGGTTCTGTCTCTTAAGTAGACCCTGATCTCGTCCAACCTTCTGGATTTCAAGGGAAAATAATCCAAATGTGGAAAACTGACAGCTCGTGTTCCCCCTCTTCACTTTCCGCTTCTGTCGACTGCGACACAGCGTAACAGAGGCACATGCATGTCACCTATGGGTCTCTCTTGAATGGCGTCGGTGTTCACGTACACAGAGTACACGTCTCTGAAGGGGTCCATGATGTAGAGGGCGGTGGTCAGCATCACGAAATAAGTCTTCTTCCCGAATCCTAGAATGTGCGCCAGATGATCACGACCGTGAATCGGGGCACGTTGATGGTGACGTGCCTCGTCAGCCAGTTGTAAGAGAAGATTTCTTTGAACCCTCGTCATCGGTTTCATGTTCGGGACGTCGTCGTTTTCCACCCCTTTGAACCAAGACGTTTCTCTTTCTTTTGACGGACGTAGCTTTTTTGCTCACCGTCCTCAAGACGTCAGCAGATTCTCGAAGACTTTCTAGTTAGTCCTCGTTGAGCGGAATGTTTCCCTCCAGTAAATTCTGACAGATTTCGCTCAAGGTCGTGATCAAATCGTCGCTTCCAGAGCCTATTAAATGCTCACAATCCTCCGGCGAACACTTTGCCAAGTGTTTAAGGGTGCGGTAATGTCTTTTGAGGCGATGAGTAGCCATTACTTTCTCTTTTTCTTTTTGTCTAGCGGAACAAACACGATCTGGTCGTCTATGGACGTCAGGGAGGAGCGCATTTTCAGGTCGTCCGGTGTTGTCTGCTTGAAGTCCAGAAGCAGGTATGAGTGAAGACGCTTGAGTTCATGGGTAAATATACTCGAGACGGCCGTCGCCCTGGAGGGAAACACCTGACGAGACAGAGTACCTATATGTCCCATGTCGCGAGGGTTCTTGAAAATGATCATCTAGTGAGCGTTCAGACTCATAGTTCGAAATTCGGGTGATTTGTGGAACAGGTTCTGAGTGATATATATGACGCTCATGTTCTAGTGATGGGAATATTTGGTGAAGATGTCCGCTACCACTTGCTGATTGCAACTGCTCATCAGATCGTCTGATATCAGTAGAGTGTGCGGTCGAAGAGTGGTGGTAGCATCGAAGAGGATTCTTCGTTTCCCGCTATGTTTTCTTTGCTGGGAAGACCTTCCCTGAATTCCACTCCGTAGTCTTTTTGCATTTTTCAAAGAGGGGCTGCCACTTGCCGTAATGGTAAAAGATCTTTTCCACCGGTGGTGTGACCAAGTTATTAACGTCGCTCAGAAATCGATTCACCAAGTGCGATTTTCCACAACCGGACGGACCGCTGATGATACAACTGAAGGGTCCTTGTAATCGGGGATCAAAATCTATTTCGGAGAAGGGTGTGATTTTACTGCTCGTCGTTTTTCCGGCGATCGTCATAATGGGGAACGTCGCAGTAGTGGCAGGAGTAGTAGTAGTAGCAGTAGCAGTAGCAGTAGTAGCAGCAGCAGCAGCAGCAGCAGTAGCAGTAGTAGTTGGTGGTCCTCATTCGAACGCTCGGTGACGAGTGGTTGTCAGGAAAGAGTGGCAGCGAGTTTTATTCTCCCTCCTTACGTTTCATGACACCTGATAAGCTCAACGTCTCTCATATTTTTTTTTGCCAACATATTTTATTTTCACTCAATTTTGTCCATAATTTTTTTTATCAGACTCCGAAAAAAAGGGGGGGGCTCTTCTTTTTAACTATTTGGGCTTGTCGCCTTTGCTTTGCCTACTTATTCTTTTAAACATAACCGTATTCAAAAAACTATCAGGGGTAATCTTGAAAGTAGTGCGTTCCCTTTTTTCAGTTCGGCCGCGTTGTAATACGCCGGATAACAGGTGACGACTTCAAATCGTTTCCAGATTGTGTTCACGTCGGCCACCACGCGCACCCACCGAGTGGGAGCGGCGGTTACCCCCAAAAATCCAATGTCCTCGTCAAATTTTTTCATAGCACTCATTCTAACCATATTTGAAGACCCCTTACTTTCATGAAACGCCCAACGAGTGGGTGCACTGAGGGTGGTTATCAAACAGTAATGGAGCGAGTTCTTTTCTTTAACTCTTCCTTTACCAAATACGCATTGATGCGTACTTTTGGCCGATTTTTGACCGATTTTGAGTAGCCTGTTACTTCATCAAAATCCCCTGAAACTCTTAGATTTTTTTCCTGGTCCCAGGTGGAGTTAGTCTCTACCTCTTATACTTTTTATTTGGCAGTCTTGCAAACCTGATATAGAAATTTGAATTATCATAAAAGTTTTCAATGGATTTATTCATTATTTAAGCTACAAATCATGAAAAATGTCAAAAAATAATATTTTTTTGGAGAAAATTGACTTTGTACATTTTTTCATACAAAACAAAATGACTTCAAAATTTTCAGGGTATTTTGATGCATTATTGGCCATTTTGGCTGGTTACCATGGCAACACATATGCTAAAAATTTTGAATTTGTATACTTTTATTTGCAATGGTAACCAACAAGAATGTTTTCTAAAATTCATTATTTACCATAATTCCAAAAGAAATTGATATTGCTTATAATATGCACTTAATTTCATCACAATTGATACAGGGAATGCTGAGATATTACAATTTGAGGTTTGGTTGAATGATATAACTTTTCTCATCAGAACCCCACATTGATGATGACATTTCTCAGTAATTAATGTCGATAAAGAAATTTGGGTCTTCCTGATCAACTAGCCTAGCTTAATCCATCACAATTTCCTCTCTAATTGGAATATTTAGATTATTCCAATAGTTTCTGAGAGGTCATGCCACACACTACAACCCAAAATTTGTCCTAAAATACTCTGGTAAAGGAAGAGTTAAAGACAGCTTTTGGCCATATTCCTACTTTTTCTTTTTTACTACTTCTACTGCTTTTGCTGTTGCAACTGCTGCTGCTTCTACTGCAGCTTCTACAGCTGCTACTGTTGCTGAAGATCTACTACTTGTACTACTTCTACTACTTGTACTACTACTACTACGGCTGCTGCTACTACTACGACGGCTGCTACTACTACTACTACTACTACTACTTTTCCTGGTCTTGCTATTTGTTCCCCTTCTACTACTTCGACTGCTCCTACTACTGCTTTCGCTATTTCTATCACTGCTGGTGGTGTTGCTAAAGCTTCTACAAAAGGTCTCACCTTTGCTTTTCACGAGATTATTCATCACCTTAAAAGAGGCGTGAGAAAAATGTGCTGCTGTCTACGTTCAGATAAAAAAATAGATGGGGTTTCCCTGATCGTTCTTTTAAAATTTCGATCCATCTCGAGTGCAACAGAGTGAAATAAAATAAAAGTGAGTGATGGAGGGAAAAGTTGGTGTAAGTGGTGAACGGGCGACGGCGGCGGTAGGTGACGACAGTCGTGTGCGGTAGCAGCAGGAAGCAAGCAAGCTAGCAAGCAAGCAGTAGTAGAAGTGGTGGTGGTGGTGGTGGTGGTGGCACCAATGGTGGTCGTGGTGGTGATGGTGTTGGTGATCCTGGTCGTGGTGTCAAAGGCGACGGCGGATGTAATGTACCCTTCCAAGAAAAAAGATGGGTCCTTATATAGTGGAGAGAAAGCTCTAATCTCGTTTTCACCTGGATCCTCCCACCCTTTTGGGGATAAGCGTGTCAGGTGGGATAACGGGTGTAACAACTGTGATAATTACCTTAATGTGTCTTACATGTCTAAGAGGATTATGGATCGTTAGGAGCTTAAGGTGTTCAAAGTCTACATACAAAAACTACAGGGGGTGGTCAACAAAAGGTAGGGTGATTTAATTGGATTACTCCCTACCAAAAGGTCCCCCTCCAAATGGGGCTTGGAGGGTCAACAAATTCCGCCCCGGCTTATGTACTGATCAGCCTGGTCCAAAGAGTACCAAAAGCAGGACAAACCTTCAACAGGACTTAGGAGGTCCATCTTATTCATTACTTTCCCCTCTCTGTTTTATGGATCATTAACATTTATCTTGTTTCCTTCTACATGAGAAAGACAACCTTTTCACCCCTTCTTACACATACCTTTTCATCAACCAAAAACCAAGAGTGATTCAACTCCACCGAAGGGAACCCGGACGGACAAAAATAGGTTCCTGGCAAATTCCTACTTATGCCTTTGCTAGTAGCAACAAAAGAAAGTGGGCAACCTGTTTGCCGTGGGTTGCGTCCTTGTAGGGTAGGATAAAGAGATCCTGGAGGTTGAGGATGGAGACAACTGTCAGGGCCTAGAGCAAAAGTACAGCCTCCATGCTAACACACCTCTTCGGCTCACCTGTTCTACCTGAGACAAGGGGTTGGACCTGACCCAGTTCAACCAATCGGCCCAAGTGGGTTAATCGCGGAGGGATTATATCCCATAAGAGTATATCATTCTCAATAAACTAAGTCTGGTGCCCTGTCCTGCCCATGGCCCCGAAAGGCGTCATGTAGCAACTAGGTCTGCTAGGATTTCCGCGGGACTCAGTGGCATCCCCAAATTGGGGCTCCGTGAAGTTGGTGGGTGGACCGGAGAATGATGAAACCCTTTCTAATAACACATGGATACAAACAAAAAAACCTACAAACAATTCCAGGGAGACCCTAAACAGGCCTCTTTCTTCCTCCTCTCCTCTGCGGGAGAGGAAAACATCAAGAGGGTAAACCCCTTCGTCCTCACCAAAACCATTGAGGGACAGATAGGCACACCCAAAAAGGTGAAATGCCTCTACCAATCAGGCCAAGTCCTAATTGAGGTAGCAACCAAAACGCAAGTCCCGAACTTGCTGAAACTTACAAAGATTGATGGCATGGAGGTGAAGGTTCAACCCCACCCCAGCCTTAACACTTCAAAGGGCGCTCTTTTTGACCGCCCAGGTATCCTAAGCGAGTGCTCAGAGCAAACAGTCTTAGACGGGCTGAGGGACCAAGGCGTCGTGGCCATCAGACGCCTGCACTCGAAGCGAGAACAGCGCCCACTAAACATTTATGTGTGCACCTTTGCCTCACCAACGTGCCCTTCGTACATTTATGTAATGTACAACAGACTCCGGGTAGAAACCTTCTACCCAAACCCCTTGCGGTGCTTCAAGTGCCAAGCATTTGGACACCACAGCGACAGATGCCGGTCGAAAGCCAGATGCCTTAATTGTGCATCGCAGGACCATGAAAAAGATAGCTGCACATCTTCCCCTTTCTGTCCCAATTGCAAAGGAGACCATGCAGCGAATTCCCCAGCTTGCCCTCAGTGGCTGCTGGAGAAAAAGGCTCTGAAACTCAAAGTTGACGAAGAGATAACTATGAGAGAGGCCCGTAAAAGGGTGCAACCAGTGCAGCCCTTCTATGCAGCTGCAACAAAGGAGAAAGTGACAACTCAGTCACTACTAGAAAAAATGAAACAAGCACCAGTGAGTGTAATGAGGGAACTCATTGTAGCCCTCATGCATCAGGTGAAAGCGGCTGAAGAAAAAGCGGCACCTGCACAAAACTCTGAGGACTTGATAATCTCTAAAACATCACCTTCTCCAGCCCAGTCTAAACATGACACTGGTCCTAAAGAGAAGTCATTGACAGAACATCATCCTCAGACACAGGCTGCTGCACAGCAAGATTCCCTTTCTGCCGAGGAGAAGGAGACCCAAGAACCTTTAACGCCAGCACCAAAAAAGACCCCTAATTCGGACAGATCACCCTCAAAGCCATCATATTCAACGGCGCTGATGGAGAAAAGCCCACTCGGCTCTCCACCAAACCAGCCTCATCGAAAGAAAAGAAAAGAGACCCAAAAACCAGAACTGGTCACCGATGCTAAAACCTCCCCATCAGGGCGAGTTAGTAAATCTAACCGCAGCCCTGTTGGCTTCCCAAGAAAATAATTATGGATAAATCAGACCCCACAACAATAGTCCAATGGAACTGTAATAGTTTTAACAGCAAACCACAAGAAATAGCCCTACTGTGTCAGATCTACAACCCCATATCCATCTGCCTACAGGAAACTAAATCAGATGTCAAACTGAAAGGCTACACAGTCTACCAAAAAGAAGGAACAATAGACCAACAAGGCAGACGCCAAGGAGGTGTAGCCATCCTGGTGAGAAGCCAATGCCTCCAGTCCCCAATCCCTCTCAACACCCGGCTCCAAGCTGTTGCTACACAGTTAACCCTCAATAAACCCATAACATTATGTAACATCTACACCCCTCCCTCACAGGAACAGAACTACCCATCAATAGAAGATCTAGAAAATCTCATCCAACAACTCCCAAAGCCTTTCTTCCTTTTGGGGGATCTTAATGCTCACAACGCCATCTGGGGCAGCCCCCAAACGGATCGTAAGGGCAAAATAATCGAAAGTCTGATGGATAGGCAAGACCTTTGTCTACTGAATGATGGCCGCCCGACCTATTATAGTGCCCCTTCCTGGACGCACATAGATATCACCCTATGTTCACCCACCTTATTCACAGACTTTTCCTGGGATACAGCGGATGACCTTCACGATAGTGACCATTGCCCAATCCTTATAAATGACGACCACCAAGGCCTCCTAAGCAGGATCCCGAGGTGGAAACTATACAAAGCAGATTGGGAGACATTCAAGAACCTCTGCAGTGAAGAGCTTAATCTAGACCGCTTCCTGCGGGAACAAGACCCAATGGAGAGCTTTACCACCCGCCTCCAAACAATAGCAACCAGGAGCATTCCCAAAACATCCGGGAAAGAAAAGAAACATGACAAGCCCTGGTTCAATGAAGTTTGCAGGGAAGCCAAGAAGAAGCGGCGTGATGCACAAAGAGTATTCCAGAACAACATGATTCTCCCCAACCTCGTTGCTTGGAAGAAATCTAAGGCACATGCCCGAAGAACTTTCCGCCAAGCTATGAAAGACTCCTGGAGAGACTTTGTCTCAAAAATTAACAACAACACTCCAATCACCAAGATCTGGAATATGATCAGAAGAATGAAGGGAAAAAATGACAGTCCCCAAATTCAGCATCTTAAATCCAATGGCCGAGACATTACAGACACCAAAGCAGTAGCAGACCTCATTGGACTCACCATTGAAGAAATATGATCCCACAATGGAGGAACTCCTCACTTCAATCACGTCAGAGAGGTTGAAGAAAGAGTCCCTATTATATTCGGTGACAATAATAACCATCCCTACAATTTACCCTTCTCAATCAATGAACTAAAGTCTGCGCTAAGCAATACCAAAAATAGCTCGGCAGCAGGACCTGATGACGTTCCCTATGAATTTCTGACAAAACTACCAGAGGCCTCCCGGGACTGCCTCTTAGGCATCATGAACCACATATGGGAGACAGGCAACTTCCCAGAACATTGGCGAGAGGCAACAGTTCTCCCATTTCCCAAACCCGAAAAAGATCTATCAAATCCCAGGAACTATCGTCCTATAGCTCTTACAAGCTGTATCTGCAAGACCATGGAGAGAATGGTCAATGCTCGACTAGTCTGGTATCTTGAAAGCGAGAACATCCTCAATCCTTACCAGTGTGGGTTTCGTAAGGGAAGATCGACACTGGATGCATTAGCCAGCCTTGAAACATATATAAGAGATGCTTTCATAAAGAACCAACAAGTGGTCGCCATCTTCTTTGATCTTGAAAAGGCCTATGACACTACCTGGCAGTATGGGATATTGAAAGACCTAAAGAAGAATGGCCTGACAGGCCAACTCCCACGATTCATTCAGAAATACCTGTCCAATAGGCGATTCAAAGTGAGGGTCAATAACACCTTTTCCGACTTCTTCAACCAAGAGTCAGGAGTCCCACAAGGAGGCATCCTGTCAGTGACCCTATTCCTCCTCAAAATAAATGAAATCATCAAAGCTCTGCCACCAGATGTTTGTCGGACACTATACGTGGATGACTTCCTCATCACCTTCCGTGGTAGAAGCATCCAGACCATCGAGAGGAAGCTACAACTATGTGTAACAAAACTGATGGAGTGGGCTGACAAGAACTGCATGACAAGTATAAGGACTATGAGACCATCTTCACTGATGGATCTCATATGGCAAACAAGACAGCCTCAGCAGCTGTAAAAGGCCTAGACTCTTACAAAGAACGCCTTCCAGATGAAGCATCTATCTACTCGGCAGAGTTGCATGCCCTGTACCTTGCACAAGACCATGTAGAAACCTCAGAGACAAAAGACCATCTGATCCTCTCAGACTCCCAGTCATCACTTAAAGCCATGCAAACAGGTGCATGGAACCACCCTCTAGTAAACAAAGTGCTGGAAAGACACCACCAGTTAACAGAGGAGGGAAAGAACATAAAATATGGTTGGGTCCCTGGCCATGTAGGGATTCAAGGAAATGAACAAGCAGACTCAGCTGCCAAGGATACCTTGGGCCAGGCAGTAGTAGAAATGCCACTTCCATCAAGCGACCTGAAGCGCAAGATCAACAAGTACATATATAACAAATGGCAAACATCATGGGACGCAGAGGTGGGAAACCAACTCCAAAAGATCCAAACAAAGGTGAACATGACCAAACCCTACAAGTGCAAGTCTAGAAATGAAGAGAAAACTATGAGCCGCCTCAGAATAGGTCACACAAGACTGACCCATGGTTACAGAATAGGGAGAGAAAACCCTCCCAAGTGTGCCCGCTGTCAGAACCCCCTGACAGTGGAGCACATCCTCATCGATTGCCAACAGTGTCCCTACAGGGCACAATACCACGCTTGTACAAGCTTGAAAGAACTATTCGAGAAACACAAACCAGAGGAAATATTGGGATATATGAAAGCCCTTGGGCTGTACAATAACATCTAGTTGAAACCAGATGATTACTTCCCCCACATAGACAAATCATACCACCATTTCCGCTGATAGTGCCTATCAACCTGTGAAGCACAGGATAGCCACTTAGTGCCGCTAAAGTGCTGTAAAACACAAATCAATCAATCAACTACCAAAAGGTGTGGGGCGCGCTGCAAACTTCATCTCAATGTATATTAGAGTACAGGGATACCCCAGGGTGCCATGTCTGTCTGCCTCTCTCTGTGACTACAAAACGTGCGTGTGTCGTAAGCGGCATAAGTCTAACAAATCAACAGAGTTTAAACCTCCTCTTGGCGCCAACCTGGAGTGTTGTGGCAACACTTTGATGATCGAAGACTCCTGCAGTGAATGGTGGGGGGACACAAACAAGAGGTACTCTTTGTGACTATGCGATCAGATCCTTCAAGTCTTTTTATCTTTTCCCTCTGGGACCAACCACGCTTAATAATCTAAGGGATCCATGCTTACAGCGACTGGCAGGTGAAAAAAAAAAAGAAGAGAAATACCCTACCAAGCGAAGGTCCCTGTGAAAATGGGCTTAAATCTCTTTTAAGTCTTTGATCGATTGAAACCTGCAGTAAAGAGGTTTATCTCGGACAAGGTACATAAGGGAGAGTGACTGCTTGTCCCCATCACACGTTCTCTGCCTCCTTCATCATGGAAACACCGACCACTCTACAGACTGTCAACTTTGAGAACGCAAGAACGGTTACAGCATCACCATATCCCCCCACGGCAATGGACTTGTATGCTTTTCTGTTCGAAGATGACGCTCACGCCGCCGCCAAAGATATTATCGACCCGTGTCTATGGTTTAACAAAGTTGCTGATGGAGGTGCTACTACTGGTGGTGGTGGTGGTGGTGGTGGTGCTACTACCTCCTTCACCACTCTACACACTGTCAACTTTGAGAACCCAATAACTGTTACATCATCATTATATCCCTCCATGGTAATGGATGTGGATGATTTTCTGTTGACAGATTACGCTGCTGACGCCGCCGAAGATTATATGGACCCATCTGAATGGTTTAATCTTTCTGATATAGGTACTATTACTATTGATGGTGTTGCTCTACAGCCTGTCGACTTTGAGAACCCAACAACTGTTACATCATCAGCATATCCCCCATGGTAATGAATGTGGACGATATTATGATGACAGATTATGCTGCTGATGCCTCGGAAGATTATATGGACCCGTCTGAATGGTTTAATCTTGCTGATTTAGGTACCATTACTGGTGGTGATGATGGTACAACTGGTGCTCATGCTAACGAGGACTTTTATATCGATGAGTACGGATGGTTGAAAGCTGCTGAAGCTGGTGCTGATGGTGGTGCTGCTGCTGGTGCTGCTGCTGGTGCTGGTGCTGCTGATGATGAAGGTAATGATGGTGCTACTGCTGCTGCTGATGCTGCGACTGATGGTGCTGGTACTGATGGTGCTGATGTTGGTGCTGATGCTGCTGATGCTGATGAATACACACCCCTTGTTACACCTGAACGTACAGACATCGCAGCCACTAAAATAGGTAAACTCACCAACTATCAAGCCAGTTTGTTTAATTTCTTGTGTCGCCACTACTGCTTGTAGGGTTGTACAAGATCCTCGTACGTTGTTCTAACGTTCAAGGTAGTACTACTACCTTACCTACTCGTATATTGTTTAAGGAGGAAAAATGTGTACTTGCGACCTGTCTTACACATGGGAAATAATCGATGCAACAGATGTTTTGTTTTTTAAAGCATCGTTGTTGAAACAACATGTACGTAAAGGCCTCGTTTCTAATCAGTCATTCAATTCTTTTAAAGAGTGTTTCAATGATGTTTTCTGGAAAGGTACCAATGTCTTCGCAGATAGATGTATAGGAGTATATCAATTTCACAATCAGGAAACCTGTCCTCTCATCAAAAGACGTTATACTTTAGAATCTACCAATGCTTTCATATTTCTTCTCGAGAAAAACTCAGACCTTTTACGACCTGTGTTGTCATGACTCTGAGAAAATATTCAACACTTTCTGTCAAGAGTGTTTAGATCGTGTGCTCTGTAGCAAGTTTCATTTTAAAAATACAGAACGCTCTACTAAGAAGTGTCATGTCCGCACAAAGTGAATGGAATACTTGGTATTATACTTCAGTAGATTTCTAGTGTAATTTAGATGAATTGTAGGCAGGAAGAATGACTTACACCATTCCTACATTTCGAAAGAATCCCCACATGAAAACCGTATACAAAGATTACACTATGTACAGTCTGAATTATGATTGAAAATCAATGTATATACTTGTAAATATATTTTATCAAATAAAAATATAAAAATTGAAAAAATGATTTTTGGTATATCTCTTTTGCATAATTAACCCCGCCCACATGACCACCCACTAATCCCCTGTAACAAGTGTGGGTAGTATATGGACATGGACTAAGACAGGGCTGACAGCTGTAACAACTGTGAGTAGTATATGGACATGGACTAAGACACTGGCTGACAGCTGGAACAAGTGTGATTAGTATATGGACATGGACTAAGACACTGGCTGACAGCTGGAGCAAGTGTGAGTAGTATATGGACATGGACTAAGACACTGGCTGACAGCTGTAACAAGTGTGAGTAGTATATGGACATGGACTAAGACACTGGCTGACAGCTGTAACAAGTGTGAGTAGTATATGGACATGGACTAAGACACTGGCTGACAGCTGGAACAAGTGTGAATAGTATATGGACATGGACTAAGACACGGGCTGACAGCTGTAACAAGTGTGAGTTGTATATGGACATGGACTAAAACACTGGCTGACAGCTGTAACAACTGTGAGTAGTATATGGACATGGACTAAGACACTGGCTGACAGCTGGAACAAGTGTGATTAGTATATGGACATGGACTAAGACACTGGCTGACAGCTGGAGCAAGTGTGAGTAGTATATGGACATGGACTAAGACACTGGCTGACAGCTGTAACAAGTGTGAGTAGTATATGGACATGGACTAAGACACTGGCTGACAGCTGGAACAAGTGTGAGTAGTATATGGACATGGACTAAGACACGGGCTGACAGCTGTAACAAGTGTGAGTAGTATATGGACATGGACTAAGACACTGGCTGACAGCTGGAACAAGTGTGAATAGTATATGGACATGGACTAAGACACGGGCTGACAGCTGTAACAAGTGTGAGTTGTATATGGACATGGACTAAAACACTGGCTGACAGCTGTAACAAGTGTGAGTAGTATATGGACATGGACTAAGACAGGGCTGACAGCTGTAACAAGTGTGAGTAGTATATGGACATAGACTAAGACACTGGCTGACAGCTGTAACAAGTGTGAGTAGTATATGGACATGGACTAAAACACTGGCTGACAGCTGTAACAAGTGTGAGTAGTATATGGACATGGACTAAGACAGGGCTGACAGCTGTAACAAGTGTGAGTTGTATATGGACATGGACTAAGACACGGGCTGACAGCTGTAACAAGTGTGAGTTGTATATGGACATGGACTAAGACAGGGCTGACAGCTGTAACAAGTGTGAGTTGTATATGGACATGGACTAAGACACTGGCTGACAGCTGTAACAAGTGTGAGTTGTATATGGACATGGACTAAGACACAGGCTGACAGCTGTAACAAGTGTGAGTAGTAAACGGAAATGGACTAAGACACTGGCTGACAGCTGTAACAAGTGTGAGTAGTATATGGAAATGGACTAAGACACAGGCTGACAGCTGGAACAAGTGTGAGTAGTATATGGAAATGAACTAAGACAATGGCTGACAGCTGTGACAAGTGTAAGTAGTATATGGACATGGACTAAGACAGGGCTGACAGCTGGAACAAGTGTGAATAGTATATGGACATGGACTAAGACACTGGCTGACAGCTGGAACAAGTGTGAGTAGTATATGGACATGGACTAAGACAATGGGTGACAGCTGTGACAAGTGTGAGTAGTATATGGACATGGACTAAAACACTGGCTGACAGCTGTAACAAGTGTGAGTAGTATATGGACATGGACTAAGACACGGGCTGACAGCTGGAACAAGTGTGAGTAGTATATGGAAATGGACCAAGACAATGGCTGACAGCTGTAACAAGTGTGAGTAATATATGGACATGGACTAAGACACAGGCTGACAGCTGTAACAAGTGTGAGTAGTATATGGACATGGACTAAGACAATGGCTGACAGCTGTGACAAGTGTGAGTAGTATATGGACATGGACTAAAACACTGGCTGACAGCTGTAACAAGTGTGAGTAGTATATGGACATGGACTAAGACACGGGCTGACAGCTGGAACAAGTGTGAGTAGTATATGGAAATGGACCAAGACAATGGCTGACAGCTGTAACAAGTGTGAGTAATATATGGACATGGACTAAGACACAGGCTGACAGCTGTGACAAGTGTGAGTAGTATATGGACATGGACTAAGACAATGGGTGACAGCTGTAACAAGTGTGAGTAGTATATGGAAATGGACTAAGACACAGGCTGACAGCTGTAACAAGTGTGAGTAGTAAACGGAAATGGACTAAGACACTGGCTGACAGCTGTAACAAGTGTGAGTAGTATATGGAAATGGACTAAGACACTGGCTGACAGCTGGAACAAGTGTGAGTAGTATATGGAAATGAACTAAGACACTGGCTGACAGCTGGAACAAGTGTGAATAGTATATGGAAATGAACTAAGACACTGGCTGACAGCTGGAACAAGTGTGAATAGTATATGGAAATGAACTAAGACAATGGCTGACAGCTGTAACAAGTGTGAGTAGTATATGGACATGGACTAAGACACTGGCTGACAGCTGGAACAACTGTGAGTAGTATATGGACATGGACTAAGACACGGGCTGACAGCTGGAACAAGTGTGAATAATATATGGAAATGGACTAAGACAAGGGCTGACAAAACAAATGAGAGAAGTATATGGGAATGGACTAGGGACAGTTCCAATCTCAGAACTTCTCATGTTATTCATGTAGGTCATTACCATAGGTACCATACTTCTGCTGGGAACAAATCTAGTGCAAGATCAAAGCCGGAAGTTGCTGATATCAACATGCATATGGTATTCCCCGGAACCAGTCTGATCCCGATCGTTGTAAGGCGCAGATTATACACAAGGATGGAGCCCTACTGCCCTTTATAGGATGTGCCCCTCAAGATCTTTACAGGGATGCAGACTTGAAGTTTTCGTAATTGTTACGATTTTGGACCCTATCACGATTTCAGGTATTACTTATAACTTTATCTCTAAATTGTATACATAGTTACGTGAAAACATAAGTTTTACTTTTGTCAAAGCCAAGTTGCCAGCATAGATTCAAGCAGCGGTTTAGGGCCTTTTGATGCAGGCCATCTGCCATGGTCTCAGCTTAGTAATTTTTCAAATCTGCCAGTTAGAAGCAGAAACATGGCCGTTTTTGTTCAATATTTTGTAGAATATATAACTAGTCATAATTGTAGAGATGCCACAGTTTGGATCAGTCCTTAGGACCCAACGCTGATTTACGTGATAAAATGAGATTTGATAATCATTGAATGTGGACAAATCCAAGTCTGACCCAGGTAAATGAATCTTTTAAAAAACTGACAAAACTGCAGTTTGTAGGTATGACTATCAGATGTAAGGCCACACCCAAAAAATAAGTTGGGTCTACGGATCGGCCTCTAAATTTCGGAAATACATTTTTTTTCTTTGAAAAAATCTTGTCTACAGATTTAGCTCGCCATTTTTCGGTGTGCCTAAGACAGAGATGCCACTCACTGGCTGACAAAAACCAGGAAAACTGGACTTTTGGACACATTTTTCCAGGAATTTAACATAATCCAATGCAGGTATCTTGGAATGAAAACCAGGAATTCCTGGTAAACCAGGAAAAGTGGAATCACTGCTAAGAGGAAAAATGCATAAATTATTAGTACAAAAGTATCACAAAACTTGATTTTTAAATAGCTTTATTTACGATGAAGTCATTCCAATACTGGATACATTATCACTGTGTGTGCTTCTCCTGTGCAACAACAATGCGTACCGGAGCCCTTTGTCTCAGTGCATTAATTCCTACATGACTTCAATAAGTGTTCTTTTGCTTTATTGTGATAACTTGAACACAAGTATATAGACTTAAAGCCATATGGCAGGGAACGCCGATCCCATAATTACTTGAAAAAATGTGGCTTAAATAGTTTAAACAAAAATCTCTGAAGACTCAGCAGTGCCTGGGGTTTCATCACATGAAATCTTGATCCACTGACATCTATACATCCATTTGGCCTTCTAATAACATGCAGTGAAATGTTTCTTTTCATAGTCGCAACTTCTTTTTGTGATACCCACACTAGTTTTGTCACTTGTTGGCTCTTATATCATGCAATTACACTTCCAGCTAACATACATAAATTTTAAAGGCGTAGGGCAAACCTATACCGATAATTAGCCTCCCAGCAATTTTGACAACACATGTCCCTAGTATCTATCAATCATTGCCTCGTGGATCAGGACTTTGAGAATCCCAGTGGCCACAATTTGTTGAGTATCATTTTAAGTGCACACGGTCGGTGAGTTGGTGACTGTGTATTGAAAAGCTACAATTATTACTTTAGATTTTTTTTTGTGCATTGCACTATTTAAAGGAATGAAATACTTAAGTGGTAAGGGTACCACTGTCATCACATCTAGGATAGTGTCAAAACTTCAAGTCTTGGTTAATTACTCTATATCTCCTTTAACATAATTAACATATATTTAATGGGATCCACCATTTTTTTTCTTTTATACGTTAAATATATCATACCATTCGCTAGCATAAAATGCTACAACTATAGTTTCCTTTAGAGAGGAATCTTCACCATCCCAGACATTCACACCAAGACACTTTGATACACGATGAAAGTTATTTCAATAGATTTCCTGAAATGGTATCTGTAGATTTTCTCTAGCTCTAAAGGTGTTAAAGCCTATGTGACTTATGCAATAGGAATTAATATTTTTCCTGTAATAAATTAGCAATCAATGTCTAGAGATTCCTATTAAGCACTCTGTTGAGATAGTGGACATTTTCAATTCTGGCATGCTTGAAAAGTAGCAAATTTCAGGAAATCACCTCTTTAATAGGTTAAAGATCACATTCTCTCTCCCATTCTTTTTTCCAATCTCCACATATATCCAATTGCCACTTCTGCCCCGTCAATCACCGTGGCCAACTTCACATTATGGCAGCTTAGCACAAGGTTCAAGCACACAGCAACATCCACTACACATTTTGTCTGGGAGGATGACTTGAATAATATACTATAATATAAACTTCAGTTTCAATACAAAAATGGAGCTGTGGATTTAATATTTACAGTAGAGACCTAGTTGTATACATTGTTCACCCAGCGCACACCGGAACTATAAACATGTGCCCAAAGGGTCAAATATTATCACTCGACCACAACGCTGGAGTATAACGAACAGCCAATCTGCATTGAGTACACATTTATAGTCGGTCGACACCTGAGAGCCCCCTGTTGAACCATTTAGGTACAAGAGTCTGTTTAGGATCCTACTGGTAGGTTGAATTTGACGTATGGCACCTCACAATCTTCCCCGTCTGAGCCGTTACAGCAGAGCTCAAAGACAAGTGCCCTGACGTGGGGTGGGATCTTCTTCTTGGAGACTTTCTTGACAATCTCCATAAGTCTACAAGGGTAAAATAAAGGTGCACTTAATAGTTTTCGGTCAATATAACTTTCAGTACAGGATTGCAAAACAAGTAAGACGTCAGGGGAACTGTACTATTGTATACACAATAGTGTGGAGAGTGAGTGAGTAATGGTTGTTTAACGCCAAGCCGACAGCTAAGGTCATATTCATGGCGGAAAAAGTACATTAGACATCACGTCACAAAGGAATACATGTGCCTGTGCCCGTGCATATGGACACCAAACACATGTAAGAAAGAGGGGACAGGAAAGAGGAGATTCAAGGAACGAATATGTGCCAGTGCCCGCGCATATGGACACCACCCACACTCAGAGAGGATAGAAAAGCAAGACATAGACCCCTTTTAAAGATGGCCTGGGGCTGGGGAGGCCCGAATAGTGTGGAGACAATAGGGATGTGTTAATTCATGTTCTAAAACGATGTCTGTACTTACATATAGGCCTATTGACTAATTGCTGACAAACAGTGAGTAATACTGATAAATATTGACTAACTGCTGACAAATAGTGGGTAAGCACCGACATATATTGAGTAGTTTCTGACAAAAAAAAAAGAGGATAAATTCTGACATAAATTGACTGATTACTGACAGTCAGTGTGTATGAAAAATTCTTAAGAAAGACTGAATTCCTTTTAGAATACTACAAAATTTTGACCAAAGATAGGAAATTCAGATAAATCTGTAGGTATCTCGAAGCAAGGAAATTGTGAAATCAGAAAAAAATTCTGAAAACTTACATCCCTGTAAATAGGCATACTGACAAATATTGACTTTCACCAGGCAGGTCAGGCCTGAGGGCACAGATTACGGTTACGTCTTTCGGGGAGAAACTCTAACGTGGCGCCATTTTAGCTTGTAAAATATGAGCAGTAAACTTTCGCATATTCAGCACCGGAACCAGGGACACACTTCCGATCATACCGTTTCTCCCCGAAAGGGTTCCCGACAGATTACAGCAAGAGGTGCTGCCACCTTGTGTTAATTTCAGGAACTAAGCTCCAGTAGACAGACACTAGAGGTTACATGGACGTAAATGCTGCCCTCTCGTGAGTCATATGGTATTCAGGCCTGCACTGAAGGTGATCTGGGTGCTGATTGGCTTAGAAATCATATGCAAGAGTGAGTGAGTGAGTAATAGATGTTTAACGCCATTTCGACAGGTAAGGTCATATTCATGGCGAGAACGACATTTACACAATTTCACAGAGGAATGTGTCTGTGCCCGCGCATGTGCACCACACACATCCGAGGGGATAGGAAAGAGAGATATAGACCCTTTTAAGTGGGCTAGGGAAGCCCGTGGGATAGAAAAGAGGAGATATAGACCCTTTTAAGTGGGCTAGGGAAGCCCGCATATGCAAGAAATATTGGTAAAATTATGAAAAAAAAAATCACAAGTGACCCCAAATAGTTCCTAAATGGAACAATAGATGAGTTTTTATATTATGCCAAGGTTTGGGGATTTTATCAGGTCTGCAAATGTTCATCTGGCTAATGGAGGTTTTGAGGCCCAAAAGGGTAGAATGGCACTTGCTGTACGTATCGCTCCCTTAGTTAAGATTTTCAGGGTTAAGCCTATCCTATATTCTAACACATTGTGTGTGAGATGGTTTAATCTTGCTACGGTCGAAAATATTACCAACGAACATTACGGGGGGCTGTTTTTGTATGTTATGCTATATAGAAACATAGAGGAAATGGAATTAGTTCCACGTAACCTAGAGCTACCTATTGCAAAAACAGTCAACTAAATTTGCCAAATATGAACCGAGTCAAATCAACCAATCAGAGCTCAGCACTAATTCAGTGCTGAGGGCCAAGGCAATATGCTAATGAGCTCCAGTCTTGGACTAACAGAGAATGGAGACGATCTTTCTTCTTTCTCATAGGGAAAAATATGAAAATAAGAATAGGGTATTTGATAAGGAATCGTCTCCATAAAAAGAAAATTTTATCCATTTTCAAGTGAGGGTGAAGCTTTTTCATACATACATGTTAAATCCAGAGATGTCAGACCTTCAGAGGTCCGTCTATTTTCAGATGTTCAAACTTTCCTAAAAAACAGACATCTCAGAGGCTTCTTCCAAATTGTGATCATAATATGGATAGAGAGAATTACATAAATCATAGATACACCCTTACAACATGCCCGTCTACTTCTAGGGAGCCTAAGGCTGAGCATAATTCAGGCTCCAGCAGGTGGAATTAAGCATGCCTTGTGCTGCCCTCTAGCTTTTTCTAGACAAACCACCTTTAAGAGATCAGAGGATCTCTGAAATCTCATTTCAGAGGACATGAATCTAAGGTTGCTGATTGGCTGAAATTCTGATACAGTGTTTTTAATTGAATTTCTATAACCATCCACTCCAGAGAGGTTTTAATGGTTTTGAGTGAGGGGAATAGATTGAAATGAAGACAAAACGGGTGCTTTTTATAGCATAATACATTGGGAGAATGGGTGTTTTGCTAACACCCAAAATCTTTCAGAGGTTGAGCACATACCCAACTGACATCTCTGTAAATCTTAACACTGAATTATTAAACAATTTTTTCCCCTAAATTAGTCAAAATATACTGTAGCGACAGCGCTATGCTGTTGCGGGGATCGGCGGGGAAGGCTGGTACGTCCCCGCACCACGAGGGGGCGCGCCGTCCGCAGCGCCTATATATTGCGCTGCGGGGGCGGCCGGGAGTTAGTCTATCTCTGTGTTTCGTCGAGTGCAGACTGCCAGCCCTCCCCGCAGAGCCTGACTGGAGGAACGACGAAGGGTTATTGCATCAAATACAAGCTCTTGGCCTCAGGTGCCCTTGTTGTACTATTGGCTTCATAATATACGGGTTATTCCCACAACCATACGTGGCTAGTCTCCGTCTCTTACTTCCCTGGGTTCGCTCTAACGTTACAATACTTTCAACTGACTTTTAGTTAACAAGTAAGACAGACCGAGTTGACTTAATTAACAAGTGGGTACCATTGTAGTATCATATGTGTACTTACGATGTGTCCATGCGCTCGTTTGTCTTAGCGGGTGACATAAAGAAGGCATACAGCATACAGACTCCCTGAGACAACATCGTCACTTCCAACTTGTGCTCGTTCTGTGAAATTCAGGGCAAAAGGACACAATATGATTTTTAGAATAAGAGAAACACAGAATCTCCAGGAAATAGGTGGAGGCTATTCGATTATTATTGAATCTGTGAGAATTATAATCTGACCCAGTTCAAAAGTATATCAGGGATGAAAATAACTGGGCGAAAAAATTCAACGACATGCATTGGCACTGAGGGCTCAGGGTTAATTTTCCCGCGTTTTTTTTAAAGGCGTCCAAACCGTCTCACTTTTAGACGCTGTTTTTGAAACACATAGGAACAAAGAGAAAAGTCCAGTCTGGAGGTAAACCTATGGAGGACTGGCTTGGAGAAGATATTTTTTAATGAAATGACTTTTTTCTTTACTTAATTTTGTATGAACTCATGGATGGATATTTAAATTTTTTTTCTTTACTGTGACTAAAGACTGATATATAAACTACTCATGTATGGTAATTTTATTTGTTTACATGCTTTGTTTCTTGTAGAAAATTGAGATTGAAAATTGTATAACTGACTTTTTTCCAATGCCACCACCTACCCGGCGGTATAGACTTAGGGTGGTCCCTGAGCCAAATATCCCTAAAATGCTCTGTAAGAGCCCCTTATATATATGTTGTGTACAGGAATGTATACATCTTTAGAATGTGAAAATCTCTGAAATCAGAAGATCTTACCTGGAAGTAATCTATAAATTGCCGTAGCGTCATGTCGCCCTGAACCTCAAAGCGATCCCAGAGTGTGAACTCCTTTTCATTATACTGAAACAACAAGGGTTTAAATCTAAATCCAAATACATGTACTTCAAGAGGGAAAAATAGGAATGCATTTAAAAGTAAAAGTATTGACACCCCGAATATTTGTCAAATTCATTTTAGCATAACTATTACAATATCTTCATATCTTATTGAAAGCATACCTTGTTCTTTGGAGCCTCAATGGGCTCTGAGAAACCGAAGAAAGGCAGAGCGAGGTTGACAAAGCCATTCTTGAAGAAATCAGGTTTCGTATGACCTTGGGCCAACTTGAACAGTTCTAAGCACACAAGGCCGGTCACTAAGGATGTCGTGGTGGCAATGGCAGGGATGATTTTACCAGCAATCAGCTTGCTCTGTACATAAAAAGAAAATTTTCATTCTTTTACATTTCACAACAGTAGATACATTTCCATTATTCCAATATCAGATTGCGTTTTTTCAATGGAAACCAGCGATCCGATATCACTTAAGAGTGTGGAATAAAGGATATGTTAGAAGTATTTCATACACATGACAAATGGGTTCGGCACCAAAGTTCCTAAAAATGATCGTTCTTGAGATGCAAAGGAAAATAGTTTGCAGGTGATTTCCTCATACCGCATTTGCATGTTACTGGGAAATGCAGTAAATTCAGTCCTGAAAATAAAAGTTGGGAAAATTTCTCTCTGAAACGCGAGCCTTACCTTGTGTTTATCTGCGGGCTGGATGCTGTAGTTCTCAGCGCGGAGGTTAGATGTCGCTGTGATGAAGTCCATGTGAAGGTTATTATCATCGTCCTTCTCAAACTCAATCGGTACAATCTTCACGCCACGAACCTCCTCTGCTTTGGGCAGTTGGGCTGCAATGTCCTCGGGGTCTGCCATTTCTATAATAAATCATTTAAACTAAATTTCAGTAAATGTGCTTTTTTTTTGCATAAACTAGGAAGACCAAATTCCCTGATTTTTAATCTTTTTTTTTTTTTTTATATATTTATACATATTTTTTTTACCATTTTCCCCATATGGTGGGGGCCCCAGTTTATTGAGAACCCCAAACTTAAATGTGACGGCATGGTACTAGCAGTAGACATTAGATATGACTCACCTACAGCGTTGTTCCGGGCCTGGGCCTCAGCGTCTGTGACGTCAATCTTGACTCCTGAGCGAGGTTTAAAGACTGGTACCTCCACCTGCTCTACAAGATCGACAACCTGCACAGAGTCACGATTCTGGGGGATACCGTACATTTCAGCTCGCAAGTTGGAGGCAGAGAGGATAAACTGAATGTGGACTGGCTGTAATGGAAGAAGAGAAATTTAAAGAGGGATATTCATATGTTATAATCTGACACAGATTAGACTATCCATGATTGATTGATTGATTGATTTGTGTTTTACAGCACTCTAGCGGCACTAAGTGGCTATCCCGTGCTTCACAGGTTGATAATTTAATATAAAATTAATCGAGTACTTACCTGTAAGTATGAAGATTAATTGTTGTTCCAGGAGCAAAGATAGATCGTTGCGGGGTACATAGGAGATGCGCATGCCCAGATCCGTAGATGTCAGACGTCCGCTGGCAGTGAATCAATCGCTGAAAGAAATCTCATTTCTGGTACATAGGAAATCAATATCTATACTATTCAATTGTCGTAGTTATATAGATGAATTCGTATCGTCGAATAAGATCTATATATAGATATTATATTCAAAAATGCTTGAATATTGTAGATTAATGATTATGCCTGACTGTCACTAATCTATTCATCCTAGGGAGGATGGGTGGGCCTATGTACCCCGCAACGATCTATCGTTGCTCCTGGAACAACAATTAATCTTCATACTTACAGGTAAGTACTCGATTAATTTTATATTCCAGAGCGCAACGATAGATGTCGTTGCGGTCTATCATAGGAGACTTTAAAGTTCAGCTGATTCACTGCCCATTTCCATAGTCCTATCTTATCTGTTTACTAATTCCCACAAAGGACTGTAACACAGGACTGTTTAGGAAAAGTGAATAATTTTATTCAACCTGACTCTAACAATAGTCAGGCGAAGAAGAAGAAAAGTGGTTGTTCTCAGCCAACCAAAAGAAAAGGCTAATTTTCTTTTACCCTTATCTGCGGGTTTCAAAAGGCAAAAACAATGCCAAATCAAAAGACTAACTGATTTAATCAAGTGGAGCACCTAAATATGGTGCTAACAATCTCACATTGAGTATTTAGCAAGAATACTTATGGGAAAAATCTCCCCTTTTTAGGTGTAACCTCTTATGGGAGCATGAATCAATTTGTACAGTCACTCAATTGAGTCCTCCAATAAAAGTCTGGCAAGAGTTTTAGGAGGGTTGGGCTTCTCAATGGGTTTGTTGTAGTGCTTCGCCATGGTCTTGGCATTTTTCCAAGATCCATGGCGAAGCAAGACAGCAGTGGATACACCGAGTCTCCCTCCAGCAGAGGTGCTAGCACCCCTGGTGGAGTGAGCTCGGTATACCCTGGTGTCGATTCCAGCCGCAGTAAGTACCGCGAGGATCCACCTCTTTGAGGAGTCCTGCGTGATCTCCTTATGTGGCCTAATGTAGGACAAGAAGAGCGAATGCTTCATTCGCCCTTTCTTGTCCTTTCTGAAAGGCTTCGTGATCTGAACGTATCGTTTCAAAGCACAGACGACGCACAGAGTCTCCTCCTCATGGAACGGTTCCAGGACCAGTTCCTTGAGTGGTTCCCCCGTACGTGCTGTTTTCATTAGATTCTTTAAAACGAAACGCACAGAACCCGAGGCCGAATAAGTCATATTTCGGAGATCAAGTGCTGGAATGACTTGACCCCGTTGGCCTGTGACTAGCATAATCAACATGACTAACTTGAGACCCAACGACTGAAGGGACAGGGTCTCGTTGGCACCCCAACGCCGGAACATGCTGAAAACCAGCCTAACATCCCAGAACTGGGAATATCTGGGAGAAGGAGGATTCCTTCTGTAGGCGGTCTGGACGGCCCTGCGTACCCAATAATGGGTACCCATGGTCGCCCCGTTGTCAAGGTTTTGCACTAAAACCGACAACGCACATCTTGTAGCGTTAATGGTGCCGAAGGCCTTGCCCTTTTCCGAAAGAAGCCGTAAGAAACGGCACACCTCAAAAGGGGAAGGGGAGCGATAGGAGACATGGTGAATTATGCAGAAAGTGGCCCACTGACTCATGTATGTCTCATACACTTTACGTGTACCAGCAGACCAGCTTTCTAGCAAGAATTCAGCGGTCTTCCTATCACACCCCTGGTTCTGAATAAGGTCAAGTTTCACAGTCTTAAAACCTGAAGGCCTATGCCTCTTACGAACCCCCCTCTTCCCTTCGATTCTAGATTTCCGGGACGAGGGTGGATTTTGATGCTGGGAAACTTGTGAATTAGAGGATACCAGGCCCTGCCCGGCCAGTCTGGCACTACTAAAACCAGCTTGTTAGGTTTCTTGCTTCTGGCCTTCCTCACGACTCGTGCGACCAAACTGAAAGGAGGGAAAGCATAAGCATTAATTCCCTCCCAAGACATGGTAAATGCATCAACATGGGATGCTCCTGGGTCTGGCATCCAAGAGCAGTAGAGGTCACATTTGTGATTTAGCCTGGAGGCAAAAAGGTCCCACTCTGGTTTGCCCCAGATCCTGCATATTCTATTGAATATGCGATCATTGAGGCTCCACTCGAGATTGTCTTTAAAGACCCGGGATGCTCTGTCCGCTTTGATATTCAAGATACCAGGGACAAAGGATGCCGTGATCCAGGACCTTCTTGCCTCAGCCCAACCCCAAATGAGCCTAGCAATTTTGTCACATCCAGGAGATCTCACTCCACCCATCTTTGACACATAGTGCAAGGCGGTCATGTTATCCGTGCGTACGTGTACATGGATATCCCTGACTCGCCCTAAGCTATGCAAGGCTAGGTTGATTGCACAGAGTTCAAGGACATTAATATGGTCCTTTTCCTCCGGCAACCATCGCCCACCTATAGTATGATCACCGAGATGGGCTCCCCAACCTTGCATGCTGTGTCAATGGTGATGTCTGGAGTGGAATTTCTTATTGAGCAGGGGTTTTGAGAGTTGTTTAGCCACCATCGGATATCTTTCTTAGCTTCTAGGTCTAATTTCATGGTGGCTTCATATTTCCCTTTATTTGCTTTCAAGGCTCCGTTTTTACAACGTTCTAGAGCCTTGTAGTGGCTCATGCCATACTCTACTCCCTTGGAATAAGCATTGAACATACCAACCAATCCAGCCACCTCTCTAATGGTTGGATTGCGGGCATGTAGGATTTCTGATGCTACTTGCTGGACTTTATCTAATTTCTTAGCAGGTAGCGACACTGTCATCTCTTCTGTATTAATCAGAAATCCTAGGAATTCCAAGCTGGTAGAGGGTGTCATGACTGATTTTTCTGGGTGCACTACAAAGCCCAGAGAATCGAACAGATGCGCCAATTTGGTTGTGGCTTCTTGACATTCAGAGAATGTCTCCCCTATAATGAAAGTATCGTCCATGTAGGGGAAGGCCATAAACCCTTGTTGGCGCAGAGTGCAAAAAATGGGGGATAATAACTTGGTGAAAATTCGAGGAGCACAAGATATGCCATTGGGGATCACTTGGTACTGAAAAAGCTCATTGTTCCATACGAACTTCAGATATTTCCGGTCTGATTCTCTGATCGGGAAAGTGTAGTACGCATCTTTCAAGTCAATGGATGCCATGTACACACCTTCACCTATCAGGTTAATAGCAGTGTCAAGATTATTCATCTTGAAATGTTCATATGGCACGAGGTTGTTCAGTTCCGTGAGATCCAGGATGATACGGGTATCTCCATCGGATTTCGCAACAGGGAAAATGCAAGAAATCCATTGGCCCTCCTCATCCTTTACCTTTTCTATAACACCTTGGGCAAGCATTCTGTCAATTTCTAGATCTATTTTACGCGGATCATAGTCTTTCAGATCATAAGGTCTAGGTACATGTTTTTGGTGTGGAAAAACATTAAACTGAATTTCAATTCCACCCACATTGCTCAGAACCCAGGGGTCACTTGTGACAGTTTTCCAATTGTCCAAGAAATGGACAGTTTGCCCACCAAAAAAGTTTTCAGGTGTATTGGAAAGGCAAAGGTTGTCCTTCACAGCACGCACCTTTACTTCTTTCCTCTTTTGGAGGAGCTGCCGCGACCTCCTCGACCACCCCGGTTGCTGCGACTGGATTGGCTGTTGCCGCCTCTCGCGTATCCGCGGTAGCTGCTGCGATAACTTGATCGCCCGCCGCCCTTCCTGTTTCGGTCGCCTTGGCGAAAATCCTTTGTGCGTCTGAACCCTTTTTTGGAGCCTCGCCTTCTAGGGGCTTGTCTGAGTTTCAGAATCTTCTTCGTAAACTCTCTGTCTTCCGCCGTTTCTGTTACGATGGACTTCGCTTCGGCGAACAGGGTAGCACCACCCATTGGGGCATCCATAATTTCTTGTTTTATGTCCTCTTGGATCTTGTGGCGCAAGTTCTCTCTTCGCCTACGTACAAGAATATTGTTTGCGTATCCCATGAGTTCGATACAGTCTATTGCACCTTTTGCACACTCATTTAGCTGATCGTCCAAATCGCCCCTATCTACCATCAGAGAGATGACGGGGATTACCGCAGTCATCGCGGCCATAATGGCGGACTGGGCCTTAGCCATGTACTCATCGGGGACGATCTCTCTTTTTTCCAGTCTTTTCTTTATGGAGGCTTCAAGTACCGGAACGACCATGGCAGCCACATTTTTGGGTGGAGGGTATTCATCGGTTACCTTTGGTTCACACTCTTTGGCGTTGGCATTCAACAAAAGTCTCTGGATAGTCGCAGCAAGTCCAGTCTGAATAGCGGAAGATTTCTTGGGTCCGCGCTCTTTGCTGAGAATCTCTCTAGCTTTATCAGTAAAGGCACCACTTCTCTGACCTTCGAAAGGGTCTTCAGCATTGTCAGAATCATCCTCGTGGGTATGATCATCTTCCTCTACAGACTGTTTTTTCTTTTTGGGTCGCTTTTCTGCCTCTTCACTCATCTCGCGAAGGCGTTTTTTGGTTTTTGGGAGGCGCTTGGATTTTTGCCCTCGTGACCTTGAGTAGGACCTGGACCTACGTCCACGTGACCTGGAACGAGATCTGGACCTACGTCCACGTGATCTAGAACGAGATCTGGACCTACGTCCATGTGGCCTGGAACGAGATCTGGACCTACGTCCATGTGACCTTGAGCGGGACCTGGTTCTATGCCTGCGTCCACGTGATCTGGATCGGTTCCTAGATCTGTGTCTGCGTGAGTGTGAGCGAGAGCGAGATCTAGACCTTGTCCTATACCTGCCTCGTCTCGAGCGTGATCTGGATCTGGTCCGAGATCTGCGGTCATGAGAGCGTGATCTAGAGTATCTTGTGTGCTTTCGACGACCTCTGCTCTTCTCTCGAGATCTGTCGGGGCTAGATGATTCATATTCATCATCTTCTTCGTCATCGTTTCCTCGATGATCTGAGCTTTGCTGCTCTTCTTCTTCCTCATCTGCCTCTTCCTCATCATCATCTTCTTCTGCTTCAGACAGTTCATGGTCTTTGACAGATGATTTAGGCTTTGGCGCATGTTTCGCCTTTTTATCAGGTACTTTGGCAGGAGGGGACTTCTTTTTGGGAGCCACTCTCTTTTTGCTTGGTTTGGGACTCTCAACTGACGAGTCCAATTCTTCGATCTCATCCCCAGTGTGGACTTGGGCTTTAGTGATAACTTTGCTGCCTTCCGCCTTCATGATGGCGTTGATTACTGCCGTCTGCTGTCTAAGCGACGTAACTTTTTTCAGGACTTGTGGAAGTTTAACCACCATCAGAGGCATCTGCAAAAATTCAACAGAATTTTTGTATTAGTTATTGGTTTTAGTTATAAGCATTTATAACTACTCAATAACATCACAAGCAAAGGATTTTTGGGCATAAGGTATGGGTGTTTTTGAATTTACTATTCAAACCTTACCATTTTAACCCCAACTGTGACAATTTCTCCAATGAAGAAATTTTTCGGCATAAGGTGTAGGTGAAAATATTTTACAGTACAGTCACCTATAAACCTGGCTTGGACACAGTTTTGACTTGAACTCTCACCGAGGAAGTAAGTCAATAATTTCTCTAACTGAGAAATTTTTCGGCATAAGGTATAGGTAAAATCATTTTTACGCTTCACAACCTATACAGCCTTATTTTGACACCGTTCTTAAGACTTCTGCCCTCCCCGGGGAGGCAGGTCAAAATTTCAAACGAAATCGAAAAAGTTGAATTTATCAACTTACCATAATTGTGCCAGGGGGCCACAATATATGGCGGTGTCAAGGTCACAGTACACCCAACTCCTCTGACAAGTCCTACCACAGGCCGGGACTGTTCAAACTGGAGTTACTGTTAAGAAATGTACCCAAATTTCAATAACAGTGGCTATCTGTACAGCGAGCACAGATTCAAGCGTCTTAGTTGGTGTAGGCAACCTCCCTGATACACAGCCATATCAATCACAAGTCAGTCTGTGAGAAAAAGGATGGCTGAATGCCACTTCATTTCATCAGAAATTAATGTGGAGACCTGCAGCGGTCCGACTTTGAGTGTATCAGGCACAAAATAATTTTAATATACCATAGGTTAAGTCCACCAGCTCAGAACATAGCCAGGTGGGTCAACAGACTGAACTCCATCAAGAGGCATATCTGTGACTATCTAACCAGTGCAAAGGTCTACTAAAATTATTTCGTTTGATGATGTCAACTCAGGTTCCAGATCATGAACCTATGGGTAGATTGACAAACATCAAGTGTCAATCAAGGCTTCAGAACACAAGCCTAAAATTGACAAACTTGGTTAGTTTTGGAGATAAAAGAGGTAAACTGACAGGTAAAAGGAAGCAGAAATCCTCCTAAGTTACCCTTAGCAGGAGTGTGGAGGTAGATAACCTCAACCACCACCCCAGCAGGCAGACTGACACTAGAGTGACAGTACAGGCCTTGGTCTATGGGAACTACCTCTATTATCGCCCAAAAACAAACAAACAAAAACATAACATACAAAGCAAACCAAGTAAAAAAGGACAAGAAAAAGGTGAAAACGATGGAAAAACAGAGTAATCTCACAGTTTTTGGAAGAAAATCCGTCTTAATTGCACCAAATAACAATATAAAAGAGAAAACGGCGAGCCGAGACGAAAAGTTCGGCGCCGACCGGAAATAGACGGAAAATACCGGAAAAAGCCGAGGATTTTGCCGCCAACCGGTTCTACGTATTGTTGGTGTCGTAAAAGTATACGAAATCGTAATTTCGATCAAAATAAGACGGAAAATGCCCAAAAACAGTAGATATTAACAAGAATAGAAGGATTACTCTTTAAAAAATCAAAAAAGGTGGGAAAACTCGCCCAAAAGTAGAACGATCGGGATAGGAACCCAACTTCTTCTCCGTGATCGGCGGGAAAACAGAGATCGTTGCAAAAATTGAGAAAATTAGCCTAAAGAGGCCTAATCTTAACTTTTCAGGCGAGTTAACCCCCCTAAGACATAATAAAATCAGATATGAAAAATGGAAGTACTAAAAATTGCCAAGACTCACTCGAAATTGTAAGCCAAATTGCGAGTAGTCCTCCTCCTATGGAAATACACAGCAGTCTGACATCTACGGATCTGCGCATGCGCATCTCCTATGATAGACCGCAACGACATCTATCGTTGCGCTCTGGAACAGAGGAATGTGTCAGTGCCCGCGCATATGTGCACCACACACATCCTGAGGGGATAGGAAAGAGGAGATATAGACCCTTTTAAGTGGGCTAGGGAAGCCCGAGACTATCCATGAGGTTTTACTATTGTTTCAGAACTCAAATCTCGTCATCATCACTACAACACTGGCAAGTTATCGAGGACTTCATTCATGCATAATAACGACACAAAGACATTAAGTGTGGTAAAGAAATGACTTACATTTTTACTATCAAACTCTAGAGGCTTGGGACACCGTTTGGGCCCGGACCAGAATGGCGCTCCGGAGCTTGTCTTTTGGTCGGCGGGAAAGTTAAACAAAAGCTGCTGAATGTTGTTACTGTAGTTCTCCTGGAAGTACAACCGCGCCCACTTGACGCAATCCGCAAAGGACTCTGGACGCTCATCTACCAACACTCGTTTAATTGTGTCTAGTGTCTCTGCTGGCTGCATACCCTGTTGTTTGAGGGTGCGCTCAACAAATTTGGGGTCGTTAAGAAACTGGTGAGTGGTCTCAGCACCTTGAAAGAATATGCCTTCAAACTGATCACGCGCCCACTGAAAGACATAGCAAGAGAGCATGAGAAAGCGTGCTTTTTTCATATGTGATTGATTTGTCAGTGTGTAACAGACAATGATTTTTACGTCATTATATGAAGACAGTAAAATGACTGACTACTATTTGTGTAACCCAGGGGTGTGAAATGCCAAATATGAAATTCTCTGAAGAGCTTCACGACAATGTCTAGGTTAAGTTCTAAAGCAGAATACAGCTATCAAAATCGGGCCATTGGTCAATTTCATAGCAATCTTTTGGTGCCCAGGGTTTAAGTTTGATTTTGGAAAATTAACATAATCACAATTTGCAAAGGTATCAGATATTATCGGAACGGAAATGCAATGTCAGACCCCCCCCCCCCCAATATGAATCGTAAAAAGATTTCTCAGTGGATTTGCACAGTTCTCAGGTACTGTCTTTTTGAGGACAAAAATCTCGGATTCCCGATATTTCTCGGAGATTTCACACCCCTGGTAACCCTATTTCAACAGCACAGGTCACCTTCCCAGCCAGAAAATTACGATATACATCCAATTTATGGATGAATATCTGTTACCCAGGGGTGCCCGCATATCTGTGCACCAGACACACAGAAGGGACTGAAAAGATGAGATTAAGATCCCATTAAGAGTGAGTTGACTCCACTTTACCTGTAATGTGTGTTCGATGGCGTTGGGGAAGTTTTTCAGTGTACAGATGGGGATGGACTTCTCTGGTGGATCTTGTGAAGAGGAATAAGACTCGGTGACGTGTGGGATCACGACCTGCACATTACCCTTGGTACCAAGAGTACCGGACTCCAGTAGCGACTTACTGTAGTATACGCACCGTCTGTCCATGTACATACCTGAAGTACAGTGTAAAGAAGTTATTTCTTCCCGATCGCAAACAGTTTTGATTTTTCTTGCAATTTCTCATTTCTACTGGTATTTGCCTTGAAAATCTGGCCAGGCACCAAATATATTTTTAGTGATTACCCCCCGCCCTTAAAGAAGACCAGTGCTAATTCAAAACTCAGGACTTAGATGCAACATTACGGTATATCAAGACAGGCTGATTTTATCACTGTACATTGACAATTTGAAGTAACCAGACTTTTTTTTTAAACTTGGCCAAGATTTTTCAATTTTTCTTTTTTTATTTGTTTCTTCAAATTGTAATGATGCATGCATGAAATCGAGCCCTACATTCATCATACATGGGATTGTTTTCAAAAATATCCGAGATGGTGTCACTTTCCCCTCACTGCGGTATCATCATTCATTTGTTAAATTGAGATGGATCTTGTGGGATAGACATATGAAAAGTCTAAAAAACCCACCCACTTTTCTTAAAATGTTAAATTTGGTCACTGGATATGAACAAATCACAGGAATGACAAATTTAGCCTTCAAATAGCCGAGGTTTTGCTATATATCCTGCAGAATCCGATGCATGATTCATGCGCCACACTATGCTTATACATTTAATTTCCATAGATGGATGGATTGTTTCAGTAGTTTTATATACGGCGACCGTTATCGAACTCTGACTTTCAAAAGATCTCTATCATTTGTGATAAATACACTCCAATTCTGTTTATTCAATAGACGGCATAAGCTAGTTTTGGACAAATCTACATCATTAAAATCAAACTGGCATCCACTTACGAGCATCTACGTTGTCCAGGGCATTGGCTACACCAGAGAGTCCCTCAAAGAACTCATCAGTATAGATAGATTCTGTGTCGGGTCCTACCCGGTTCTCATGTGATGTGATGTTAAAGTTGGGGTTCATTGTCTTAGCTGCTTTAGCTGCTGTGCCAGACTTAGGTTTCTGAAACAAGATCGACAGATTACAGTTTTAATAGTTTCTAAAGAATCTAACTGCCATTTGAACTGACTTTTATCTGCTGTGTTCCAACTATTAATTCAGAGCCTAAGTCACCAAATCTAAGAGATGTCAGATTTAAAAAATTCACCCATCAACTTGGATTGACCTAGGCAGTGGCACATGTAAGACTATGTTGTGCATGCGCCCACCTGCACTCAAAAGTTTGCTTGCCCTTCTAAGACGTCAGATTAAACCAAAAGCAGTGGGTGCGCCAACTCCTCTTATCCTAAAGTAGGGCTCACCGTCTCCTTTTAGAAATCATGATCTGCATCTGCTAGGAATACCTTTGTACATTAGCTATGTTATGACCTACAGATGACCTTGTATTGACCCTGTGTTGACCTTACCTGTACATCTGCAGGTCTGAACAAGAACTGCCTGTTGAGATTAGACTTCTCGATGATGTCCATGTCTGTGATCGTCACCATACCCTCAGGTCCACATGCCAAACCGATCATCGCCCAGTTTTTGAGCATCTCACAGCCAATGGCGCCTGCTCCTACCTAAAAACATCCGATTGTTTGGAGTGAGTGAGTGAGTAATAGATGTTTAATGCCATTTCGACAGCTAAGGTCATATTCATGGCGAGAAATACATTACACAATTTCACAGAGGAATGTGTCATTGCCCGAGCATATGTGCACCACACACATCTGAGGGGATAGGAAAGCAGAGAAATAGACCCTTTTAAGTGGGCTAAGGAAGCCAGCCGATCGTTTGGATAATAAATCGTTAAGTGCATTTGTTATTGTTCGGACAGGATGGAAATTTTCCGCAGGGAATGGTCTATGTTCCCCCATCATAACTTCATTCGATAAAATAAGCACTCCTAGAAAAAATATTATTTATAAGTACTACTTTGTGTTTTGGGCCATCACAAGAGTAAGCTTTGAGTTATCGCGTTTGTAAAATGAGGCCAAAAGGAGTGAGTGAGTAATAGATGTTTAACGCCATTTCGACAGCTAAGGTCATATTCATGGCGAGAACTACATTACACAATTTCACAGGAATGTGTCATTGCCTGCGCATATGTGCACCACACACATCTGAGGGGATAGGAAAGAGGAGAAATAGACCCTTTTAAGTGGGCTAGGGAAGCCCGAGAGGCCAAAAGGAAGGGGTGAGGGTAGGTACACTATTAAAGAATGTAGAATACTGTATATGTAACTTAGTCACTTACCAGGAAGTATTTCATGTTTCCAAGTTTCTCCTGGAACTTGTCACCAAAGACAGCGATTTGGGCATCATACCGGCTGTTCCTCTGTGAAATCAAAAGTATATGGTTATTCCAAAGAAGAATGGAAAAAGCTAGGCACATTTGCCATAGCACTGCTATTTTGTATAGGTCAAACCCTTTTCATCTTGAATTTGTGGCTCTGGTTTTAAATCTTATTTAGTGTCAACAGGCTCATTGAAGGAAATGGCTACCGGGTAACATCTTCTTTAGTCCTCATTTTCCTACAGTGACGGGAATGCCACTCACTGGTATCTGAAAATTCGGAAATTTTCCTCTTCTCTACTTCCGAAAATGTGGCATCTCTGGGCAATACACATGCTATCTATAGCTTGCAAACAAAATATTTCTATTACAAAAACGCCTCAGTTTCCTCACTCACCGGTGCGCAGGACTCTTCTGTGAGGTCTGATTCGTCAGCGGGAAGACACTCGAGTGCATCAAAGTAAAGCCATTGTTGGATTGGTGTGAACTTAGCTGAACAAGCCTTCATAACCTCCTGTGCTGCAATACCACCGATAACAGCATCCATCGGGGCCAGAGCACCTGTTGCTTGGAAGGCGAATTTCTCAAAGAGCTTCTCGTCTAGTTCTTCTTGTTTGGCGTCACCGGCATTGGCGTTGACTTCCTTGGCTACTTCTAGGAATGCAGCAGCATCAGCCTGATCAAGAATTCAAAATGGAACTTTATTAAGAAAAAAATTGATAAGACTTTCTTAAATTTTCAAAAATACTGGTGTAGTGGTCAGCAGAAAATGTCATGGAGAAACCGGGACTCGAACCCGGGACCCTCCAACTTCGAAGCGGCTGCTCTTCCTCTGAGCTATTTCCCCTGGCCTGACATTTCCACCTTCCATCCACACCTGGATCGGTATGATACACACTAGGGGGGGGGGGCAGTGATTACCCGGAGACCTGCCCCTGGGGGTCTGCCACCGAGTACAGGGAATTACTGCCCCTACACTCCTCCCCATCAGCTTCAACCAACCCTGCTCCTCCAACCCAACCTCCAGCAGGTGACTAGTTCACCCCTAGCAGGCTGAAGCGTTATCTGTATCATACCGACCCAGTTCCCGAGTCCTCAATCCATGATTGCGTTAAGATACGGGGTTCCCGTACCTTCAATCCGTGATTGCGTTAGGATGCTCGGTTTCTCCACCAATGTAGTGGTCAGCGGAAAATGTGGCAGACCCCTGGGGGTCTGCCACCGAGTACAGGGAATTACTGCCCCTACACTGGTAATTATTTTAGTTTATGAGGATAGACAAAGACCTCAGATTGTGCCATAGCGAGCAAATCAATGAACTACATTTATGCATCATGCTGACATTCTGGCATTGATGTAGTCCTGAAGGATCAGCATGATGCAACATTGTATGGTTTACAAATCTACACAGTATTTCCCTGACCAACTTGGTTACTAGTCCATTATCTTAAACATACCGCGCTCCTTGGTTTGGGGAGGGCTCCATTCTTCTCTGCATACTTGTGCAGAGCCTGGTAGGCGATATGCAGCTGGCCGGGACGGTCAAACTTAGCAAAGTCTGTGATCATTTGTTCTGGGGCCTTGATGGACTCAGAGAAGGATTTCTGAAAAGAAATATAAAGGTGATTGAAATAAAAAGTTACTGACATAACCTAAAGCTTGTATTATTATCATCTTCCCAGACAAATATCCAAATATTGGAGCTAAAATTCTTAAAATCAACTGAATCAATTTCTTTAGCTCTGTAGTTTTCATTTAATGTCTACTTACAAAGCTGATCTCTTTCGGCATCTTGACTTGTGAGACGATACCACCGCGGACGTATGTGGTGCAGCCAGTGGTGTCGCCGATACTGAAGGTGTATGGACCTGTGAGGAACAGACGTATGTTTGCTTGTTTGTAATTCTTTTATTTATACAGGCTATAGTAGAGGGTAATACCCTTTTTTGATACCAAACCTTTTATAACATTATCATTGTATAACGATCATTTCAAATGTAAATAAGCGTACAATAATCCAGACCAACATAGGTCGGAGAAAGAAGTCATAGGTCACCGCATTTGCGAAGACATGAAATTATTCCCATATGCACCTAACGTGTAAACCAGTTTTGTTGGAATTTCAAGGCCTATTGCCATCGTAGTAAGTGAGTAATAACAGTGTAACACCCATTTTGAATATCAAGCAGGAAAGTCAATCACATAAGAAAACAGGCTAATTTCAATTTAAGTAACTAGCCTCAAAACATCAAAGCCATGCAGGCCCCCCTCCCTTAGAAAACATTCTGAATGGATCTATGAAACAGAGAAATTACATCTTGGCTTTAATTAACAAGGGTTCGCGTGGTCTACACTTCAAGGATCCTCCCATTGTGTGCTGAGGTTAACAGCGCTGAACTAACCTAGCACATTGATCTTGCGGGGTTCACACTCGTTGAGTTCAGTCATGCCCTGGACCTCCCTGAAGGTGACATAGTCTCCTGACTCATATCCGTGTCGTGTCTCGTCGACACAGGTCACGACTCCCTCCTTGTCCTGAGTTATGGCGGCGACCATGTTGCTGATTGGCTGCTCGCCATTTGTGTCATTAACTATGAACTTATCTCCAAAGTCACAGAAGATTTGACTGCAAGATAAATATGGCTTTTATTAAAATACAGGGCTTAAAGGTTTTTATTTGAATTTTCTATATTCTAGTAATATGTTTGAGAAAGCAAGGTATTACAATACAACATGATGTCTATTAAATCATCCCTCGACTGAGTAGCAAAGGGTGCATGAACGTAACAACATTGATATACTCGAGAAACCTGTTCAATGGTCATCAAATTTCATCAACTGGTAAAGTCTACTCAAATTGGTACATCATGTGATATTTTGGGAATGTCTCAGCCACACTTGGTTTGAGTGTGGCTACTAAAATTGTTACTAATATAGTTACCCAAATAGACCGCGAGTGTCTGCGACAATGAAGTAAATGTTGTTAGCGTGACAGAAGGTGCCCACACGCATTTGCTCCTCCAAGGTCGAATTGGTCAGCACAACCACCTATATCAAAGGCCAAACAAGGTCAATTCTGGGTGAATCCAAGGTAAAAGTCCACTTGAGAGTTTATTCAAAAATTTCTAATTTATCTTTTGACTTTCACATGAAAATGCACATTGACTTCAGGAACACCTACTATTAAATGATGGTTATCTCTTCAAAATATGGGATTTAGAGAAAATTATCTTTAAAACTGACCTGGTGTCTTGCAACCACATCATCGCTGAGGTCTCCTGTCTCTACAGTCATGGGGACGTAGTTGTTAAGTTCGGCGAGACGCGGGCATGTCACTTCAGCACGGTTTTTACCGATGTCGTCCTCCCGCAGGAAAAACTAAAACATGAAATGTGAGAAGTTGAACACGTTACTTTAACATCAAAATGACTCAGGGTAACTACCACATAACTAGTGCAAAGAATAGTGTGCTTAAAATAATATATATCTTATACAATGCTGATTAAGCAACTACCCCCTCCCTCTAGCTTATGACCTGGGTTTTACTACAATAGCTTTTAGCAGAAAATACTTCAAAACACTCCCAATATCCTTGCTTTAATATCAACACAATTTAACAGTAAATTGCAAATTAGCTCACCTGTGAGGACAGGTCGGCGTGTGCAACATTCTGGTTATCGTGGACAGTGACAGACTTTACACCACCAAGGACGACATTCTTGGCGATCTCTACGCCAAGTCCACGCATCCCAGAGATGAGTACGTTGGACAGTGCCATGCGCCGCATAGCCTCATGTCCAAGTACGTAGCTGTGATGGAGAAGAACTCAAAATGAAATTTTGATACCAGCTGGCATCAAACAAGTATATGCCTTAGCCTGTGTGACAAGTGTGTAAGTGACGGGTCTTTCAAGTAAGATCTACTGTAAATCCCCGCGTATAAGCCATGACGTATATGCAAACCAGAGTGAGTGAATAATTAAAAGATGCATAACACCATTTCGACATCTAAGGTCAAATTCATGGCGAGAAAACTACACAATTTCACAGTATGTGTCAGTACCAAAATATCAAAGACAGCCCCCCCCCCCAAAAAAAAGAACAACTTTCGTTTTCTCAATGGATCTGGGGGTTTTGAGTCAACTATTTTTTGTCCTATGAATGTAGAATCCACCCAGTCTCAATGCCCCAATCAAATCTTCATCAGACAAAGTACTTACAGTTGCCTTGAGTAAAGGCCCTCATCGATCTCTGCCTTGCTGGAGCCGTTCTGTGCCATCCCGACCTGTCAGCGACAAAGCAGTTGTAATTAGCCAAATAATTTCACAGATTCATAATGCTCTATGGGCTACAACAATGGTCTTCCTCCCCAATATAGACTAAAAACATGTATTTACAACACACCCGTGCCAGTAGCTCTGCTATAATAAGCACATCTAGCAAGCAATTTCTGGGTCAACATCAATATTCCTAGCTGATCTGAGTCCTATATGTAGGTAGTACATGTATATATCATTGATATTGATCACTCCCCTATTACTAAGACACCGATAATTCCCTCGTTTGTAGGCGTAAAACAGCACCCCACCCAGAACCACCATCTGTCACGAGTCGCACTAGGTGGCAGCACTCTCTTACAGTCATCTCTGTATACATAGAAGCTGCCAGGTTTCGGTGACCTAGGCTATGTCAGTATGATATCTAGGTCTACTCTTAATTCTACTTGAAATTCGGATGTCAAAACCCCCATATTTTCCTATGTTCTTGCTGTGCGGTAAGGACCCTGGTGCTGTCTCTGCTGTGTATTTGAACCCATCAGATACCTACATTTGCAAACTTGGTTCTTAACCAGAATGCCACTAACACCCCCTCCCACGGGAATCTAATATTAAACCCTTCAAGGGCCGCATGATACCTCCAGGTTCATCTTCCTCTATGTCATGATGCACCAATTAAGTGCTAGCATGTCTACTCACCAGCACTGCATTGGTGCATCATGATGGCCCTTTGGGTATCAAATATGGACCAGTATGATAAATATTAATGCAACAAAGTCCCCCGACATCACGATGAAAGATAGACAGAATGTATAAGTGCACAGTGTGGACGCTACAAGGTTAACTAGAGCGTATGACAGGCAGGATCCCCCTTCCACCCGCTGTACCAAATCAATGGTAATTATCCATCGTGTGTACTCAGTTTGTAGATGTAGCGTACAACCATTCATTGTACGCCACACACAGGAGTGTGTATAACATAGCCACATTATTACTCTTGCCGTCAATTCCTGGGTCCCTGAAATTGAGAACCTATCTGTCTGCATCATCCAATGAAATACTGCTGGTTCTTCATTCATAAAAGCCATTGGCTGACCACCAAAACAAGGGGACTTTATGGCGACCTTAACGTTTACTGGTATCCCTTTAAAGGATGATGTGGTACTAATGCATTATGCCCATCGGTGTTGATACACTAATACAGTAGGGACCCTTATATGGTTACAACTGCATTGGAGGTGTGTGTGTGTGTGTCTGTGTGTGTGTGTGTGTGTGTGGGGGGGGTTATTGTTTTATAAAGCAGCCGTGTGTGCTTATTAGGAGGAAGGCACAAATACAGTTATTGTGTTGAGCAGTACCAGGCCTGTACTTCTCTATCGGTGTAGTGAATGTTGGGGGTGCTTAATGCAGCAAGAAACGAGGGGGCAATGCCACAGGATTATACAACGGAGTTGTAAGGCCAATGGTCTCTTTTATATTTAGGACTTGAGAGTGTTGCATCCATGCACCATGTCATGGTATAAAAACAATGAGTTGACTACACTGTGCTGACGGCAAATATCAGCAGGTACTACGGTAGTATGTATATATATATGTGTGAGGTGGCTGGGTGGGGGGGGGGGTGTGTTAGTGCTAATCCTCACCCAGTGACCATGATAGCTGTCATAGTCGTGGACAGAGGTTCTCTTCTATATGTGTGTGTATGAGGGGGAAGTGTTAGAGGGGTGGGAGATATGTAAACACTGGGTAATTATCTGGTATTCTGTTTGTTTGAAAGGGGAGGGGCTATTGTCACTAGTGTCATAAACATTCTTGAAAGGCCACTACAGACTTTCCATCAAAGGTAAGAGTCTTTTGCTAGCTATGTGTATTTGACACCCACAGGATATTCCCAGATCTGACATTGTGCATTCTATGCCCTGAGCACTCATGACTAAAGTGACACTACAAAATGTTAGGGAATTACTGACTCTGGGCTATAGACTCTTCAGACTGGAAATAAAACTGTAGTGTTGTAGATTTTAATAGAATAGTAGAGAATAGACCTGTGAGACATAGCGCGGCAACTTGTAATCTTGTGTCTAGTGATAGAATAATAGGAAAGCTAACTTCAAAGACAATTAAAGGTTGTACCATCTGGCTCACCCTGTAACTCTTGTGCTGCCTTGTACTACTAGGTCTACTATCGAGAAGTTCTGCCTGCCCATAGATGACCACTACAAATGGTAGAGGTGGGCATGTTCAATGACCCAGAACCATATGCACCAAGGACCCCAGAATGACTAGGGTTGTGTGTGGCAGTCTTACCAACCCCAACAGCATACAGCTAGTCACAACCCCCTCCCCACCAAACTGGTAACCCCCTCCCCTCTGTAGACAGGGTACACCAAGTTTAGCATTTGTCTCTCCATAGAGATTTATAGAGATTCTAAACAGTAAATATCTTCTTCAAATACAGAATATATGATCCAAATGTACCATAACCCTGTGAGATGAAACCTTTAGTACATATATACAGCAATTTCAGACCACAGAATTATCAGATAAAGCCTACAGAGATGTATTGGTGAATCTTAATTTTGTCTTATGCTAATCTTCCATAGAGCTCCATGAGCTGAAATGTCTAATCTAATCATAAAACCCAAACTAAACATATATCACAGAAACAAGTTATCTACCATTAGTACATACATATGCTGATAACAATGCCTCAATATTGTGCCAAAATAGTCCATAGGAGAAGAACAGTGAACAAAAATAGAAATCAGGCTCCCCTATCCCTTACACCGTGGCGACTCTGAACCATTGACTAGTCTACAAGTCTCACTAGTAGGACTTAGAGTCGCCGTGCTAATAATCCACCCCCTGTTCCTACTCTGAGCAAGGGTTTCCTTGAAGAGAGGATCTGGTGATTTTTGAGCTCAAACCTATACCCTCCCTAGTAAAAGCCAATAGGTCCAAGGACCACTGGCTTAATAATCACATTGCAGTTCAGATGTGGTTTCTACAATTTGCTTTTTAAAACATTAGAATGTCTATGGATTTTGGAGGATATTAACCTGATTTAGTATAGAAACCTTGAAAGAACAAACTAGGAACACCTGGCTTGGCATCTCTGATTCATGCATTATACACACGCTATACTATTATGATACTCCTGGAAGATCGGCATGATGGCCGAATTTAGAGGACTGGCAAGCAGACTTACCAGCCCTTCATTGGTGCATCATGCCGACCACTGGGCATGATGCACCAATGAATTTCTCTCATTTTACTGCGTCCATCTGTAGTAGAACCATTAAGCATACAAGGTAGACTCTGTACTAACATTTTAGACCAATGAGTGCAGCAGAAAGTGGATACAGCAGGTTCTGCCACCGCCACACACACACACACAGTCCTGCCATGGTTCTTAACCCTTTAAGGGCCGCTTTTACACTGACACACACAGTCCTGCCATGGTTCTTAACCCTATAAGGACCGCTTTTACACTGCCACACACAGTCCTGCCATGGTTCTTAACCCTATAAGGACCACTTTTACACTGCCACACAGTCCTGCCATGGTTCTTAACCCTTTAAGGGCCACTTTTACACTGCCACACACAGTCCTGCCATGGTTCTTAACCCTATAAGGGCCGCTTTTACACTGCCACACACAGTCCTGCCATGGTTCTTAACCCTTTAAGGGCCGCTTTTACACTGCCACACACAGTCCTGCCATGGTTCTTAACCCTTTAAGGGCCGCTTTTACACTGCCACACACAGTCCTGCCATGGTTCTTAACCCTTTAAGGGCCGCTTTTACACTGCCACACACAGTCCTGCCATGGTTCTTAACCCTTTAAGGGCCGCTTTTACACTGCCACACACACGCACAGATTCCTGCCAAGGTTCTTAACCCTTTAAGGGCCGCTTTTACACTGCCACACACACACACAGATTCCTGCCATGGTTCTTAACCCTTTAAGGGCCGCTTACACATTAATGCATCACACCCATTAGTCGGCATGATGCGTCAATGCAGCCATGGCGAGTAACTGGCCATGGCTGCATTCACACGCCGTAAAACAGTGCTCAGCCTTTTCTTTTTTATATATAATTATATTGAATGGATTTGTGTCAAAATATACACAAATATATTTTCCTCTGAGCCAACCTGTTAAGAGCCCATAAGGGAAGCGTAAGTAAAGATGCCCATTTTTCACGATGCATGAGGATTTCAGCTCTGGATAGGGTACTCATCAGGGCTGCGAGTATTGATGCCTTCCTAACTAAAAGGGGTATCTAGACCTATCATGAGACTACTCGCCAGCACTGAATCATGAGGACCATGATACACGAGTCTGGAGGCATTATGCTACCGTTGAAAGGTTAGTACATATTACGTCTAATAGAAGACAGTCCACTAGACCACGGTCTAGTGAGTATAAAAGGCTGTAGTGTTAGAATGTGGCTATACAGATCCAAATGGAACCATGAGTCACCTTATGTTACCGTTACCTGTACCCTACATTGCTTACTGTATTCTTTCGCTTGTCATGTTTTAACCATACCTGGAGTCTTGAGACAAGAAAAAGACTCCCCCCACATTCTCTATTTTCCTTTCACTTTAAGACTGCACTTTTAAAAACAAGAAAAATGTGGCAAGGACAACGGATAGGAGTTGCCACTCTGTGGCCGACGTGTGACGTCACGGCTGACGTATGACGTCACAAATTGCGTCACAAGGTGACCGTGACGTCACTGACAAACCGAAAACATAATGAAGTTGCTACGGTCGCTGTGCACCCAGCCGCTACGCGGCAAGCAACTCCAAACAAAGCAGGTGGAAAGTATGCAGACTACAATCAAGAATCTTTCTCATCCCGCTGTTTGCAGATTACAGTCAGTATTACCGCAGTAACAGAAAAGAAGATTTTAAGATGTAGGAAAGTGCTCCTTGCAAGATTAATTTTGTGAAAGCATGCTTAAGCAGATGCATAGAGTAGGGGAAGATATCTTTATGGAATTACTCTTTCAGTCAACATCATATAAATGATTATTTTTGATACATACTTAGTTATGATGTTCAATAATGTCGACTAAAATCAATTACATCTGATAATAGAACTCTATAAAGAATGTACAAAAGTGACATCTAACAAAAATACCAAACCATACCACTCAGTAACTTTTTGGGGTAAAATTAACAACAACAAAGTAAAACAGTAAAGTTGAAATAATGCACTACGACAACAACATTTGCAAAAAGAAGCTAAAGATTTGGTGCAGGATTAATTAGTATGGTCATGGTCGCAGTACACCAAGAAGACAAGGGCGACAACGCTGTGCCAAAAACATGGCAGAAGGTGACCTTGAAAGGCAAGGGGTCAGCGTCAGGGCCAACACCGAAGCGAAACTGTGTGGGTAATATTTGGGTTAGATTTGTTTTACAGGTTAATGGTTAACAGTAGTAGATAATACTGTACCGATTTGTCCACAACCGCCTCTTGCTATGGAGAAATACAAAAGTGTTTCTAAGTATGGGGAGCAGAAAAATTCATCGATTTTGAAACTGTTGTAGAATCTCTACTATACTTCTTCATACTTTTAGTTAGGAAGGGCAATTTTTAGATGGAATGTAGGGTACGTTCTGTTCCATCCCCAACCCATATCAACCTGTTTAGACAACAGCTATCACATTTCAGCGTCGGACAAAGGTTTGGTCTGATTTCTTTTTTAGGGCCCAACAATAGGTTCTCAGATTTTAAACTGCCACTCAAAATAAGCTTTTTACACTGTGTGATTCATAAATGATTTGCATCAATAAAACTGAGCTGTGCGTAAATATATATTGAACAGAAAACATTTCTCATTTCGTCTCAGCATTATTCAGTGTCAGATTATTTCTAGGATGTCAAATGTTATAGCAAACTAGAAGGATGTGCTGCAGATCTGAATATCAATGTGAAGGAACAAGGTGGCCCAATAAAAGGGCGTGAAAATGAAAATTACCGTAATACCTCGAGTACAAGGTGTACCCAAAGATCTAACTCATGCTATAATGCACAGCTGGGGCTTGATTTTAGTGTAGTACAAGGCCTAAATAAATACAATATTCCCCCATCTATAAGCCACACACACCCTGAGTTAAGTTATAATCTATGTAGCACCGTTAGGAGCCATCCTCGCTTATATAAAGCTTATAGTCGAGGTACTACGGTAAATGATGAGAATGAATGCAGTCAACTTGAAGTCCTCTGTAGTATCAATAGTACATAGTTTAACAGTGTTGGAATTTTTCAATGTCCAATATTGGGAACAACTGCCTAATTTGAATTTAACTCTGTAAACCCCTGTATATTAGATATGCAGTGTTTTAGTTCGGCATATATGCAGTAGGTATAGGGAGAGAGAGGGTTAAGAGACCAATGAAAACTACCGTAATACCTTGCGTATAAGGTGCACCTTACACATCAGATACACCCTCTGAGAGACTAAGTTCTTGCTGGACATACAACATAACTGGAATCATATTTTTGGAAAATTTAGTACTGTGCTTTAGTAGAAAACCCTCACGTATCCTGACTTCAGGCAGATTCTATGAGGCACATCTGGAGAAAACTTAAATTTTTGCCCTAAAATCGGCTTACAACATTTTCTCAAAGTCTACCCCAGGCTTACGACAGGGGTCAGCTTATGACAGGGGTCGGCTTATGACCAATGTTTAACGGAAGGATTAAATATGGTATTGTCTCGCAATTCAGACCCACCTACCGAATTTATCACACATTCCATCAAAATCACAGATGGACCAAACTCAGTCAGTCAACAGAAATGATTTGGACCTTTTGGAAACGTCTGCAAAATTTGTCCGATCAGCTTTATTATTAAACATGTTTGATCATCCTTATCAAATTAAATGGGTCTTCATCAAATACATGTAGCAGTAACAGACTCTGGCCTGCTGCTGTACCCTTTCATACAATCATTCATAAGTACTGGAAAACATGAATAAATTCCAACACTGGATAGACTTTAACTTCACTTTGAGTAAGTTTAGGACAATGTGTTGACTAGTTTTTTACCTTAGCTGTTTGAGAATTCTTCCATGACTTATACATGACCTGTGGGTGAATTTAATACAGAAACCACTCACTTTTTTGCATACATTTCCCCCAAAAAAGACATTGGTACTGGTAATTATCTTTCCTGAAGTGTGTTGAAGTAGTCTGGAGATTATCCATTGCCTCATCAATGCATTTGGTTTGTTTCATCATGTGAACGGTTTAGGAAAAGGCTATTGGTTAAGCCTAAGGGTCTGTTACCATTTTTTACTCTTTTCAGAAAGATTCATTTGACTAGTATATAATAAATATACCAGCCAGAAAAGTTTAGCGACAGTCTAGGCCTAATGGTGGCTAATTCTTTACTGGTATTATAGTTGTATTGCAATTACCATTGGGTCTAAGCAGGACTAGAGATGGTTTCTGGAGACTGATAAGAGGTGATAAGATGGAACCAGCTTGTCCCTGGATGTGGTTGTTGTCCAGGGCCATGGCACCCATCAAAAACATGTATTATTGGTATATGTGTGTTTTGCCACTTTTAGGGGGACCAGCAAAATTCAAAAAGGTGGATCCACTGGTTATGGGTCTAGACTCCTATAGTACTCTCTAGAAGTGAATTTTGACAGCTGTCACTCTTTCGAATACACACAATATCATGGTGGTACTGGGTACCATGTTTAATATTTACCAGGAGTCCTGGACCGAGTGGTTATTTTTTAAATCAACAACAAGGGGATGGGGTAGGTGGGGTGTTGGATACACTGATGGGGTAGGGAGCAAAAAATTTTACCTCTTCGAAGTGAAAAAGCTTGTGTGCTACTAAATTTTTAGCCTCGTCCGCGTTCAATTCCACCCCCTCCCCCCACGCCCATTGTTGAAAAATAACCACTTCCTTGACTGTTCAGAGATTTCACAGGCAAAGTGAAACTAAATCTTATTAGTTAGTATTACCTAACTACAACCACACAATGTATGTAAATGACAATATCGTGCAAACTAGACTAATGAGCTTAATATTTAATAGAATTAGAAATAAGGCCTAGCAGAAGATGACAGCTGTCAAAAAGAAACCATAGTTATGGTGTCACAGTAGTATTCTGCCCCAGTAAACCTAGGACAGCTAAATAGTCCCAACTAAAAACAGTGTTTTGCTTGGTATAATCAGTGCCAGGGGACCTTATTTTTATCGCAGATTAATAATTTTGGTACCAGAAGAAAGGTAACGATTTGGGCGGAAAAAGTTGCAAAATTTTTTTGGTCACCATGGAAACCTATTGTGTCAGAGAGGGGTCCAAGGTCACATTTGTGACTTGTCAGGGGTGCGTGTATCATGTAATTTATTCAACATGGTGGTTTCCATGGCAACTGGTGCAAAAACGGGTCTGACTCCGTTATGGTTGACCATGCTAAAAAAATCAAGAATGACTTCAGCTTTAATTTAAGCCTTTATTTGTGAACGCCATCAAATTAGAACCCGATTGACGCCAGTTTATGGTGGAAGATGGGGGGAAAATCAGAACGTCCTTGGCCCTATTAGTACCGTGACACCTTAACTGGGTGGGGTGATTTTGGCCACATTTTGGGCTCTTGTAAGGACTCAATCCAAACCGGATGATTTTTTTGTATTAAAATAGCTAAATTAAGTGTAGGAGAAGCTATTATGGTCATTTTTTCTTTGAATTTGTCTGGGATTTGCGTATAATTGACCTTTTTTCGCTCCAGATGGGGCAGTTGGGGCTACTTGGCACAGAAAGTGATTCCAGGGCTCCTCCATAAAAATTACCTTGAAAGCCTCTAGAAATGCTAATAAATAGCACAAATTATGCTTCTTCTATTCAAAACATATGGAATATTCCTTTGAAAATAGGATTTTAGTCAAACCTCAGAATTTTTAATTGTGTAGTCAAGCGTTGCTAGGGAAAATAAACAGCCATCATCCAAAAAATACCACATTTTGCACCAAATCATGCAGATTTTGGCCTAGTTTTGGGGACATTGCCCTTGTTTTGATTACTCTGATGCTTTTAGGTATTAGATGGGATCTTAGCCAGTTATACATTATTGTTGTCAATGTGTTAAGGCATCATATGAGGGTAGTTTGCCATAACAAAGTCAGATCCAATTTTTCGGTAGAGCAAGCCAAAGAAAGGTCCCTGTTTTTAACCCCTAAAATACAAAAAATTGACCCCTGAGGGACCCCTCACCCATATTTCAATAGGCTCCATGGTCATAAATATACAAATTTTCCATGTAAAAAGTTGAGATTCATGTCAGGGAGGTAAATATCTTTATTTCTGGGCAAACTATATATTGTCGGAAAAAATGACCCCACCTGTTAAGGTGTCACAGTAGTATTCTGCCCCAGTAAACCTAGGACAGCTAAATAGTCCCAACTAAAAACAGTGTTTTGCTTGGTATAATCAGTGCCAGGGGACCTTATTTTTATCGCAGATTAATAATTTTGGTACCAGAAGAAAGGTAACGATTTGGGGGAAAAAAGTTGCAAAATTTTTTTGGTCACCATGGAAACCTATTGTGTCAGAGAGGGGTCCAAGGTCACATTTGTGACTTGTCAGGGGTGCGTGTATCATGTAATTTATTCAACATGGTGGTTTCCATGGCAACTGGTGCAAAAACGGATCTGACTCCGTTATGGTTGACCATGCTAAAAAAATCAAGAATGACTTCAGCTTTAATTTAAGCCTTTATTTGTGAACGCCATCAAATTAGAACCCGATTGACGCCAGTTTTATGGTGGAAGATGGGGGGAAAATCAGAACGTCCTTGGCCCTATTAGTACCGTGACACCTTAAAGGCGCTCTGAATCGAGGTGTCGCATGTGTTTTCTGGTCCATGCGAAATATGGTCTCTCATTCTCCAAACATATCCCTTACCGTATAATCTAATGCAAACAGATAGAGATATCTGCTTGAAGAGTGATACTTTTTTGATAGCCTCGAAACAAATCATTTTAACTTTTGAAAGTAAAGAACCATTATAACATCCTCCAAGATCTAATAGAATTTAATTAATACCTAACCCTAATGATACTGTCCCTACGCCTTAGAACTAGGATTTGGGCAAAGTGGGATTTTAGAAATAATTGAACTTCGGCGACCAGATTTCGCATGGACCAGATTTCGCATACGACACCGGAACTACGTCCGCCGACGTTAGCACTGTGGCGGACGTAGCCGATTCAGAGCTCCTTTAAGATAGTACTGTCACTGTCAACAAACAAATGCCATTCATTGTTTAATATGCCGGCAACACTGTCAAACTCACTGTCAATGCAGTAAACGAAATCAAAACACCTATTTTTAACTGTTCTTAACAACAACGACAACTTTTGAAAGTCATACTAACACAAAAATTAAACTCACGCTGTTTTTTTGTGGACCAGTCGGATTTGAAGTGCAGTTGGCACCCGTGGTTTGGTCGAGCTTGGGCTTCTTGGATGGCGGAGCTTGGTCTTGTGGATCACTCACACTTGACATCTGCGCGCATCAAAAGACAACAACTTATTGGAAAGAAAACACCACCCACAAAATTCCCCAATATCGACAAATATTTCCCTAAGTAAACGTAGTTATTTCCTTAACTCCCAAGCGAGTAGGGGTTGCTCTAGAATCGTCAGTCGGAAGAGGAACCCACAATGAAACGACAAGGAATGACTCAGGCCGATCGCTCTTTCATCAAAATGGCGTCGTCGGCTCGTACCTCAGCTCACGACACGTGTGAACGAGACTCAAAATTTGCATAACCCACTGGAAATTCCCTATAAAAACTGTCCCAATACATACAAGTTGATCTTAGGGTTCATGGGGCCATTTATACATGAGAATCCCCATGTGAAAGTAGATTAAACATAGATAAACAGTGTCGTGGACTCCTCACCTTGTTCCTCACAGAGACCCAAATTCTCCCTACTGCCCCAACTCACCAAGTTTGCCGCAGAAAGACGAAATTATCCAGTCTGAGATTTCCCGCCTTCAATCTGCGCGTCTCAAGTACAAGGCGCTTTAGTTGACCACCCTCTCCCAGTGTGACAATAAATGGATGTTTCCACTTTGGATTCTACCTGCACTTTGTTGTTGATGGCGGTTATGTAGGTAAAAGATTATCGCAGCCTGGCGAATAGAATTGTGGGATTCATGATGTCATGACCAAAACAAGGAAGTGATCCACCGAGGCACGCCTTGGTTTCACTTTGTTGTGCAACTTCCCCTTTCTCCAGGTGGTTCCAAACTTGCTGTGGAACCTTTCAAAGGTATTGCTCATAAGTTGGTAACTCTTTAAAATTTTCAAAATGTCAGCTACTGCTGAAACTCACCTCATCACTGTACGCCAAGCAACAATGGTCTGCGCTGACGGCGACGGCTGACGGCGGATGCGTCGGCGGTCACCGATGAGTTGGATCCCGCGAAATTCAAAAGACGCGGCGGCGGCGTCTGGCCGGCGTCCTGCTCACTATCACTATCAGTCTCTTGCGCGCCTACACAGGGATCGTGAGCCGATTGTGAGCCAGATCGTGAATGAGGTGCTCTCTTCCTGGATCATTCACTCAGTCCACCTGGTATTATATAAGACACCGTCGTCTAAATATAGTATTTATATTAATTGATAAATGATATCTATAGGCTAATGGCCATGTCACCCTGTCGAATTTAGGGGTCCAGACCCATACAATAAAAAAGTTACATGGTCGCCTAAGGCTATAAATGAGAGCTAATGAGGCCAAAAAATAAATTGTTTCAGGTAACATGTTGAAAAATATAAAGTAGGGCAGGTCGGATTTTTGTCTGTTGTAAATTTTTTACGCCTCACAGCGGTGTCTCATCGATCACTGAATATACTGTAATCTCTCGCGTAGAAGGCGCAGCCCGCGTAGAAGGCACACCCACAACTCAGAGAAGGCTGGTTCACCTAGAAGGCACACCTACCTCCTGTGAGTTGGAATCTTGAAAAACCCGCATATAAGGCACACCCCTAACGAAGGGGATCTGGTCCACGTACAAGGCGCACCTTATACTTGGGTGGTCTTCAGGAAATTGAAATGCTTGCTTTGAATTTTAACCTCACCTATGTGCCCTTTGGACACGTCAAGGGTGAGAGGTCCCGTGGCGTGAAACCCGGACCCGTACACTAGAGGGAGCTAAGGTAGAAATCACGCCCCTACACATTTACCGAGGCAATGGTTCTTTAACATCCGTCACTACATAGGCATAGTGAGAGATGGACAGGCCTGTTTCAAGTCATTTGTCTGCCATGACCGCCGAGAGACTTTCCAGCACAGCCTAGCCACAGCAGGGAGGAACTCAAACGACACCTTACGGCGACGTTTGGAACCACCACTATGCCCCGGCCGGGCCGGGAACCGAACCCACGACCTTACGGCCTGTGAGCGGACGCGCTACCGACTGCGCCACGCCTCCCGGCTAATTGAAATGGTGCTACCCGGTAGTCATATAATTTTCATAATGCCACAATTGAGGTGTGAACAGATGTAGAACTAAATTCTGACATTGTATCATCAGTTTTCTTTTCTCCATTTGAGCATTCCATTAATATATAGTATGTAAGGGAATCAATATAAATCATCTCTTTATTCTAAACATAGTTTGAATATCTATTTTTGAGTTATCTAAGTCCATCTGTGCACCCAATCATATAGAAATGGTATTGTGGCTCCATCTGGCATCAATTCTAGGAATCATATACATGTAAATCATTTAGTTCCTTCTTTCAAAACATAGGTATTGTATTATACAATTGTTCCATGACATGCTCAAAGTTAAACCACAGTGACACCTTGGAACAATGGAAACAAGTTGTGGTTATTTCATGTAACCTAGGTTTAAGCCAGTTAAGCAGCGGTTCTGCAGGGTTATTTGGTATAACCAGTGCTCATTGGTCAATCCAAGGTATTTCACACCTTGGATTGCCCACTTGAGGCACTGGTTATACCTCGTAACCCTGCAGAACTGTGGATTAACTAATACTTACATACTTCTAGGAATGATTCATTGAATTGACACCAGGTGAAGCCACTGTCCCATTCCCATTCCTATACATCCTATACACTTGCAACATATTCAAATTATATTTTTAGATGATGTAATGATTCAAATTCACTCCCTAACATGCTACAACATTGGTGAAATGCTCAAATATAGAAAAGAAACAAAAAAAGTGATGATACAATGTTAAAGATAAGTTCTGCTTCTGTTCACACCTCATTTGTGGCATTCAAAATATCATATTATCAGCATCATAACAGTTTACCCCATTAGTCGGGAGGCGTGGCGCAGTCGGTAGCGCGTCCGCTCACAGGCCGTAAGGTCGTGGGTTCGGTTCCCGGCCCGGCCGGGGCATAGTGGTGGTTCCAAACGTCGCCGTAAGGTGTCGTTTGAGTTCCTCCCTGCTCTGGCTAGGCTGTGCTGGAAAGTCTCTCGGCGGTCATGGCAGACAAATGACTTGAAACAGGCCTGTCCATCTCTCACTATGCCTATGTAGTGACGGATGTTAAAGAACCATTGCCTCGGTAAATGTGTAGGGGCGTGATTTCTACCTTACCATAGATGCGGTCACCATCATCCCCCCTCCCCATTAGACTAGGGTCCGGGCATGCAACGCCACAAGGGTAATCTCACTTTGGTGTGGATACAACCCGCGGGACCTCTCACCCTTGAGTGTCGGCCGCAAGGAAGGCACGAGGTGAGATAAAATTCGTCACTCAGTTTACCCCAGTCGGGAGGCGTGGCGCAGTCGGTAGCGCGTCCGCTCACAGGCCGTAAGGTCGTGGGTTCGGTTCCCGGCCCGGCCGGGGCATAGTGGTGGTTCCAAACGTCGCCATAAGGTGTCGGTTGAGTTCCTCCCTGCTCTGGCTAGGCTGTGCTGGAAAGTCTCTCGGCGGTCATGGCAGACAAATGACTTGAAACAAGCCTGTCCATCTCTCACTATGCCTATGTAGTGACGGATGTTAAAGAACCATTGCCTCGGTAAATGTGTAGGGGTGTGATTTCTACCTTCCCATAGATGCGGTCACCATCATTCCCCCTCCCCATTAGACTAGGGTCCGGGCATGCAAGGCCACAAGGGTAATCTCACTTCGGTGTGGATACAACCCGCGGGACCTCTCACCCTTGAGTGTCGGCCGCAAGGAAGGCACGAGGTGAGATAAAGTTCGTAAGTAAGTTTACCCCATTTGATATAATGGAAAAAAAAGCGCGTACAAGGCACACCCCCAACCCAAGGCAGCCTTGCTCTCGCGTATAAGACCCAAGAACGATCTGATTCGCGTATAAGACGAGCCTTATACGCGGGAGATTACGGTACTTTAAAAAAATACCCAAAAATAATTTTGTTGTTGAAAATTGGAGAAAGAAACAGCTAGGGTTGGCCCTGTTTAGCTAGGTAGGGTCGAGTTACCTGAAACAGACAACCTTTTTTTTTGGCCTGAGCCCTGATCACGAGTTAAAATAGGCCCAACCCTCCTGCGATTAGTCTGTTGGTCGTTACTAGGGATTGTGATAGTGAGAATTTCATTGAAACTTTTTCTTTATTCCTCTTTTTTGTGATTTTTCTTAGGAGGGGGTGGTCGATATTTGGTGAGAGGGGCGTGGGATATATGCTTGCTCAGCCTTTTTGCCGATTGTCCCATCCCCAGCTCCCTGCCGAAAGGGTTTTAATTACATTTGATGAATTGGGCCTACGGAGTATAAAGTAGAGACGAGGGAATTTGACATGGAGAGACAAAATGGTGTCATTGCATGATAACTGGTAGGCCTATTTAAAATGATGAAGGATGATGACCTTCCAGACTCGCATGTCCAGCCCAGGAGCGCACTGAAAACCTGGAAGATCTGAAACTAGTCAGCGGTGACCACTTTAGGTCCTCAAGTTGACGATACCTAAAACTACAGCTTTAGGTAGTCAAAACGACGACTTTAGGCCATCATCCTGACGACCTAAGTCATCAGTATGACGACTCTGTACTGTCAGTATTGTCATCCTGATGACTCAGGTCATCAGGATGACGACCTAAAGTCATCATTTTGACTACCTAAAGCTGTAGTTTTAGGTATCGTCAACTTGAGGACCTAAAGTCGTCACCGCTGACTAGTTTCGGATCTTCCAGGTTTTCAGTGCGGGGGGTGCGGCTGGCATTGAAGGCCACTTTTCAGCTGAAATCCCTTTTTATCAAAATCCCTCTGACTAAGGGTCACTTTTCCAAATTTCAATCTCACGCAACAAAACTTATGTAGATTTAAAAAAAAAAAATCACCAAAAAAGCCACGAAGGGTTACTCTTGGTAGAAATCCCTCTCAGCAAAGGTCACTTTTGGTGAACATCCCTCTCACCAAGGGTAAGGGTAGTCACAGCTAGGTCCATGCAGCCGCACACCCGGGTCAGTAGGTGCCCCTCCACCGGGCAGTCAAGTGTCCTGAGACTGGCGTCTCCTACCCTGGTATGGCTCCTTGTGATGAGGAGCCAATCTGCATGTTTCCTTAAAGTGAGTTTATGCGCTCTGTTACTTAAAGTTGATATGGATATATCATGTAGGCCTGTGTTATGCTATAAATTGATAAAGCCATATAATTATATCGATTGATAGTTATGTAAGCTTATGCATTTGGTATATAGAGTGAGGATATTTGAAGCCTATTCAAATACTGTTTATCTAAGTGCATACCCACTTGGCAAGAAACGTTTAACCAATTTTCAACCAAATAACCAATAGGGAAACCAATAAAAACCTGTTTTATTTTGCCAGGTGGGTAGTCCCTGGCAGTCCCAACAATACATGATCAGTACTTAGTCAAGATAAACTCGCTGAGTGAAAATATGTAGGCCCACTTGGCATAAAAACTTTTTTACGTAAAAAAAAAAACACCCATTTTTATTGGTTTCCCCATTGGGTATTTGGTTGGAAATTGTAAAAACGTTTTTTGCCAAGTGGGGATTCACTTTTATTCCTCCAGTTTAGAGGTAGATCTAGATAAAATATGAAAACCTGATGACACCCAAACACCTATCATAGACCTTTTCATAAAATATAAAAATATTACCTCTTCCAGCCCTCCTCTGTAACCTATATATATGTGTCCACCAGTCAGCGTGTGTATATATATGGACATGTGTCTAGCCTATAGCTAAAGAAAAAGTAGGGTCGATAACAGGGGCATGGGAAGCATTTTCAGAGTGGGTGGGACCAGGGGGGGTTTCTGCAATTTTTGACCTCCTTTTGCTTGACCTTTTAGTTTTGACCTTTTAAGGAGTTGGCCAAAAGTGGGGGGGGGGACATGTCCCCCCTGCCCCCCCTGCTTTCCACGCCCATGCATGCGATAGGTCAGATTATTTCCTTTTCTTTTTTTCCCATCTTGTATAGCCTACCCAATCAGCAATGGCGCATTGGGTCATGGTTGTCCATGCTTGGCCCAATATAAGTCGATATTGGCCCAATATAAGCCGACATTGGCCCAATATATCCTTGCTACCTGGGTATTGTATGGACAGATATGTTAGATTCTTTTAAATTCCTGTAGACATTTATTAAAAACATGAAAAACATGAATAATATATAAAGTTTATTTTCATTTAACTTTTAAGCTTTTATCTGTAGACCCATAGTGAAATAGATGATCTTCACGAAAAAAAAAAGTTGGAAAATGTATGCATGTATTCATGAAAAAAAAGAAATCCTCAAAAAATCTCTAAACTTAGAGAAAAAACTCAAGGGTGTTTGCTGTTTTGCTAGGGTCGGTCGGGTGACTTGAAACCAACTTTTTTTTTACATTTCATTTGACATATATCTGACGGTGAACTTCCTCATATGTGATTGGAGGCCAGTGATGAAATATATTCTATCTCTTCTACTACAACACCCCCTCCCCTCCATCAACGGCGACACTGCGGTAACAATGATATGCGCACTACACAGTTGTCTATTGAACCCTCCTCTGATTATTAGTACTATATGAAGATGAACCTACTTGTATCGTTTCATGTTCCATGCAGAATTCTAGGCTTAGTACCTGGGATAATGGTGTTTTGATATTCCATAGGAATCCACACTCTAATATGACCAAGAGTTTATTTCTCACATAACAATGATTAAATATGAATACTAGTATAAGGAAATCTGGGCCGGTTTTCGGGTTTCCACATACGAAATATGAGACTGCCACTCTTCAAATCTTTCAAACGATTTCAATTATATATACATATGAAACTTTGGGTGTTTTTTTTTTACTGGGTACAATGTGGCCTCCTCGGCCAAATATTTCCGCTTGTTCACTGCCTAGTTAGATAAAGTGTTCAAGTATTGCTAGGTCTAGTAGTATCTTTTAGATAGCAAGTATTCAAGTCAGTTTATATTCAATTAGGTGAAACCTTCATTTCGCTGCTAGCTAGTACAAACTGACAACAACTGGAAGATTTAGACAAAAAGGGTATATATGCTACAGATCAAATGAGGGGTGAAATGGGTAGCAGCCAGCTTTTCCCTCTGAGGGCTCCTGCACTCCATATATGGTGTTGCTCAATATTATAGTCCCAATAGTGAGTACCCCTCTGATTACAGTATATAGGCATTCCTCTGTAGGGCCTAAAGAACGCCAAAAAAAGAAGTCGAAAAGTATATTAGAAATTATCACATTGAGTACCAAAAATCTACATAACTATAATCACTATCTCCTAACCTATCCCTATAACAAATAGATTAGGAATGCATTTGCTGTCATTACCTTCCTAGGCAGAGAAGCAATAGTTGGATTCAAACAGGACTCTTCAGGCAGATTTAAGTCAACTGCATTTCACATAATTATTTTCCAATACTAACTGAATAATGAGTGAATCACCAGTACCAGGTACCCTGAGATATTGGAGCCTGTTCGTTAAATCAATTTGATATTATTTCTTGTGTATAGCCATCTGTTCATTACAAAATGTACCCATCTAGTCCCATAAATGTAGGGGACACTAGTATACATGCCACATAAGGTGAAAATATAGGTAACTATCTGTTCTGCAGGTTGGTCATTTCATAAGCATCTCCAAGCGAGAGTATATGTTAGAGAAAGCTATGCAAATATTGTTTAGGAATTGAAATGGAAGCAATTTGAAAAGAGAATCCAAACATCAATTAAGTAATACTATAAAATTCATAGATGGTCTAGAAGATTTTAATGGCTCTAGGGATGTCATTGACATCCTTATATTTTCTATAACGATTACCATGTTTTTTGTGTGTCAATATTGCGATTTCTTTTTGTGATGTTTTGATTTGGAAGAGGGCGGAACTAAAGAAAAGGCATTTCAAAGTTGTATAGATATTTTTAGGGGGGGGGGGGGTCCCGGGATTTCTCAGGGGCCTTTTCCTCAGTCAAGGCATCAAACATCAAAATCTAAAAGATGTAAATTCTTTTTGTTGTATCATTTAATTGATCATTATATCATTTTGATTTGACAAAATATGTAAAATCAGATTTTCATGGCAGTGTATTATGAATCATTCAAAAAGTCTTTTAGACCATGCTAATTTAATTTTTTTTATTTGCCATAATCTACTGATCAATATCCAATAGGAGCCACTCGTTGGAGCAACACGTTTAAAAGCCTACATTCAATCTTAGCAAATTAAACATCTATCCCGTTGGTATTATACCCCCACTGTAAAACAGCGTTCAGTTTTAAACACCAAATAATCTAGACGTGTTCAAACCTTAGACACTAAGGTATCATAGACATTTTTTTAATGAAGATTTAACCTTAACCACCTTAGATCTAAACGTGTAAACAAGTGAGCTGAACATGTTTAGGTGTTTCTAATTTAGTCATTGAAGACATGCGTTTGTAACTGATCCCAATAGGTGGTCAATTCTCACGAAAATGGAGCACAGGCTCACTATACCTTTCCCCATCCATGTACACTTAACAGGGGGTCTAACTGCTATATTGTTTATATATTCGCATTGCTGCTAACATTATCATACCATGGGTACCCACTTTTGCCCATGTAGTGACCTAATCTATGCCATTAACAGGGTAAAATGGGGATATTTCAAAGGTTTTTAACTTAAAAAATATAAGTAAAACACATTAGGTGATTTTTTTAGGTACAATAAGGTCCATAATAAAACTTTTCATATGGACTATTGTAGAATTGAAAAACGAACATTTAGACACCATCATTTTTAATTATCTTCTTGTTATTTATAAGGAAAAATGTAGTTGTGTAACATTTACATCACCGTATGTAGGTACACTAGAATGAGTATAATGTCAAGGAGAAAATCCTCTTGGGATATATAGATGTCTCAGTTTTTATGGCTCAATTGGGGGCAATATAATATTAATATAAAATATTTCTAACATGCATATGTCAATGACCTATAGGACTGACAAGCATGTGGTGTACCCCTTAGCATTACTGTACGTAGGTACATTGAATCATTGATTAAAGGAGAGTAATCAATATTTAGTAAATTATTTCATAACATGTTAATATATGTGGTCCAGGGAATATCCATGCAAAATATTGTCATAACTGGATGAATATGTTGCAACCTATTGGGAAAAATCATGGAAATATCACCGTACGTAGGTACATCACCATGCATAGGTCCATGATTGAAACCTATGCCATAGAATGATAAAAATAGCTAATGCTATCTATAAACCTGTTGATATACTTCAATTGACTAAGGAAGAATACTATGGACCAGTTACAATACCAGAAATCAATAAATTTGTGAAGATAATGACTGCAATGCATAGACATCACCGTACTTATATAGGTCCAGCTCCATAAGTGGGTATAATTAATTGCAGCATAATCTATTCTTATCATAGATATAAATGATAAAGACCACTAGCCAACATGTTGTTATGACTGTATGAACAAAATATATCAGTTTTCTTGCAAATAATTCTATTTTATAGCAACCCATGTAATTTGTTCATGTGCTAGATTCATCACTGTACGTAGGTCCACCAGTTTTTTTCCTAAAACTGTCATAAAATCTTTAATTTTCATAGTTAGTGTTCCCACCGTACGTAATTTTGTGAGTAATTAAGATTATATGCTGCCTTTTAGCCCACAAGAAATACAAAACATCTGAGCAGTTCAGATTTTTTCTCCTCCTCGGCCATGTGCTCCATTTTCATGAGAATTGACCAGGTGGTATTAACGTTCGTGACAGTAATTTCTCCACACAACCAGATATCAAACCATCTTCAAACATGCCAAAATTGAGATGTAATTCTCTCATTTGTGGTAATCATACATATAAACATATAGCATATCTTGCCTTGAAAGAGAATTTGTAATTTAATGATCAATCATATAGGAAGGGAAGTAACAGAAAGAGACACCCATTCTATGGAATATATAGAATTAGATGAAGCAGAGAACTATTGGAGAGTATGTTCTACACCTCCAGCTGTTACTACCTCTGGTTCTCTCATTCTCTGAGATGTAACCTCCCACTAAGCATCATCAATGCCTTTAAGTCCTATATCCCCTTTAGAAATGCCATTTGATTAGAGGTATATGTATATAATCTTACAGCAGAAGAAGCTCTTCATATAACTCATCCAAGGGCATGGACTGGTTACCAGGTTTTAGTCTATGTAGGTGTTATCCATATGCTATAGACGGGTGAGAAACTAAAGGGAACAGTGCTGCCCTCTAGTGCTTTTATTTGCTATGCACAGACCTTGATTACGGAGGTGAGGGGTTTCTTTGGCAAAGTCACCACTCACCTCCGTAATCAAGGTCTGTGCATAACAAACAAATAAAAGCTCCAGAGGGCAGCACTGTTCCCTTTAGTTTCTCACCCTTCTATAGCATATATGGATAACACCTACACAGACTGAAGCTGGTAACCAGTCCACACCCGTGAACTCATCTTTCCTAACTAAAACTCAGGAGTGTTCAAACACTTGCTTTATCTAAACACTCTGATATGTAAACATGCTTGTGTCTTAAATGTGGGGCAAGATAGCTGCTTGGCAAAAAAAACCATTTAGCTGCCAAACACCTTTAGCTTTAGCATTTGCAGTCCAAACACTGTTTTACATTAAAATAAATGTACACAGAGATCCACATGAGTTGCTTCAAACTAAATAAGTCCTGGGACTAAATATTTCTTCACTAACAGAATTCGACTTGGCTCGATCTTGTGAAATGCTGTCTTGAGGATAACTTGTGAAGTTTGGAGGAATTCCCTAACTCTTACAGTGAAAAATAGCTGTTGAATCTACCAGGTCTCCTTGTAAAACTGAAAAGTGAACCACTATAATATAATTACAGTGAAGTATACTACTGTGGTGTGGTTTCTACATAAAGCCCCAGATGGGCGTACGGTGATTCAGGGATCACCGTAAAAAAATAACAGATCTCTGGCAACTTTGGGACAAGGATTTCGCTGTTATTTCGACACCATTTATTTTTTTACAGTGCTGTCAATCTACATCCAAAATAGCCTGTGAGCTATGTAGCACACAGCAACAAATCCTGCCACAAATACAAACAACCAGAACACAATGAGTCTCTTCTTGTAAGCGAGGTCCCGGTAACCCGCATCACATCTCCGCCTTCGTTCTACCAGATCCTGAGCATCCTGCATCATGTACCATAGCATTTTTAATCGCTGCTGGAGGGCCCCCACCTGGAAATATAAAAGGTTATGATGTACCCCCAGGGTGGTAACAGGTCGTTTCAGACCCAAAGTCATTTCAGACCCGGTCATTTCAGACCCATGGTCACTTCAAAACCCAAGTCATTTCGGACCCATGTCCATTTCTACATCACAACCCCCTCCCGCCTGGCCTACTCCAGCGATGCCTGCAGCCCCTCTCCTATATTCCAAGTTTACACCAGGGGTGGAGGGAGCACAGATACTATTGTTAGCCCTTTAATTGTTTCTAGTTCTATTAGATCTTGGAGTTTGATTATTAGGGCATGCTTTTGTTACTATAACTCTATATGTTAGAAACAAAAGTATGCCCTTTGGTAGTTGGGGTCGCTGCCATTCACCTCAGTGTTAAATCCTGAATATGTAACATTCTATATCCGTCTCCATCGACCTTTTCTCATTGATATATTGCCTAATCACTGCAATGCTGAATACTAGAGAGATAACCAGTTTCTATGGTGCTTTTATTTTTCATAAAGAGTGCAGAAAAAGTAGTTTAGGGGTTGTTGAAAAGAAGGTTTCACAAGGACATTATTGGTCTTTGTAGCAGACAGACTGGCACCTCCAAACATGCCAGCCAATCAGATGTGCGGTCAGCTGTGACTGGCATCCTAGAACGACCTGTTGATGGCATTTACACTTGTAGACATGCCCTCAGTCTTACTGAACAATGAACCCACAATTAGGCTAAATGTGACAGACCTAGTGGCTAGGCTGGTATGTGGTGGGTTTTTATGAATTTTCTGGCCTTTTAGATAGGAACCTCACCCACGCAACTGTCACCCGGGCTGGGGTTGAGCCTTATTCATAGGGTTTTGCAAAATATGCATTCTGGGCCAGGTGCGCCTTATAGGAAATCAGGTTGGGGTGTGCCTTATACTTAGGTCTCCATATACACTGAGTACTACAGTAGCTCACAAATACCACCTGGAAGAGGAATTCAATCACCCTCTCGGAAATTTCTTCAAAAATCAGCACCATGCCTATATTTGTCAGCAATAAGTCAAAATATGTCAGTAATTACACATTCTATAACATTAAAGCACAAAAGCATGCCCTATTAGTATACAAGATGTTACTAAACCTACGCTATAGATATAAATTGCTCTATTTTTTGGTTCACTATTCATCCCAAATCATGTAATTCCACTATCACTGCCAATGGGCAGCCTACTGCCGATGGGCAGCCAGTGGCCGCCCATTGCTGCGTGTGGTGTGACGTACAGTCATTGGCTGGTCACTGGATAGGCTCAAATGAAATGTGCGGTGAGGCCACTCCTGGACTACCCCTTCTGGATCCACCCCTGACTAGTGTTTCATGTTGACTCTATCCGTGCATTATGCAGGCTCTAATTGAGTGTATGGGCCTGAAATGACCTGGGTTTGAAATGACCATGGGTCTGAAATGACTTGGGTCTGAAATGAATATGGGTCTGAAATGACTTTGGGTCTGAAAGACTTGTATTCCCCAGGATTCCCACCAGTAAATACAATATGTTATATTGTACCACAGAACCCCCACCTGAGAAAAACAATAGGTTATGACGTACCACAGGGCCCCCATCTGAAACTGTAATAAGGGGCCATCCATAAATGACGTCATGAAGAATTTGACCATTTATGACCCCCCCCCCCCTTGTCATGTCTGTAAATATCGGTTATCATGTAGCACAGAGCTCAAACGCCTCCTAATCCCTCAAGATTGTGAAAGGGTACAACAGCATGATGTAAGCCCTAGTTCAATATTTGGGTAATATCTTCAGCCAAAATGTACGTAGACCTAGCTAGATGTGAATGACCCTACAATTTTGAGAAATGAGAAAACGGAGGAGGAGGGGGTGCATGGGGTTGGTGTTGGTAGTCATAACACACAACAAGACAGGTCCCTTGGGCGGGCCCTTGGGGGGCATCAAGCCAATTAGCTGTAGATTATCTCACCATGGAGGAATGTGTTAATTGTTATCACAAGTTTATCTCTTTGTCCATAAGTAGGGGCACTGTCTCTGATGTCCACATTAATGACAGCTAGGTGGCAACCCTGCTCTCACCACCCCCTTTCCTTGAGAATCACCCTAAACAGTGGTGCCCCTGTACGTATCAGGACTAAACTGGAAGGGTCAATACTAGCATCACCCACTGTTTTATGGTTGATAAGGCTAGTATATACCTGGTCATTCTACACAGGTAATAAAGTCTTATACAAAATGTTGAATTGTTTGTAGGGTACAGACATAATAATTATTTTGATAAAGGATTGGCATAATTGCTACACACTGTTTCCATGGTGCGCGTCTCAGCCAGGAGGTGTTCCCTGATTCGCTGATACTCCCGCACCTTGAGGCCATAACGAGGCTTTAATCGCCGAACAATCGGTCCTGCAACAAAAGCAAATCTGTATGCAGATGCATTTAACCATTAGGGAGTGATCATTTTTTAATAACAGGGGGGGCTGGTGGGTTTGTGCGCGGATGCGCGAAAAAAAATTCGACCCCCCTCTCGAGGGGGTAAAATTTTTTCAACCCCCCCATAAGGGACAAAAATCGCGCGCAAACGTCCCCTTTTAGCCTTTAGTAACGTGCGGGATTTTCCACTGAAAACAGGTGAAATTATTTTGACCCCCCCCATCAGAGGTATTGAAAAAATTCTGACCCCCCCGGTCAAGGGGTTGAAAAAATTCTGACCCCCCCTCAAACCCACCGCCCCCCCTGTTGTTAAAAAATGATCACTCCCTTAGTGGATCAACACGGAAAAAAGGTACGCCCGTGCACCCCCTCACGGGTGTACCTTTTACCGTGTTGATCCACAATTTTATTAAAAAATTATTATTTTAATTTATTAACTTATGGACCGAAATGCATAAACCCAATAGGATCGGTATGATTCATGGATGTATCCCTTTTAAGTTGCTTTCCGGGGCCACATGCATGCATCATGACAACCAAAAGACCCGGATGCATGCATTCACAACTGGTTTTTAAAGGATTAAAGGCATAGAGCATAACCAACTTAAACTCCTCAGGAAAACCGTTTGTGCATGGTAAATTCAATCTAATATAACTGAGGGTCTAGATGGGGGACTCTCGGGTCATACGTTGATTTTTTGGAAAGGATATCGCAAGTTATTAATTCTTTATTTTCACTGAGCTTTTTAATTTGTCACCTTTTAAGAAAAGGCCATGTTAGGGTAAAATTGGGTAGCATCGCGCATCTTGTTGTATCACGCACCTGCAGTTAAAGAGGTCTAGTTTTCTAAATATTGAAGCTTTTTCAAAAATTCTTTTTGCAGTGTCATCCCATGCTATATGTGCCCACATTTCAATGTACTTTCATCAGCTTGACCGTATAGGTACTACCCAGTAATGATAAGAACTAAAGGCTGTCAACCTTGACATTTCTGCTGCATTTTTTAGTATTAAATTCCCATAAGAAACAATAGTAATCTAAATAAGGATAATATCGCGCATATCTTGTTGTCATATCGCGCAGATGATGAAGGATATGAAATAAAATTGTCAAAGCTAATCAAGATCAAGAAAATAAGTCAAGTGGTAGCCAATGACATGGTTCCAATCTGGTATAAAAATCGGGATGCTAGTTCTCCCCAGGGAGGTGTGACAGCAGTCACCCTGACCCTTGTTGTTTGACACCTAATTCACAGCTAAAGGTGTGAATGCTTGTGCACGATATAAGCTCTATGGGAAATTGCATTATATTTTGGTTGTATCGTGAAATGCGCGATACAGCCCAAAGCATCGCGATATAACCCAAACAATTACATAGCCTTTAGCACAGCCACCTCTCACCATGCTGAAGTGCAATCAGTGCCCATTCCCACAGATGGTGAGCGTGGTGTAGGTCCATATCTGTACCACCCATAACCCAGTCTCTTGGCGATGCGTGCTTAAAGTAGCAGCACTTCGTTGGGTTGTATCGTGAGTACCTGCGCGATACCACCCAATTTTACCCTAAATGTCACTTATATTTTATCACCCATATCCTGTGTTAGTATAGGCCATGCCACATGGCGATTTTAATAAAGGGCCATGTCACCCTACCGATCTTAACAGTCACTTTTTAAGAAAAGGCCATGTCAAACATTTTATCACCCATATCCTTGTTATTATAGGCCCCATATAACATGGTATTTTTAGGAAAAGACCACGTCACCCTGTCGATATTACCTGCCTGTAGAGGAGTAAGGGCATCAGGGTCCTGTGATATCTCCGCAGTCTGCCTAGGCTCTATCACCCCAGGTTCCATTATCTCACACCAGGGGGAGCTACAGGGGGGTTGCCACCCCTTGGTGCTCCTGTAATACCACTGTACTCAAAGTGCCACATGTAATACAAGTGTGCGACTTGTAATGCTTCCCCCTCTAATGGTGAAATGTAGGTTGACTCACTGCTCCTATAGAGGTAATAGAAAATAAAAGAATTGTGGTAGAGTTTCAGGAGTTTGGCCCTATGCCTAATGAGAAAAAAACCTGAATGTTTGGATTAAGCAGATAGAATATGCAATGCATGATCATTTTTTTAGTAAGCCAAAAATTGATAGAATTTAAAAAAAACAAAAAAAAGGACTCTGCTATTATGCTTTGGAGATTGTCTAGTATATATGCAATATGAATAGCCTGGAATGGGCACATGCGAACATCTGCTAATATTCTATCTGTTTATTTTCAGTTTATTCATTTAACGATCCATTCATCCCCCTCCAGAGAGTGATATTGTCCACTGATAAAATAATACAATAGAGGAATGTATGAATTTAGGCAAAGCTCAATCGATAGTAAGAAAAAACGAAATAGACGAATAGCTGTGAATACTTTATTATGCTAATATCTAAACCACTGATCTTGTCAAGTTGTACATGAGCAGAAAAATAGAGAGAACATGAAGGACATTAAAAAGAAAACATACTGAATGTACAGTGGGGACCGTGTGACTATTTCCACACTGTGTTTGAGCAGGGTGGTTTGAAACGTTGCCAACCATTATTATGTGAGTAGACTCCTATGATAAACTCATTAACCACCATGCTCTACGTGTTAGGAATAATCAGTTATATGTTTGTATCTTTACTACAAGTGCTTCTATCATACAGAACTGGACGTAGACCAAACATTGACATTAAACGAGGTCACTAATAAAGACAACTGTTTCTCATCACGAAAATGTGACGAGGAAAAACCTACTCTACTCCAGGTGGGGGAGACTATACCTGAGGTTTGATATAATCTATGACAAATTCATGATGATTTTCCTTTCCAAACCTTGGAGAAATAAACCATTGATTTAGAGGAATGATGAAAACAGTGGATTCGTTTTAAGGAGCATGGCAGAGTTATGCATTGCTCACCATCATTAGCCCTCCAAATGCCATATATAAATGTACATGTAGCATGTTCATTTGCCATGGGGCCAATAAAAGAAAAAAACACTACTCTATTTTCATGATGGCGTAATTTGATGGCCTTTATGTCAAATAGACAGATCCTGGCATGGTGTTTGAAATATCTGTTACTACAGAGCAACACATTAGGTTTATCTGATGCATCTGATGACGTCACGATTGCCAAAATGCACCAGGTAATGCATTGTATATATATTGGAGGCACTGCAAATTTTGTTGCATTTAGAAAAGTGAACAGCACACGATTATAATACTGCATAGATATCTTCTGGTGGTCTGTTTATTGATATTTCCCAAAGTAAATAACAAATGATGTCAAAGAAAAATCTACAAAAAGCATCTGGTTGCATCCTTACAGTACTGTGCATATGTAACTGGTATGCATTTTGTCAATCGTGACGTCATTAGTTGCATCAGATAAGCCTGCTGCTCTTCTCCATAGTGGCACATGTGACAATAATCATCCCAGAACCTTTTTACTTGACATAAAGGCCATCAAATTACGCCATCATGAAAATAGAGTAGTGCTTTTCTTTAACGTTTTAGACATAAATGCAATTATAAGAGAGACCTATCTTCACTGGTTCAAAGAGATGGGAAGTATAGTAGTCTTGGAAAATGTACAAACAACCGGTTTGAGTATAGTCCCGGGAGTATAGTCTACACACGTGGTATAAAAAGGCCAAAAAGTCTCGGTATGTCTTATTCCGTGTAAGCTGTGTGAATAAACCCTGATGGTTTAGCTACTTTATTATTTTATACTTATGATAAGATATCTAGACTGATTGTATCTACTATAGGTGTACATGTTCAATCGAGTATATGGCTGAGTCTATAGATACCTTATTACATGTATGTGAACAGGCAAGTAGAAAGGGATATCCCTGCAGAGATAACTCGGTGATCCTCTTTACTAATTACCTGTTCATCCTATAATTCAGAATTGATTCCTCGATACTTTTTCGTGAATTTCTGCTATATTATCAAAGCGTTACTTACCCACGATAGCAAGGCATTCACCACTCCCTCTCCAGGTCCGGATACATCTTCATGATCACACATATCACACATTAAATATCACTTCCCTGTATGTGTCAGCACTGTGTAATGTATCGCGGGAATAGACCCTTGCTGTGCCTTGTAGTATCTGCTTGGAGTGTGTGCAATTATAGGAAATTAAATACTATAGAACATAACTACAATGACAAAACTTTGGCCTCAGGTATGTATACCTTATGGATTTGGCATGAACTCAGAATGCTTCTTCTCTAGGAGGTGCGCCATATATGCGAGGGATTACCTAAAGTATGCAGCCTAGACTCTCCATTGTTGCTCTCCATGTAATTGTAAAGTCCCAGATATGTTGCTGAGACGAGCAGTTCACAATGAATTGCTCTGTAATTGAAGAGGTCTTTAATTACTTACCCACATCCACACCTCCAGCTTAGCCATATGCAGCCTTTATCAGCCTCTACCCTACAAGGTGGATGGTCTGGGAACAAACTGACATCCAACCTGTGTAATTGAGAGGGTCTTAAATTACTTCATTATATCCCCATATCTAGCCAAGCCGGATATGAAGCCTCTAACAGCCTCTAACATACCAGCTAGGTAATCTGGTAACAAACTCAGTCTACCTCTTATTCAGGAGGTCTTTACTTCCTTGTGCCGTCACGTGGATAGCCTCTATCAGCCTGCGCTGTCGTTAATTACTTACCTAGCTCAGACAGATAAGCCTCTGCAAGCCTGGACCGTGACAGATGGATGGCTTTTGCCAGCTTAACAAAGGAGAGCCTATAGGAACCTAGCGAGATACAATATTGACCAATGAGAAAATTCCTTTCATTCAGTGCCGACTTTTCAGGGTGCATTATGTAACACCTGGTACCCATCAGCTCGCTGTTATCAGTCCTTATCTCGCAAGGTATCAGCTTCAGCAGGGGTCAGCCCACTAAGGAATCCGCTAAGCGGGAATTGGCCACTAGCTGGTCTGGAGCTGGTTCCTGCGACCCACACTGATAAGGTGGGACCAGCATGTCCCTGGAAGTGGGTGTTAACCAGGGACAAGGTACCCATCATGGTTTGTCTTATCAGTGGGTTTTAGCTCAACCAGCGAAATTCAAGATGGTGGCTCCACTAGGCCTCCATACTGAGTCCTATAGGCTTCATACAGCCCCTGTAGGGGGGTGTATGAAGTAAGATTTAGCAGGATTATTTATTAGCCAATGAGATGATCCCAAGGATTAACTGCGGTCCTCTCGGGGGCCGACTGGTACCCATCTGATAGGTCTTATCAGTAGAACTCGCTGGTAACAAGCTGCAGTAATGGCGGCGCCCATGGGACGACCTGCTCACTCGGATATTGTACACATTTCAAATTCACCACCGGTGTGAAAACTGGTCTCAATTGAAGGGGACAGCCTACACAGTGGTTGAGAGAGGTGTTTGGCTGGTTGTTCGAGACATATAGACGCATGTAACAGGGTTACCATGGCAACACCCCATACACGACTAGGGCATTAGCACATTAGGCTATGGAGACCGCCATTAGACCCCGACTGCACTATGACTAACACCTGCAGCCCCCGTCTCCGCAGTAAATGCCAGGGATGCTTCCCATTGGTCAATAATACAATAGCCATGTGCCGCTATCATGGGCTGGACTATGGACATCGACAATTATATTATGGAAAAAAGGATATTTGATATCAACATATATAGGTGGGGGCTAAGTCCCATGTTTATCCCTTTGTCCTCATGATGCACTTATGTAGCACTGCATTGGTGCATCATGCATTGTAATGGTGCATCATAACGGGGTGAATACATGTGATCAGACAAGTAGGGATGACTGGGTGATCCTTCAATCTTTCTATTCCACATACTCTTTATGTATATCGACTCCCGTGTAGCGGGACCCTTAATTGGTAGGGGCTCTGTTGCTTGATCTGCTACCTGGAGAGATAAGCACCGATAACAGCCAGCATGAATAGGACTAGTATTGTTATGTAATGCACCCCAAAAAGTCTGCACTGAATGAAGGCAACTTATCTCATTGCTCAATATATAGTACATACTGCCAGGTCGGTATAGGCTCTACATGATGCATTGGTGGATCATTAAGCTTCTCGCTAGGGCTGCAATAATCATGCATCGCGCAAGCAAAAAAGCGTCTCCGGGATGTATCAGTCCCATACTGGTCTTCATGATACATTTACTACGCTATGGTGAGTAACTCGCCAGGGCTGCATTCATGAATCCTGGTGACCAATGGTTATAAATGATAAATTAATGTTTTTACTAATTGATTTTGACGTCACTATTTTCCAGTAATAAACGCCATACTTACAAGCATTGTCCCTGCTATATTAATGTTATATAAGGTACTGAGGAGGTGTACCTATCGTCATGATATAGGACTAACCCTTTGTGGTCCACACAGAACTTTTGCCAGAACACAACTGTTTGTCTACATGGTGCAAGAGTGCAGTAGTGGCGCGTCACCCGCCAAAGCGGCATTCATGCGTTATCTACCAGAGCTATGTAAATTTAGGTATTTTTCACTATATTGGGTACTGAGGTATTTTTCTCTATCGGTCTAAACTGAAAAAGTGTGGGGAATGCCCACATCCCAAACGGCTCGGCCGCCACCGAGTTCGAGATGCTACTTAGCTAGCGCTCAAAACGAAGTAATCTACGATTTTGACATTTCCCCCCAAGAAATGATCTCAATCCAATTATTTAAAAAGGGGAAAAAAGCAACAGGAATTCATATTTAAGCAGGAAAAGTCCTTGCCATATTCGTACCAACTGGACAAGACCTCCTGTATGATGATACCCTACACCCTTTATAATGCACACCTTGTGTCTAAAGAGCATCCCAACTCAGGTATACTGTTTTATATTAAAATCACTGTGGATAAGACGCAATCCCGGGGGCGCAACCCCTAACTATGGCTGACGCGCTGTCTGTCTCTCCCTGTCTGTCTCTCTGTATGTCCCACTCTCTCTCCCTTTTTTAAGAGTTAAACTAATACACCACCCCACCTGCCGGCTCCCAGAATAATACAACACTCGTGACGCCACTTGACGGGACAGGTGAGAAAATGGTTGCTGCTCGTTGTGGGGTAACCATGGTTATATAAATTGTTTTGTTTGACCCTTTGACGTCCGCATAGTGAATTAATGCATCATGTCCATTTACTTAATGCAGCCCTGTGAGTTATTCGCCAGGGTTGCATTCATGCATCATGCTAACCTACGGGGTTGATACACTCTAGAAGGGTCGGCATGATGCACCATTACAATGTCCCTACAATGCTAAAAAACACACACAAAAAAAAACATGAGTAATTATTAGATTTGGATCTAAATGCACTATTCAGCATTGCAAAAGGGTTAAACTTGGAATTTCAGCAACGTGGTGATCGGATTTCACACATCTCACAAAATGGATATTACACAGAAAAAAAATAATGTTCAAAATCTTAGTCAGATGTTAGTCAAAAGGGCTAACTTTCTAACAATACCTAGTCAAAAGCACGTGCCTAAGTGTCCAAGTTTTTCTTAGTCAAATATGACTAACCATTAGTCAAAGTGCCCAACTTGCCTTGGCTTGCCTTATTTTGACTAAGATTCCTCAGTGGTTTTGACTAAGTATGCAATCTAATAATGGTGAGTGTAAGCTCTGTATAGGATCCACATCCCACAAATAATTATCTCATCATTTAGGAAGCATACATGTGAAATGCCTCACATCATTTTCATTAGAGTCCCAGAGTCAATTACTCTGGGTTTCCCACAAAGAAGCAGATACATCTGTGGATATTTTACTTATCTAGATTCCCACAGAAAAGGTGTAATTATCTGTCTACCTAGTTTATTTAACAAATCATTAAACTTTTTGACATATTTTGCCAAGCTTGATGTTATATTGAATTGTAAAAGCCTCAAAATAATACAGCGCTTGAAAATCACCATCATTTTGACATCCATCAAATAGTTTATGGTACACAGCCACCAGAAAAAATCCTGTTACAAAACCACACTGCCACCTGGTGTGTAAAGGCAATATTATGCCAATATAGCTTAGTCAAAGTCACTAAGAGATCTTAGTCAAAGTGACTAAGTGACAGTGACTAAGATAAGTTAGCTTGCCTGAAACTCCCAGCAGATACCTTATTCAAGATTGTGGTTGGATAGAAAAACTGATTTGGGTAGTCAATGTGACTAAAATAAACTAGACATTGTTAGTCACACATTAGTCATATGTACTAACTAAGATTATTTGCATGTTTTGACTAAGTTAAGTTAGACTGACTAACATGGATTTTTTTCTGTGTAGAAGAGAAAGATGTGAGTACCTTTTATGGAAATTCTAACCGTCTAAAGAAAGTGTAACGCCTCAAATGTACTTAAGCTTCAGTCAATGGACCCATTTGTGTCACATTATCATGTTGCACTATAAATGGAGCTCTGACGTGTGTGGGCCTACTCACCAAGGCTGCATTCGCACATCATACCGCCCTTTCCAAACGGTACATGTATCAACCTCATAGCAACGTTGTTCATAAATTATTGTACTTATGATTTCATAGAAGCCCTGTCGCCCTTAAATGGTCATCAAGACTTGAAGGGATAAAGGCTGCACAAACACACAGCTGGCCTTAACGGGTAATTAATGGACGCCTGTTGTTTCAATATCATATTTAGACATCTAAGGGCCGAACAGTGCTCATATGCTCATTACTATGATGTATGGATGTGGCCCATTCCAGGGCTGCTTCATACATTCTGCATGCAGTCCTAGTCAGTCTACACTGCAGGTTTAGTGACACTTAATGTTTCAGGAACATAGTCCAGAAAGTTGAGATAGGCACACTGACCTCCCTCGAAAAAATCCTGTTGGGTCTTCCACAAATGACGTCATGCTGGAGAGGGGGTGGCGGTGGGGGTGGGGGGTCAAGCCCAGCATGATGGGATTAATTTTCCAATTATTACCCAGTATTGTCAAATTGGCAAAAAAAAAAAAACATAACGAAGGGGGGGGGGGTCGAAAAGGATGACGTCATTTATGGATGGCCCCTTTCCGAATTAACCTTATTTCTGTCCATGTATTGAATTCTGTGATTAATTGTGTAGGGGACCAGAAATCCCCGTACCTGGTAGATTGATCCTCAGGGGCCAGTTACCTGGTAATCACTGCTCCCCTAGTGTGTATCATACCGATCCAGGTGTAGTTGGAAGGTGGATATATCAGGCAAGGGATCGTGGTGTAATGGATAGCATGCTGGAATGTCATGCCAGAGATACAGGTTTGAGTCCCGGTGATCCTAGATATTTTCACCGTCCTCTACAATTGTTTTTGCATGTTTTACCAGGCCAACCAAAACCAGAAATAGCTTGTGCAGAAATGTAGGATTTTCTACTTGGACACTTCAAAATAACAAACATAAAAATATGATGAAAAAAAAAGGTGAGGTCGAGTGACCGGAAAACATTTTTTTCCCTTTTGATGTCGGCCTAATCCTATATCGTGGTAAATGTGACCTCCCAATTGTCACTGGCAGGTGGAACCTGGCCCATGTTAAATTGGCGTGTCGTGCTGGGGTGTGCGATTACAGCTATTAAATCGGTCTCTGCTGAAATCTTGGTTTCAAATTCCCTTTGTCGCAATGGACTTTCCCTATGCAGTGGACTATTCAGAGTAGTATAGGCAGTGATGATTATACAGGTGCGTGAAAAATAGAAAGTCTGAATCTGTTTACCAGTATGCTCTTTTTGTAAGGGAGTGGTCATTATTGATTAATGTGGGTGGTGGTGAGTTTTCCCGTGGATGCGCAAAAGGTTTTCACCCTTCTCACGATGCAATTTTCACTGGAAAGTTTCTGCAATTTAGAACTCTGTTGCAATTTGGTGCCCTGCCTGTATATTGCAAGGGGTATAACAGCTTATATGGAAAGTTTTATAATACAAAAAATTAGGGGGGTCATATCCCATAAATCGTCAGGTTCTAGTTCTATTATTCCATATAAATTTTTTTATTGGTCCTCATAAAGATACAATATGATCTTCCAGATGCAAACACTTCAATCCTGCATATGTTGCATAATTAGGGTTAATTGATTAGATATCTGTAATTTGATCATAACAATGATACTGTTGTCGAGGACAGGATAGGAACTATAAGCTGCAATAGATTGGCAAACTGTTAACAGTTTATGTACATGGATAGGAATATATACAAATGATGAGTATGAGGAGGTCACAGATGTTTGGCATTCGGGTCCCCAGTTAAAGTAAAAACGGTTTAGATAATAATCGATAGGATGGGGGGGGGGGGATAGGTAGGGGTTTGTCTCAGGGAGGTAAATCTATTTGGGGGCGTCTGGCATTTAGGAGTTTCCTCCTTTGTCCTTTCATGTCTGTCCCAAGCTTCTTCTTTATTCTTGCTTTAAATTGCTGCTTGCTTATTATATCCTGGTCTGTATGCTATGTTTTTGGGACGTCTTCTTGGGAATTCTATTTTCCTGTCTCCGTGTGTTCTTGGGTTTTGGGGAGGGGAGGGAGGGCTTTGGATTTCGAAAACATATGGGATAGTAAAACCACTTTTCTTCTATCTACTAGTTTAGGAGCCTCTGCTAATAATCTTAAATTATCAACCGTCTCTTCTTTTTTAACTCTGAGGCACATTCTCAGTATTCTGTTCTGAAGGGATTCCATCTTCTTTATCCAATATTTAGTAGACGTGTCTACCAAGAAGCAGCAGTAATCAACTTTTGGTAGGATGACCTGCTTATATAATAGTCACTACAGTATCTACATCCATTTTATATCTTATTTTACTGAGCTTTAAGGCCATTTGGTTTACATTTCTATAATGCAGTTTTACATGTTGCATCATAGTGAGGCTTGAATCTATATTTGCTCCCAGATAAATAAAATTTTCTTTTCTTCCAATTGGAAAATTATTTATCTTATGTTTCCTCTTCAGGGATGAAAGTCAACAATGACAAAAAAACCTTGAAAAATGAAACAACTTTAAATGCATTGTATATGCCCTCCAGTCCCATCTATAAGTGTGTTACAGGTTTTTTTTTTTTTTGTTTTTTTTTTTTGGGGGGGGGTGCAGTAGGGGTTGTATAAGGATGTAGTTTGTCCTCAAATAACAGGAAAAGCTGTTTTCAAGATATTGTTCGGATACTATACCCAAAATGTGCACATTATGGCCCTTTTGCAGAGTATGACCTAGGATCCCTTTAGAATGCTACTGTATAGCTGTTTTCTAAGGTCTTGTTCGGATAGCATACCCAAAATATGCACCACCTGGTAGTGATGTTTTTGCACAACACAACCTATGGTCCAAGTACAATGTTAAATGTATGCAGATAGGTCAAATGGTGCAGGGAATATATGACCAATATAGTTACATGGTGAAAGCATAACGCGCAGAAAAGGGGTATACTATCCGACACTCTTCTAGCATAGGAACTATAGCTTGCTGCTAAGACTACACTGAAGAGTGGAACACACACCAATGTAGAGAGGAAAGTTTTCAAGGAAAAACTTGAGAATCCTTGAAAACCTTGAACTAAATACTGGCATGCTGCCACTGTTTGCAGTTTTATGGGACCTGACTGTGTGCATGTATGCAACCTCTGGAGGTAATTTGTGACTCCTTTATTCTGTTTTCAAAGGATTTTCAAGAAAACTTATTTTTCCTAAGTGAGTGAAAAAAACCTTGAAATCAAGGAAAACCTTGAACTCTTTCATCCCTGCCTCTTGGACATCTCTTGAGTTTGTGTGTTGAACCATGCCACATCCATTTTGTCTTATTCACATTCATTGTGAGGCCAAGTGAGTCACATAATTTTGTTATTTTATTTAATTCGCTTTGTAATATACACTTGGCTGTGCTGGGATTATGGTGTGCGGCATAAAGGACTATATCATCAGCATAGATCTTTATCTTAGCTTTGGTGATGACATTTGGGATGCTATTGATAAAATATATAAATAACAGTGGACCTAATAATTGAACCTTGTGGAACCGAGTATGATGAATTTTTGTATGTCGAAAAGTCACCATTGGCCTTGTTTTTTTTCTGTTGCTAATGTAGGCTTCCAGCAATTTATAAACATCTACTGGTAAATTTAGTCTATTTAACATTTGCAATAGGTAGCAGTGGCTTATACAGTCAAAGGCTTTGGTTATATCTATGTAAGAGCTTGCTGTAATTTGCCCCGAATCCTTGGCAGAGCATAGGTCGTTTGTATATTCAAGGACTGCACCTGCAGTGCTTTTCCCTTTCCTGTACCCGTATTGATGGTCTGTCAAAAGCTCTTGTGTTTCTAATTCAATCATCAAATATTTATGTAGCTTTTATTAGCCTATAGTATTGCATCTAGACATAAGGGGCAGAAGTACACTAAAATGAGGGCAGATATCCATAACATTGCAAATTTGGCAAAAACGTGACGGGGGGTGTCAAATTTTGCGTGACATCATTTATGGATGGCCCGCTATCTATGTGTAGTAAATCACCAACAGAAATATCATGAAGTTCCTCCCCCCTTTCAAAAGGTGTGGTTCTCATTAACAACACCGACTTAGTCCACATCGCAGGGCTGAACCATCATTTTATTTGCAACTGTGGGATTTGATGGGATCAATTCTCTGATTGGTACCCTTGCAATTTAGAGTGTAAGCAAGGGTCAAAAGTCTCAATTGCAAGGGGTTTGCAGGGTTAGATTGCATCGTGGGATTCGACCTAAAGAGACTATGACACCAGGAATGTTCTTTACCTTTCTTTCTTTATATTGGTCGATAATTTATTTCCTCAAGACCTAATATCATACAATATACAGTATATCAATGGTAAGAATGTTTCTGTGACATGTGGAAATTCATCTGAAAACTATGATGGATCAATCAGTATAAATACAGTAAAATAGATTTTTTTACAGAGTTAAAGCCCGGGTTCCTGGATCCACTGAAGGCCAAGGTTGCTCTAGCACTGATAGATGTAGTGACAGGTCAGTGATGTGATATGGCTAAATGATATTTTGAGACTTCATGGCAATGTGAAAATTGGTTATTAAAAACATACTTAAGTCATTCAAAATAGTGTAGTTCACATATACGTGAATTTATGTTCAATTCAATATTCAGAGATGCCACTCACTGGCCGACAAAAACCAGGAAAACTGGACTTTTGGACACATTTTCCCAGAGTTTAATATAATTTAATGCAGGAATCTTGTGAAAATTGAAAGACGTGCATTGGCACGGAGGGCTCAGGGCGACTTTTCCTGCGTTTTTTGAAAGGCTTCCAAAGCGTCTCACTTTTAGACGCTGTTTTCGAACCAAAAAGAAACAGAAAGAGTAAAGTCCAGCCCGGAGGTAAACCTATGGAGGACTGGATTGGAGAAGATATTTTTATGAAATGACTTTTTTCTTTATTTAATTTTGTATAAACTCATGGATGGATTTTTGAATTTTTTTCTTTACTGTAACTAAAGACTGATATATGGACTACTCATGTATGGTACTTTTATTTGTTTACATGCTTTGTTTCTTGTAGAAAATTGAGATTGAAAATTGTATAACTGACTTTTTTCCAATGCTACCACTTACCCAGCGGTATAGACTCAGGGTGATCCCTGAGCCAAAAACCAGGAGATCTGCAAAGGTTTCAGAAAGCAATGTCACACCCCCACCCTCCATATAAATGTTTATTTTTTCCCTCAGTGGAATACATATATCTCGGGAACTGTCCTGATGAAAAGAAAACAACCGATTTCTCAGACATTTCACACCCCTGCAACTTCTGTGCTCTGCTATAGCACCTCTCTTTATTTATACCTTTATATAAAGAATAGCGTTATACAGGATAAAGTGTGTGTGGCCATGACACATAGCATCTCTGAACTTTCCATGTTAAAGTCGCTAGCTTCACGCTGCAAAGCGTGTCATGCACCATATCAGAAATGCTTTTATTGGAAAAGACAATACGCACAAACGTTTCAGTCTCACAGCAGTGACAAGCAACTCCTGCCTTTATGCACCGATTTAATAGTAACTGTACACCTTGCCTACGCTACTACACTGGCGTTTTGTAAAATATCGTATTACTCTTAATACAGATATATTTAAGTTCAAAAGCACATTTATTCCTGCATCATGCTGTTTGTTGTAATGGTGGCGCCTGTTGTGATTGTTGTTGCTGCTGTTGTTGTTGCTGCTGTTGTTGTTGCTGCTGGGGTTGTTGTGGTGGCTGTCGATCGCCAACTTTCCTTGCACAGTCAACAAGGGCATCGTGGATCTCCTTTGCACAAGCCACCTGTAAAATTAAAAGAAATTTCTGGGATTTATCAAATACATGATATCATTTGATCAAAGTCATAATCTCTGGTCAGTACTGCTAATTATGTTTATCGAGACAGGCCGAGGCTTACCTGTGCTTTCATAGTATTGAGGTAATGGTAGTAGGCTTACGCCTGCTTTTATAGGGAACAGAGCCATTCCTGTATGGAACCAGTTATGTAACTGCCCCCCAACAGCCATCTTGGATCTGGCAGAGGATTGTGGGTGATCTCTTATCTCACCCTCCACCCACAGAAAACAATAGGAATTGATAAGACTGATAAGCTGCCCATGCCTCTATCTTGATCACCTTGAGTACCTTTCCATTGTTTTAGGGAGAGTTCATTTTTTAACAATAGGGGGAGTTGGTGAGTTTTAGTTTGGACCCCTGAATTTTTTTTCCGCCACCCCCTCGAGAGGTATCAAAATCTTTTCCGCCATCCCTTCAGCAGGGGTCAACATTTTTTTCACCACCCCCCAACATCATCTTGTGTAGTACTCCATTGTAGAGCATCATGCCACATTCATTTTTAATATCTTACTGAGGTATGAGTTAAATAGATCACTTCACAGGGTGATTATCATCTATTGCAATGCATGTAATTGAAAAGGGGGTGTTATGCTTCACTTTAGCTATGTGACACATATTATCCACAACACATTTCTTCACAATACATCCACAACGGCCCAGCGTAAGGTGTAAAAAAAAAATGTACTGTCCACAGACTATTTTCGCAGAGTGTCCATAAGATTTGTCCACACCCAACAATGACAATGTATCCACATAATACACTCTGTCCACAACCTATCATCACAAGGTGTTCACAAAACACATTCTGTCCTCATACTTTCAGCAAAAAATGTCCAAAACCACTTTTAGTCCACAAGATTTTACCACAGAGTATTCACAAAAAACAGTCAACATTCAACTTGAACAAAGTGTCCACAAATTACGAATTGTCCACAACCTATCATCCCAAATTATCCACAAACACAATTTGACCACAAGTTTTGATCACAAAGTATCCACACAACACGTTCTGTCCACAGTGTATGGTCAAAAATTGTCTACAAAATTCATCGAGTCCACAAGATATATACACAAAGTGTCCACAAATTATATTTTGTCCAAAGGCTAAAATGCGTCCGCATGGACACTTTGTGATGGTTTGTGTGGAAAATGTGTGCTCTGTGGACATTTTGTAGCACATTCTGTATACATTTGGTGAATGGCAAGAATGTGATCAATTTGTGATGGTTTGCTGTTGACAAGGGGTGCATTTCAGATATTTTTAGGTACAGCAAGGTCACATAGTGGGTGCTTTCTTAACGTTGAGACTACCCTGATTATGTATCTAAATGTTGCCAAGCTGGCATTGCTGGGCTAATTTCATACAGCATGATTTTCTTTAAGGGGTCGTAAGGGGGAGATTCCACAAAATCAATTTTTCATGAAAAATAAGTGTAAAACACAACAAACCTGCACATATTATGTCATGGTGGGAAGCATAATTAGTGCCTTTATCAATTTCCATACACCCTGTAACATTTTGTTGTCTATGGAATGTGAACGGAACAAAAACATTCTTTTTAGCTTCTTTTGCTATGAACATCATTACAAGATAGAAATTTGTTATATCTGTTACTTCTGGTGAGTTCAGATTAATTTTAGAGGGATTTCGGAGGGCACTTTTTTCTTTTGTTGATACTCCTATTATTAAGGTCTACAGAGCTGTTCAAAGTTGGATTGTCATTCAAAAAGTGTAATTTTCACCTGTTTCGCCCATTTTCCCCTGAAATTTACATGGCTGAACAGGTAAGTGTCTAGGCCTATAGAAATAGCCAGGAAGTTCACCTTATGTGCTTAGTTTTATGCTAGTCACAGTGCAATGAGCAGGTTTAACTGATATAGGTGGGCAAAGGATACTTTTCTATACACCCCTTTCATCAGCTTTGATACAACAGATGGCGCTAGTGGCAACCATGTTACTTTGCCACTCCTACAGGGGCATGGTTGGGATGGACTCCACTACCTCTAATGGGCCCACTTGTTTGTAATGGTCTGCCTTATATTTGGCTAACCATTTTCTTTAAATATTGATAGTGATTATAGCCAAACTATTTCTCTGTGTGTAGCTTTGATTTCTAAGATATGGAGCTGTATTTTACATTACAAATGGGCATTTTGGTGAGGGGTGTCTGTGCACTAAGGGTAAACCTATGGAGCGCTGGAAATGGATGCTGGACATGCCCATGTGAACATAGGGGCTAATTAGTCTTGGAAAAGGTGTGTTTACACTGAAAAGCAATTATTGAAAAAAAATTGAAAGACGTGCATTGGCACGGAGGGCTCAGGGTGACTTTTCCCGCGTTTTTTGAAAGGCGTCCAAAGCATCTCACTTTTAGATGCTTTTTTCAAAACAAATAGAAACAAAGAGAGAAAAGTCCAGCCGGGAGGTAAACCTATGGAGGACTGGATTGGACAAAACATTTTTATAAAGTGACTTTTTTCTTTGTTTAATTTTGTATGAACTCATGGATGGATTTTTTAATTTTTTTCTTGACTGTAACTAAAGACTGATATATGAACTACTCATGTATGGTGATTTTATTTGTTTACATGCTTTGTTTCTTGTAGAAAATTGAGATTGAAAATTGCATAACTGACTTTTTGTCAATGCCACCACTTACCCGGCGGTATAGACTCAGGGTGGTCCCTGAACCAAAAATTCTATGTACCGAATGATATTTTACTTAGAATTCATAAAACTTTACAGTTTCATCTTTACCTGAAACACCTGTATTAACTTCTACAGATTCTATACATCATGTTACTTTTGTTAGCTGAGAGAAGACACTATCATTCCAGAATTATCCAAAATACCAAGATTTTCAACAAAGTTTGATGGATTTCATTCATGCGGTAGTGGTAAAGAGGAGGAAACACCACGTTTACTCAACAAAGTTTGATAGACCAATTTTAAAATATCTATACTGAACTTTATGTCAGAAGTCTCTGTTGAACAATTGTGGAATGTCTGAAATGTTGGGGACAGATCTATTAAAAACTTAAGTTGAAGATGAGGGAAAGCTTCATAAGTCGATATGTATATAACAATATATGCTTTATAGCCAGTTTTATTATGCATTAGAGTAGCCGTGGCACCTTAAGGGCATTTCATCCCGCTTGGCTTTACAATGAATATTTTTTTCAAATTTCTTTTTACATGTTGACAAAGGAAGGTCTTTTACACATTACTCATGGGGTATAAGAGAAAATTGACTGTAATGTATTTAATTAGTTGATCATTACTGGCATAGATGAATGTATTACTGGCACCCCTAACCTTAGCGGTTGTAATGCCATTTTATGAGGCACCTGTGTCATAACTACCATAAAGAGGATCTGCCAATCTATTTTTATATCTAGATTGAGATAAAGGTAGTCCAAATATTTTTAAAAACAGTCGATAATGCCATCTAAAGTTATTAGTAGTTGTTGAATATTCTCGAAACTGCCAAGATCAAAATTCATCTTCCTACAACTAATTTCATGAGACCAATGCAAGATACATACATTAAAAAGAACGATCAATTATAGCAGATTTTGAGTTACATTAATCAGCCTGCATATATATAATGCCCATAATCTCAATCATGAGATCCCTCATTGATGTCAAAAGACTGTCACGTTTCCTTTATTACATCTGGATGTTAGAGGGGTTTTTCTAGACTGTGACCCAAACTTTTTGCTTATACACCATATGCTTTCGCTTTCTCTCTCTGATGTAAGTACTTTCTTTCATTTTCGATATAAGACACGACACACCACTTGTCCACTTATTTTTGGACATCTTAATTATACACCGTATTCTGTTTCACTCTCTCTCTCTCTAGTTATATGTAAACATGATGTATAGAATAGTCAAGTATACTTAAACTAATCAAATTATTGCTAACCTAGGGTTGACCATTACAAAACGGCTAGGTACAAGAAAATGCAGACCTCAGAAATGCTCGTCGTTGCTGTCCACTCTCTCCCTACCTCCACCTTGGATGGATAAGTGACCTCCCCCCTTTCTAACTGTGTGACCAAGGAACATCACTCTTCACAATTAGATGGTTTCACCTTTAGCCCTGCTGCAATTAGTTGATATAGGAACTAAGCCCATGGATTTAGCCATGCCAGGCAGATAAATTAAAAGAATGCATGTTTCTAAGCAAATAATCACCATAGCATGCATGAGGGGTTCGTGGGAGTAGTAGGAGGGCAGCAAAAGCTGCCTCAGAAGTGATTTAATGCAGGATCATTACTAATGGCTACAACTTGCTTTTACATGTTTATGCATATCTCCGGATTCAGGAAAGTGCTGTTGTACTAATGAAATCATGTCCATATTTGAAACTTGCACTTTTTGAAATCCAATTATAGTGATTAGATAGTGATTGGACAGGGATTTTTCCTTGCCATGCATATATTGGGTTATATAGGCATGGCAGTCCAATGGATGCACAGCTCCTCTAATAGGTCTGCTGTGCAATTATTTTGGTAGCCATGAATATATAAATTAATAATGCAGGGCAGTGGTATCTTTTGACACCTTTTTATAACAGGAATAAGGCCACTTCGAAGGGGAGGGAGTGTAACCCCCAGTCTTTATTGGGTAATAGATGCACACCTGCTCCCCTTCTGCATACTACTTCTGCTAATGTCGTATTCACCTTTGGCCATCATGAACATATGTGATTATGATTGATTGACCAATAACTATTTTTGAACTCAAAACTCTTCTATGTGCCTTATTCCTTAAGTACCCTATATCTCCAGAACAAAACAAGAATGTATAAAAGGAACCTTGGTAATCTATGAAACATGTGCATGATATAGGTAATAGCCTCTACTATGTCAAATGTGTTAAATAAATCAGCTTCCTCAAAATAATTCTGGGCATGAAAGGAATAGATAGTGGGCAGAGTGTATTTTGTGGATACCATGATGTGAGTTATAGACAAAGATTATTTTATGGACACTGTAAAAATAGTCTGTGGACAGTACATTTTTTATGGACACCTTGCACTGGGTCTTTGTGGACAAAATGTGAAAAAATGTGATGTGGACAATATGTGTACCATGGTTAAAGTTAAGCACAACAGGGTCTGTTTAGTTTTAAGTCTGGGGGCCATCGAGAAATAGGGTGGCTTCCACTACTCGAAACCAATATTCTGTCAGTAGCAAGTCCAAGTCACACACCACTTTAGCATTTGATACTCAAGGACACCAGCAACAGATTTTGCCAGGGATGCAGGGGCACCCCTTCATTTTCCCTGTACCTACTGACATTCCCCATGTGTAAGGCATGTCTTTTACATAAATATGAGGGCCCCTTTACCTTGTAGAATCAGCCCAAAGTCTGGGCATCTTATAGGCTGAGTCCCTTTACTATAGAACAGTACGAAACCTTCAAAAATCAAGTCCCAGCTGTGCCTCATAGCATGTCTCTCAATTCAGCACCTTATATGCGGGATGTCCCATGTACATCAGTTTTGGACAAACAGTATTTTTACTTGTGAGGGGCTGTGTCTATGTTCTCAAAATGGAAAAAAAACTTGGGCCTATAACACCTAACCCTTTTTGTTTGAAAAGGGGCTTGGAGAATCTAAGCACAGGGGTCTGAGGAGACATCCCACCAGGGGCTTAGACATGTTGCAAAACTAGAAGCCAAATTTGTGCATTATGATATTTGAAAATGACTGACATACTCAGTTTAAAGGTTTACCCATATGGATATAAAATCTATCTCTAGAAAATATCTCTGGATAAGAAAGGTGATCTCTGGTAGTAGATATATCCACTTCTGAGAAAATTAAAAAGATATAATTTATATCTAACCTCCCCCCCCACTCATTTTGTTATAACCTGATGATAAAATGTATGAAAATCCCAAACAATATCCCTAAGGTCAGACCATTGTGGTAGTGAGATAGGGAAAAAAAAGTCAGTGAGGGTCTTCAGTCAGTCTTCAAAGTGTTGTCTATCTAAAGGAACAAATGGGCATCAGCTTGCAAAAGCAGATGATCCGAGATGGTTTGGCTTGGTCCCCCTTGGCCACAACCCCAATAAAGATTTGATTCATATCCAGTGCTGCCGAAATCTTTTTCTCAACACAGGCCAAAGTAGATTGTATCTTGGCAATTTTACACGGGCAATTTTTCTCTTTATTCAGGAAATCTTTTAATATCCAGAAGCCAACTGATGCCGCCTGGTGCATTTTCTGGATAGCTAAAACCCTCAGATGAAATTTTTTCAAAGACACCCCCAATATATCAATGATGAATCTTATTGGATTTGGACAAATCACATGACTGACCATGGAAGGTCTTGGAATAACTGAAAAAGAAATGAGGAGACTACAAGTGCTGTAAACCCCCATGTATAAACTGCAGCTTATAGACCATTTCAGATGCCTTCTGTGCCTTATAGTCTTCCTGAACTCAGGATGCGGCTTATATGAGGAGTTTTACTCATATAGACTACCGTAAGGAATGAAGACCATTTCGGACCCATTGTGTGGCTTATAGCATTCTCTCAAAGCTTGCGCAATCAGCAATGGAGCATTGTGCCATGCTTGTCCATGCTTGGCCCAATATAAGCCGACATTGACCTAATGTATCCTTGCTACCTGGGGGGAGGGGAGGTGCAACTTATATGTTGATTTGGCTTATAAGTGGGTTTCTACGATATGACTAGATGGTGTGAGGGGCACAAACTCCAACTGAGCCAAAGGTTTTATTATCCCAGGGCTTTTGACATGGCTGCGCAGTGCGTAATACACGCATTTAATGCTTAAATGTCGCATTTAAATGGCTAGAATAGCCATTCATTTACAGAATGGTGCATTGTATTTGCTAAAAAGTGTGCAATTGGCGCATTGCAAAAAATCCTGTCAAAAGCCCTGTTATCCCATGATCATAAATACATTTATCAATACATTTCCGTCCCCATTCCTTTGAAAATGTTTTGAAATTTAAAAAAGAAGGTACTTCCTGATGCATTTATATAAATAGGCCTACATTTTGTTTTCCTTACACTAGTGGCTTCACCACTAGATAGTGGGGGAAATGGCCAATCGACAAATTTTGTCTACAGATCATGGCAAATTCTGCTGAGGGGCCTACTGATCACTGCAAATTCTGCCTATTGACCACCAGAGCCCCTGGTGTCTTATAATAGAAGCGCTTATCTTACCAGCGCTTAACTTAGCAACATCAAACAATTTAGCACTCTCCCAGCAGATTCTCTAGGTGGTTTGTTTTTAGTAAATTACTCTGGAAGTACTCATTAGATCTTTACATATGAGATATCAAATTAAAGGGAATTGTAAGGGGAAACCTGATCTACACGTGGTGAACAGGTTCCTTGATGAATAAATTCGGAATGAGCACCAATTTCTTTGAATCATGATCCAAGATGGTGGAAATTACAGCTTAACTGCTGATTTTTGAGGCTATAAAACGTTTTACAAAACTCTGAATTAAAGAAAAAACTAAATAGTAAAACATTATAACCAGTCAGGTTTGTAAACATTTCTAAATTATGAATACATTTTTGCTGAAATTCCTGTACACCACGTCAAGTTAGCTGGCTCTATCCTAATTGCTTCACAGCCTGAAAATTTTGCTTCATCTGGTACCCCAAGGGTACTGTAGGCTGAAGCAGTCATATATTGCACATTTCTATTAACCAGCGACCTAGGAGGCATTTTTATATATATATAGTGTAGTAAGTAATATCTTGAGAAGTTGTACCTACCACTTTATCAAATGAGGGTTTTCGCAGCAAGTCGCGACAATTCGTACGTCATAGAGAAGGGTCTAAAAAATTTTTAAGCCACCCACTCAAGAAGGATTAAAATATTTTTTGCCACCCCCTCAGGAGGGGTCCAAATAGTCTACTCCATCCCCCAAACTCACCAACCCCCCCCCCCTGTTGTTAAAAAATGAACACTCCCTTAGGTGTGAATGGAGGGGATTAGCCTGATAGGGAGACAATGGCTTGGTTTTACTCAGCCTGGATTATATGTGCCTTCTTAGAAAACTTTTAAAGTTTAATTTCTCTTGTATCTGAAGTACTAAGACTATATAAAGCGTATATTGTTTAAGTTTAAAAATGTATTTGCTATCCAAAGGTATAGATTTTTAGAATATAGCTTAATATAGACTATCAGGAAGGGCCAACCAAAGTAAAGTGTACAAAGAGGCCAACTGCTGATCTAGCCCCCAACTACATGAGCCACCTAGCGTATTTGTTTGGTACTAGCAATGGCTCTGTTCCCTATACCGAGGTTGAAAGTGTACCAGTGGGTGATAGTACCATGCTGGTAGGGCATGTAGGTGTGCCTGCACTGCAGCAATCAGCTAAGGCCTAATAAACATGCATTCTTGCGAGATTTGCAGCTTCAGGGGTCAGAAGACACTCTATACATGGGTGAGTTTCCACACTCTACACATGGGTGAGTTTCCACACCCATAGGTGTGACTACTCTACACCTGGAGGTGTGATGAGTGATTACCCATACTGAGCATACCTTTGAAGTTGTATCCCACCAGGTATTACATAACTGTACCCTGAAACCAGTGTAAGCAACATGCTGGTGTCCAGCTTCAGCTAGACACTACGGCGCCACCCCTATCCCGCTAGGTCGGAATAGTGTTGAGGTACTGAGAGTAGGCTTGCCTGTGCCTTTATATAAAGTGTTGAGGTACTGAGAGAAGGCTTACCCTAATGTCGCACATAGGGGCTGGGCCTTGAAAAGCAGCCTCCGTTGAATAGGGGCCGGGGTTGGGGGAGCTATTAAATCAATAGGGGCCGAGCCTTGAATAGGGGCCGGGTGTGACCAATTTTAGAAGAAAGAATGGAAGGATTGGATTTGTCAAAAGGTACTATAGACGTATTATATATCATTGGGATGGATATTTGATGCAGCATCGCATAATCAATATTAGGATGTTAACTGATTAAAATATCTTCAATAGCTTATGCTTAAACTAGTGGACATTCAACTTTTACCTTTGTCTTTTCTACAGGCATGTTCTGATATATTTATCCCAGACAGCATGCTCATATTGAATTGAATGCAACATAAACATGCAACATGTGATGTTAATAAATATAGGCTGTGATTAAACATAGCCATTAGAACAACCGTGTATCCTTTACATGTAGGAGGGGCTGGGGTGGTTTTCAATTAGTAGCAGCTAGGTGTGGTATCTTTTTATGGAAAGCTAAGGTGGGAAAACCTTGGCTATATTTGACGGCGTTGTTAACGATAGGACAAGTGCAGAGTACTAACACACCCACATGTGGAGTTCTGTTTGCTGCGAGACCATGCATTTCCATGCCTTTTTTTTTCTTTAGTCATTGCCTAAACCTAAAGAGCTGGGCCTTGAATAAAGCCTCCCTTGAATAGAGGCCGGGGGTTAAGGTACATCGAAAACAATAAGGGCCGGGGCTCCTATTTGCGACATTACGGTACCTGTTCCTTTACAGGCCCTATTCAGGTTTCCCATAATACACTCTGTTCGGGGAGGGTTTCTGCTAATTACCATAAGTAGGTCAGTCATGTGACCTGCTCTAGCCAATGGCCCCAGACCGGAATTCTGCCAGCGCGTGGGCGATAATACAGCATCGCGTAACCTCAATCAGCCGTATAGTATTGAGGTACTGAAAGTAGGCTTACCTGTGCCTTTATAGTGTTGAGGTACTGAGAGTAGGGTAGTTGTTCTACAGGTGGCTGGGGTGGCTGGCCGTCAGTCGGTGGTGGTGGTTTGGGTATGGTGCCCTGTACAGGGAGCGGAGTGTGTTTCTGGCTGTCTGCACTCTGCCCAGCGGCCTCCACCGCTATACGCTGTAACGAAGATGACAGTGAGATTAACCGACTGATGGTCGTTAATGCAGTAGCGCATCATGCCCACTGGTGCATCATGCTGACCCTAGTGTATCTAGGCCGAAATACCTGCCTGCCTGATCCAAGATGTATAAAAGTCTATAGTGGCACAAATACATGGCTAGTCTGAACTAAGTACTCACTGTCAGTTCCTGGAAATTGTCCCTATTCACAAACATGTAGTTTTCATGTATATCAGCTTATATTGACTGAAACATGAGATATATCCAATAAATCTGACATGTTTATCTTGAGCTTAGATATCACTACCTCAATGGCCTCCATTATCAACATGCTGGGGTGCTACCTGGTGTCAACCTGCTCTTAAAATTATAGGCCTAACCAACCAAGAATAGTGTAGTCTTTTTGGCACTAGGTGGCTACACCTGGCTTCAAGATGGCCGACAATGATTTGGAGTTAGGGAGGGAGATTTGAAAATCACCTGGATTATTAATTATCACAAGTATTTCAAGTGCTTTGTGTATTGTGAATGTTTGGATATACATTGAGGGAAGTGTTGGTGGAAGCATTGGACCTGTCAGTAAGTACTTCTGTGAGAAATGGCCACTCTGCCAGATTGGCTGACCAAACAGACTACAACAAACACACTTGGTCTCTGAGGTTCCCTCAGAGTGTCTACGGAGTAAGTGTATCAAGCCTGTAGAGTGAGCATGATGCATAAATATGGTCATGGGAGTAACTTATCAGGTCCGCATTTATGCATCATGACTGCAAATGGGCATTATACTGCATTAAAGCATCAGAACTCCATCTTTCTGCTCCTGCTACTCATCCTACCATCTACATTTCATTAGATTCGCAGTAGGGGTTCAAGTGAAATGAAAAATATTAGAGTGCACCTCCATAATTATTTATACTTACCAAATTCAGTTCTATTTGATCGCAGATGGCATAGAATTCTTCTAAAGATCTGTCAAACCGCTGGGCAACACTGTCAGTGGGCTTCCTATTGAGAGGAGTAATGTATGGAAAAAAAATCAATCAACGATTCACAAAAATATTAATCACTATAAAAACTTGTTTAAAGTTAGAGGAAGAGGATGGATTTTCGGCATTTTAGGTTACGTTTAGTCCTGGGTACTTATCAGTCATTACAATAGCTGTTTTCAGTGGCCAAGACACTTATTAGTTCAAAGACGGTCCCCGATAGATCACCAACTTCTTCTGAATATTAATAATGTTCCTCTTTCAATTAGTCCCCATCTTGCTGGCTTTTCTCAATCATTTCTGTCCAGGTAACAACAGATCAAGCAATGGCGCCTACTAAGGGTCCCGCTACCCGGGAATAAAGATTAAGACTTACGTGCAGCTGTCAATCTGTGCGTTCTGGTGGAAAACGGTGGCCGCCACTTTCATCAACCCCTGCAGAAAATTTCATTTCAGTTCCAATCGCATATCTACATTATGATTTTACTATTCTTTTTAATTTGCAATTTCCCAAGATTCGAGTAATTGATTTAATCTACTTAACGCTACACCCTTTACTATGGCTGCTGCTGCTGCAGTAACGCATCATGCTGACCCTATGGGGTTGATACGTTCCCGGGGGTCGCCATAATTCACCGATGGATGTGGTCGCCAGCACCTCACTGGTGTATTCATGACGACCAATGGGCATGATGCACTCCTGCATTAGCGGCCCTAAGAGGGTTTTGACGGATACATTATTATTGCAACGGACACTTTTACACTAAACTTTTATTGTATGGCCCATTCAGGGATGCCAGTCACTAGTCACCAAAAATTCGGAAATCCTCCTAATTTTCTCAACTCCCAATAGGAGATACCTTTAGGGATGCAAGCCAAAAATTCGGAATTCCTGAAAAGTTAGGAAGGGTGGTATCTCTGCCCATTTAAAGATAAATGCGCCAAGATACACAGAAGCCACCTGGTGGCAAAAACAAAACCTACCAAAAACACTATCTCAATGTTATCTCACACTATTAATGGACCATTTTACCTCTACATATTATTTTCAGCTCATTTCTTATCACTATGATTACATTAAAGACAGTTAAAAGCCATTTACATGGTGACCCTCCATTTTTCTTTTATCAAAATGCTTGTATAGATGCCCTCTTTCTACCCAGAGAGTCTTGTAGAAAAATCAGTAGAGGGGCATTATCTATGAGACATGATACGAAAAAATAGTTTTCCCATTTGCTTCTATAGTTAAGGCATTTTACACTTAAATCATCATACTGTAAAAGTAAGCATGGTGACCTATGGATTTTCTCACATTTTCTTAATGTTAGTGCATCATCCTAATGTAATCCAGAGTTATGACTTAATCAGCAGCAGAACCAAATTTTGTGATGTTATAGCATTTGTCTTTTAAGAAAAAAATAAGTGGAAAAAATATGCCAAACTTTTCGGTTCGCTATTAACAAAATGAAAACATCACAATTTCTTAAAATGCGTTTATTAATAAAAGAGTCTATTTAAGGCTCATTGAAACGAGAATTTTTTTTTTCTCGCCCATATGGTGTTTAAAATCTAAATAGTCATTTTACTAGCAGGAATACGCTATGCATTTTCGATTGTTTTTCGGTCTCCTAAAGTAAAGGTGAAAATATATTTTATATGTAGTGAAACGATATTCATTTGTTCATTCTTTTACTTGTACATTAATCCATTCATTTGTACTTTGCAACCCTTCATTGGTGTAAGTTATAGAATGAAAAGATAAGAATAACAAGCGGTATAACATGAAGTTGATCAAAACAGTACTTTTTTTAATATGAAGATTTTATTTGTTTTTATTTTCATTATCAACAAACACATGGACATGAACCATAATGAACAACAACTAAAGGAGGCCTGAAACCATGACGGTTTTGACCAGCACGAAAGTCTGCAGAGCTAGGTCTTAGATTTAGTAAGCATTTAACGTCAATGAAACTCTTCTCATTAAAGAACACCCAGAAAATGAATGTGACTTTGAAGATCCACATATCAGTTGACACCAATCAAATACTTATAGACTATGCAACATTTTGGCATTTTATCAATCAGTTGTAAGTCATAAGTCATGTGTCCTATTTTCATAAACGTACACTCCAATCTAACATGCAAATCCATGGATAATGACGTTAGGGTTAATCTTTTATATACATAATATAACATTACCATGAAAGATCATGTATGGTTAATAATTCACACCATGACTTTGGGACAAGGTTATATACTGTATCTGAGGTGTGATCACATCATACCATGACATGGTTCCCACAAGAATCTCAGATTGAAATTCCCTGACTTTCCCTGACCAAAAATGGTCATTTTTCCTGACCAAATTATGGTACCACAGAATATGAAATACCAAAATTCAACCGTGAATCTATACCAAAGGTCTGATTTAGAACAACAATAATAGATTCTACTTTAAGCTATCAAAGTGAATCAAAACCTTACTCTCAGAAATGAAATCCCCATCTTTGGAAATGTTATTTCAATACCCTCTAGGGAGACTTGTCTAAAATCAAACACAAGTGCATTTTGGCAGATTTTCCCTGACTTTCCATGACTCACGGCAAACTTTTCTAAGATTCCCTGACAACTTTATTTTTCCCTGACCTGTGGGAACCCTGCATGAATTAATTAGCTAAGTCTAAGTTTCTTTCATTTTTGAGTCAAAATATTTTCACTATGAAAAACACTTTAAACCTCTTCGAGGGGCTTATATACAATGTTCGATTATAATTTTGGCATTTAACACTAGCATACAACACTGATTAAATTATAATTTCAATGTATCTAAATGATAAATCTCATCAACCTATGAAATCAACATACTCTGATACAAAAGTCTCTACAGAAAACCAGGAATTCCTGGTATCTCAACTAGCAAAAGTGGCATCTCTGCTATTGATGCATCATGCTGACCTCTGGTGTCATCATGATGCAAGAAGCCAGCATTGGCGAGTTACTAAGGTATGTGTGTTTGATATTGTGTGAAGGTCACAGATTACGAGTGACTCATCATTGGGTCTCTCATGTGGTTCATGTTTGGGTTCTGTGCCCCGTGACTGCTTCCCTGTGTATCTTCCTGATAGTCTAAACAGGACAGACTCTCCTGCCTCTCCTCATTGCCATCTTGCAAGGCCTGCACTGCAGAGTGTGCCCGCTCCTTCTTCTGCTGAATCCTTCGCTCACGTTGCTTCTCATTTTTCCACCATATTTTAATTTTGCTGAGTGTGATTTTTGGGCGCTGCTGACGTACATGTCCCTCATTGATCTCATCCAAGAAGCGCCTCAGGACCTGATCAGAAGGCGTTTTACACGCTCGGTACCACTCACGCATCTTGGGGAGCTCAAATGTTGGGTGGAACGTCAAACGAGTGTCTTTAGGGGGTGCTTCTAAGTCATCACTCTCAGGGTCGCTGAGCTGGTTTTGCCTGAACATGCGATACCAGGTGCCAAACTCTCGACACTTGTCAGTCCCAATCCTGGCCTGGTACTTAGAGTTGGATATGTTGGAGATGGTGGATTGCGAGAGGGGGCTCACCTTGGCCAGTTTGCACTGGTTCATCTCCTTGAGTAGTTCATTAACCGCACAGCGCACGGTTTGATCATTCCAGGTCACATCATCCTGATCCGGACTGTAATTGTACAGTTTTATCTTCAGCACAGCGACATTGGTAAGATCGCCAAGGACTTGGTGGACTGTCGCATCAGCATCCTTACAGATTGTATCAAACGACAGTGGCTGCCACTGCTTAATTAATATACTCCCCTTAGCTCCAATAGCGTCTCCGTGAGAGTACCCCGCTTTCAGTAAAACAGCCTGGACCACATCTTTAAAAGGTGTAAATCCAGGTAGGACTATGTAAGTGTCTTTCCTTCCTAGCATAGCGTCGCTAAACGGAACTGGGGGCTCTATAATGCAGTGTATAGCCACTGTTGTATCATCTACCGCCTGGAAAGGTGATGCTGATGCAGTCGAGTTTGACCCAGTCGGAGACAAAAGCCGGGACTGAGCCACATGGCGGTGGCTTGGAGGACTCCGCTCAATAGGGGGAGATCGGATGAGTGTGACTGGGGTAACTTGGGAGTGCTCCTGTCCAATTTGGTCTTTACTGAGCATAGTTGGCAGTTCATGCTGGTCTAAGTCAGCGGGGCGCAAAGGGCGTGCCTCCGGTCCCCGGGGAAGCATCTGCAAGTTCATGGGTGTCTGTGTGTTTGCCGCAACCCATGCTTCTGCAAATGTCTCCATGTATGTATGGAAGCTCATGTCGCTTTATGTGTTATGGCCTATAAGTCACACTGGTCACTGGAACAAACATCAAAGGCTTGGGTTGATTTCCAGTTATGATAAAAGCCTTACCATTCTATCATGTCAAATCATACAATGTTCAAGTCAAAAAGTTTGCAGCTCAAGACAAGAGCCAAGTGGCTTGGCTATGCATGTCTAAGTTCTAACATTGGATCAATTCTCTAATTTGGTTAAGAGATATTTGGAGTACGGTACGGTACTCGAAATCAGAAATGACCGTCACCCTAAAACCAATGTCACTGCCACATTGATATAAAGGACCAACAACCCAAGCAACATTCGATTTGGCACACTGACAGCGGGGTCGCCGGTGACACTAACTCTGCTGTCTCTTTGCATCTCTCTCCCGGGATCACTCTTCAAACTCCTCGACTTTTAGTGCTCTTCTTAACCACTTTCGGCTTATCCAGAAGTCTGATGACCAGGGTCAGTCGTTCCTGTCAACTCTGCAAATTGTAGCTTCGCCACTGCTCAAATAAATATCAAAAACCAACGGCAAAACCAGCAAGGATTCAGGACTGGCGTCCGCCATATATATTTAGCGTATACAACGTCACTTCCCGGTCGGGTGACAGCATGAATATTAATATATATCGCTATATTTATCCCCGCCCAGATGTAAACAAAGCCCGCTCCGAATCCACGTTCCCGGGACTGAGCGATAATGCAAGACTAACGTGTATATCCCAGTGAAAAAGCAAAATTCTAAAATATTTGGAAGGAAATATGATCACCATGATGGACCTACCGCCAATGATTCCTTTAAACGGGGTATAAGCATCTTGAATTTAGAAATCGGGTCTACTTCAGAGGGTTGTCCCTGCGGTTGATTGCTCGATGGCGGTGGTGGTGGGGCCGCCATTTTGGGATAAGAGTGGTGTTGCGTGGGCAAAGACAGAACTATATTTTAGACGCTAGGGGGCGAGAGTGGCGCATTTTCCCGCGTCGACTGCGGATGTTTCACCAACCCTGTCAGGGCTTGGCATATCACGAAGTGCTGGGGCAAATCTACAAATTATTGTAGCAAGGTGTTTGTGGGGTGTGGGGGGGGGGGGGGTTACTTCATGTCCCAGAGCACCGCAAGCCAAGTCCAGCGGTCAGACTAGAGGGGGTTTGGGGGGGATGCCCTCACTAGAAAATTTTGAGGGTTTAGACTTAAAATGGTGCATTCTGATGCATTCTAATTGAACGTATATTAAGTCTAAGAAAACAAGTCTATTCTGATGCATTATTGGACACTGTATAAAATGAAATGTTTGTATTAAGCTTTTGGCATTCAATGTTTGGGGGTTGAGGGCTCGGCCACCAATAAAACAGGGCATGCTGGGAAAACAGTAGTTTATAATGTAGATGTGAATTTAGGCCCATAGAGAATGAGTATTTCTTCAAGACAAGTTCCGGAAATAAAACTACCAGACGAATCTATTGAGAAGGGTATTTCTTCAAGACAAGTCCTGGAAATAAAACTACCAGACAAGTCTATTGAGAAGGGCATAACTTTGGATCTAATTGGAATATTTACAAAAATTCTTTCAGATTTAGAAAGCTGACATCAAGCCCCATTTCACTGTCGCATTTTCTAAGCTCTCTGTCGCACATTTTTTGCGACATTGCGACAGCTGCCCTCCCCTGCCTGTTGTGCCATCCATAAATGATGTCATAAAAAATGTGACCATTTTTGACCCCCCCCCCCTCCCCATGCTTTTTGCAAATTTTGCAATCCTGAAGGTATATGGAAAATTAATTACATCATGCCTATAGCCTGACCCCCTTCCCCCTCAAGGATGACGTCATGTGTGGATGGCCCCTGTGCACAGTGTAATACAAATGGACAAATGCCATTCAAAACCACATTAAATGCATTATACGTGTCTATATCCGGATAAGGTACCCCGCAAGCGATTACTACATAAAATACAATAGTTATGACATCTCTGAAAAGACTCGTAATTGGATTGAACGTTTTCTATCAGGGAGAACTCAACAAGTCATGACTCATGGTAAATAGTGATCTATACACCGATTAGACTGAATACCCGTCTTCATTCCCGTACCTACACTACAGACAAATATCAGCAAAGCAGCCAACCTCCCTGAATGACCCCCGGGAATGACCGGATCCTTTGTAGAATGACCGGACTAGATGTTCATTGGTCAATGGAGGAGGTAGTTAGCTCAGGGCATACACGTCCTCGCGACGTGTATACATGTGTATTATCTTTGTAGGGTTTTCTACATGATACGAGAATGCTTGCATGCGTGTTTGTGTGTGTGAATCTCAAACTTGTGCTAAACAGAAGTACCTGTTTTCAATAGTGTACTTCTGTAGAACTGCATTGTACACATGTAGTTTGCAGAACATATTTCATAAGCAATTTGTAGTTTTATAGACTTACTGTATGACACATAGGTCAGCAATGACCTCACTTTTGTTGTTAATAAAAGCTATTACTATACTAATAGTGGGGTGGGAGGGGGGGGGGGTGTGGGAGGGGGCAGTGGTAGGGGATGGAGGGGGCCAATACACATCCGAGTTCAATCAGATTCTTATCTATATCAAAGAGGGTTATAGATTCAGCATGAACTCATGGCGCGCCTTACACGTGAGGTGCGACGGCCATGTTTGTATTTGATTGTTTTTAAAAATAGAGCTGCAGGCAGCCATTTTATCTATCATACCAGCCAATACAAAAAAAAAACACACCATAAAACGCTTTCTCAGAATCATCGGTTCACAATACAAGATTTCTCACGATACCAGTAATATGAAATTAATGTGAAGATATACAATTATTTGAAATTTCTTTAGAAATTTTCTTCAAAGTTTGGCCCTCTTGGTCGGTAGACGGTGAACCCTTCCCCCCCCCCCTTGTTGGTCCAAGATAATTTTTCAAAAGGGGCTGTGTACAAATGACGTCATGCAGGAGGGGGGGAGGGGGGGGGTCCCACTTGCCATGACCAAGCATGACAAGGGGGGAGGGGGGGTCATGGGCTGCATAACATCATGTCACCAAGAAATCACAATATGCTTTGGTTTTGGCAAGATCAAAAACTTTTGTAAAAAGATTTGTAAAGGTAGGGAGGTTTAATGCATTCATCTGACATAAATTTAATTACCTATAGGCCCTACATGCATGCATTCCTCAGACATCTCGCTCAATGAGTGTCACTGCCATCAATGTCAGTGTAAAATCAAGGTGATGTCCAGGCCACTATAAGGGGGAACTACTACTCTATCCTACCTATACCAATTTAACCCTTTTTGAAAAGGGTCACTGCTGCCCTCAGGATCTAAAATGATGCATCTAAAATACCCCTGAACTGCTGCTGCCTTCATAGTATTCCACAGGCTTCTTTTTGAAAAGGTAAAGGTGTGATATTTCCCCCCCCCCTCCTTGAGGTGTCAAAATTATTTTGCTCCTCCCCCAATCCACCCCCTCCCGGAATCCCACTGTTGATAAATAACGAGCACTCCCCTGGAGCTCTCCACCACCCTGTTGCTATTTTCACTGAGGGGATGCTTGGGGGGATGTAAAGGGGACCTCCCCCTAAACTTGCTCTCCACATCTTTGTCTGAATGGAACTCTATCGGACTCACCTTATTTGCAGATTCTACAGTAAAATGCTGAGGTGACTTGATTGCTTTGTAAGATCATAAATTGGAACTATGATTGCAATCATGGTCTCCTGAGAATTTGTGATGCTTTCTGAGATTTTTTTCCATTAGGCCACTCACTAAATTCAGAGTGTTCTGCCTGAAACCTATTTCTAGTACATTTGTATATGGTTCAAGTTACAGATTAAATCAATACATTCAATATATCAATACATTCAAGCTCTTGAACTATATGATCCTTAATACCGTAATCTCCCGTGTACAAGGCGTAGCCCGCGTATAAGGCGCACCTAGAGTTTTGGAAAATTCTCAAAAAAATTAAAAATTTATAACTTTGGTTCTACTGAATGAATTTTCAAAATTCAAAAACCTATGGGTAGCTTGGGCCACCTTGGGCCCTCCTGGGCCCCATTTTGTCCCATTATCACCAAGGGGGCATGTAAGATATCAAAAGAAAGGTCTTGGTGTCCCCCTTGTGGATCCAATGAGAACTAAAAACCCCCGTATAAGACATGCCTTATACATGGGAGATTACGGTAATAACTGTTCTCGATTTTCTCTTCGCTGACAAGTGTACAGCTTACGCTGCAAAGAAGGCAGACTATTAACTGTATTAGACTATTGATCTAGACAGTTTTTAAGCCCTTTTGTCACAGGAAATACTTGTGTATGATCACTACCATAGTACTCCCTGTATAACTATAAGGCACGGAAATGGTACATCCTGCATATAGGGACCTGTACATTATATAAGCTGACAGTGTTTGGCATGTTTCTCTGTTCATTTGTTGATCAGTGCTAGTTCTTTTTTCACTTTGCATCTATCTTATCCTTTATTGCAAATTCACACCCACTGTATGTCCCTTTGAACCATAGGCCCTATTGAGGTTTCCCATGATACACTCTGTTTTCGGGGGGGGTCCTGCTAATTACCATAAGTAGGTCAGTCATGTGACCTGGTCTGGCCAATGGCCCTGGACCAGAATTCTGCCAGCGTGTGGGCGATAATACAGCATCGCGTAACCTCAATCGGCCATATTTTAATTTGTTTATAGCCTATAGGCCTTCACTATTCATGCACTTGGGGGGGGGGCTATCTCTCTGCATGACGTCATGCTGAGGAGGGGTCAAGTGTTGTATGACGATATATGACATGGGGGGAGGGGGGGGTCAAAAATGGTCCAAAAATGCATGACGTCATTTGTACACAGCCCCAAAAGAGACATGAAGGCATAAAATTGCACCTTGCTATTGAGTTAGGGGTGAGTTATAGGGAATTGAGAAGAGCGACAAGTCGATCGCTATTGTTTGGGGAGTTACAATAGTAATTCTGGAAATAATATAAAGACGCGGGGTTCCTTCATACTAAGTGTCTGCAGGTATATTCCTGTAGTATACATAAATGTTTACTATAAAGTATGATACAAAGAAAGAAAACTTTTGAATGCGATATGTCACCGGGAACAGTTAAAGAATGTCACTATAAGTCCTTAGTCACATGAAGTCTAGAGTGGGCGCGGCGTGTTATGGCCCTATAGGATGCCAGGAGTGGCTGTGAAGGCTGAGTCATTGTTTTGGACTTTGCCCATGTAGGTCCCGGGGGTCCCGGTGGCAGCAGTGGAGATTATGTCCTTATGAGTGGATGGGTGTGTCCTCTATAAATGATCTGTTAGAGCACCACCAGGCTTAAAGTCCAAAGGGTGTCGGATGGCAAAAGACCAGAACCACCGGCAGTCTGGGAGTATATAAGGCTGGAACTGAAGGGGCTGGGTGCAGGCTGTACCCAGGAGTAAGGGATTCACGGTCTGCCCTGGAATTATAGGGGAAGAGATTTATATTCGGCAGTCAACAAGTAGGAATCGATTGAAATTCTGAATAATATTTACTGGAGCTTTGGTCACTGTCTAGAGTGCTTTCTGAAGTCTTAACTTCATTTAATTGGAGATCTAGACATTGGAGTTATGCCCTGATGGGATTCATATTGATTTAACTTGGATGGAATTCAAAGACATCCACAGTTTGTGAATGTGTATTGGATAGCCATTTATGATTATGACTGATAGTCACAGATCATCGTCAAATGGGTTGTCTTTGCCTCCCACTCAATGAATTGTTCAAAATAAGAGATATAGTTGTGTTATTTATTCATTCTGGTTCTTAATGCTCAGAGCTTGAAGGGGAACCATGGTTTTGCCTATCTCCTATGCATAATAAGTGAGCTACAGGGGTGCAAAGGGCCAAAAAGGGTCATTTTTTGGGTAAAATTGAGGAACTAATTTTTTCCCCTTGCTACCAAAAAGAAAATAATGGGCCAAAACCTTATTTATTTCATTTGGGATATCCCCCCTAGGGTAGAGAATCTTTTTGTAACAGTTGTGGGTCCAGGCATTATCTTTTGTGATCACTGGGTGCATAAATCCTTTGGTGTAATCGTCGTGAGGACACGTCTACAACCTTTTTAGGGTTGTCATGCACCATGAAAGATACTGTGGATGGACTAATAAAATTTACCAGGTAGAGACATTACATGTACCTAAGTAGCCCACAAAAAAAATGAACCTGCCTGTTAAATTGTATGTCCCAGAGGCTATGATATGATTTTGGGGTAGATTACACAAGGACACGTCTATGACCATACATGTACTCATAGCAGCTAAGTATCTTATATTTAACTATCCTTATTATGTGGGCCTTATACCTTCATATGACAGCAAAAAGCCCTGTAAGTTTGGTTAATAGATTCCACATAGAACCAGAGATATCATAACAAAAGTACTGACGAGGACACGTCTACGACCGAGGACACGTCTACGACCATGGACATGTCTACAGTTATATTGCAAGATGCTTGATACTTGACTGTCCTTGTTATGTGTGAATTATACCTTGATATGAAAGCAACATTGAGTGTTAATGAGATTATTCTGTCTTAAAGCAACTCTGAGCTATGACACTGAATACAAAAACAAGGACACGTCTACGACCAGGGACACGTCTACGACCATACATGTAGTCATACAGCAAGCTGATTTTGTATTTAAGTAAAACCATTATAAGTTAGTTGTTCCTTGATATGAGAGGAACTTTGCATGTTAGTGAGGATATTCTGCCTGATTGCAACTCTGAGATATGGCATTGAATATTTAGTGCATGGACACATCTACGACCATGTAATAAGGCATTGTACTGTGGGCATCCTATGAAATATATTTAACCTTCCCTCATATATGGGCATTGTAGCCCAACATATATACATTATGTACACAAAAGGATTTTACCATACTGCAAAAATTTTTTTGGACCCCTCTGACCAGCCATTTGACGATGATCCGTGACTATTGGTCTTATGCTTTGAAATTCGCCAACATTTTGTGAATTTGTGTTTTGAAAATACTCTCACATTGGAATTTTAATGAGGATGAAAATTTGTAAAGGTTTGTAATTGTGTGGAATTAAGTACATTCAACAACGATGGAAATTACTCATACCCGAGATTGGGTATATGATGTTATTGATGAAATGTGGTGGCATTATTATTTGAGGTTTATAGATATTGACACCATTGACTTTGAAAATTGATTGGATCTAACTTATTAAAATTCTTCCTGCTTAAGGCATGTGTTTAGGAATTCTAAATTGAAATGTGAAATCGACGCTGGAGTCTGAATTGTATTCGACCTTGGATTGGCATAAATACCTATTCAATAAAAACCCTTGGAGATGAAGTACCCAATTGTGTTTTCTTTCCAAATGGGCTATGGGATTTAAACACAAGCTCTACTACTTGACGCTAGCTTGAGAACATTCCCCAAATGCATAGTTAAACCGTGAGTGGAGATGGGATTGAGGTGAAACATAACTGGTGGAAACCCGAGTTCGATTATTGCATTATAGCTACCACCAAAAAAAAGCTATACCCCCTTTAAAGATAGCTAATTATCATAGAAGCTAAAACCCCAGCAAAGCTTCTCTCCCCCGCCCACTTTATTAGTTAACCCCATCTCATCCCCTCCGCCTGTGATAGCCCAGGGGGGTTTCGAGAAAATGGGTATCAGGGAGACAGAAAGATATGAAAGGTAAGGTGGGCCAATAGTGAAGGTACTCTTATTCAAGAAATAAGTCGTTTTAGAATCATGAAATTAACGTTGACATAGTGGAATAAACATGGTAGAATAGTATTTGTATGATTGTAAGGATCCGGTTCTAACCAGAATCAGCAGAAGGCACCAAAAAGTAACCAAAAACAAATAAGAAATAACATTCAGGAGCTAGAGGACCAGAGTCCATGAATGACTCATGAAGATCCAATGTCCTTAAATAAGACTATGTCCTAGGGTGGAGTCAAAAGTTTAGCAAGGTGTCTACCCCTATGGGATAGCAAGTTATATTATCTTGTCATTAATAAGTAATAATTATAGGAGACACATATAAAGGAGTGTCACAATGTATGTATTTATTGATATGAAATATGTATAGAGCATTGGGTGAGACGTGAGTCCTGTAGAGGGTTTGTAGGAGTAGATGAGTAGTAGCTTTGGAATGCAGGAGTCGCTGGCAAGGTTGGGGTGAGTTTGGTTCAGGTGAGCCTGCAATAAAAGAGATATATGTGAGCCGCGAATAGGCCAGCAGAAAGGTGTAATGGGTTAGTGTGGAGCAGGTGAGAGGCCTGTATTGTGGGAGCCAGTGTGGAGGGCACACATACTCCTGGAGTCAAACTGGGATGAAGCTGTCTTGGTAACTAGTATTACATCTATCCAGTGTAAGGAGGGACTAAGCAGGACTTCTATAGGGATACCCGTCTCTCTACAGGACTGGGGTTACTCAAAGATTGCACTACAAGTGGGGTTAAACTGGTATCACCTAGGCTACTGTAGGCCTGGATTGAACATGGGACTGTAGCTGTAACCATGGATTATTACATGTACAATAAACAGTGACTTGTATTGGCGTCTTGGTGTTGGTTTAAGGATGGGCTAGCCAGCATCATATCACTAGAGTTAGTTTTCCCCAAAGCTTAATATCTACTGGAGGACTACATGAATATGGACACAGCACATTACATTAATATACACAAATTACAAACCCAAACAGCCCAATATACAGCAAAATACACTCCTATAAGGTATCCAATATCATCAGGGGAGCAGAGTCCAGGAGGGGCTGGGTGGAAGTAGCCAGTGCCAAGCGAGTATATAAAGCAGGTGCAGGGCCAGGAGGGCTATGAATTGTCGGGGAGTAGCTAGATATTCAGTTCATCCTGGAATCAGAAGGGGAACATTCTATAGTCATCAGCTCACAAGGAGAATTTATATTTTCTGGAGGAAATCTACTAGGCCAGGTGCTGCTAGTTTAGAGTGTACTTTGGGGACTTAAGGATTCAATGGAAATCAAATAGATCCACACCGCCTCTACCATCATGAGTTAACTACAGATACATACGCTGCCTTGGGCTTTGAAATTGCTCTTCCTTACTCTACTATGAATGTTTAAAGGACCGTTATTCAGATTATTCATGGAGGTTATGAGAATTTATAAAATGTCACAGGTGAAGGACTGGGTCCTAAGGAAGAGGCTTCAATGTCAAATGTCAACTGTCAATTGACAAGTGGTCAATGAAAGTATGGAGCTACTGACATATTTTGACTATTTACTGACAAATAGTGACTGAGTAGTGATATACTTTGGCTAATTGCTGACAAATAGTAACTGAGTACTGACATGTTTTGACTAAGTGCTGACAAACAGTTACTAATTACTGACATATAATGACTATTTGCTGACAAATAGTGACCAATTACTGATATATTTTGACTAATTGCTAACAAATAATGAGTAGGCACTGACATGTTTTGACTAATTGCTGAAAATAGTGAGTAATTACTGACATATATTGACTTTTTGCTGACAAATAGTCCATACACAGTGACATATTTTGAAAAATAACAGTCAAGGTATGATGCACCAATTAATCAATGACTATTTCTCAGCTGTTTATTTACAGATTTCAAAGTGTAATATATCGATTTTAATGTTTTCAAGCACAATGATTCTATTTTTTCACTGTAGACCCAGAAGCTAGACAGTGTAAGTTCAACACACATTTTTTACAGTGTAGGGAGGGTGGTGGTGGAGAGAAGCTAGACAGTGTAGGTTCAACACACATTTTTTACAGTGTAGGGAGGGTGGTGGTGGAGAGAAGCTAGACAGTGTAAGTTCAACACACATTTTTTATAGTGTAGGAATGACAAAGCACTGACATACATTGCCTTATTGCTGACAAATTGTGAGTAATTACTGGCATATATTGACTAGTATCTGACAAATTGTGAGTAAATACTGACATATATGGACTAAGTATTGTTATAAGATGGAGCAGGTTAGCTGTAAGACCTAAAAGACCTGAGTTTTTAATGCAATTTTCAATGCTATTTTCAATTCAATTTTCAATATTCAGTCAGATATTGACAAATAGTAAGTAATTACTGACATATATTAACAAATTGCTGACAAATAGTGCATATTATTGACATATTTTGACTAATTGCTGACAAATAGTGAGTGATCACTAACAAATATTGACTAATTGCAACTTATGTGTGCTAGACTATACCAACTTTGCAGGATTAATTATTAGCCAATGAAATGATCCCAACTATTCACTGCGGCCCTCTCGGGGGCGGGGCAACTGGTACCCATCTGATAGGTCTTATCAGTAGAACTCGCTGGTAACAAGATCAAGCAATGGCCACGCCCATGGGACAACCTGCTACCTCAGAATAGTTTGTAGTCATTTCAAATGATGATGACAACTAATGAGGGATAGACTATAGCTTGTATTTATTTCATATGAAGGTGGCAACTAATGTGGGATATACTATATTTTGTATTCATTCTATGCAAAAATGGCAACTAATAAAGGATAGACTATAGTTTGTAGCTATTTCAACTAATGAGGGATAGAATATAGTATTTAGTCATTTCATTTAAAAGTGGCAACTAATGATGGATAGACTATAGTTTGTAGTCATTTCATATAAAATGACATCAAATGAGGGATAGACTATAGTTTGTAGCCATTTCATATGAAAGTGACATATAAAAGTGACATTGGGTGCATTGGTCAGTAAGGCTAAGGACGCCTCTACCAGCGTAAACAAGTCGTTCACAATTATGGGTGCATTGGTCACTGAGGCTAAGGACGCCTCTACCAGTGTAAATGCCATCAACAAGTCGTTCACATTCACCCTAATTATGGCTGCATTGATCAGTAAGGCTAAGGACACCTCTAGCAGTGTAAATACCATCAACAAGTCATTCACGTATTGTGGCAACCATTGCATGCAGCAATACACAGCGGAGGCTGGGTAAACTGCCATAATTCGACCATTTATCAGCAGTTAGTCAGTGCCATTTAGTGCCATTTATTGCTAGGGCATCTGCAATAAAACATTATTACGAATTACTAATTAATCCATAGTCATCTAAAATTGCAAACTTACACCAATATGTATACAATATGTATACAATACCATTCCGAATTACTCACTCCAAAGCAATTCACAATGGTCAAGTTAGGGTCTTTACCCTTTTCCGAAAAACCTCGGCGAAAAGGTGACTACTAGAAGTAGACCCGAGGTCGAACCTCGGGTCTAATAATGACTAAGTACTGGCATATATTGACTGATTGCTGACAAATATTGAGTAAATACTGACATATATTGACTAATTGCTGACAAATAATGAGTAATTACTGACATATATTGACGAATTGCTGACAAATAGTGAACAATTACTTACATATTGACTAAATGCTGATAAAATGTAAGTAATTACTACCATGTTTTGACTAATTGCTGATAAATAGTGAATAATTACTAACATATATTAACTAATTGCTGACAAATAGTCCATAGATACTGACATATTTTGACAAATACCAGTCAAGGTAAGATGTGACTAAGTACTGACATATATTGATTAACTGCTGACAAATTGTGAGTAAATACTGATATATATATATATATTGACTGATTGCTGTCAAATAGTGAGTAATTACTAATATATATTGAATAATTGTTGACAAATAGTGAGCAATTACTAATATAAATTGACTAAATGCTGATAAAATGTAAGTAACTACTACCATATATTAACTAATTGCTGACAAATAGTCCATAGATACTGACATATTTTGACAAAATACCAGTCAAGGCATGATGCACAATTGAATCAATGGGTAATTCTCTGTAATATATTGACTAATTGCTGACAGATTGTGAGAAAATACTGACAACTCGGACCATACAGGCACTGGTGGTGTTTTGGGTGCTATTATAGGTGTGTGAGGGCTCTAGGCATCAGGGACAATTAAAACTCGGACCATACAGTCACTGGCGGCGTTCTGGGTGCTATTATAGGTGTGCGAGGGCTCTAGGCATCAGGGACAATTAAAACTCAGACCATACAGGCACTGGTGGCGTTCTGGGTGCTATTATAGGTGTGCGAGGGCTCTAGGCATCAGGGACAATTAAAACTCGGACCATACAGTCACTGGCGGCGTTCTGGGTGCTATTATAGGTGTTTGAGGGCTCTAGGCATCAGAGGCAATTAAAACTCGGACCATACAGTCACTGGTGGCGTTCTGGGTGCTATTATAGGTGTGTGAGGGCTCTAGGCATCAGAGACAATTAAAACTCAGACCATACAGTCACTGGCGGCATTCTGGGTGCTATTATAGGCAGCTGATTATAGGTGTGTGAGGGCTCTAGGCATCAGGGACAATTAAAACTCAGACCATACAGTCACTGGCGGTGTTCTGGGTGCTATTATAGGTGTGTGAGGGCTCTAGGCATCAGAGACAATTAAAACTCGGACCATACAGTCACTGGCGGCGTTCTGGGTGCCTTTATAGGTGTGTGAGGGCTCTAGGCTGGCGTAGGTGTGAAAAACACGCCCGGGGGGGGGGGGGGTTGTGCCTTAGCGCAGGTGGCTATGGTATTACGTGCAGAGGTAACACCAGTAGTATAATAGATGGTCTTTTCTGAATATTATCCAGAAAAGACCATCATATTTGGATTATCCAGAGAAGACCTCCTATTTTTAGATTATTTATAAAAGAGGTCGTTTATAGATATATTTAATTTATCTATAAAAGAGGTCGTTTATAGATATATTTAATTTATCTATAAAAGAGGTCGTTTATAGATATATTTAATTTATCTATAAAAGAGGTCGTTTATAGATATATTTAATTTATCTATAAAAGAGGTCGTTTATAGATATATTTAATTTATCTATAAAAGAGGTCGTTTATAGATATATTTATATTATTTATAAAAGAGATCAGTTAATGTATATGTTTTGCTATAGAAACATAGAGGAAATGGAATTAGTTCCACATGACCTATAGATCTATGTAGTTATAGTTCTTTTAGACCTCTCCAGATGGGAGTGCGAACTACATAGTTCTTTTAGATCCCTCCAGATGGGAGTACGTGCAGTACCAGCGTCATCACGATGCTTTGCTTTAAAGTGAAGTGTTCAGAGTAACCACAGCTAGTAGCTTAGACCAATGGAACTCACATTGCAGTTTACTGTCCACCGCTTGTATGCTTTTGAAGGGGCCGCATGGGAAATTTTCATTATTTATTATCTAAAAAAACTGCAGAATTTTTCAAAAATCTATTTGGACATGGTAAGGAATGAGCAAAGGGAGCCATATTTGGTATCAAATTAAAGCTTACAGTGCAAGGAGTATCAATAACATGATGTTACATACAACCTAGACATTTCCAGCCACTGGTACCCATATAATGAATAATGAAAAAAGCCTCATTAATTTTCAAAATGGCTTGAGCGGTAAATTGTGATCTAACTTCCCATGGCCTTATATAATAAAGCTATAGGCAAAAGGGATTAAGCTGCTCACTATAAGCCATAGTGAGTAGATTATAATAAAGCCTATAAGCAATGATAATTTGAGCTGTTTTTATAAATGCTAACACTTGAATAGGAGTAATTTTGGTACATTATTTATAGAGATATATTTAGACTAACTCCTCCTAGTGCTTTTGATAGTTCTTATAAATGCCGCCAGATGGGAAAGCAAACAGTCAGTGGCTTAGAAACTATCTATGCAGCTATAGTTATTATAGATCCCTCCAGATGGGGGACAGGCAGGCAGTCTTCCAGCCTTTCACTTGTGTTATCACAATGCTCTGTTTTTAAAATGAAGTGCTGTGTTGCCTTAGGCATAACGGTTCCCATTTATGTGTTGCTTCGTGGTGACTGGTGACTGGGTCAGTGAGTCACTGAGCCTTAGGCCTGCTGCTGGATGTGTGTGTAAACGTGTATACATATATGTATAAGTAGGAGCAGCTCGGCACACTTTTTTATTTAGGGTTTTAGACTATATGTGTAGCATTATGAAGTCTTTGTGTTCTTCCCTATGGCAGAGTAATTACAGACTAGTTTTTATTATAAAACTTTGTATTTAATTACCTTAAACAAATCAGCGAGTCTTTTAGTGAGTTACCATAAAATCCTCTGTATAAGCCGCACCCGCGTATAAGCCGCACCCTGAGTTAACAGCTTTGCTAGAAGCCTTCCCAGGGTTTGAAAAAAAGTTTCTTATTCCTTCCTAAATCTTATATAAGTAAATCCCTGCATGTAAGCCGCACTTTGACTTTCTTGAGGTGTTATAAGCTGCAGCAGAGACTTAAAATGGTTTAAAAGCTGTAGCTTATACAGCACTTAGTGAGTCAGTTAGTGAGTTTGTACTACAGCGAGCAGCTTATATAGAGTCTTAGCTGCTCGCTGTAAAAGGCAAGCTGTTGATATGGTTATGGTGAGAAGCTTACACAGTATTTGAGCTGCTCTTTGTTATAGGTTAGGTATAGTATATTGCTCAATTTTTAAAAAAAGTAGATCTTTCGTTATATATTTACACATGTTTAATATGTATAAATATACATCCATCAGTCACCACGTGAAGGTAGATCTACATGACTGACATAATTTTGAAAAAATAAAGGCCTAAAGTTAAAAATTTTGGAACAAAAACAATGTTTCCTATCTCTTTATGAGCTAAGTAGATATATAGATACATATGAATGGCATATATTGTATATTTCATTTTACCTAACCTACGTTGAATAAAATGAAGATATAGAATGCCTTATTTTTAGCTTTTATTTTCACCCGATCTGGATCAAGTGATAACATAAAGCCTAATTATTTGAGAAGCAGATTTTTAACCAGATCTGGATCAAGCATAAAAATACAGCTTCCTTATTTATACATATACCTACATGCTTAATATGCAGAGACAGGTGAATACATTGCTTTTGTAGTTATTTCAAATGAAGTTGGAGAAGGCTTTCATTTTCTATCGTGTTTCTGATGATCTGAAAGAAGGAAAAATTCTTGATTGCTTGAGTCAGCCCTTTTTGTTCTATGTTTTTTATAATCAGCATGGTAACATCTAAATCTCTTATGTAGTATGATTTCCCTACATATTTTTTTTTGTGAGAAAAATATGTTCCCTTCATGAACATTTGAGCCAAGAAAAATATGAAGTCTTTCTTGGTAAATCCTTTTTTTGCCAATTTTGCGATATCTTTTGATCTAAAGCAGGCCAACATTTCATTTTCATTTATTATTTGACTCAGTAATTGAGCCAAATAGAAGCTGTGCCCTTTGTCTATTTTGCAATTGAATAAAAAGATAGCCTGAAAAATACGCAAAGCACTTTCTATTGCTACGTATAATGACTTTTTTGAGGGCTGGTGTTTGAAAATGTAACTTTTATGGCTGGCTTCTTTGTACATTTCATGTGAATAATGACAGACAGAATTGTGGTATGGGCACATTTTGATATAGTTTTGCCCTGTCCAGTAGCTTTTTATAGATAGCTTTCCACATTTATTTTGTTTCCCATCTAAGCAATCACACAAAGAATATGAATCTTGTTTCCTTCTTTTAAATCCTGTTGGAACACTTACCTTATTAAAGGCTGGTAGTTTAATGCTCAAAATCCGAGCAAATAGAAATAAAATATCCTGCATTGAGTAAGCCTTCCCCATTTTTCTGGTTCTTTGCCATTTTCCTGTTTAGTTTGAGCATATAAAGGGTAAAAGCATTTTTTATGAAATAGGGAGGAGCTATGTAAATAGGGAGGGGTCTGTTTCATCCAATCCCTGTAGCTATAGTTAAACAGACAGGAAAAGTAATTGCCATTGTGCAGTTAGGTTGAATAAGGCACTGCGTAGTTAGTTTTTAACCTGGCTTTTTATCAGTGGTAAAAAGTAGGATTTTGCGCAGTTAGTTGAATAAGGCACTGCGTAGTTAGTTTTTGATCTAGCTTTTTATCAGTGGTAAAAAGTAGGATTTTGCGCAGTTAGTTGAATAAGGCACTGCGTAGTTAGTTTTTGATCTGGCTTTTTTATTAGTGGTAAAAAGTAGGATTTTGCGCAGTTAGTTGAATAAGGCACTGCGTAGTTAGTTTTTGATCTAGCTTTTTATCAGTGGTAAAAAGTAGGATTTTGCGCAGTTAGTTGAATAAGGCACTGCGTAGTTAGTTTTTGATCTGGCTTTTTATTAGTGGTAAAAAGTAGGATTTGCGCAGTTAGTTGAATAAGGCACTGCGTAGTTAGTTTTTGATCTAGCTTTTTATCAGTGGTAAAAAGTAGGATTTTGCGCAGTCAGTTGAATAAGGCACTGCGTAGTTAGTTTTTGATCTAGCTTTTTATCAGTGGTAAAAAGTAGGATTTTGCGCAGTTAGTTGAATAAGGCACTGCGTAGTTAGTTTTTGATCTGGCTTTTTATCAGTGGTAAAAAGTAGGATTTTGCGCAGTCAGTTGAATAAGGCACTGCGTAGTTAGTTTTTGATCTAGCTTTTTATCAGTGGTAAAAAGTAGGATTTTGCGCAGTTAGTTGAATAAGGCACTGCGTAGTTAGTTTTTGATCTGGCTTTTTATCAGTGGTAAAAAGTAGGATTTGCGCAGTTAGTTGAATAAGGCACTGCGTAGTTAGTTTTTGATCTGGCTTTTTATTAGTGGTAAAAAGTAGTATTTTGCGTAGTAAGTTGAATAAGGCACTGCGTAGTTAGTTTTTAACCTAACTTTTTATCTGCAGTAAAAAGGGGGAAATCCTTTTCTTTCTGTGCAGCTATGTTTGAATCAGGTATTGCATAGTTATTTTTTGATTTGCTTTTTTATTTGTCGTAAATGAAGGTGGAAATTTATATTTTTTACGCATTTGTGTTTAGAAGTTAATGCCCAGTTTTATTTCAGTCTATCGCACAGGAATAGGGTAGACAGTAGGAATAGATATATAATGATAAAGTCATGACAATAGAGTGTTGTTTTTTACCAAGATTTTTTATTTCATAGACAGATAAATCTCACTTTACTGCGCTGGTGAGATTTTTCGCTGTTTAGCAGAATATTTCATGAGTATACGTATTAATTTTTTAGGATTGACATCCATAGACCTGCTAAGGTATCCACTATAGTTGACGCTAGACCTACCATGGTATCTGCTGTTGTCGATGCTAGCCCTCAATGGGTTAAGCACAGCATGAGTGGTAGGTTTTTTACGAGTTATAGCATAGCAAGTGCAGTGCTGTTGAGTTAATATAATACTACGTTGTACTTTATAATAACATGTTTTGATTAAGTGCTGGAGAGGCTTGAGCACATGAGGCTCCTTAACCTTTGAAACAGAACCACGCCTTTCTTATTCCAGATCACATTTTTTGGATATGCTCTTGAAGCATTGTAAGTACTATGTATACTTTTTAAGAGCAATTTCATCACTTTACTGAAACTACAGTAAATCTTAATTGTTAAGATAGGTGAAAATTTAAAGCTTTAGTTTTTATGTATGTATTATTGTTTTAGTCTACGTTAATCTGTCTTCATTAAAAGCTGCGTGGTTTTTTTGGTCAGTGCCTATTGTCTATCCTTTCTAAGGTTTACCCCATTAGCTTTTTTAAACCTTGCTTGTGTATCAAGTAAAAGCAGAGCAGGGAACTACGTCTTGAATAAAGATATATGTATATATATGGGGTACATCTGTAAAAAGGGAAATAGTGCAGAGTTAACTCTTTAAGAGCCTCAGTTTTTTTGTTTTTATGCTTTATCCCTTTGACTATCATGCTGCTGTTGTAAAGAGCCGTTAACATTTTTGTTTTATTTGACTGTTATGCTTGTTTCACAGACAATAATGTTACTATAATGCAGAGCTGTTACGGTGATAAATTAATCGTTATGGATATATTTCCTGCATTTTTATAACTCAAGAGCATTATGCATTAATGTAGTCACCTTTAAAGATCTATAACAGAAGATTTATACATGGAAGCAACTACCTTTTATGCGAAGATTTATATATGGAAGTTACTGCGTCTTAACTAAGATGTATAAATGGAAGTAACTATGTTTTATGCGAAGATTTATATATGGAAGAAACTGCGTCTTAACTAAGATGTATAAAAAGAAGTAGTTATGTTTTATGCGAAGATTTATATATGGAAGAAATTGCGTCTTAACTAAGATCCATATATGGAAGTAACTACGTCTTAACTAAGGTCCATACATGGAAGTAACTACGTCTTAGTAAACTTCCATATATGGACTATTGCGTCTCAACTAGATAATGATATGTAGACAACTAGCATAGTTACATGTTAATCTCATGGTGTTTTATCGTTTTCAAGCCTGTAGCTTAAAAGAAAATACTTAAGCCTGAAAAGATCTGAGTGGCTGCATTTCCACTTCATCTCTAGCTGTGCTAGGAGTAGATTGATTAGGTCTGTGTATTACGGACCTTTTACGTTTTTTAATTAACAGTGCTGTGATTATTGATACACATATCACCAAAGGTGTTAATGCACTACCTATTACAATGCCTGTAATAGTCATCCATTTTCCCCTTGAGGGGTTAAGTGACGCAGGGGGAGAAGAGGGGCTCACAGAGGTAGAGTTTGGCCCCTCCCATATCGTCTGAGGGGTGATATAAGTTAGTGTTCTTGAAGGCGCGATAGATTTGGTGCTTGGTGATCCTCCGTGTAAGGAGTCTGGAGAGACAGATACAGTTTTCCTTTTGGTCCCTGACGTTGGAGGCGAATTTGGTTTCCTTCTCAAAGAAGATTCCCATGCCAAGGTAGTGGGAGAGTTAAACACGGTTTCCTTCCTGCTACCTTTTTCAGAGGTAAGTATTTTCCTGAAATTGTATGAAAATTTAACAATTATTTGATCACATTGTATGAACCTTTAGATTTAAGCAGTGTATAATTGTTTAAAGTTGATCAAATCTGGATGTAAAGTTGCTTAAATCTGTTAAATGATCGTTTTTATGCACTTTTTATCAGCTTTAAGCGGGAAATGCTTTAACTTGCTTTAAGTGGATAAAAGATGCTTAAAGAAGGCTATCAAGCACATTTAAGCAACTTTACACCCAGATTTTATCAACTTTACATTGCTTAAATCTGAAGGTTCATGCAGTGTTAGATATGAAGTTAAGGGAAATATAATTTTCAGGTAATTACACTAGCATAAAATTAAGCTGATTTATGTATATTTTATAAATGAAATACAGATTGAATATTTTCATTGTTTTATTAGAAATAGATAACAATAATTTTATGCTTACTTGTTATCTTTAGAGAAGCTGATTTTTTCTTTTGCTTGCTGAATTTCCTTAGTGGGAAAAGTAAGAGCAGGATGAGAAATCATAGACGTTGTTCTTGAAGTAGAGCTAGTTTGAGTGAGGAAGGACGGCAGGAGAGGTTTAGAAGTAGAAGATCTGGTAGAATTAGCAGTGGATGAATCCATATCATGCTCTGTGAAGGCTGCGGACAAAGCCTCTGGGCTAATGTCATAGAGGAGAGGAGGATGGGTTACGTGCTCCACAGATAGGATTTTTTGGTTCTTAGGCTTCAGGTTGGTCTCAGTAGCTAACGTTGATCTGAAAATAAAGAAATGAAAAATATTCTTAAGTTATAGTATTTTATTACATGATATTTTTGAAAGTGAAACTTTACGTTAAGTTTGGGAATTGTTTGAACCAGATATTATATTGTATTTTCTTGGTTTTTGTTTTTGAGCTCTATGTTGCCTGCTGATTTAAGAAAGGTTTATGTCCTTTGGTGTCAGAGGTCTGAACATGGTAATAGTGTGGTTTTTTTACATCAGCCTTTAAACTTACCTTGGAAAAGAAGTAGGGCCGAAAGTAGAGTAAGGTTTTGTAGCCATTGAAGGATAATTTGATGTAGGAAGGCTTGATTTAGGCGTAGCAATAGAAGAAAGATGTGTAGAGGTTGATGTTGCAGTGTTTGAGCTCGGCTTAGGCATAGAATGAGTAGCTGTAGTAGCAGGACGTGTAGTGGTAGATATAGCCGTATTTAAGCCTGGTTTAGACGTAGAGTGTATAGCAGGAGAAGAAGGACGTGCAGTTGTTGGCTTAGTGTATTTCAATCTGGAATCAAAAGACAAAAGAAAGATTTAGTTCAAAGTAGGCTCTCTATAGTGGGAATATAGTTGTTTCATATGAAGACAAGGGATATGCGACAAAATCTATTTGTTTAACTTAACCTAATGAGGCCTGAAGTTGAGAATCCTTAACATCCATGCAGGGCCTGATGTTGAGTATTCTCAACACTATGCAGGGCCTGATGTTGAGTATAATTGGCATTACTATATTGATACGGTAGCCATGTTTGGAATTGTGAGATAGATTTAATTGACCTGCTATTATTGGTCTGATGATTTTTTAGACCTATTTCAGGGAAGAGGAATTCAAATTTGAGGAGTCTAGAGTGAAACAGACGATAGAATCATGTCAAAAATAAGATCAAAGTTATGAGGACTGTATGCTGGTTAGCAAGGTCTCGCCCCTGGTAAATATTCTGCTCAAAATTTAGGTCTCTAGCCTACCAAAAGGCTCTTTCAGCCAGTTCTTAATGGGTTAAGTTGAAATAGAAACAAATTGGTGTAGCTTTTTCTTACCTGCATAAACCAGCATCGCAATAATATATTCCATGGTTTGTCGTGAGTTTCTCTAGGAAAGGGAAAACATTTTCATGGTATGAAATAACGTCCGTATTGTTCCCTTCTATGTCCTGGATTTTTATGAAAGATGTGACAAAAGAAAGATGAGAAGCTGTTATAGCTTGAATGCATTCAATATGTTGATGACATATCAAAGTAGATCTTGTGAAGGCACATTGACAATTGTGTTGCACTGTCTGCATATAACAGACTTGCAGAAACCCAACTAGGAGCCACAGAGTTTTCATGTTGAATGCTGATATTAAGCAAAGTATAAACGTCCTAGTTAGATAGCTGCAGCTGAATCCCTCTTTTTAGACATTATATCCCTCTTTGAGATAAAGAAACAAAACAATAGAGGAAAGGAAGATGTTTGACCTGCAGATAAAGTTTGCTTGCCTGAAGATAAACCTATGACTCATACACTTTAGATACCGAGGTGTAGAAATAGAATTTCTGTTGTTTAGCATCATAGAAAGAATCCAGGGAGATAAATATATCTAAACAGTCGCGGTCCTTAGCCTGACAGGATGGCGCAGTGGTAGCGCGTTCGCTCACATATCTCTAGGTTGCGGGTACGAATCCTGCTGTCGGCGTTCGACGTTGAAGTGTTTTTTCTTTTATGACTTAGAGTCTGTAACACTGGCGATATTTCCTGCGCTGCATCTGCTACAGCAAAGCAACACTGTTAGCTTTCTCTGCTGCAATAAACATTGTTTTGAAACTGATTTCATTTTTTTGTTTCAGGGTTAAACGTATATCCCTGTTTCCAGAGCAGCAGAAATCTGAAACAACGTACAAGGCAGGGACTGTGCTTGTGACTAGGATAGCATAACACAGAGCTGCCCTCTGGAGATAAAACTGAGAAGTAAATTCTGCGGATCTTATGAAGGTAGGCTATAGTATAGTATGGGTGTGGACTACTAAATTCGACATGATGACATGATTATTCCTTAAAATCAACATGTGACATGAGCTTTAGTTACATGAGGTAAAGAATTAGTAACATGACATAGATCCTTTTTAAATTCGACATGGGACATGTAAGGTTTTTAGAGGTGACATGGACATGAGAATTTAAATGACATGTGACATGTAATATGGAAGACCTCCTATCCATACCCTCTATAGTATAAATTTTCTTAAAGGGTGATAAATGATTATGCTTTTTAGCCTTGTTAATGCATGATTGAAAAATTTAGTTAGTAGCTACGTTACATCCTTTTACTGCTGTTTAGTGTTTTTTGATAATATTATAGTAAGGAGCTGATAGGACGTTGGTTACTGTAACTTTGAAGAGAAGTATTTCTGTGTGGACATTAAAGACTGTGATTAAAATTACGGTGTATAGGATATAAAACAGAAGTGAGATCCTTTGTTTATATGATTTTATAACTTAAAAATTTATTTTTTTAGGTACACGTTAAGAAACATTGCTGCACTAGCTGCGTACTATACGTCAGCAGCTACTTTGACTGTCTGCCTTACTCGAGTATACATTGTTGCACATCATAACCTCCTGGTAAGTGATAAACAGCTTATTGTTGAATAGTTTAGTGTAGACTACTGAAATTGATATGGCTACACAGGTTATTTTAGGCTTAATAACATGAAACATGAAAAAGTTTTTTGAAATAGATAAGGCGACACAAACAATATTTAAAAATAGATAATGATATAACCTTTTCTTAGAATTGATATGGAGACTTGATGTTCCACATGAAAACTGATAACTATAATTTTTTAGAGAATCTTTTCAGTAGAGTAATTGATAGTAGAAATTAAAATTACAGGGATAAGGATGGCTGAAAAATCTTTTATTTGCATAATTTATTTTTTTGTGAGGGTGTAATTTAAAACTTTATTTATTCCAGAGCAGGAAACCATACCCGTATTCTGCTGGCAACAGAGAGCAGATTATAGCAGCAGACAACTCAAACAACGCAGTGCAGTGCTGCCTCCTGGTGAGGGAATTTATGACTTTTTCTAGCAGCTTGATGTTCCATGCAAAAATTGATCGTTGTAAATCTTTAGAGAATTATTTCTGTGAAGACATTGACAGCAGTAATTGAAATTATGAGTATTAAAGTCAAGAACGGCTGTGAAATGTTTATTTGCATGATTTTATTTTTTTGAGACATCATAAGTGACTATTTTATTTATTTTAAGGAATACTTTAATTGATATTACTGTGTAAGCTGTATGTTATACCCCAGTGACGAAAAATACAAATATTTGAGCTTGAAAATATTTCTAGGAAATAATTTATATGATTTTTTTCGTTATAGTTTGAAGCTGTCAAAGTTCCAAAGGTAGTTGATAGTTCCTGCTGCAAAAGTTTACGAGACTTTCGTAGTTTGCTGATTTATCAAGCAAGGTTGTAGCCTTTTAATTTGTTATGCAGTTATATGTCTATTCAATACATAGTAAATAATATTGTTCTTATAGTTACTACAAATCCTAGTGCTAAAATAGATATAGAAAGTTTTAGGTCTCCAAAGAAAAGTATTTCTAAGTACAGGGGATCTATACATGTTGTAAGAAAAAACTTTTCTTTGAAATTTACAAGAAATGGATTTTGCTATATATTTTTGAAAAATAATTTTTCTTATTTATTAAACAAAATAGATAAATTCGTTGTTAAATATTGTTTGCATTTTTATTCAAAATATTCTGAGATAGATTACCAGAAAATAAAAGTTAATTTATTGAATGTGCAATTAAGTATAGAAATAAATTTAAATAATCAGGGAACAAAGCTATATGAGCTTTTCTTAAAGCTTTTTTCTAGATTGCCTGAAAAATATATCTACAAAATTAGAGAGTCAAATTCTTTTGAATCTTCTTGGCTTTTGTATGATCATAAAATAGCTGTCACCAAAAAATTGAATTATTTTTCTTCTTTTAGGGTATCTAATAAATATCTTACTTTTACTTTAGGTCATAATTTTAAAGGAAATTGTATAGTAAAAGACACATCAATTTTTTTCGAATTGTGCTTTGAAATTAAGGAGGCATTGCTTGAAATAAATCAAGAGAAAAATCAAGCTTCATCAAAATGAAAGAAATTAAGATAATTTCACATTTTCTTCTGGTTTTGTTTACTATATTGTGTCAAGACAAAAAAGAAAATCATGAATACTGGAGTAAAGTGAAACAAGAAGACACACACTGTTTGTTTTACGTTACTCAACTGATCAGCAAACAGCAAAAAGGAAAAAAAATTCCAAGGGATAAAGTTATTGCTATATTAAAAGATGAAGCTTGGTCTTCTCTTATGTTTTATATGAAAAAGGACGAAGCTTACAGCACATATTATGGATATTGCATGACTCAAAACAAAGCTAAAATTTTATTAGATTTGCTGTCTTCTCATAGTATTTTGGTAGAATGTGTTTGCGAAATTTTGAAAATAAATATTTATTTTGCTTCAAAAAATCAAAGCACTGATTTTCATCCTTTATATAATTTTAGATCAAAGGTTGTAAATTTATTTTTGAATGAAGATTTGAAAAAAATAACAGAATATTCTCCTTCACAGAGCAGAGTTAAAAATGAAAAAGAAAGTAGCTTGAATAAAAAAAGGAAATCTGATAATTTACTTTCTATGCCTAGCAATCTTTTTAAAGAAGAAAATTTCTCAGATAGTAGTGAAGATGAAAGCAAAGAAAAAAATGATGATTTATCTTATAAACCTAAAGCTGGCACTTCTCCTATTCGAATGAGTGACAGCGAAGAAGAAAAAAAAGCAGAAAAATATTCTAAGAGTAAATTATCAAGAAGTCAGTCAGAAGACAGTGCCATAATTAGTGATCCAGAATATATGTTTCTGAAAGATGATCTCGCATTGTCTGATAGCGAAGAAGAAAGTGAAAAAAATCAAAAAAGTATTTGTTCCCCAAAAATCAAAAAAGAATTAGAGAAAAAGAAAGTTCAAATAGAAGATAAAATTCAGCATCTTAAAAATTTTCCTCCTTTAGCAACATTGTTCAAAGACAAATTGGAACTAAGCCAGGCAAACTTGGAATATTGTTTTCAAGTTATAGAGCGTCTTCAAAAACATCTTGTAGTCTTATCGTCGAATATATTACCTGAAAATTTAGAGAAGTGTGCGAGATGTCCACAGCACTGTTCTTATGCAGTTCTGAAAAGCACAAAAGACAAAAGAGGTCCAAAAATACCTAAACCAAAGAAAATTAAAATTTCGCATGATTAATGATATATGTTAGTCTAATTGTTTATATATGCCACTGTTTATAATATGTTTATATATATATATATATATATTTTTTCTCTAGATGCCGAAAGCTACCCATCCCTTGCCAACAAAATTATTTAAGATTCAACCTCATCGTCCTGTTACAGTGGAACCTGCACCTTCTACCTCTGCAGGTTCCACTTCTTCTGACACAGTTCTCTCATCTCCTCCTCAACTTGCTTCTATTCAAACCACGTCTGTCGTTTCTTCTTCTGCTTCACTTTCTGTTTCTATTCCACAGTCTGTCAGCTCGCAAAATACCTCCTCTTCGCAGACGCTTAAACGTTCTGCTAGTGAAGCTTCATTGCCTGCCTTGCAAAAGAGCAAATCGCAAAACCTCTCGTCTTCCTCTCCATCTATTTCTAATGCTGAAGCTGCAGCTTCTCTTTTCAGAATAAATTCTAGCGTATCTTCCTTCGAGGAAGAACACGTCAAATTCTTTCAGAGCAAGGGAACTTCACTGTCCCTACCCCCCTCTTCTTCTCCTTCCTCTAAACAGCTTCCTTCCTCTACAGAGTCTAAGGGCTCCACTTCCGCTGCTAAGAGTAAGACCTCCTCTACTAAGGCTAAGACCTCTACTTCTGCTTGTCCTTCCTCTGCTAAGAGAAAGACCTCCACTTTTGCTTCTCCTAAGCAGCTTCGTTCTGCTACTGAAACCAAAGCTTCCGTTCCTAAAGCCTCCTCTGAAGCCACTTCATCTAAAGCCTCCATTTTTCCTCTTTCTGAAGCCTCCTCTATTCCTGTTCCTGTTGCTTCTCTGTCAGGTCCTTCCCCTGCACCTTTCCAAGCCACTGCCTCTGCTAGATTTCCTGCTCTGACAGCTGCTATCCTAGCACCGTTGCCTGGAAAATCTGTTTCTCACCCTGAAGCTTCTTCTTTTTATTGTACTTGTCCTGACATCAAATCTGAGCCAGAAAGTGACGAAGAGGTTGCTGACATACTCCAAAATCCTCTCCCTCCTGCTCCTCTTAGTGACCGTCCCTCTACTCCTTTTCCCCAGAGCCAGGGAGATGAAAGTAGGAAAAACAATCACCCTGCTTCCCCCCTGAGAAAATTGAGAGAAACAGCATCATCTTTTGATTTCTCCTCCTCTTCCTTACCAGTGCAAGCATCTGTTCCCGCCTTCCCTCCTCCAAACCATTTGGCACCAGTTCAAGCATCTGTTCACGCCTTCCCTCCTCCAAACGTTTCGGCTCCAGTCTCCCTGAGCTTGTCTCCACAGCAAGCTCCTTCCATCTACCCTGCTCAAAGTTTCCCACAAGTTTCTGTTCCTTCTCTTGCCGTCTTCCCCCAACCATCAGCTTTCGGCACCTTCTCACAGAGCCACAGAGGCACAAGGGCTGGCTTCCAACTTCCTAGTCAGACACTTCCCAAAGAGCAGGTGACTTCTCATACAGTCGGAGGAGCGTCTTATAACGCAGGACTTCAAACGTTGGGCGTTCCTAGAGGTCCTCCTATTGACGCAGGACTTCAGACGTCAAACGTTCCTAGAGGTCCTCCTGATACCGCAGGCGTTCCTGCAAGCACAGCTCCAACTGGAGTGGTAAGACCCACCTATGGTTCGCTTGTGAGCAACAGAGCTCCTTTGGAAGAATTCGTAAGGTTGTTTGGGTCACAAGAATTGGGGAAATATTTCTTTGAACAGTCTGCGTTGGCAAGACTTGTTCAGCCTCCTAGCGAGCTGGCCAAACATAGATCCAGTCTCTCTCGGGCTTGCGGAGGGTGCGATACGCCTGCTCATTTTGCAGGCTCTTTCCTCCTGACTACTCGAAAGAGACCTCAGTACGTCTGTCGTTTCTGTTTCCGCTCCTTTAAATCAGAAGAGCAGCTCACTAGACATATCATTTATGAACATGGGGGGACTGAATAAATTTAAAGGTTTTGTTTAAGATTTTTTCTAAAACCTTAAGTGAGATTTCTGCTCAAAAATTTCTTTGGTTTATATGGAGGGAAATATTTCTTTGAACAAAAAACTTTTATGTTCAAGAATTTCCTATTTTAAATCCTATTTTAGTTTCCAGGAAAAGAAAAAAAATAAAAAAGCTAAAATTAATATAGAAATTCCTGTTTTTTCTTTGCTTACCGTAGCTCAATGTTTTTCTTTTATAGTAAATTTATGTGAAAAATCAAAGAAAGAATCATATGCTAGTTTTGATGCTGTAGAGGACGTAGAATCAATTGCTTTTTTTGCTTGTTACTTTCAAAGTGACTTTCTGTTTAAATATTTACACGAAAGAAGTTTAAAACACTTGAATGAAATAGCTAAGATTGTAAAGGTATGTATATATACAGGAAATGTTTGTCATGATACCACTATTTCTTTGTTATACTTTTGTACTGATTTGATCGGTGAAAAATATCCTTTGTTTGATCTTCTTAAAGACGTATATTGTAAAACTCATGGCACAGATTTGTATTGCTCGTTTAAATGCTACAAAACAAAAAAATTAGCAAAAAAGATAAAACATGCTTATCGTGATATGTATATAGACTGTTATCCTGTACGTTACCTTTGCGCAGGTTGCGGAGAATTTCATGACGCCAACAGAAAAGACAAGAAAAAAAATATTAATCGTACGGAATGTTGTGACAGTCCATGTTATCATAAATGCTACACTAATTTCAGACTTAAATCATACACTAAGCCAAGAAAAGAGGGAATTAAATGTGCAAATTGCAGTATGAAATGGGTAAATGGCAAACCTTTAGGTGCTCAAACCTTCATCAGGTGGCAAAAGAAAACATTTAAATTAATGATGAAAAAATACTATCGAAACCAAATATCTTTTTTTTCTTAGAGAGCTGGAATTCTCCACTAACTATTCTGAGATATATAGACTAATATCCCTACAAGAAAAGGAAAATCCTTTTTATTATTCCTGTACAAAAACAGGGATTTTATTTGATTGTTCATATATTTTGTGTTAGTCTTATCAAGGAAAAGCCATAAGACTTATTGTTTGTTGTTTTGATATTGCTTTGTTGTCTTGATATTCCAGAATTACCATATCAAAAAAATGATTACGAAAATTAACTATGAATTGTTGAAAAATAGAATCAGTTATTTCGAAGGTAGAATACATTTCAAAGACAACGAAAAGGATATAATAGATGTCAGTTTTCCTTCCCAGCCTTATATGTCAGTCAAGGAAGCTGAACAAATTATTTTGGCTTTGTCTTATTTTGATTCTTTGCCACGGTTAAAAAAAATCAAAGTAGAGGCGCTTGTATATTTCGCTGATTATTTCCTGTCTTTTTATTTGCAGGATGAAATAGGCAATTTAGTTTTATCAAATATTATGCTTTTACCGCGAGTCCTTAAAATGTGTTGCATATTAATGCCTTATCAACATTTTTATTTTACTATGATGAATTTTGCTTGTGACTTACTCGAAATCCCATATATTTATCATGTAGAAACGTTAATGAAACCTAAAAAAAGAAAACATGATGACACTTTAGATCCTAGTGAATATGTTTTATCAGAAATAACAAAAAAATTGAGAAATAAAACAAGACAAAGATTGCATAAAATGTCATTAGAATACATGCTATGTAAATTATGCAACACTGAAATGATTATTTCTACCAAAACTAGAAACATTGCTTATATGATTTGTTGCAATAAGCCAGTACATCAAAAATGTTTTGATGATTTTATTCAAACATCAAATTTGTATCATAGGACTGAAACAATAAAATGTCCTTACTGTTCCATTGAATGGGTACATGAAAAACCACGGGTTGGTCATGAATGTTTGTTATGGTTAATGAGAAAATCATCTGACACTTCCTTGTTAAATCAAAAAAAAAAACCAAAAGTTTGTTTATTTGATAAGAAATAAAAAGTTTGAAACAAATATTTTTGTATTATGTTACATTTTAAAAATGAAATATTTTATAACATATACAGCAGTAGCTTACAAAAAGTCTCTGAGAATAAAGAAACAAAACTACAATAACTTAAGGTAATACAGTATAACGAATAAGGCAACGAAGTTAACCAATAAGGCAGCAAAGTTATATGACAACGAATAAGGTAACAAAGTAAATGAAGGAGGCAGCGAAATCAGATGAACTTTTCTGACGCAGACTACAGGGAATTCTTTGCAGGAAAAGCATTGCGATTAATGCTTTAAAGGTAAAGCTAAAGATTTGCTTTTGTGAGTTCATTAAAAATTGCTGTTGAGTCAACTGTTCACTGAGAGCTAAAAATTAAATTTGTTTCATTTTCACATAATTAATTCCTGTTACATACATACAATTTGTGGTAAAATTAATTGTAACAATGCTTGTATGGGAACGATTCGCAACAAACTCACAAAAGTAGCTTTTCGCTAATCTAGTAAAGAAATATTAGTCATAGCCTCTAGAGGTCTTCAGTGTGCTAAGTATCGTATAGTTTAAGATAGTTTTAGAAATGCTCACTAGAGGTCTTCAGTAAGCAGAAAATGCCTTGTTTATATTAGTCACCAGAGGTCTTCAGTGTAAAACCATGCACATAGTTTTAGTGACTCACACTAGAGGTCTCCGCTGATTTAGTAAAGTAATGTCAGTCCTAGCCTCTAGAGGTCTATAGAGTGCTAAATATGGTATAGTTTAAGATAGTTTTAGGAATGCTCACTAGAGGTCTTCAGTAAGCAGAAAATGCCTTCTATAAGCCACCAGAGGTCTTCAGTGTAAAACCATGCACATAATTTATATCAGCCACCAGAGGTCTTCATTGTAAAACCATGCACATAGTTTTAGTGACTCACACTAGAAGTCTCCGCTGATCTAGTAAAGTAATGTCAGTCCTAGCCTCTAGAGGTCTATAGAGTGCTAAATATGGTATAGTTTAAGATAGTTTTAGGAATGCTCACTAGAGATCTTCAGTAAGTAGAAAATGCCTTCTATAAGCCACCAGAGGTCTTCAGTGTAAAACCATGCACATAATTTATATCAGCCACCAGAGGTCTTCAGTGTAAAACCATGCACATAATTTATATCAGCCACCAGAAGTCTTCAGTGTAAAACCATGCACATAGTTTTAGTGACTCTCACTAGAGGTCTTCGCTGATCTAGTAAAGTAATGTCAGTCCTAGCCTCTAGAGGTCTATAGAGTGCTAAATATGGTATAGTTTAAGATAATTTTAGGAATGCTCACTAGAGGTCTTCAGTTAACAGAAAATATCCTGTTCATATGAGCCACCAGTGGTTTTTTTCCCTGAGATAAGAAATACTTTCAAAGTTATCAAAGAAAAGATTTTATTGTTTAAAAATAAGATATATTTTTATAATGAATGTTTCTTCTCCTTTTTACATTAATTTACCTTCTAATACTATTCATCCCTCTCGAGAAAACAAAACAAGCAAATTTTGGGTTAAATTACCTTCTATTTTAATTTTACAAGGAGAATGGGAAGTGGGATTAGTAGAAGTAAACATACCAGTTTCCTGGTATAATTTCCCAGAAATTCCAGAAAGAAATAGGACTTTGGTAGTAGAAAGAAAAGATTTCAGATTGAAGCAAGACGTGAATAAAATAACTTCATTAGATGAAATAGAAATAAAAAAAAGATATGTCGTGCAAAAAATTCCATATGGAAATTATACTTCTTTAGATAGTTTAATAAAAAGCATAAATGCAGCCTTGAAAAAAATAGACGCATACCCTGACGATGAATTTTTTCGAAAAAGTAGAGAACCATATGTGAAAACTGAGCTGCAAAATTTAAAACCCATTTTAAAGGTAGGGAGAGGAGACAAAGTTGTTATGTCTAAATATTTAAGTAATGTGCTGAGATTGGATATATCTGAAGAAATAGACAACGAAGCTGAGATCGAAAACAGTGACGTTATAACTTTTTCAGGGCTTCCATTGAATAGTTTATTAGATTTTCAGATTTTAATGAGCACTACTTTAAGATACAAACATTATAAATATTTTCATGCGGGAGGTGTTCCTAATTTGCATCACGTTTCTTCTAATATTTATATTTATACTGATATAGTTGCAAATGAAATTGTAGGCGATCTTCAAATTCCTTTATTGAGAACTATTCGTTGCAGTGAAAAATTCGGAGACGATATAAAGGAAGTTTTTGTCTCTCCGTACTATAAAAAGGTAAAAAAAAAGTGAAATACAAGAAATCGAAATAACTATATGTGACGATGTGGGAAAGTTGGTTCAATTTGAATATGGAACAGTTTTTTTAGTTCTTCATTTTAGACCTATAAGAAATGAAAAAAAGTAAAGCTTTCAGAAATTTAATCGTAGAATATGATTTAACTCCTGCTCTTCACAAATATGATCCTGATTTATTTTTACTTAATCAGACCAAAAAAATTAAAAAATTAATTTTGAAGAAAAAAAAAAAAGAAGGGGGGGTTAAATTTCAATTATCGTTATGCACAGTGTTAGGAAAATATAATCTAGAAAACAATGAATATTTTGAAATTCAACCATGGTTCCAAAGTCCTGTTCAAGTAAACTTTGATTCTCATAACGTAGAAGAATTAATAAGAAATTCCTTTTCTGTGATATTAGGTTTTTTCGATGCTTTTTTGCACATGGGGTCAGGATGGTTTTTAAGAGAAATAAAAGTGTTACGCCTCTCTGTTTTTAAATATAATCCTTTTGGAGGTGAGAAAAAAGGGAAAGAAAGCATTATTCAAAGAAAAAAATCAGTTCTTAATATAAAAGGAAGCGGCAAAAAATGCTTCGTATACTCTGTTTTAGCAGGATTACATAAAATTCCTCACAATGCAAACTTGGCTAAGTCGTACGATATTTTTTTAGAAAAATTAAACCTTTCTTTTCTTTCTTTTCCTGTGAAATTGAGTGAAATTCCAAAGTTCGAAAAGAAAAATAATCTTACTGTAAATGTCTTTGGCCTTTTAGTATCTGAAAAAAAAGAATTTCAGCCTTTCCCTATGTATATTTCAGTCCTTTCTTCTCCCCTTACTGAAGGAAGACATATTGATTTATTGTTATTTAATGATCACTATTATCTTATCAGAAATTTACATAAATTTATCAGACCATTCTTTTGGAAAAAAACTAGGTACTTTTGTTACAAATGTTTGATATCATTTTGCTCAAAAAAAAAATATGAAATGCACGTTAACAACAATTGCAAAACTAATGTATACAGTGGTCAGGGTTATTCTACTCCATCGAAAGGGACTTTCTTGAAATTCGTTGACCATAAATTTAAAGTTAAAAGTCCTTTTGTGATATATGCAGATTTTGAATGTTATAATCGCACTATAAGCAAAATATACAAAGGGAAATCGTGTTGCTCCAAAGAACACAAATTAAATGCCTTTGGAGCTATATTAATTTCGAAATATGAAAAATACAGTCAAGATCCTGTTATATACGTAGGAAAAAATGTTATAGAAAAATTTGTTTCTTACTTATATAAAAAAAGAGCTGAAATTTCATATATTTTAGATCATAAGAGAAAACCTTTGTCTTTGTCTTCTCACGATATTTCACATATAGTGAAGCAAAAAAATTGTTACATATGCGGGATATCTTTCACCGAAAAAGGTATAAGAAAAGTTTTAGATCATGCTCACATAGGACAAGAAGGAAAAGGAAGAGATTTAAATTATGCTTGCAATAGATGTAATCTTACTTACACTAGTCTTAGGATGGACAATTTAAAGATACCAATTATAATTCACAACAGCATGAATTATGACACTCATTTTCTCATCCAAAAATTATATAAATATATAAACCAGAGCACCATATCTGTGATTGCTAAATCATCTGAAAAATTTCTTACTTTAAGTTTCGAAAATTTTAGAATTATAGATTCCTTCCAATTTTTACCTACGTCCCTTTCAAAATTAGCTGAACTTTTGCAAGAGAAAGGTTTAAAAGATTTCGTTCAAACAAAAAAACATACTTCAAACAAAAAAATGATTCCTTATATGATAAGAAAAGGTGTCATGTGCTATGATTACATTGATTCTTGGTCTGTTTTGAAAGAAAAAAAATTGCCGCCTATAGACAAATTTTATTCTACTTTAACCAAAAAAAATATAACTGAGGACGATTATTGTCATGCTATTCATATGTTTAAAGCATTAAAATGTAGAAACATAAAAGATTATTTGAAAGCCTACTTGAAAATAGACGTTTTGCTTTTATGTGATGTTTTTGAATCTTTTAGAGAAAAGGCCTTAAGTTATTACGGTTTAGACCCTGCTCATTTTCTAACGGCACCTAGTTTGAGTTATCAAGCTATGTTGAAACATACAAAAGTTGAACTAGAGTTGCTTTCTGACATCGAAATATATAATTTTATAGAAGGCGGTATAAGGGGTGGCATTACTAATGTTTCTCATAGGTATGCGAAAGCTAATTTTTCCGACGAAATCATCTTTTACATAGACTGCAATAACCTTTACGGCAAATGTTTAGCAGATTTTTTGCCTCACTCAAATTTCAAATGGCTAACCCAAAATCAAATTCAAAAACTGAACATAGAAAGCATTTCAGATCATAATGAAACAGGATACATACTGGAGGTAAGTTTAACTTACCCTGACTGTCTTCATGACATGCACAACGATTTTCCTCTAGCTCCACAAAAAATAGAAATAGAAGAACAAGAATTATCTCCGTATGCAAAAGAAATATTGAAAAAAACTGAAACGTCCTATAAAAAAGGAGGAAAAAAGCTTATATGCAATTTAAAAGACAAAAAAAATTATGTAGTGCATTATCGTAATTTAAAATTATACCTTGCATTAGGTTTAAAGATAAATAAAATTCATCGTGTTTTAAGCTTTCATCAGAAAGATTGGATGAAATCTTACATTTTGTTCAATAACAGAGAACGAACTTTGGCTACCTCTGCTTTCGAAAAAGAATTCTTTAAGTTATTAAATAATGCAGCATTTGGTAAAACAATGGAAAATGTCAAGAAAAGAACTAACATGAAATTAACTTCAGACCCTAAAGAAAGTGAAAATCTTATAAAAAAAACCTACTTTTAAATCTCTTCATATATTTCAAAAGGACTTTGTAGGAATACAAAGCAGCAAAGAAAAACTTTTACTAGACAAACCGATCTACATTGGGTTTTCTGTTTTAGAGTTATCTAAACTATGGATGTTTAATTTCCATTATAATATCATGTTGCCTAAATTCAAAGACGTACATATTCAACTGTTATATACAGACACAGATTCTTTAGTGTATTACATAAAAGATACAAATTATCTTAAAAAAATAAAAGATCTAAATAATTTTTTTGATTTTTCTAATTTACCTAAAGATCATTTTTTGTATGATGAAACGAACAAAAAGGTCTTAGGTAAATTTAAAGATGAAGCAGGGGGGAAAAAAATAAAAGAATTTATTGCTCTCAGGCCAAAAATGTATTCAATTTTGTTTGAGAAGGGGGAAGAAGAGAAAAAAATAAAGGGAGTCAAAAAAAGTAGCATAGAAACTATAAGGCACAATGACTTTAAGCTTACTTTAGTCCAAAATAGAATAAAAGAAGCAGAATTCGATAACATAAGAAGCATAAAACACAAAGTGTACACTATGTCTCAAAGAAAGATATCTCTTTCTCCTTTTGAAGATAAAAGATATTTGAGAAGAGGAGGAATTAAATCTTACGCATATGGTCATTATAAGATTCCCCCTTTAAAAAGAAAAATGAAAGAAATTCCTTTTGAAGATATTCATTCAAAAAGAAGAAAAGTTTGTGAGATAAAGACAAAAATACAATAGCAAACTATCTGCAAACAAACAAAATGAGTAAATCATCTAAATATCCTACTTTAGCTTTTGGCAAAAGGAAAAGAATAGACATAAATAAATTCAAAGGAAAAATATACTTACATTTTCATGATATGGTAAAAGACAAAAGTATTTCTCTCCTTAAAGAAGAATATGATTTACTCTTTGAACTAAGGAATAAAATAGATAAAAAAATAGATAAAATTAAAAAAATGAGTGAAGAAGAAAAGCCTGGAAAGACTAAGAACACTAAGAAAAAGAAAGAAAAATCAAAGTCTCATAGCGACAGCAGCAGCGACGATAACATAGCCTCTAGTGACAGTGACAGCGATTGAAAACCTTAGTGAGATAAGAGCTACAGCAAAAAAGATTACAAGATATCTACGGTCAAAGTATCTTTGTTTTGAATTAGATAAAAATATACATAAAATGCCTGTTAAGTGTGAATATTGTGGAAGAAAAGGGAGAATAGTTCAAGATAAAAAATATTGTGAAAAATGTCAAAAAAGCATGGTTCAAGAATGCATAAGGTGTCATAAACCTTTTCATTCTCTCCATTATTTTTCTGCTGACGAAAATCATTTGAGATGTAATTCATGCCATACACAATATCTCAAAGAAAAAATGAGGAACAAAGCTAAGTCTGCTCAAAATAAATTGAAGCTAATTATCGACGAAAAAATCAGCGACACAGAAAACTCTAGCTCCGAAGAATCAGAAGGAAAAGACAACCTGACAGCCTCTCCTTTGCCTGAAGACGAAAATGAAAATCGAAGCAAAAAAAGAAATAAAAGAAAAGCAGGGACTAGCATGACAGAAGATGAAGAAAGTGAGAAAGAAGAAAAAGAAGTCAAGAAAGGAAAAAAACAGAAAACTATTTGTTCCACTAAAGGTAAAACTGTGTTGAAGAAAACCGGAAACGTAAGAAAACATGCACAAAAAACTATAGGAACTAACACAAACCAAACTAGAATACCTGATGGGTTTATTCCTATATACACTAATATCTATGCTATAGAATAATATTTCTTTTATAAGGCAAAAAGATTTTTTTGTTTCATTTTTTCACGGAAATCCGGAAACTTGCATTGCATTTAATGACTTTTTTCACGCGTAAAAATGGGTTAAAATCTGTGCTAATATGCCCCATTCTGTGAATTTATGCATTGGCAGAAAGTACACCTCAATGGAGGAACTTGCGCTAATGCCAAGTTTTTTATGGTACATATATTTTAAAACCTATGTGTCAGCAAAAAGTACATCTCGAAAGAGAAATTTGTGCTCTTGCTCAACTCATAAGGGGATAAAATATGTCTCTACCTTTTTTTTCTTGGAATGGACGCGTATCGGATTTCCATTTTGTTTCGCGTGCACGAAAAAAGTTGTGTCATTCATTTATTTAAAAATGTTGTGAAAAATGTTTTGTCTGAATGCTGTTGCAAAAGATGTCGTTCATTCATCAAAAATTATATCACCTACTACTCTGAGATGGTTCTATTTTCATGTTCATAAGCAAATATTTTTCAAACATGGACAAAGAAAATATTTTGAAAAAAATTTATTTCACTCCTTCTCATCCTTCATCTTTTTCTTCTGTGAAAAAATTATATGAAGCAGCTAAAAAAATAGATGAAAATATAACGAGAAAGGACGTGCTAAATTTTCTCCGTAACACTAGAACTTATACTTCACATAAGAAAATAATATATAAATTTCTTCGAAGAAAAACAATAGTGAAAGGCATAAACGATCAATGGCAAATTGATTTAATAAGTATTTTTAACCTTAAAGATCAAAACAATGGAATAAAATATTTATTAGCCTGTATAGATTGTTTTTCACGTTATGCTTATGTTGAACCTTTAGTGAACAAAACTGCATATGTCACTCTAGACGGCTTCAAAAAATTTTTGTTAAAAAGCAATGTTAAGCCCAACTTAATACAATTAGATGAAGGAAGCGAATTTAAAGGTGTTTTTCAAAATTTTTTAAAAGAAAATGAAATAAAATTTTTCAGTACTTCTCAAGACACTAAATGTGCTATAGTAGAAAGATTCAATCGTACCATACAAGACAAAATATATAAATATCTTTCTTTCAAAAAGAGTCTGAGATATATAGACGTTCTACAGGATTTAGTTAAAAGTTATAATCATAGTAAACATAGAACATTAGGAATAAGTCCTTCTGAAGTAACCAAATCAAACGAAAAAAAATATGGTTAAAGCAATACGGAAAATATTTGTACAGCAAAAGAATTAAACTGCCTTTTAAAGTAGGAGATAAAGTACGAATAAGTAAATATAAGATTGCTTTCAGAAGAGGGTATTCTTCTCATTGGAAAGAAGAAATTTTTCAAATAGCATATGTTCTTAGAACATGGCCTGCTACTTATGTGTTAACAGACAAAAATAATGAAATATTGAGTGGTAGTTTTTATAAAGAAGAATTAAACAAAATAAAAGGAAAATAAAAAATGGAAGACATAGAATTCCCTGTTTTCAATGCATGTATTAGAATTCCATTTTCTATGATCATAGCAGGACCAAGCAACAGTGGAAAAACTACTTTTGTGTATGATCTATTAAAAAATAATGAGCGAATAATAGAAAAAAAAATAGACTATGTCATATGGTGTTATGGTCAAACCCCTCCTGCTAAAAAAGACTTTATGGAGGGGAAAAGCATAACATTTTTGAACGGTATTCCTTCTTCTTTTGATAAATATATAAAACCTGACCTTAATGGACTTGTTATTTTAGATGATTTAATGAAAGAATGCGGAAATAATCCTGAAATAGGAAAACTTTTCACTCAAACATGTCATCATGAATCGTTAAATGTTATATATATTTCACAAAATTATTATTCTGAAGGAAAAGAAAGGCAAACTGTTAATAGAAATGCGACGTATTTAGTTATTTTTAATTCACCTTTAGATCAAACTGTCCCTCTAACATTAGGGAGAAAACTGTTGCCTAAAAATTATAAAACTTTCGTTAATATTTTTAATGAAGCAACTAGGAAACCACATTCCTATCTTTTAATAGATGGTCATCAAAAAACTCCTCAAGAATACAGATTTAGGAGCAACATATTTGACATAGGACAAGAGGTGTATATACCTAACAAAACATAAAACAGAAACAACTATACATGTATGAACCAACATAAAGTTCATGAGATTGAATAAAATATATGAAAAAAATAAAAGTTTTTGTGTGAAAGAATGCCACCGTTAAAGAAAAAAATGCCTGTTTCTAAAAGAAAAGGCAAAAAAACAATAAAAAAGAAATCAATTGTAGCAAAAAGAAAAAAAAGAACTAGCTGCAAACAACCAAAAAGAAAAATCAAGAAGAAAGCAGCAAACATCAGATCAGTCAAAAGATTAGCTTTTTTGACAATGTTAGGAAACACAAAAAACAAAAGAAAAAGAGATTTGTTAATAGAATATGCAGATAAAGAAGATTTAGATTCTATATGTCAGTGCATTTTTAATGTTCTTACAGGAAACATTAAATTAAATTCAGTGTCTTATTCAAAGTTAAAAAAATACAAGAACACTTTAAGATATCTTATTAATAGACGTGTGAATAACAAAAAAAGGAAAGCAGTTTTAAAACAAAAAGGTGGATTTCTCTCTCTTCTCCTCCCTTTAGCAGTGTCCTTAATAGGAGGATTGGCAGGTGCAAAAAATTAATATTATGGCTAGCTTCAAAAAAAGTATCGTTATACCTTTAGCAACTTACAAAAAATTATCTTCAGCAAAAAATCATGCTAATGAAAAAAACACTGACCAAGAAAAAAATCCTGCTCTCGAAAGGCAACAAGAATTATTAGCGCAAAGAATGTATAACGTGAAACCGTATAAGATATTAAGCACAAATCAAAATATAGCTAAAGACTCGGCTTTCATGTATTCTGCTCCTACAGAAAAAAAACAAGAAATAATACCAGGTATATCAATACTTGAGATCTTATCCAACATAAGACAAGCACAAATTCCTTACATAAAAGAAATTCTCAAAAAAATGATAGAACTGAACTATCTATGGAATGAACATGGTGAAATTATCATCAGAGGTAAACTAATCAGAAATTCTAATGTGATAAGCATCATGAAATTCTTTTCAAATGCAAGCATAAAAACAGAACCTATAGGAACAGAAGAACTTTGGGTTAATATATCTAATCATATTCCTAAATCGTGGTTTTTAAATAAGCCAAAAATAACTAAAAAAAACAATCGTCCTTATATCATAAAAAAATATCCTTTAGAAGATCAAAACATGGAAGACAAACAAAGAAATGAAAGCAATTATTCTACAGATGCTACAGACGATGAATTTTCTGAAGACGGCAATTTGGATGAAACTCTTCTTCAAGAAAAAGAAAAGCCCCTTCTGAAAAAAACAACTACAGAAGACACTGAAGATAAAAATAACGACACCGACTATCTTTCTGAAAATGAAGAAGACAAAATAGGAGAAGCCAGCGGAGGCATAGTGAAAACTCCAATAAAAAATATCCCTCCTCTCCCTTTCGAAGAAAAGCAACCCAGCAAAGAAAGAGACGTAAAAATATCTTACCCAAGCCCACAAGAAGACGTCTTCGGGAAAATTAAAACAAACAAAAATTTGTCAGGAAAGCCGTCACCTTATTCTACTCGATCTGGAAGAAGAACCAAAAAAAACCCAAGATATTCTTCTAAGGAATGGGCATCTGACTGGTAGAGATAAATTGTTTTGAGATAAATCAAAAAAAATAAATAAAAATACATCAAAATGTATTCTAACGATTCACCTGAAGATATATATTATAAACATTTTTTAACTAAGCGATCTTATCCTTATGATGTACAGTATGGAAAAGGATACTATTCTTTAACCCCCTTCATAGGAAGCAGAAATCAAAAAGGTTATGGGCTAGGTGGTATTTTAAAAGGATTGTTTAAGACAGTTATTCCTTTGGTGAAACCTGTTGTGGCATCAGCCGCAAAAGGAATAGGAAAAAGAGCCTTAACAGGAGGAATTAAAGTAGCAAAAAATGTCATGAAAGGTGAAAACTTTAAACGAGCTTTAAAAAGAGAAGCTCAAGAAACTTTGTCTGATTTAGGCAAAGAAGTTATTTCACATGTAACCAAGAAAAGAAAAGTTAATAAAACGATCACAAATAAAAAAAGAAATAGATTTAGAAGAAATTTCAAAAAAGATATCTTTGGTTAACATAAAATAACCTGAGATTACTGAAAAGAAGAGAAAAACAAACAAATATTTTTGAAGTTTGTTCATCACCTTAAAAAAATGTCATTGTTAGACGAAGATCCTTGTTTTTGTGTAGCCTCGGAATTTGATTTTACTCATGTTCCTCCAACAGATATAAGTAGAGTTAAAACTTATTATGAAAAAGTTGAGCCCACTGCTTCTCCTAACAGCACTACAGTTCAATTCACTTTAAAATCTAAACATACAGATTTCATTTCTTTGCACGACAGTTTTATTCGAGTGTCTGGCAAAATATTAAAAGCTGACAAACGAAATCCAGATGCTCCAGCTAACGATGGGACAATAAACGATAAAGCTAAAGTTTTTCCAGTGAATTATTTTGCTTCTACTATGTTTAAAAATGTGAAACTTTCTATAGCAGGAATACGAATATCAGACAGCAATGATTTGCACGGGTATAGATCTATTCTGGAATATATTTTAAGTTATGATCCAACCACTGCTAAACACTTGGGAGCTTTGGCTATGTATTACAAAGACGATAAAGATTTCAACGAAGTAACAAATGTTAACAGCGACGATCATAATTCTGGAGTGAAAGCACGTTATAACAAAACTAAAAACGGGAAATTATTTGAAGTCATAGGACGAATTCATAATGACCTTTTTGCTCAGGTCAAAGTGTTACCTGGAGATCTGCCTCTTACTATAGAATTTGATAGAGCAGACGAAGACTTTTGTTTGATGTCTAAATTAGGAACACAAAAATACATAATAGACATACAGGGCATACATTTATTCATAAAAAGAATAAGAGTGTCTGAAAAATTCCATAAAAAAATAATGGATGCTAGAATGGTTACTCCGTATTGGGATTATCCTGTGAACAAAATAGACATGAAATACGTCACTTTTGGTCCTCAGAAATCTATTTTGCAAGCCTCTCATATAGTGAACAACACTCCTCTTCCAAAAAGAGTCATCATAGGGTTAGTTCATTTAGATGCCTTTACAGGAAGTCATAATCGTAATCCGTTTCAATTTGAGCACTTCAAAGCTAAGGAAATAGAACTGAAAGTGAACGACGGTGGAACTCCTTTTTATCACTATGAATTAGATTACCCTAATGATTTATACAATATGGCCTACCTAGCTCTTATACGGTCTACAGGTTCAATTTTCAGAGACGATACGATAGATATTTCTTTCGACGAATTCAAAAAAGGACATTGTCTTTACTGTTTTGACATATCTAAAAACGGAATAACGTCAGGCACATTCGAATATTCAGAAAATGGTTCTTTAGGATTTGTCATAAAACTAGAAGAAGAATTAACCCATGGAGTAGCAGCTATCGTATATTTAGAACATCATGAACTCCTGAGATTAGATTCTAGCAATATATTAAGAGCAAAATCTGAAACAGCATAATTCCTAAAAATGAATGGAGCGGAAATAAATTTTTTCTTGCAGAAAATTAAAAGAAAAAAAGGAGGAAATTATGGTGTTTATTCAGCTGACACTATACCTGCAGTGAAATCATTTCCTACAGGTTATGTAGTCAACACCGACAACAGTAACTTACCCGGAGAACATTGGGTAGCTTTTTATTATGAAAAACCACGTAAACTAGCTGAATATTTCGATTCATATGGCTTCAGTTCTATGCGAAAGAGTTTTCTGAAAGCTTTGCCAAAAAAATATAAATATTCCTCTCATTCTATTCAAGGACTTTTTTCTATGACTTGTGGTTTATATTGCTTGTTCTTTTTAGAAAAACGAGCTGAGAATAAGACAATGCAACAAGTTATATCTAGCTTCACTTCAGATCCTGATTGGAATGACAGTAAAGTAAAACAATACTTTTTAAAGAAAAAACAAAATAATCGAAGCAAAAAGAAATCCTTGTTTTGTAACAAACAAATTTGTTCTACAAAAAATAATTTTCTAAGAACAACACAAAAAAGAAAAAAAGATTAATGTATTATTTCTTTTTCATCTTGTCTTGGAAATTATTTGCCGATTTATTGGAACTGATCATCATAAAAAGAAATTTTTTTTAAAAAAATGAGCGAACATAAAACAAAAGAAGGAAGCATGAAAAGTTTAAGCAAAATAAATAATTTGATTTCAAACGGGAAAGTAGGAGCAGGAGGAATAGTTTTTACTCTTATTTTAAGCATCGTAGTCATTATCTTAGAAACGCGTAAACAATCTATCTCCCCTTCTTTACAGAAAGGAGATAAAATATTTTTGTCTTGTACAGAAAGCGGAAATATTTATCATAACAATGAAAAAACTCAAACTTTCCTGTCTTGTTTTGTAACTAATGTAAATCACAGAAAAACATGGACATATCCTGTCATAGGATCTTCTGTTTCTAACCATGACTTAAAATCTACTCAAATAAATGAAAACCGAGATATTGATAACATAATGTACGAAAAAAATAATCAATTACTAACTACTATTGCAAATCAAGAACATTTGCCCGACTCAAATGTATTCACTGAAGAAACAAAAGATCCTGAGATACTCAAATAATTATAAGAATGAACATCTTTCTCGTGTGAGACCTAAAAAAAATATATAAATTAAGATTATTTCTCAAGTCTTAATCATGGATACAAAAGGGAACAATATGATTTTTGAAGTAAAGCGCAATGAAATACTTGAAAAAATATGCTTACATCAAGGCACTTATATATCTCTGTTAGAAGAAGAAAGACGTGAACACATTAATATCATAAAAGAGGAAGAAAAAAATAATCTCCATCTTACTTTACAATTAAGAGAAGCACGAAATGAAAATATGAATTTAATGGCTCACAGGAAGGCATACAACTTAGCTAAAGCAGAGAGAATATATAACATCAGGAGAGGTTCTTATCCGTATGGTCGTACAGTAGCCGACGGTGATGACTCAGAAGAAGGCAGTAAAATTGTAGCAGACGGTGAAACTTGTGATGTGCCAGATTCTATGCCTTCTGATGTTTTAATGGAGACTTATAGGAATAAGCCAAACGAAGCTTTTCATTTAAATTCAGAAAAAAAACATGAAAGTGATTAAGAAATAAAAACATAGATGAGATAAGTGAACAAACAGACTTTATGTGAACACTGATCTGCGTCAAAGTAACATGAACAGTTATTCTGATTGGAAGCCTTCGCTAGAAGACGGGGTGTGTCCTGATTGCATACATAAGATAGAAACCCTTGAAGAAACAAGAAAAAGGCAACAAAACCAATTTCGCATTCTTAGAGCAGAGAGAAAAAAGAATCAAGAAATAATAAAATCTTTAGGAAACAAAAATAATATTCTTGTGCAACGAATCACAGAAAAACAAGAGAAACTTTTGTCTGGCTTCATGAGCAGAACACTACGCTGATATGGGAAAGTACACTTTTAAAATAAAAAAACTGTTGAAACACACAAACTGGGAAGACGATATAGCCATTAAATACATAAAATCTAAAAAAGAAAAAATAACTTGCAACAATTCTTTCTTGAAACTTCTCTTGCAACATTTCGAACAGGTTTTAAGGCATAGACAAATGATATGTTTCACTTTTTACCTTTTAGAAAACGTATTTGACAAAAAAGATAAAATGTGTTTAACAGAACGAATAATGGTGCATGACTTATCTAAGTTTTCAATGAAAGAAGCCATAGGTTACACCTTTAAGTTCCATACTAAAAATGGACCAAAAAATTCTCAAGAAAAAACAACTTGGGAAAATGCTTTATTTCATCACTATGAAAACAATGATCATCATCCTCAATATTACAGAGAAGGAAATATGAGAAAATATGCTTTAATTGAAAGTGTGATAGACATGTTAGCTTGTCATGCAGAACGAGATCTGAAGCCAGAAGAAATAAATGTTCATGGTATTTTAGACGGAGATCTTTCTATCACCAATTTTTTGGACATAAATCCAATATACTTAGAAAGATATACTGAAGAAGATAAAGAAAAAGTGAAAGAATATCTGTCTTCGTGGAAAGATATTTTGTCTTGCAACTTATCTAAATAAAAAAAATGATTAAAATGAAAAATATAGGTAGTCTTAAAATATATAAAATTTTTTTGTTATTGTTTCTTTTCTTTTGTGCTACATATGGATTCATAAGCGTTATATACTATTTCATACATGGATTAATAACTGCTATAATTTTTTATCCTGTTTTCTTTTCTTCTATGTCTATTTATGCTTAATATAAATTTACCCGATATACCTGTTTTGTAACAGTCTGGAACTTAATTTTACTTCCTTGAGATAAGATATAATCCTCATGTTACGAGCATCTAAAGTTCTTCATAAGTACATATGTTGAGGAAGTACATGTGTTATTTAAATCATTGGTATATGTATTTTTGATTTATTTCTTTTCCTACTTTTGATTGTCACTCTAATCCTTTGAAGGTAAAAAATGCCTTTACCTACTTATTACTTTCAAGATGATTTAGGATATTCAGATATCTTTCTTCAAAAAATCTCTGTATCGTTAGCACGTCAATGGATGACCTTAGGAGTATATCTTGACATCCCTCATGCTAAACTTGAAAGCATGAACAAGACGAAAACTCCAACTGCTATGGGCATAGAGATGCTGAATAAATGGTGGAGAGAAGTTCCTTACTACTTACGAACAGAAGAACTGATGACAAGTTTAAAGGAAAACCACAGAATAGACTTGGTGGAATTCACTGAAAATTTCTTCAAAGAAAAAAAACTAGAAGAGTATGACGTGGAATCGACCTCCGTGCAAATGTATTTCAGCTTATTGAGTGAAAAAATGTCAAGAGACTGGAAGGACATAGCTACATATCTACATATCACGTCTGACGAAAGAAGAACAATATCGTCCCAGCCCGAACAAGACATAGCTCAATTAACCTTCAATGTCTTAAAAATGTGGCAAAGATCTAAGTACAGTGCTACTCATCAACTGATGAAAGCAGTACACGACATGAAAAGAAATGATGTGCTAAACATGATATTCCTTGAATTCGATAAAAGAACAGGAACAAACTGAAAATGAAAAACTGTCTTTACACATGTGACAATCAAAATAAAATCATATAAAAAATTATTTCATTTGTTTGTTTGGTTATTTACTTACTTGAGAATCATAACAATAGGCATCACATCATGTCATATAAAACTGAACGAAAATGTCTGTTCTAAAATACAATAAAATAGCAGGTTCCTTCTCTCCTACTGAAGAGGAAAATAACATAGGGATTCAAATGTACAGTTCATATGACCATACTGTTCCTAAAAATACAGCATGTACAATTACAACAGAAGTTAAACTTGCTATCCCTAAAGGTTATTATGGTATAATTTTACCTCTATGCAAATCAAGAAAACATAACTTTGTGTTAATCAACCAAAAAATAATAGACGAAGATTACAGAGGGTATATTACCATTGTTTTATTTAACTTCGGAGAAGAAGACCTAAAAATAAAAAGTGGTGATGCTGTTGCACGACTTGTTTTACAAAAAATTTATCCTATAAAATTAGAAGAACGTTCTAAGCTTGAAAACACTGAAAAAGGTGAAAAAATCTCTCAATTAGCTTACAGCAAAATATATGAAGAAATTTACAATGAAAATCTTAAATATTACAGCAAAGATCGTCTTAAATGAACTAAAACAAAGAAAACATCTCTGTGAATAGCGTTATATTAAACAACAAAACAACTGAAATAACGTTCAGCAAAATGGCGCGTTGTCAAGATTCTTTCTATATTACTCTTGTAAAAGACAAACCAAATACACTGTTAGTAACAACATGTAAAAAATCTGCTTTACTGCCTGCCTCACCTATTCTCCAACCTATTATGCATTATGTTAAAGCATCAACAAAAGCATTGAAGCCAACCAGATCCACAAAAAAATCTGCAGGGTTTGATTTATATAGTGCTTATGATTATATTATTCCTGCTAAAGAAAAAAAATTGGTACAAACTGATATAATACTTTGCATACCTGCAGGATGCTATGGTCGCATAGCACCAAAATCAGGACTTGCTCTTAATCATTTCATCGATGTAGGAGCAGGGGTAATAGATGAAGACTACAGGGGAAAAATTGGTGTTTTGCTGTTTAATTTTGGAAATGAGGTCTTCGAAATAAAACATGGAGATCAAATAGCTCAAATAATATTAGAAAAAATTCTCATCCCTGAGCTAGAAGAAGTATATACACCTGATAAAACCGAAAGAAATGATCAAGGTTTTGGATCAGGCAAAAAGATATCTGCTTCATTGAAAGAAAAAAACGACTATGAAGAAAGTGATTCTGGAGAAAGTGACTCGTCTGAAGAATCAGATATAGAACAATCTCATTTAGCTGATGAAACGTCGTCTGAAGAACAAGAATTTTATTCGGCGGAAGAAGAACCAACCGATGAAAAAGGTTCTCATGAAATCGACCCCTCCGAAAATGAATTAATGTCTTTAGAGGAATTCTTAAAGTTGATTCTAACAAAGAACTAGGTGACGAAAATTTACTATGGTATTGGTTCAATGAATCACATTATTCATGAAGATTCCAATTATGTTATTCATTGTTATTGTAACTCATTCTCCGCCTCTCTATTCATAAACGATAAAGGAATAAATTGGATTATCTGTTGGATTGTCTGACTATATGATATGTCTCAAAAAGAACAATAAAGAAAAAATAAAAATATTATGACTTCTCGTTTCACTTGCAATCTACATTTTCTCAAAAATACAGGTCTTTTCTGGATTCTAAATATATCTATAAACGACCTCTTTTATAGATAAATTAAATATATCTATAAACGACCTCTTTTATAGATAAATTAAATATATCTATAAACGACCTCTTTTATAGATAAATTAAATATATCTATAAACGACCTCTTTTATAGATAAATTAAATATATCTATAAACGACCTCTTTTATAGATAAATTAAATATATCTATAAACGACCTCTTTTATAGATAAATTAAATATATCTATAAACGACCTCTTTTATAGATAAATTAAATATATCTATAAACGACCTCTTTTATAGATAAATTAAATATATCTATAAACGACCTCTTTTATAAATAATCTAAAAATAGGAGGTCTTCTCTGGATAATCCAAATATGATGGTCTTTTCTGGATAATATTCAGAAAAGACCATCTATTATACTACTAACACCAAGCTGTCAGGCTGGGTAAACTGCCATAAATCGACCATCTATCAGCAGTTAGTAAATGCCATTTAGTGCCATTTAATGCTACAGTGGCAATGGTCAACTCAAGGGTAGTTGGACTGTCCGATTTGGTGTGCAATCGACTCCCACCATGACTGCTATGGAAGAGGCTAGAGCCTCTTCCAATAAGAGTTTGTCAGCAATCTGAGATTAAACCAGGTGCTCCTTTTCTGGGAAGTTTATAAGTTAGTAGGAAGTTATCAGGAAACAACAAAAGTGTTGAGAATCAATTCACTCTGGTGTTAGGAATGGTGTTCAAGAATTGTGAATGAAATATACCAACATGATTTGTAATGGATTCGTCGGGAGTCAGTGCATTTATGATTGAAGTGAAATGACCAGAATCACCTTCCTGATATCTATATATGTGTATGAATAAAACTTCAGATCTGACTTTACCCATTGTCTCTTCTTTTAGTATGGGCTTTGGGATTTAGACACAAGTCTTAGCCACTTGACGCTAGTGACTTCCCCAATATACCAGCCGAATTTAGCATGATTTACGGTGGATAACTCGGACGTTAGCATATATCTCTATATTTACGGTGGAACTCATTATATAACAAGGTAACAAACCTACATAAAACCTCTAATTCCTCCACCCTCCTATAGCCCACTATATAATCCAAATACTCCGTACAAACAACTCAGAACAATATGATGGGGATTATAATTGATTTATTCAACTATTATCACGACATAGTCTCTTTTTTTCATCATGATTTTCCACCTAACATTCTGTATATGTATAATAACAATCTGTATATATTTATGATACATTCTATTTCTACATTTTCCTCCTTCTCACTTGTACTTAACCCTTTAAGGCCAGTGATACATTATAAGTGCATGATGCCCATAATAGCCAGGGCTCCACTTGTTGCAGATGGGCGTTTGCGTTACCTGCTACACACTTTTTTCCCAAGAGCACGAACTGGATCTAGATATAGCTAGATATAGGGTACGAGAATGATGCTATAAATAGGAATAGGGTCCGGCACTCCTGGGGCAACCATATTGGTACCCATTGCTTGACTGCAGGCTCAAAGCAGAGGGGGGACTTTGCAGGCAGTAGCAAAGCCAGTAGGTTTAAAGCAGACAGGGCTGCTACAGTGACGCACACTTTTCTACCCTTCTCTCAATAAACTCTGCATGGAGAGTGACAATAGTTGCCGCGCATGCTTTTTCCTGTGTTCTGTTGAACGTTGAGGGGACAAGCAGAAAGGATACTCTAATACGCTATAAAATGTATACAATTACAAATAGGAAGAAGGAGAAAGTTTGTCGTAGGTAACGCTAACGCCCCTGTCACTGTGCTGCAAGTAGAGCTTGGACCATTGTTAGATATGATGCACCAGTACAGAGCAGGTGGGTCTCTCGCCACTACTTCATTGTCGTATCATGCTGATCCTACAAGAGTGCATCAACCATAGGATCAGTATGAGGCACAAATTCAGCCCTGGCGCTCAGGCGGTATTCCGAGGTAGCAGATTGTCACATGGGCGCAGCCATTGCTGGAGCTTGTTACCAGCGAGTTCTACTGATAAGACCTATCAGACGGGTACCAGTTGGCCCCCGAGAGGACCACAGTGAATAGTTGGTGTCATTTCATTGGCTGATATTCAAACCAGCTAAGTCTGTATAGATTGAATGAAACTATTCCCTCCATTCACTGCTGAATAGGATGCACCTAGTACCCATCGTAATAGCTTTATCATTCCACATCTTGCCAGTACCAGCTTGAGCAATGGATGCACTCACTGTACAATGTGGGAGAGGCCATGGCTGCATTCATACATCATGTGTACTGGTGGGCGTAACATTTATAATACGTTTTGACCTTTGGTGGGTTAGACGGTTATGCATATATATCTGTTTCCTGTCCTTTACAATATTTAACATTATTCTACATTCACACATTTATCTACACTTCATAACATAATGATACACAATCAGGATTATCATCCAACAATTGATCTGTACCTAATAACTAGAGTAATGTCCATGTAAATATATCAATATATAACACATTTCACAATAATCACTTTGTTCATTGTAACTATGCGTTTCTGTAACAGATCGATCTATTGTAAACTCTACTAGAATGTTTCATACATTTCAAGTACTGATATTCATTCAAACAGTCATGATTAAGTTTACAGGAAAAAGTAACAGTTTGGAATATTGATATGATACCAAATAGAGGACAACAACTATAGCATTCTGTGCTTCTACAATGGAGGTATAAGAGGCATCTGTTTTCTATCTCTATGCTATTACACACACGTATAGTCAATTCCAACCATAAGGTACGCTTTCAAATTCAACTTTCATTTAGACTAGGGTACATTAGCCATCAACTGCCCATATACCCTGGAACATCTACCCCACTTATTGGGTATGGAAATAGCTTTTGTGCTGACTTTGTGACTGTGATATATGGCTCATCAACATTAATTTAACTCATTTGTTATGTTGATGCAATGCCAATCTGTCTTTTAACCTGGTCTTTTATTGACAATAGATGGAGTGACGTCTGAAGGTATGTGGGCAGCTCAAGGTAAACCTTCCCTATATGTATCAACAATAGGGTTCACCTGGAAGCCCGTAGTTCCTATTCTAGCAAAGAATTTCAATTTTAATGAAACAATGTAACAATTACCTGATACATACTGTTCACTTGAAGGTCAATATCCTTGTTTTGTTCGAAATCCATGAGCAATGAGGGATAGTGAATCCCGCTTCCTGGTGAATTCCATATACCTCTATGGTTTTTGTATGCCGCATTCTACATGTATTATGCAGACTTAATTATTCTAATGTGACATATCTGGAGCACACTTTCCTAGACAGTGATATCGGAAATACTCGAGCATTAAAACTGACACATCTAATGTCTGCTACGAGAGTAATGCATCATGGAAAAATCAAGTGTCCTGATCTGCTCTTTAAATTTTCATTGAGAAGTTAGTAGGGAATGTATAGTGAGAGATCCTTTACATTTTCACAATCCCTGACTTTATGGTGATAAATATCCTGATTTTCTTTACAACCCTATAAGGGCCACTAATGCATTACAAATACCTGTTGTATTCTTCTTTTTACAGCATCACAATGTATCAACGACGTGCCGGTGAGCGTGCTCACCAGCACTTCATGCTGAGCCTCGGGGAGTCTATCGACCCCGTATCGACCCTCGGTATCAACCCCATAGGATTGGCGTGATGCATGAATGCAGTCGTGTCAAGTAGACTTGTTATGGCTGCATTCATGCAGAGCAATGGACATGATGCATTAATACATTAACGGCCCTCTGAGGGATTATATATGCTGTAATGGTAAGCACATCAACTCACAACCTTCAAGAAGTAATTCACAGCCAGGAACAAGTTCATAGAGTAACATAATAAATGAATCCTCAAAATTCATCCTCTTTACTCCTATATAAATTACATCTTCATATATACAAATACACACTTAACCCTCCCAAGGATATATATAGTGAATTAATGCATTGTGCCAATCTGTTATCGTGATGCATGGATACAGCCCTGGTGAGTAATTCGCTAGGGCTGCACTTATACTTCATGCTAACCACACAGGGTTGTACTCCTGGTTAGTGGACCAACGCGAGTAATTTGCCAGCATCATTTGGGATTTCTAAAACCTGTAGAGTCAGCATGATGCATGAATGCAGCTCTGGCATGCATCATGGAGAAAAAGGGATATATTGCATCTATATAGACACTACACGACCTTAAAAGGGTTAATATTAAGATTAATATAATCTCATATCCATCTACCATAATACCTTGCATATAAGGTGATACTTGTACAAGAAGACTTCAACTGCTTGAATTCAAGCCCTCGGTGTGTCAAACTACCTTGTCATCAACACCGAGTCACCTTATACGCGAGGTTCTATGGTAATTCCACCTTCTCACCAACCACCAGTAATAAATTGATTTTATACATGACCAGAACATAGATGTTTTGTATTTTGACATACCCACCTTGACAGTGGATTTTCTTGCATGCGCCGATAATTTTAAAGCTTATCCCTTGGAGAGAACTTCTCCTGTCCCCTCTCCTCTCCCCCCTCCGAGGGGCCTCACATTTTTTGTCTCCTCCCATCCCCCATTTCTAAAAACTGACCACTCCCTTACTTTATTAACGCATTATGTCATCTGCCGCTAAGGCTGCACTGGAGGGTAACTATCCTGTCGCGAGGGCATCAACCTCCGAGAGTCACATTTATGCATCATGACAACTAACCGGCATGATGCATTAATGCACTAGTGGCATTGAAAGGGTCGTAGGATTAACAATAAATTTCATGCAGGCACATCTTGATAAAACACATTTTTACAATGACTAAAAGAGTTTCAAGCATTTCAACATTTTACCCAGTCATATCCGTTCAAGATAATGGTCTCGGTAGCACCATACTCTCGGTGACCATGCTCGGCAGCGGGTCAACTGGAGAGGAGCCTATGTTAAATTTTTCTCATGTATAATATAGTATAAAGTAATATAACCAATAACTTTTTGTACTTATAAATGTTGACTTCTAATGCTCTATTTAATACATTTATGTACATTTATATATGTGGGCAGATGAGGGGAAAGGGCCCTCCCTGCGGGATTTTTAGTACTTGGTTTGGCCTTTTGGGAGCTAAAAAGGCTAATAATGTGAAAAATAGGCCAAATATTGCTCTTATGTACTTTTTTTACACAGAAACAGATGATTTTCATAAAAAACATTCTATTTTCTGACACTTCCTGTCTATTTGGAACGTAAATGGAACGTTTTGAATCATAAACAAGGCCCAAATAAGGGTTCTCAGATAAATGTGTTGTCATGGCAACCAAAATTACATTCCAAAAAAATAAAAAAATAATGTCAATTGATAAAATGATTTGTGGAGATTCATACACTGAAAAAAAAACATATAGATACCATTTCTAGATCCAAAGCTATGCCCAAATGTATGGAAAGGTTTGGTCATTTTTGATTGATTATTTAAATGATTATGCTAATTAGATGTCTGATTCAATCAAAACAATGAATGATAGAGCTTACTGGCTGTATTGATACAGTTACTTCATTTCGTTTTTGTGAAGCAATATCTCCAAGACCAATAGGGCTATCAGCAAGTGTTATACCTCATTTTAAAGCCAATCACTTCGATTTTAAATATCACATTTCACCCCGGAGCACCCTTTCCCCTCACCTGTCCACATATTCTCTCTATAATTCACATATTATATATATATATATATATATATATATATATATAGATATATATATATATATATATATATATATGTATGTATGTATGTATGTATGTATGTATGTATGTATGTATGTATGTATGTATGTATGTATATATATATATATCCTTTTAATAGTCACCATATCAGATTCCAAAACTACTACATGTACCATAATACCCTGCGTATAAGCCGCAAATCTGAGCCTTACTGAACCTCTTAAAAGAGGTGGTATGCCTTTATGGCTCTTTATATGCGAATCAAAATCACAATAAATAAGAACTTTTTTCTTATGGCCCAGGTGCATATTATACCTTTTCTTTCAACTCGGGGTGCATCTTTTACACAAGTACACCTTATGCGCGAGGTACTATGGTAGCGCCAGTCGGTGGTGATGTTGATTTGTATACAGCTGACTTTGCCATGAGTTTAAGTATGTGTAACTTGTCAACTCGGACGGCACGGCGAGGACACAGCAGAAGCACTGTTCACCGTTGGAAGTGATTTCGCGGGGTATGCGCACCGGCTCAGGGCATGTGCATTGTGACTACTCGGAGACACAAGAGCTTCCTTACCGGGCGCAGCGGCACTTCATTTGCTGCAGTTGGTTCTTACGAGAGTGAGGAATTCTTCACGGGTTTTTGGGTCCTCCCTGAATACGCCCAACATGGTGCTTGTGATGGTTTTACTGCTGTGTTTCTGTACGCCCCGCATTACCATGCACATATGTCTGTAATGAGAAGACAGGAATGATTATTATTGAAATCTGATATTTCTATGGAGCAAATAACAGGAACACATCTTTTAATGTTTTATGGGCTATGACCTGAATAATCATTGAATTTAACTCCTGGAGATGCACACACCACACTGAACCAAAATGGCTGCTGGACTCAAACTAATTATTTATTGACAATGTGTCACATGACCTGGATACTGGTCTGTGATTGGCCGATGGCTCAACACCACACATCTGATGCCATCTTGGTGGTGACTCAGAGAGAACTACTTTATTTAGGAAGATTCATACTCAGTATCTTAGTGATACTGTAGCAGTTCCGAGATCGAGTTCGTGTACCCGGTACAGAGGAAGTCTATGGAGGTTGCACACTTTATCACTCACCCAGATGTTTGGTTCTCACTAAACAAATTCTAGAAGGATTTACACTCAAACTTCATCAGGTCTTAGTTCAGACACCTACCTAACTACTTGTATGTAAGACAGCACTTGACACTGTTTAATTTCCTTATATTTTGATGAAATTGAGGAGCAGAATCTAGACTTGTTTTGAAGGGGTTACGTCTTTTGGGGAGAAGCGCTAACGTGGCGCCATTTTCGCTTGTAAAATATGAGCAGTAGACTTTCGCATTCCCACCGGAACCACTGACACACTTCCGATCATACCGTTTCTCCCCGAAAGGGTTCACGTTTTGAAGGCACCTAGGCCACTGCCATCTAGTGTCAGAACTGAGAACTAGTTAGTTTTAATGCTGATGGGGCCCTGTGCCGCATCCACTTGTTGCTTTTAATTAGATAATGATAAATATGGCTTTTAGGATGGAAATTATGTGGATGCCTACTTAATATAATGTTATCTTAGAGATCTATCCCAGTTTAGTCCAAGTTTTAGCAGGGTTGCCAACTCTCACCCAATTGGCCATACTGTTTACAGCACCACCATCTACTGGAGTGTGTGCCAATGCGTGAGAGTTGGCAACCCTGGTTTTAGGCTGTTTTATGGCTCCAGGCCTGGTTCTAAATTTATTTTCATTGTCATGTGGGTGGCACGGATGCGCACGGCGTGGTTCCACGTACATTCTCCTGCATGCACAAATTTCCCAAATTTCAATGTTTACGTCTACTTTGCCCTCTTCTTATGAATTAAAGGTTGAACGTCCAAATTAATGAGCTCCGTCAATAGATCGCTACAAATGTTTTCTGTTTGCGACAATAATTAGATTTAGAAGTCACCAGTTAACTTTTGTAATATTTGAGGGACTCTGACCCAGTAACCTAGTGAACTTTGCCAGTTTGGCCTGGTTTATTTTCCCTTATCAAAACAAACCAGTTTTCTCCAAAATACAGCTTTGGTGTTTTAGGTCATATAATTTAAATTATCAGATCCCTTAGGTCAGGCCTTTAGTTACCCAGTCACATCATACATTTATTCTAAACTTTTTTTATAAACCAATGCATTTTGAGCCAGAGTGGGAACTAGATCTTTCCATAGAATTGGTGGGAAATGGCCATTTTGCCTCCAGCCCTACATGGGCCATAGGAAAATCTCTGTTTTTGGCCCTAAATGGACAATTTAAGACATTTAGACATTTGTCTCCCACTAATTCATTAATTTAGATTTCTCTCCCGATACTTAGAAATTGTGAAATTAAGCATTTTTTTTAAATTATTTTGGGGTTTTCTGTGCTTTGGCTACCAGATAGCCTCTAAAATCTCAGCCTGTGATTGGCTGGAAGCAGTCACCTGGTCAGCCCCAGCCCTGGGCTGTATATAAGCAGCAGCTGTGAGCTGCTCAGGCAGAACCACCCAGGCTCTCACATAGGACCTACCCTATCCAGGGACAGCTATAGTCTAGGCCTTCAGTCCTTCAAGATCTTCAACAACACCAACAGGAACCTGCCCTTTCTAGGGACATCTATAGTCCAGGTTCCTGTTCCCAAATTTCTTCCAGCTCCAACAGGACCTGCCCTAACCAGGGGTCACATCTTTAGTATAGGTCCTGTCTTCAAGTTCTACACCTTCAATAACTCCAACAGGACCTGCCCTAACCAGGGGTCTTTAGTCCAGGTCCTGTTCCCTCATAGAACCTGCCCCTTATTTGGACTGGGGATCAACTTTAGTCCAGGTTGTCTATGCCAAGGTGAGAGTCCCTTTGATTCCCTTTAACCACTTTTATTTTCAGTTCAGTGAAGAGAAGACATTCGAAGAGCCTATACCTTTCATAACTTAATCCAGACATTGACATTTTTATTCACACATAAGACAATTTATTCAATTAGAGTCATTTTATTCACTCATAGACATATCATTCAATTATAGACATTTATTCCAAACTCTGGTAGTCTACCCAAGTGGCTACTCCTTTATCAAGGGACATTTATTCTGATCGGGCCTCCCCAGCCCCAGGCCATCTTTAAAAGGGGTCTATGTCTTGCTTTTCTATCCTCTCTGAGTGTGGGTGGTGTCCATATGCGCGGGCACTGGCACATATTCGTTCCTTGAATCTCCTCTTTCCTGTCCCCTCTTTCTTACATGTGTCTGGTGTCCATATGCACGGGCACAGGCACATGTATTCCTTTGTGACGTGATGTCTAATGTACTTTTTCCGCCATGAATATGACCTTAGCTGTCGGCTTGGCGTTAAACAACCATTACTCACTCACTCACTCATTTATTCTGAAACATAGCCCACCCAAGCGGCTATCCCTTTATTAAAGAATTCTCACAACTATTCTAAATTGGCAGCCTACCTGAGCGGCTGACCCTTCATTATTAAGTGACTATTTAACTGTTAAGCACTCAATCATTTATTCATTCACAAAAAACTACCATATCTGTACATTTTCATCATACAATTTATATAATAAAGAGTTGAACTGTATTTGAATTGTTATCATCTGTTCCTACTAGTGTTCCTGCCGGTGGTCCGAACCCTATAAGTCACGAGTCATTTTTAGAAACCAACGAGAAGTACCACTACAATACAAATGCCCACTATAGGGGTCTTTCCCACCATAAATTTAAGATGATGGTTTCCTATTTTCAACAAATATCACATTACCAAGGTTACATATTGTCTGTTACCATAGCGATATAATGATAATCATATCACCATGGTTATACATAGCCTGTAAGAGACATTGATGGGGTGTCTCTTTCTCCATGGTGATTGCATAGGGATCTGGGGCTCGGTGAGTGCCATGCCTTCCTAGCTACCTAGCCTACAGGGGCGCCCCTTGTGATTGTGATTAGTCACTTATCGTTACTTATCATCATATTAGGCCCCAAAGTTATACACTTAAGTCAAATCACTATAATTACACATTTGCCATTATGGGAACGGGACAAAAATCACGGTCAAATTACCAGAATGCTACAAGGTGAATCTGGGTCTTTACTTTTATTTTATCTTTAGGACTGTTGTATACACTTTATACCAAGTTACCCCAAGTCAGCCTGGTCTTATAAGTCTCATCTGTGGGACATCCTTCTGTATAAGCCGTACCTAACAAATGGGGTACTGTTGTAGATTCACTGGCCTTGATCCAAGCCCTCTACATCGGGATCGATCAGTTAGGTCACCATGCTTACATTATGCACCAGTGAAAGAGTAGCAGAACAGTCTAATCAGTAGAGTTACATGTGTCTTTGAGGCGAAGGGAAATAAACCCACAATCAAATCTCCATATGCACAAAGGAGAACGAATTTGGTCTATAGAAATTCAGAGGTAGAAATTCCAGGCTATTTCAAAAGGCACTACACGTGATTGTATATCATACATCTCAGGCTATCAACTTGTTAAGATCTGGTTTCAGAGTTGATAGGTGTTTGACGTGTGTAAAAGGATGTTGGCTTCTGGTAGCTACAAAGCTGTTCTATTGACATAACTAGGAAATGCCAAAATGACATAGCACAATTCTAAGGGTTAGGGTTTGAAATGGAAATTAGGCTTTGAAATGTGTTTCAGGTAACCCGACTCTATCTAATAAAACAGGACTGAGACTAGACTTGTTGGGAAACAAAAAATAAATGCTTTTGGCTAACTTTTCAGCAATCTAAAAAAAAAGTGAAAATAAAAATGAAATCCTATCTACCATACCTATTTTGTTCAGCATGTTACCTGAAACACAATTTCCTCTCTCTTTTTTGTTTGCCTTTCAGGATTATGAATACAAAAAGTGTAGGTCAAACTTACGTTGCTTCTATGACGACAGCCACTCCGGCCGGTTGTATCGCTTCAGTAATGGCCACTGCTATTTGTTTACTTAATCGTTCTTGTACTGAAACGGTATAGAATAACTGCTAGTATTAGAGATGTCTGATTATTTGTCAATAGTACATCTTTAAAAATTCGACGACTTTCTCTAGGGAATTCTTAGGATTTATCACAGGAACTCAGTGAAAAAATAGTCAAGCTGGCATTTCAGGAATCCATGGATTCCATAAGGTACAATAAAAAAACTTTATCAGGGAACTTTATTAGAGAAACTCCAATGAAAAAATAGACCAATGGAGTTCATACAATGATATACTCTCTATATTATAGATAATGAGTGCCCTACCCATAGTAAGTACCCTACCCCATTTTGGGCAACTTTGTACATTATCAAAAGGTGACACCTGTGTCGGTTTAATATCAGAATCACAATGTTGACCACTACATATTAATTATTATTATTTCTAAGGAACTTTAGCCAAGTGAATACTCATCTTACAACGTATAATAAATACTAAAATATGATTCAGATATTATACTTACACTGTAGCCGTCTGCTAAATACTTCTACTATTCTGTAAATAAAACAAAGGGAAATAATGACTTAGTATTCAGGTAAGGCACCATGACTTAGTCTTCGTGTGGAAAGAAAATTTGACCTGGGTAAAGAAAAACATGCTTCATGAGTTCATCAAGTTGTTATTTCTAGGTTTACTGAATCACGCTAAATATCAGAATATATTTCTCATATAAAATTGTATATTAAAGGTCGAATCCCACATGCCGATTTTGGCTTCTAACATCTCTGCAATCTTGTCTATTTTGTTCTATAACTCTTACTGAAGCTATAAAACGCAAGGACTGCTGAACTTATGCTGATGTCTAATTTGCAGTAACCCTTGAGTTGTATAACCTCAACGAGGGCTACGGTATATAACACAACAGACAAAATCACAGAGGTATTGGAGCCCTAAACCCTCATGTCGGATTCGACCTTATGTGTCAGGCAAAACGTCTTAAAACGTGTTCCTATGTAAAGAAATGACCAAATATGATGAAAATAAAATGAAAGGCCTTCTGAAATCCTAGTCCTAGAGATGCGTGGGTAATGAGAAGCATGAACATTTCTGTTTGAGAGGCCTTCCTTGTTGACAAAGAAGATGATAAATAATCGTGAATACCTACCTAGCTAGTTTACTGAGACCAATGACGCGTTTGTTTGGCAGGTAACCTATTGAAACCTGAAAGGAATAGTAAACAGGAGAGATTTATTTAAAGGTGTATAATGAATTTACATGGGAGAAAGAGATTTTATTACTCATATTACACAAGTATTCTAGCGAGTAACTTTCCAAGAATACATTTACTCCCCATGCTTTATCAAAAGGACAAAAGGGATATGAACCTTCGGGGCCTCATAACATGTTTATTGCTATGATTTTCAATAACAATATTAGGAACAACCAGGGTTATTCGTTGAAAACGTATACGAGGGGTATTTACAGTGTGAAGAATGGAATATGTACATGAAGTATCTCACGTTGAGGTGAGGCGTGATTTATGTAAGAGCCAGCGTGATCTGACTAAAATGAGTAGAACATGCAGAGGTATTAGTGTGTAGTATAATTATAACCAGATAAATGCCAATCTCAGTGGCTTAATACTAATAAATGTGAGTAATATAAAAGCAGCAATGGTTTAGGTTTATGGGTATTTTAGAGTCAAGGGGAAGTTATGTTTTCCTCATCTTTTTCTTACGCTTTCTGGCCCTCTGCTTTTTCAGGTATGTACCAAGATGTTTTTTTAGCTGCAACTTAAAACTAGATCTTGAGGGGAGGATGCGGATATGGGGGGTGGGGGGGGGGGAGCTTATTCCATAACCGCGCACCCCTGTAGAAGGGGCTTTTCTTGTAGAATTCTGTATTAGGACGGCATAGAGTAAAGGTTGGCAAGTGATCATTATGAGTTCTAGCCAGGGGGTTTGCAACAGGACTTTTAGACTTTTTAAAAAGTTGTGAAGTTCTTCTCTCAGATGGAAGTGGAGTAGACCATTTCTCATGAAGACTGATAATATAGTTGCCTTTAATTGGATTGATACAAAGTCGGGGCCTTTAAATGGATTGATACAAATGCTGAGGAGAGGCATAATTTATTCTTGTGTGAAATTAAATAATTGGTCTATTCACGTTTGAAAATCATATTTATATCATAGTAAAATACAAAAGATCACCCATTTGTTGTCCATGATTATAGGCCTACATAATTTTATATCTTCTCCAATCTTCAAAAAAAAAATAGAGAGCCATTTTGTTGAGATCAAACCATCCAAAAGTAATATTTGGTCAGTGAATGATAAATTCTTGAGGCCAAATGGTGCATTCTGGTAATTTAAGAGGAAGAATCTTTCTAAGTCTTTTTTTCTCAGAAGCCTTGGAAATATTACTACAAGATTACTACTGGATCTCGAAAAAGAGACGTAGAAAGCTAAGGAGTTTGCATATATCATTAAAGTACCACGTGGTCCTTAAAAGGATCAGGAATTGATCACATACTGGTGTGGATTTTGTACATTGCAGTAACTGCAAAGTGTTGAAGTCATGTCAATAGAATAGCTTACAGAACTAACACTGTGACTTAACGCCACTGGGTTTTAGGACACATACCAGGGTGCCAGCTACCTCACTCATACATTACACAGTAGTCAAGAGCTACTTATAGGTGTAAAGTAAAGTTTGGTGTGAGCTGAGAACTTTTCTCTATTTACACATGTGTGCAAAGATGTCCTTCTAACAACATAATTTATATACAGAGAAACAAGACTAAGCTTGTGCTTCTGTGTGGTCTTTGTGGGCCATCTTGCACAAGCCATTTTTTCTTTTCACGATGAATTAGATGAAGCACATACGCGATTTCAATGGTTGGTATGTGAGACACTAATCTGCAGCCTTCACCCCTTAAGGATTCAAATAAAGATTGTTTGATGGTCTAATAGGTTTAATGTCCCCGAGCTCAATCACCTTATAGATGGGGGTGTTTTCTTTGGAACTTGGAAATACCTAAAATCAGGGAAAACCTGAAAACTATACCATGACCCTTACCTTTCCTATGAACGGCACAAGATGATGCTCACACATAGAAAACATTTCGATGTCTTTTACTATAACCAACTCGTCGTGGTCCTCATCAAATATGGCGTCGTTGAGTATATCTGAAAAGTATAAAGATGATTCAAATAAGAGAAAGTCAAATATGCATATTACACATGTATAACTTCCTAATCCATGATAAGAACGAGCCTTACCATAGATTTTTATGGGAACACACATTCGTTACAAGGGTATGGAACGATTGAATCTTAATCTCCATGACCCCGTTCTCCACTGGGACGTCATCAAAATAGTCCCAACCCCCTTTGCAAAAAAATGACTTTTTAGGGATTAAACCAAGACCAAATATAGCTATTCACTTTGCTCCAAATTGCTTTGGACACCTTAGCCCAACAAACGTTTCATGTTACCACCCGAAACTTTGACAAACAACGCACTTAAATATTCTAAATTTAGGATGGACTACGGCTACCGTTAAACCCCAAGTACAGTGGCGGATCCAGGATTGTCTAGAAGGGGGGGCCCAAGACTTGGTGAGGTACCATATTTGGCCCAAGCACCGCAAGCCCCTGGTTTTGGGACCCTAGGGTAACTTGCCCAGTTCTCGGACAGCTCCAATTCTCGGACGATTTTTTGGAGTTAGCTAAATGTTATTTCAGGCCATAAAACCTATTTTATTTTGATTCCCTCTCTGTTATATCTAATAGATGTCTATTCTCAATGGCAAATTGATAAATTTCAAAGTGTGTGGTGCCCTCTGTTGGTATCAGTTGAAACTTGTGTCCGAGAATTGGACCATTGAAAATGCGGTGTCCGGTAATTGGGCACAATGACATGCCTATTTCCTGACAATTTTGATAATTGATATTCTAAAACCAAAATTAGAGTGAATATACTAACAAATTCATCAAGACTTCTAGTTTATCAATATCTAATAATGGTGGTGAGCCTTCTTCAGCTTGTAAAGATATCTTTAAAATACAGAGGCTGTCCGTGAACTGGTACACCCGTCCGAGAACTGGGCATTTTTGAATGTCTATACAAAACCCCTTATAACAACTATAAATATTAGGCTTCAGCTAGGGATACTTTTTATTATGATACCAAGGGGCCCTATCCATGCATCCTGCTGAGCCTAAATGTAGGAAACAGAGTTTGGCCAGTTTAGTAGTCTCCCAAAAATAAAACTGTCCGAGAACTGGGCAAGTTACCCTATACACTTTTCTTTTCCCTCTTTTTCCCACTTTCTCCTTTTTCCCTCCCCTTCTTTTTTTTTTTGTGGTGGGGGGCAGGCCCCCTTGGCCCCCCTGGATCCGCCACTGAAGTAAAGTTGCCATCGCATATTAGCCATACCCCCAAATGTGCACAATCTATCATCTGTGCATCGGATCTGAAATGGTTGGCCTTCCTTACTATGCTGTAGAGCCTCGCGTATTAGCTGCACACTCAGAGGCGTAGGAAGCAAATCTTCATTGGGGGGGCCCGGCCAGGGCACCATCGCGACCACCTTGAATTGTTGGCTGATGCATGATGGCGTCTATATATGTGTATTTAGAATTCATATAGAAAAGTGATTTTTGGTAAATTTTGGATCTGACTTTAGGCTCAGACCCCCATTCTCCCTATGACATCACCATAATAATCTAAATTGAGATTAAAGTTTTAGCTTCTTTTCCAATGTGTTTATGAGTTCTTGGAAAATATTGGGGGGCCCAGACATACTCAGGCCCCACCTCCTTCATGATTGGGGGGGGGGGCCCAGGCCCCCCTGGCCCCCCCTTTTCCTACGCCCCTGACACTGAGTTCATGGAGGGTCTTTCAGACACAGTGAACCTCTGAAATGGCCTTCAAGCCGCCGCTTACACGTGGGGTTTACAGTACTTGTGTAGTAGAACTCAGCAAACAAACTTTTTGAAAGACAGACATGCTAGAATCTCTTTACTGATCCATCAGTTCATAACGCACTGACAACGGTAGACTATTTCAAGATAATTTTATCCAGAAATGGACCAAAATAGGCCAGCTGCTGGTATTTAACTTAAATGAGCATTCCAAAATTGTTCAGAAATTCGGCTTGAATTGATCAATTTGATACTTGCCTCCGGCGAAACCTTTTAGTAGCTATTACCCACTGAGCCTTTAACCCTTTGAAGGCCGCTGTTGCAGGAGTGCATCATGCATATTAGTCGCCCTGATGCATTAATGAAGTGCTTGTGAGTTTGCTCGCAAGCAGCTTAATGTAGCATCATACTGACCCTCGGGGGTGTATCAGTCCTATATGGCTGGCATGATGCTTCATGGCGTCCAATTGGCATGGTGCATCAATACATCAGTGGCAGTTAAAGGGTTAACGGCAGCATGATAACTCCAGGTCCATATTTCTTGGCCATGAACTACTCTACTCACCAGCTTCCCCCTCACGATCAATGGCTTTAGAGCAAGAAGGTTATAACTGCATATTTGTTAAGTCTTGCAGGAATATTCCAATTACTATAGCACCAAGTTAATACAACATTTCACTGAGGCTTCTGAGCACACATATCATAAAGCTTCAGTAGATAAGGGTAGATAAGGGTAGATACAACTAAGTTACAACCTATAGTTGCACTGAGGCAAAGATTTATGCGTCACAATAACCAAAGGACAAACTTCTGACACCTTGTCTATTTATGATCATCCAATGTTCAGAATAACTCTTGGTGCTGCCCTAAGGGTACACATTAACCCCCCACCCCTACACACATAGGCCTACTATTACTAATGGTATGACCAGGTAACAACCGCTAATTAACCCTTAAATGCCACAGTGTGCGGTCATAGTCCATCACACCTAGCTGTCGTCACGATGCATCCAATACAACCCTGGTGCTTTATCCACGCACCATGACGACACTACAACGTCTATAAATTCCCGGAAGGTAAACTTGAAGCCCGGCTTGAATCACCAATCAGTCCAGAAAGTGTTAGACCTATTAATCTTTTAAGGGTTGCTTATGTAAGAGTGCATCATGTCCATTCGTCAGCATGCTGCACCATTAAGGTGCTGGCGAGACTGCTTGCCAGCACTTCATTGGTGCATCATGCCGACCCTCTAGGGCTGTATCGATCTCGGAGTGTCGGCATGATGGTTGAATGTAGCCCTGGAGAGTAACTGGCCAAGGCTGCATTCATGTATCATGAGGGCCAATGGGCACGATGTATTGATGCATCAGAGGCAAATATGGTGTTATCAAAGGCCGCACATTTTACTAGTGTATCTAGCCTTGTTGTCAACACTGCATAAATATGTTCCTCGCCAGTTCTGCATGAATTGATGCATCATTCTGATGAGTTGGCTTAAAGCACCTTCGGCATGGCAATACCAGTGAGTCATTCCCTGGATCTATCAGGGCATCATCATAATGGCAAAATGATCACGAAGCCTTGAGGCACTGTATGCTCACTAAAGGCTATTTCTTTGAGAGCTTCATAGTATCTCCATATTCATTTGTCGTTAGCATGCATGTCCACAGGTGCCAAAAATAGCATTTGCTGAAAACTAGGGTAAGTAGCCTCTGACTCGACCAACATAGGCAAACCGATTACATCGCTGTAAAACTCTGACAAGCAACATCCTGTCAGTCTACAAGTGGAATGGTCTAGTCCGTTCGACACTACAACTAGGACGACTCAAATACTGAGGGATGGCCACAAGCAGTTCATTTATCTTGGAGGGAAAATAGGCGAACCAGAAGCGTCTCCTGTGTTGAAAAGTCTTTTTTTTTCTTTGCTTTTATATCCAGTGACATAATCCTCAAGGTATGAACATGATACCGCCAGGTGCTTACCATTCTTAACCCTTCTACATATGTATTCATTTACTTCTCTAAGGTAAATGTCCGTTCTTGATTGAAAATCTAACATTGGGTGTGAATCCGGCGTCTTATGTGAATTGGGCATGAAGATTGACCCACCTCTCTCCTAAAACTTTCTCTTGCAGTCCTCAGACATAAACCTCTTGTCAAAGTTTAACTAGGCATGTTGCTTGACCACCCATCCATCATAGGTTAGGTTCACATTTTATGAGTGATGCTTGTAGCCTGTGCAAGGTTTATTACCTAATATTTTAGTAGATGAGGTGCAATCAAGTAGTAATTCTACGTTACCAGAAAGATGTTAGTCTAGGGTAGTGAAACGTAAGGTACCGTCATGCCTAGTGGTCGGTTTGACCTGACATTACCCTTATGTTAGTCTGTGGCAGTCAGCCTTTTACGGAATGCATTGACACGCACACCCTGCACACATCATATAGCACCTCAGAACCATCTGAGCCTTCAACGACTGCGTATATATAGTGGTTTGACCCTTTATTTGAGGGGTGACAGTGCATTAATGTATCATTCCAAGTGGTCGTTATGAAGCATAAATACAGCCCTGCATGGTGAGGTGCTGCACCATGACAAACCTCTGTGTGGTGCAATGATGTAGAGCACACACGCCAGCACTTCATTGCAATTTGGTGCACAATGCTGACCAATGGACAAGATGCAATTCTGTATCAGCAGCCCTTAAATGACTAAATACACAGCGAGAGAGAGAGAGAGAGAGAGAGAGAGAGAGAGAGAGAGAGAGAGAGAGAGACAGACAGACAGACAGACAGAGAGAGAGAGACAGAGACAGAGAGAGATAGAGACAGAGAGAGATAGAGACAGAGACAGAGAGAGACAGAGACAGAGAGAGAGTACATATACAGACATGTCATGTCACCTGATGGAGCACTCAGGGTGATACAGGTGTCACTCCTGACGCAACATCACAAATAAAGATGAATGTTTAACCCTTTAAGGGTCGCTGGTCTAAGAGTTCTCAATGCCCATTGGTCTTCATGATGCACCAATGAAGTGCTGGCGAGTCTGCTCGCGTTTACTCCAATTGCCCCCAGAGTGACTTGCAGAGGGCCTTACTTGATACTGCCGTGATCTCAGAGGGTCATTTTAAGGCCATTGCCTCTGAATAAAAACTTGTTGCCTTTCGAAACCAAATTCCCTTGTATTCGTGATCCTTTCCGAACCACCAACGGTCATACATTACAGTATTTTGCTCCTGGAGGATCTTGTGTAAGACCTTGGTTCCAACTGTCTTGGTACTGGAGGGACCTGCTGAGGGTGTTACCTCCAAATGCAATTGGAAGGCCTTGCATAGGGTCTTGCTTTCAATTATCTTGGTACTGGAGAGCTTTGTTGAGGGCTTTGCATCCCACTGCACTAGATTTCGAAGGCCTTGATATTCAAGAGGTTTGCCCCCAACTGCTTTGGTACTGAAACGCCTTTGAGATGCTTCTTTCTAACTGCCCTAGTAGCGAAGGTCCTTGAATAGACCTGTTGCATAGCTCTTGCGTGTTCCCTGCAAATCAAGGGGTCATGTGATGGGGGGGGGGTATGACTACCTGGATTGTTGCTCACACATATACATGAACATGCTGCCCATTGACTTAATAGAACTGAGCAACTCGTACATTGCCTTGATCCTGTAGGGCCTGTTGGGCCTTGCCTCCTACTGCATCGGCACTGGAGGCGGCCCCTGCTTACGGCCTTGCCTCTAATTGCCCTGGTCATGTAGCCATGCAGGGCCCTTTGAGGTGCATCCTTACAATAGTTCTGGCTCTGGAGGGTACCTTTTCAGATTCTTGTTTCTAATGCATGGGCATGGTTTCTTTATGATCCCGATTTCCCAATTTCCTGGTTTGGAGATTATAGGTATGGCCTGTTTCCCAGGGCCTTGTCCCAGAGGCCTACATGAAGCCCTCATCTTCCCTGGCTCTCTTCCTTTTTAGAGGTGCTTATTTCAGGACATTGTATCATTTTCGATGCAGGGCCTGGCATGGCACTAGAGCAGGTGTAGGCAGTAAGACCGTAACGCTGGCCAGCCTGAACCTGGGGGCCAATAATTTTTCATTAAAATTTCCAATTTGAGCTTATACTAGTACACGCATCTCTGCCGGACTGGGTGGTCCAAGCCCTAAAATGTTAGCATCCTCCCCTGCATGAATGTCTATGAGGATCTATGGGTCTAACTCAGGGTCCTCATTCTGCAGTCCTCAGACTCACTACTAGTTTCACATTACCTCCAAACTGCCTATCTATGGATCCGTGACTCCAACCGTATGGGCAGGTCAGGAGTCGCATGCCACGACTAGTGATCAATGGATGCCCAAGCAGGGACGGCGGGGGCGGGCCCTGTGATTCAACAAGCAGCGCTCAGAATGATGAAATGGCATTCGAGTACACTATTGCACTCGGTCGTTGTCGGCTACCTCAATGACTACTCCCAGAAAGGTTTGGTGATGTAGGTAGATATTAATAGCTACTATCAACCCTATCACGGTAATGGCAGCATAGGGAATTATGCCTTCTGAAATATTGTAATAAGCTGCAGATTATATGCGACGATGGCCCTTGACATTGAATATATCTGAACTCAGGATGTACCTTATGACCGAGGATATCTTTACTATACAATAACAAAAAAAATGCCTAAAACCAAGTCCCAGATGCTTTATAGCATTTCATTTAACTCAATATGTCCCTACTACGACAGGTGCTATAAATACGGGAAGTATACTGACTATTAACAATGACAAGAAAAAAGAGTCAAAATGTACACTGCAGTGCACCAGTTCTTACTATCCAAGTGCTAACCCATCATGAGTGAGTGAGTAATAGATGTTTAACGCCATTTCGACATCTAAGGTCATATTCATGGCGAGAATTACATTACACAATTTCACATAGGAATGTGTCAGTGCCCGCGCATATGTGCACCACACACATCCTGAGGGGATAAGAAAGATGAGAAGTAGACCCCTTTAAGTGGGCTAGGGAAGCCCGTAACCCATCATGGCCCACCAATGGATACTTAGCCGACATGATCAAGGGTTGGCTGCTGACTAGTCTTTGTTCACGTTCATTCTGTAGCTCAGTTGTAGAGTACCCACCTGTAGTGTGAAAGGTCCATGGTTCGAAGCCAGGCAGAACTAAAATTATTTTTTTGCAATCCAATACACCTGTATTTGGAGTCCTGAAGAATTATGAATTAAGTTGAAACATTGACATTGAGCTAAAAATGCTAACTCCGCATAAAAATCAAATGACAACTCTGTACTATCAACAGTAATAAAAGAGCCACATCAAATTTATTTCAAGCCTAGTATTGGTATAAAGCCTTAGAGCCTTTACATGTATCTGGCACCTTCTTGAACCCTGGAAATACCTTGTGAAGCTAAAATAGTTCAATAGCAGTACTTATACTCCACCTGGCTCTGCACCCAATTGTTCCTACCTACTGTAGGTTTATTTCCACATTCTACAGTTGGAGGGCCAGCAGGAGGTTTTATGAATTAGGTCAGTTCTGGCAGGAGGTTTTGTGAATTGGGTCAGGTCTGGGAGGAGGTTTTGTGAAATAGGCCGAGCGTAGCAGGAGGTTTTATGAATAAGGTCATTTTTGAACAGCAGATGTAATTCTTGGGAAAATTCTGTCCCATATGGGATTCGTACCCACCCACCAGACAGTGCTGGGATCCAGAGGCCCATGTGCTAACCATTACACCATGAGTCCTCAGGTGATACTGTGAACGTTAGAATATCTACTAAATGGTGATATGCTATTACTATGACTGAGTAATCAATTATAGATAAACAGGGTAATTTCACTTTGAAAGTTTGGCTGGTCAATCTAGTGTAGTGGTTAAAACCTGGGACTAGAAATCTAGACCGCACAGCTTCAAACCCCTGGTGTGATTTTGTTTTATTCTTGGTTGCCCACTGTCATTTTTCCTAAAATCCTAAAAAATAATGTATTATAATGAACATCCTCTGATTGCCAAAATGATAAAGGGGGCTTCGGGGGGGGGGGGGGGCTTTTACAAAGACTCCTTTTACCTTGTATGTGTAAGTTAAAAACACTTTCCCCATGCAGTCTTGAACCCACATTCTGTGATTCAAAGTCAGACATGCTAACCATTATACTATTAAGACTGCTGGTGATTGTAGACCAGAACACCATATATTTATCATAGATTTGTATCACAGCCAGTGTAGAAGATTTGAATCCTCTTCTATGCCTCTACAGTTAAAGTCAAACTATGCTTATATTGAGGGTTTTACTGTTCTATAAACTTCTGTGAATGGAGTATAAGTAAGAAAACCTCCTTGGTGCTGGAGGTTTTGTGGCAAATCCTCCAGCTCCGTGGAAGTTTTCCATTACAAAAGCACACTGTTTCAATGTGACCACTGTGACAAGTCAAAGACCCCAGAACAGACAGTGGTAGAGAGTCAGCAGTCAGGCAGTCTGCCAAAACATGCTCCCACTTCCTCCTTAGTTTCAGTATATGCTATCGAGGACTCTGCACCAAGATACCAATTAGACCTGTAAGATGTAACTCTCTAGTACAGGTACTTATCCTGCAATTTGAACCTGGCTACCTTCACTGCCCACGGCCCTGATAGACAAGAAAGTTCTACAACTATAAAGATCGAAATAGGCATGATGAGCTGCATGCCTGCACTTTTCACTGCTCAAAAATATCTAAATGTATCAAGGATTTTACACAGTGAACCATCTCAGACCCTTAAATGGCCTGTAAGTAATATCTTATGGGATACAGTGTACAAAGTGCAATAAAGTCACATTACAAAAGATATGCTTGGAGAGTGTGACATGCCAGTGTCCTGCCTGCCCCCTGGCAGGAGAGTGGGAGACCAGCGACACTGAGAGGTGATCACGATAAACAAGATAATTACACATGTGTGGACCGATGGCAGTCAGAGCCCATTTTACACCAGTCGATTGGACTTATTGATCCATAGCGAGGCTGGTGAGAGGCATCCTGGGACAGCTCCTGTCGTCAGACTGCTACAGAGTCAGCAGGACATCATGGGCTGGGTGCACAGGGAGTGGTGGGGTAGATTTTGGGTTTAGTATGGACGTTTAGTGTGTCGTCCATTGCTTGATCTCGCACCTGGCCAGACAAGTACTGATAACAACCAGCATGATGGGTACTAGATGTTACATAATGTACTCAGTATGTCTTATCTATTAAAAAATATGATAACTTTACTTTCAGAATAATTCTCAAAGACATGATTAGCATGTATGGATAACCTGCATGTGGATGTGAAATAGTCCCCTTACCCTACATACACCCATAGGTCAACCCAGTTCATTGGTTTGTTTGCCTGCAGAGACCCATAAATAGTAATAATTAGTAACTGTAACTCATGCCATAGCGTGAGTTACAGTTAGGCCCCTGTGACGTTACAGAGCTGTTACCTGCGGGCAAACATTGCCTACACATGGTCAGCTAGATGCACCATGAATTGAAACTTCGTAAGATAGTGATAATAATTATCTGCTTAGATAAATATTAAAAGATGTTCTTACATTCAATATAAGAAATTATCTTAATTGCTGAAGAATATGATGATTTTATATTAAGAATAATTCCCAAAGGCATGATTAGAATGTATGGGTAAACTGCATGTAGATATGACATAGTCACCTTACCCTTCATGCACCCATAGGTCATCGCCGTACATTGGTTTGTTTGCCCGCAGAGACCCGTAAATAGTAACAATTAGTAACTGTAACTCACGCTATAGGTTTTTACAGGTAATGCAGTGCGGGAAGTCTTTACAGTTTACAGCCTCATATGGGTTTAACCAAGGATTGACCATCGCCACAACCCAATAACATGTCTTGGTCGCCACCCCTGGTCACCTGACGTACCAAGTTGATAAATGAAGTGAATCTAAGCACTTTTAAAATCGCCTTAGGGTGGATTGATGACAATGTATAATGCCACGGTTGTCCACCTGTCTATTCATGTGTAGAAATGATAAATTATTTCATTTTATATATATTCTGCAACCCAAGTAAAACAAATGGAAGTAACTTTTATTTTAAATTGTGGGAGGATCGATGTCGATGTATGCCACGATCGTTCACCCATGCCTATTCATGTGTATAAATGAGTTCGTTATATAGATACATGCATTGTGCAAAGTGAAACAAATGGAAGTCATATAAATGAAAAAAAAACACACGACAAATTGGTAAGTGACTAAGGGGGGGGGGGAATTAAAAAGTACTTATCATAAAAAAAGTGGACCTGCATAGATGTACAACGCCTGTATGATATGAATGCAGCATCTTTTAAGGACGAGAGTGGCAGCAGGCAACTACCGGTCATTGATCGATGTGTGCTCAGCCCAGTTCAAAAGTTTTGCCTAATGATCTAGACACCTAAAAAGTTTGTACTGTAAACTGACAGCAACCTAGGTGTTCAGCTTTCAAGCACTTATACATCTAGGCGTTTAGACATGGAATATACACCAGGTGATGTTGACAAGGGAACTTTACCCACCGACAACTTATACATGTAAAGCATCAAGTAGGGGGGGGGAGGTTATTTAGCCAAAAGGACACATTACCCACAACTAAAAGATGCTATTTAACATGAGTAACAAGAATCTGGCATTCGCTTTTGAATTTGAAAAGCGTTACTCCCCCCGTCGACCCCCTCTGAAGATCAAAAGTTGGAAAATATTAAATTTATTCATTTTAAATTCATATTTCATTCATTTATGTTTCTTTGGATACCATTTCACTTTGAGGTAGAATATAAAAAATAATGTCACAATAAATATAAAATAATCTATTTTATGAATTTTTTCGACAATCCAAGATGGCTGCCAGGGCCAAAACCCTTGTTTTTAGCTGTTATTAGAAATAATTTATATTAAATAATTAACTTTTTCCTATGATCTTGTAATCTTTTCCCATGGTAGGGCTGAACCTAAATAGATAATATAATGCAGCAAATAGAATCTATATGGTCCGATAGGTGCTCCATAGAATATGGAAAATTAATATGGTGAGCTTGAGCTCCCTCAGCAAAGGTATTTTTTCTACATCTACTGGAAAGCATCAGAATGTTTATCTATGGGCTTGCTTACAGTGTGATGCTGTCTCTTTATCTCTGTAAAAACAATGGAGGGCTAATGCATGGTGGTTATAGTCCCCATGACCCCTACATTTATATATGATACAGCCATATCCATCTACCTCCTACACTCCATCACAGAGGTAAACTCAGATTCTGAAAACCTATTTCTTATTTCTTTCCTCATGGATGGGAAATGGGGCTTCTTATCAAGACTCTACATGTTGACCCATGGGAATCCCACTGATATACTCAAGACCTCTTCTTGTAGAGCCTTAAAAATTAAAACATTAAGTAATTTTTATTTAGACGAATTGAAACAACCTGATGCATGTGTTTGGTGTATATTTATCATTCACCTTATTCTATCCTGTAATATAATTTGTACCTTCAGTCCCCCCGTCGACCCCCTCTGAAGATCAAAAGTTGGAAAATATTAAATTTATTCATTTTAAATTCATATTTCATTCATTTATGTTTCTTTGGATACCATTTCACTTTGAGGTAGAATATAAAAAATAATGTCACAATAAATATAAAATAATCTATTTTATGAATTTTTTCGACAATCCAAGATGGCTGCCAGGGCCAAAACCCTTGTTTTTAGCTGTTATTAGAAATAATTTATATTAAATAATTAACTTTTTCCTATGATCTTGTAATCTTTTCCCATGGTAGGGCTGAACCTAAATAGATAAGTTAATGCAGCAAATAGAATCTATATGGTCCGATAGGCGCTCCATAGAATATGGAAAATTAATATGGTGAGCTTGAGCTCCCTCAGCAAAGGTATTTTTTCTACATCTACTGGAAAGCATCAGAATGTTTATCTATGGGCTTGCTTACAGTGTGATGCTGTCTCTTTATCTCTGTAAAAACAATGGAGGGCTAATGCATGGTGGTTATAGTCCCCATGACCCCTACATTTATATATGATACAGCCATATCCATCTACCTCCTACACTCCATCACAGAGGTAAACTCAGATTCTGAAAACCTATTTCTTATTTCTTTCCTCATGGATGGGAAATGGGGCTTCTTATCAAGACTCTACATGTTGACCCATGCGAATCCCACTGATATACTCAAGACCTCTTCTTGTAGAGCCTTAAAAAGTAAAACATTAAGTAATTTTTATTTAGATGAATTGAAACAACCTGATGCATGTGTTTGGTGTATATTTATCATTCACCTTATTCTATCCTGTAATATAATTTGTACCTTCAGTGACAAAGCCATCATTATTAGGCAGGACTAAATGAATGTTGCCATAGATAATCTTCAATTTTCAAACTAAACCAAAGCAATACTATGGTCCAACACTGCAGCATATGATTGTAGGTTCATAGCACATGTGATAGACTACATCAAAGCATTATATCTTGAGGGGTACTGAGCTTAGCAGTCAGAATTATTGGGTATGATCTTTGATATAATATGCCCTATTCCCCACTCCAGAAGGAGAGAAATAAAGATTCTGAGTTTACCTCAAGTGGACTGTACCCAATGTGGGCGGACGTTTAATGGCTCTTTCTGAGGAACAGGGACAGTATTAGAGCATTTTATATTTCATGGATAAACTCTTCATGCTCTCTAATAGATGTAGAAAAAGATGCTGAGTGAGCTCACTCACACCATATTCTTTTTGAATATTTTACAGAGGGCCTTTCTGACCATATGTTTTCTAACTGCTGCCAAATATTATCTATTTAGATCAGGCCAACATTTTGAAAAGGTTATCAGATCACAAGAAAAAAACTTGATATTAATTACAAATTATTTCTAATAAAAACGCTGAAAAGCGAGTGTTTTGGCACTGGCAGCCATCTTCCAACTGTACATACAAAGATTATATTCATGAAAAATTGATGAAAATATCTTAAGAATACAAAAAGAAATCTCAAAAATTCTTAAAATTTCTCCAGATTTTTCAAAATTAAAAGAAAATAAAGTGTAGGCCGGCCCTGTTTCACTAGGGTCGGTCGGGTGAGTGGAAACAAGCCTTTTTTTCTATTTGGCCTTGATTTTAATGTTTTGTAAATTTTCATTTATCTTGCAATTACAACCTTCTGTCCAGAATCCGACGCGCGGACACTGACACACACACACACAATATATATATATATATATATATATATATATATATATATATATATATTTATTTATTCCACGATTTCTGGGTTTCTCAGTGCTTTTTCTGGATATTCCCATGCACATACCTGTCGATATTGCACACCCTGTAGGCTGTGACATCAATTTTGTAAGGCGTGCGGTTATCCATGGATAACCTGCATGCCATGCGGTTATCCATGGATAACCCGCACGCCTCTCATGTCTTTCCATGTCATATGTTACATGTTAAAACCTACGGAATTTTTCAGTGCCAGGGTAGGGGTCGAACCTGCTGTCTCAGATCCCTAGTCCAACTCCCTATGCATTGCGCCACAGGGACTGACAAGAAGTGGTTGGCTAGAACTAAACCAAAGCAAAGCAAGCCTAGCCGGGCGCCGAGGTGTGTGTACCGATCGTGTATACATAACCACGGGACGCGTTCAAATCAATCCAAGCCGAGACGGCCGCTGAAGGAGGAGACGCGGTGGTCTAGTGATTAGCGCATTGCGCTCAGCCGTTAGAGGTATGCGGGGCGAGTCCCGGTCCGGGCGCATCTTTTTTCGCGTTTTTTTTCCGCGGCATTCTCAGCTTGGCTATGTTTGAATGCGTCCGCTGCCGGGCGATGAGGTGTATGTACTGATTGTACACAAACATAACGGCGAGACGCATTCAAAGCAAGCCAAGCCTAGCCGAGGTGTGTGTACTGATCGTGTACATACATTTATAAACGTGAGATGCATTCAAAGTAAGCCATGACGGGCACTGTCGCTGTCCGCTGCCAGGCACCAAGGTGTATGTACCTGTGTACACACACTATGGCTGGCTTCGAGTCCCGGGGAGGGGGAATAATTTTTGTTTTCAACTTGAATTTATTGGTATTCTATTGATTATTTATTGGTTTCGTGGAATAAAGTAAGTAGTCAATGGATAATTCATGACTTGTGTGTGTTAGCAAAGGCTAATTACACTCGGGCTATGCCCTCTTGTAATTATCCTTCACTAACACACACGCGTCATGAATTATCCATTGATTACTTGTTCAATATGTACTTGCATGTGTACTTGCACCAAAGGTTTCACTGTTCTCATTCCAAATATGGACACCCCATGCATCCGTTAAATTAGTTCAAATGTCTGAAATAGGTTTACCATTTAAAACCTTTTCAGGACATAAGATAACCATGTGCATAAGTCATGATGCAGGGAGGAGACCCTGACAAGTTCACTCAATAAGAAAATTATAACGTTGTAGAATATCTTTGAGGTTTCCTCTCCAGTACATTTGTAGATATTCCAGCAGATGTATATCAACCAGAAAGTCTACATGACTTCACAAATTACTTAACTATCCTTCCAGCTATGGACATCACATAGTTTCTGAACTTTCAGTTTTGGGCATTACATCAGAATAAAGGGTAGGTTCGATTATGACGGCAACTCATGAAGCAGTCATAACTTGCGCGCAACTAGATTGACTCAATAGCCACCCAGAAATATCCAATTATCCATTATTTCTTTGTGTTGTCAGATCCGCTATTCTTTTTCCAAATATGGGCACCCATGAACACTTTAAATTGGTGTACCGTGTAAAGCCTTTTCAGGACATGAGGTAGGCACGTGTGTCCTGATTCAGAAGGTAGACCCTCACAAGTTCAGCATGGTTCCCAGAAGAATCTCTGAAACGAAATTCCATGACTTTCCCTGACCAAGGAGAGTTCATTTCCCTGACCAAATTATAATGCATTATATGACTTGCTAACTTTTAACCGCTAATCAATACTGATGGTCTTTATATAGAAAAACAATTATAAATGCTACTTAAAGTCATTGATTGGAAATCAAACCCAACTTTCAAAAGAGAGTATTGCCCTTGTTGGAAATAAGTTTTGAATGTCCTTTGGGAGACTCCAAACGAAACTAGAGAGAAGGATTCATTTTGGCAGATTTTCTTTGACTTTCCCTGACTTGCGGCAGAACTTCATGAAATTCCTTGACTTTCTCTGACCACTTCAGTTCTCACTTCATTTTCTAACCCTGACCTTGAGGAGTCCTGCCAACATGGGACTTAATTATAATGCTAGCATGGTGCATGTTAGGGATTAGATTCACAAAGATCTATTAACGCATCCTAATGCATAGCTGCGCTAAGAGGGCTAAATATGACATGGTTCGACATGGAGTACCGTACTAAACATGGGTTATGGGCTGGGGTACAGGAATACTTGACCCTGATGGAGTGGAGTACATGGTTACCCGTTCTGGGTAGCCTTCTACAGGGCAGAGACTTTATCTTTATTTAACAAAGACTCTCCCATCTTCCAAACAAAATGGAAGCCTCATGGAACCTTTGGTTTAAACAATAACCCCCACCTTCCTCCATGAGGACAGACTATGGCGTTAGGGATGATGATGAATCAGTGCACACCATGGGTGTTGGTGGAGACTCCTTTTCCTTCTCTGTCTTTATCAGACAAAATGTTGTTTTGCCATAGAAGATCCTACCCCCTATGAATAGAGATCTATGGGTAGGACACTATACACTGTAAAAACAGTGTTTAGAGATTAAACACCAGTGTTTAGAAGTTCAACACTTGGTAAAACACTTATTTGTCCCACTTTTCTCAACGCTTCTTAAATGCTAAACACTTAAACACTTCAGTGTTTAGGTGTTTGAGAATAAGTGTTTAAAAGCTAAACACCTAAACACTTCAAGTGTTTAGATGTTTAAATGTTAGTGTTGAGAGAATTTGGTGTGTATCTTTAAACACCTTCCTATCCTATAACAAGAATGCTGAAAAGTATACACTGTGCTTTACGCCCTGCCCACCCGAATCTTCACATATTATGTACTCCCCATAACAACCAACCCTTACAGGGCCACATAATGCATCCAGGTTTGTGTTAGTCCCGGGGGACACGTCATATATTTTGCTGACACATGTGTGCGGCTGGCAAGGGCACCTTTTCCTCAAAATCGCCCTAACAAGGGTCCTATTTTCAGCCAAAAATCGCCCTAACAAGGGTTAACTTTCATCAAAATCGCCCTAACAATGGTCCACTTTTAACTGAAATACCAGAGATTTCAGGGAAATGTTCATATTTTGGCCAGAATTTCCCAAATTTTCAGGAAAATCTTTGAACCTAGGGGTACACTCAAGGTCAATACTCCAGAGCGAGGTTCATTTGTTTTACATACACAAGTAATATTTTCAAGGTAATATCCCCCTAGGAAGGGTAAGGGTACTCATAGGTCCAGCCGCACACCTGTGTCAGAGAAAAGGTGAGTGTCCCCCCGGGGTGTTAGTTAATCGTGTTCCTTGATGCTTATCGAAACATTGCCATGGATATGACCTTAGATATCCTTAGGTGACATAACATCCATTAGGCCAAAATAGTTGTGTGTTTCGGGTCACATGCTGAGAAAGATCAGGTATAGGGCAGGTCGGATTTTTGGCAACAAATAGGTGGGTCGCACTGGTCATTAAAATGACCCCCAAAATGACCCTTACATGGCCGTATACTCAATCATTTGTTGGTCGTCACGATGCACCAATGCAGCCCTGGTGAGTCTACACGCCTGATCGTCATCCATGCATCATGTTAATAGAAAGTGCATGTACATTTAAACCCTTGAACCCTGTAGGGTCAAGATGTGAATGCAGGTCTGGTGAGATACTTCCCAAGGCCGCATTCATGCATCATAACAACCAATGGGCATGATGCATTAATGCGTTATGTGGCCCTAAAGTGGTAAAAACACCTTCAAGCTACACTTCCTCCTAAAATGTGTGATGGGGCTATCCCATCAGACACCGCCACAGGGTATGGCTAACCGGATGTCATGTGACGTCATAAGGACCAGCCGGAAGTGGACATGAAGCCATGATGGCAGTGATTACGAGGGACGCCGGAGGGTGGTAATATTCACCAGTAGAGCCACTAGGGGAGCTAGGGGTGATTGGTCTGTTGATGCAACAGTTCAGCACTACTTTGGTGCATTATGCCGAATCCTGAGAAGTGTATCAAGGTCCGGAGGACTCAGTGCAGTACACTAAGGACCCCTTAAGGGTTAATTCAGGGACAGAGGAAAAGAAGGGAAAGGCAGGCATTGAAACATGGTGTTCCAGGTAGATACAGCCCTGATACCTAATATTTGGTCTGCCAAAATGAACCTGAATATATTACCTTAAGTCTAAAACATCAAGGCATTGACCTTGACCCTATACAACACTAGATCCACCACTGAGGGGGCAATGGACCTTGGATGAGCCCATGTCTTGTGTAACAACTGGGCTATCAGCATTGCCGGCCCTTTAAGGGCTAAGTACAGGACTGAAGACTGGTTGAGATGGCTTTCTGATGGCAGCTACTTCTAGTAATAACGCCTGTTTGTGAACAATTTGATATTATTATGGATACACTCTCTGCAACTTCTCTTCAACAAGCAGGGGAGACAGCTTGCAGCTAAAAAAACAACATTCCCAAACCGGAGGTAGGAAACAGTTCAAACTGTGTGGCATGGACATACCCCTACACTTCTGAAAATAAAGTCAGAGTTTTGGATCAAAAGGTAAATATCATTAAGTTTATGTTCGGGAAAATGCTTGAAAAAAATTTCAATTTGGTTAATATTTTTTAGATGAAAATTGAATGAGAGACCCAAGGTGAGATTGCTGAAATGTAACGCATTCCTAGGGTGATTATGGTTTAATAAAACCATACGCACATAAAAAAAAGAACCTTTGGTAGGGAGACTTTGCTCACAAACGTACCCTTGAGATTTTTTTCCTATGTTTTTTTTTCGGATTGCGTATATATTATACTTTATACCTGTGGCATTTTTTTTCCAGATATTGAAATATGACATGGATAATTATATCAAGGTGTGTTAAATGTGCCTCATGGAAGAGAAATATTGAAAGAGGCTACGATATGTGCCTCCATTTTTCTTTTACAAACAGCAGAAAGTTATTTATATATATACTATCATGGATTGGAAGCATCATTATTATCATACAATAGAGGTATGTATCAAAATCATTGAGGCTTAAAATTGATCTACAAAGGCATGATCACCAAAGCAGGGCTCATATGTCCCATGTGAGTTTTAACGATTATGAGGCATGAAATGATTTAGGGTCTACTCATATTTTACCATGCAATGTTGACCATTCCTCTCCCAGGATCTGACAGCAATATGATTGTTATTTTGTTCAAATTGGTTTAACTTGATGCAGGAAAAGAAGACGTGGGGGTAGGGTAGGGTAAATCAAAGAATGTGATTGGATGATGGATACAAAGTTGAAATGGACTGCTGGAAGGAAAATGTAACAACTCCCCCTTTTGTAATTTAAGTAAACTATGAACCAATGGCTGCAGAGATTCCTTCATCCTGCCTCAATGTTGTGCAAAGAAACCACTCACACAAAGGCACAGAGCTATCCATGAATGGTAAGATCCTGGCACCTAGAGTTTAATAAAGTCCTGTGAACTTCCCCTTTATCCACTTTAGCCCTGATCGTTTTGAGGCTTTTTACACAGTGCCTAATGAACCAGGGTCCTCTGTAGATGCGTCTAGAGGGTATAACCTCTCCTGTCCGCCAGTATGCAGCTGTAGCCATTCAAAGGGGTTGGGCCTGGAGCTGTCTCTGCCAACCATATATGGTTCCTACTCTTTACAACGAAAAAACATAGTTTTCTGGAAGAAAGGGCTTTTCATGTTGGATGTCTGTGTGGCCTACTATATAAGGGTGCTTCTGGGAGGAGGGGGGGGGGGAGGTCCCCTCTCAAGCTTGCTTGCTTATTGGAATGGCTCTTATGGATCTACTAGGAATCCTTTAAAACTGGGCAATGAACCACTCTAATTGCATTGCAATGAAGCAGTAAAGTTTCTACAATAACTGACAGTAAAGCAGTACAGTAGACACCGTGGTAAAAGAAAGTAACAATGGATCTCTGGCAACCTTTGGACAAGGATTTCACCATTACTTTGCTGACATGCCTTTACAGTCTATGGAAATTAATCGATTCACGGGTAGAAACAGAGACATGAATCGAGACAGGTCGCCAGGAGTATAGAGATTGTCTTCCAGAGAGTTATGTCCATCACTGTGCATTGGTGAATTTGTGATACATCTGTGGATTGCATCCTTCAATAACTGCCAGTCAGCTATCTATCTGATGCTGTGCACTTTAAAAAAAAACGAAGGATTCCTCATCCCAAAGTTGCCAGAGATCCATCGTTATTTTCACAGAGATGTGGGTATTTATGTAGAGATTCCTTGTACCACCACAATGCCACATGGAGGTTCTTGTAAAAACTACACTGGCCCCTGTTATCTAATTACAGTGGTTCACTGTTCAGTTTTACAAGGATCCCGCGTAAATTCAACAGTTATTTTGAACAGTATGTTTACTTCACACTCAAATTGTAACCGCAAAACAGCTTTTTCACGTTGCAATTTCATCAGCTTTTTTCCCTTTATATTTGTTGGGAATGCTGCAAAACATTTACAGCTATTGGAACAAGCATTTGGTAACCACTCTCTAATAATATGCCTATTTCAGTTATTCAACACAGCTATTCTAACAGACCTCTTCCCAGACACCCATAAGAACATCAAATTATATCTTTTATCTCGCATTTACATTTTGTTATATTACTGATTGCTCTGTTGTACAGCAGAGATTCACCAGTATGGCAATATCAAATGGATAAATAAAAAAGCACACAATGCATACAAACAAAATCCTGTTATGTTTCTAAATGAACTTAGATCTGCACAAAGATGGATTGGTAGAGTGATGAGGGGAATGACCTTCTTTCTCCTAATCCCAAACATCCCCCTACTGATACATAATAATTGGCCCAGGGTCCTCCCTGTGCTATTGGCATCGGCCAACTCTCCATTTGTCACGATTGCAATTTCCAAAACAATTTGCAATTTTCAGTACTTTGTTTACCTTTTTTGACTCCCCTATGTATTCCATAATACAATTTGGGCCTTCCTTTTTCATCCTGTTGAATTGTAAGTCCATGTGACATTTGGTTCCAACAGCAAATGGCAGTTAAAAATAGGTAACATTTGTCAAGCTATACTGACTACAAAATCGCTCCAGTTCATTTCCATAATGCGATCATTTCGAGATTTCTATAGCACATGGAGTCCTATGGGCTTATTGCAATTCAGACGCTATCTATAACAATTTTGACTATACACCTGACATCTTGACCCATGCGATTTGATCATGTCTGTTCTCTTATATATATGAACAGCCATTTCCTCAGGACAGACTGTATAAGTTGGTTGTTCATCTCTCTCTCTCTCTCTCTCTCTCTCTCTCTCTCTCTCTCTCTATATATATATATATATATATATATATATATATATATATATATATATATATATTCAGAGCTGGCAAGTTGCCCTCACCAAAGATAGTAATTTTGAGGGGAAATAATCGTAATTTGAGGTCAAAACTCGTAATTCTGTATCAAAATTCATAACCCATTTGTACCAATAGAAACCCACTTTAAATGCACACAAATACAATTATATGACATCTAGATATTGTAAAACCTATTTAGATACCCTTACATATAGCTAGGATATTTATTATTCCAACTCATTTTTTCTACTGACCTTTCTACGAATTTTAACACTCTTTCCCACACAGCTGGAGTACCCAAAAATCGCAATTTTGGCATCTAAAATCGAAATGGTCGTAACAGGGGTAAAAATCGTAACAACTATGAAAACTTAGTAACACTTGGCAGCTCTGTATATTCATTCTATCCTTCTTATACTCCCACTCTGACTTGTTTTTACATCATATTTCTGGGGGCAACAGTATTTCTCTTAATAAATCGTACATACCAAACCCTGGGCCATATGTGATATATATCACACGTTAAGTCTTGTTATAAAGGCCTTCATGATGAGAACATTGCATTGTTATCGCACTTCTCTTATATATTTTAATTTTCATCGTGTTTGTTAATTGCTCTCTCTCTCTCTCTCTCTCTCTCTCTCTCTCTCTCTCTCTCTCTCTCTCTCTCTCTCTCATATATATATATATATATATATATATATATATATATATATATATATATATTATATATATACACACGCGCGCGCGCGCGCGCACACACACACACACACACACACACACACACACACACACACACACACACACACACACACACACATACATACGTATACCCTTTTGAGTAAACGCTCTTTGGCCTTTAAGAGGTTAAGACATCAAATTGGCAACTGATACCACTGCCACTCATTGCATTAGAATCTTGGTGTGCCCCGACAACATATTTACAATGGGAGCACTGTGCCTCTGATCATGCAATGTAATAATCCCAGATGATAAGTGCTGATATTAAACGTGACAGGCTCATCAGGGCAGAGGCAGGGGTGGGAGCATGCTTCACAATCTTAACTGTTTGTTTCTCCTATCTTACAGTGCTGTTCAATAATGGATTTAGGAACATGAGAAGTTTAGGGTAAAGTCTCACGAATTTCAACAATTTCAACAAAGGTATCACAAGGGACTAAAGCCTTATGAAATCAGGTCGACTAGAGACAGTAGCACCATGGCACCAAGGCAATCAGAGACACTGGCCTCATGAAACCATGGCCACTACATGTAGCCTAGAGGCATGGGCTCATGATAGTCTGACAACCTCATGACAGTATGACAAACAGACTTACCAGAGTCATTTGCCTCATGACTCCATGGTAACCAGAGGCTCATGAAGCCATGGCAATCAGAGACATTTACCTCGTAAAACCATGGCAACAAGGCATTAGCCACAAGAAACCATGGCAACCAGAGACATTGACTTAATGATACTATGGTTACCAGAGGCTAATGAAACCACGGTAACCACAGCATTGGCCTCACGACACCATGGTAACCAGAGGCTTATGAAACCAAGGTAAGCAGATGTATTGGCGTCATGACACTATAGCAACCAGAGACGTTGGTCAGGTTAGCGAAGGGTTATACCAACTCTCTGTATAGAGACCATGGCCACTTAAGTCCGTGGAAACAAGAAGCTATGACAACCAGAAGCCTGTGTAACCAGAAACTATGGCATTGTGGTACCCCAATGACGAAGGTGGACAAATGTTGCATGCAGATACTTTATGCCCAATGAGAGATAGGTCAAACCTTTTCATGCTGTAAGGTGCCTGCAGGTTCATGTCCTTTTGTCATCATGATGCATCAATGCAGTGTATAACCAGCAATGCATTGGTGCATCATGCTGACCCTCTGACTGTGTATCACCGTTATAGGGTTGGCATGATGCATGAATGTAGCCTTGGTGAGTAGACCCATAATGCAGAACTGCATTTCGTAGCGCAAGAAGGTTATAACTGACATTTTGGCAAAAATGAGTTTTCTTCTGTTTTGATATGTATTGACCCTTATCTAGCTACTTTGAAAGTACTGAAGCTCTGTCTTTGGCATGTGTGCCTACATGCCCCAGGGTAATGTTGCTGTTTCTACTTTGTGCTATAGTAAGTGGAACATTCTTTTTTGCCTCTCCTGCAAAACTTGAAAATTGCAGAAACAGCCTTCTTGCACTAAGGCGACGATTGATGCCTCATGACGACAAATGGACATCATGCATTAAAATACTACATACATCTTGAAGGGTTAGAGCTATAGAAATCATGATACATGTACCTCCACCCACTCACTCAGGAATGAGCTTCTCTGTGGAACTGATATGATTCTATCGCTGGCTTTGAAATACATCTATTACATTCTGCCGCCGGTGACAGATGTATACATTGTAATGTCACCATAGACTACAAAGCCCATGGCGTGTTCACTGGTCACGTGACGACAGAGACACCTAGCGGTAATTGAGGCCGGCAGCTCCCAGAATGCACCGCTCTACATTACAACAAGGCTTGGCGGCAAATCAATCCAGACGGAGGCCACTTGGTATCCCTGCATGCATAGCAGGGGACATGTTACTCCCCAAGCATAACCTACGAAACCAAGCCAACTACATACCACACAGCAGGTATCTGGGAGGAGAGTGGAGGCACGTGACAACCTGGCGTCTTAAGTATCGCAGTGCATGATGGGTGCTGCTCAATCCCGGTAACTTAAGAGGCGAGGGGCATTGACGCTTTAACTGGTCCCGCCCGGACTGCTACCTGAGGAGTTAAAGGTCTTGCTCTAGGCAATGGTCCTAATGATACCTGGTGCTATCCAGACTCCTCCCACAACTAGGTAAGGGCCCTGATGATACCTAGTCCTACTCAGACTGCTACCACAAGTAGGTAAGGGGCCTAATGGTAACTTGTACTACCCAGACTGCTGCCATGACTAGGTAACTGTCTGTTCATGGTACCTAGTCCTACCCTGGCGGCTGCCACAACTAGCCAAGGGTCCTGATGGTACCTAGTCCTACTCAGACTCCTTCCACAACTAGCCAAGGGTCCTGATGGTACCTAGTCATACCCTGACTATACTGCCACAACTAGCCAAGGGTCCTGCCAGTGCCTAGTACTAGATACACATCGATGTTTCGATTCCTATATAGTAGAAAAAGAAATTATCTATGACATCCTTGTAATGGTAGGCTAGATGATGAATGTAACACTGCTAGTCTTGGCCTTTACCTTGAGAGTATGATTTACAGTGTAATAATGCAGCACTTGGCGTATTTATTCAGACCCACATGGCCTACAAAGGTATCATATACCATTTTATTATTCCATAAATTGTAACATATTTTGTATTAATCAAAGGATATCTATGAAATTAATACATAGGTTGGTTCTAAGAGCTATAAGAGCGCTCAAACTTTGTATAAGAGCGTTCATGCCCCACTGCACACCAGCCAGGTCAGTTACAAACACTCTCTCTGACATCAAAGGGTCCGACCTAATGGTTCACTGCACAATATAATAAAAATGAGGGTCTCAGTGTGCGACCTCATGGTTCAATGCACAAATTAATAACTTGTAAGTGAATGCAACCGGCCGTCACGGGTGCCTGAGCACCGCTGACGCCGTCATGAGTGTCTGAGCACTCTAAGGACTGAACAATGGGTTACATAAGCACGATGCCATAACCTTCCGGTCGCTCTAGCGTCGCTCCTGAGCGACCTAGGTCAAATATCAAAATATCTATGGAAAGCCCATAATTAGACGGTCAGAATGAGCCCAAGATCAAGGCGGAACTCCCAGTATTAAGGAAGTTACGCCATGGAGACTGAATCGACCTCCGAGTGAGCTACAGACAAACCGGCGGGAGTTACGCGCCTATCCAGCGGGCATTATAATCTTGGCACATTCAGCTCCGCGCATGCCCAAAATGGCGGTTATACAAGCATAAACGACCGAGTTATGAGGGTTTGAAGATGCAGAACCGACCAAGACAATGGGGGCCATAGCGGCGTCCATGGGGGTCCTTTGTCCCCCTGTGACACTTGAAAGGGTCCCCTCAAACAATTGTAGAGTTAGGCAGATGCTGCTGGCTCCAGTCAGTCTGGAGGTGCTTTTCCAAGATTTGCTACAAATAGCCTGTCTGCACCTCCAGGAAGACACATCACCAAGAACCGCTCTAGAGGTAACATCTCCAGTCATCTCCTGCTACCTGCTATACCACTGCACTATGGTGGAACTATGCTAGACAGGCATTGGTTTCCTACCATTAGTGGCCAGAGGCTATCTTCTTCAAGACTTCCACCAGAGGGTAAAGTTATCCATTATTACATTATTCCTCTAAGCAGCAGGTCAGGAGCTAGGTGTGGGAACCCACCTAGAAGTATGCTGGACACTGTATTATTAATACCTCACAGGTGGAGTGGAACTGAACATTGTACTTTATAAATTACTGTATGTTTACTGTGTGTACAAATTACCTACATACTAACTACTGTATGATTGATATTTCTTACATGTTGCCTAAAGCTGAATAAACCAGTGACAACTGGAAATAACACTATTTATAAGAGCCTTGAGATAATTGCACTATATACCACTAGTCTTATGATATTTCTCATATGACAACTTGATCATGCCAATCACGAGTATGACAAAGTGGTGGAGAACATCCTACTAAGATCCCATATCTCACAGGCTCATAAAATTTAAAGCTGGTAACACAACTAAAAACAATCATGCACACAGTAAGTTAAAGCTGGTACCGCAACTGGGAACAATCATGCACACAGTAAATTAAAGCTGGTACTGCATACACACAGTTAGACCCACTCCACCCACCCAGTGACCTTGACCTTGACACCATACCCACCAAGGTCACCAGTGAGATCTCCCACATACCAGTGAGATCTCCCACATACCAGTGAGATCTCCCACATACCAGTGAGATCCCCCACACATCAATGAGATCTCCCACACATCAGTGAGATCTCCCATACATCAATGAGATCTCTCACACAACAGTAAGATCTCTAATATATCAGTGAGGTCTCCCAAAACGTCAGTGAGGTCTCCCAAAACGTCAGTGAGGTCTCCCAAACGTCAGTGAGGTCTCCCAAACGTCAGTGAGGTCTCCCAAACGTCAGTGAGGTCTCCCACACGTCAGTGAGGTCTCCCACACGTCAGAGAGGTCTCCCACACGTCAGTGAGGTCTCCCACACGTCAGTGAGGTCTCCCACACGTCAGTAAGGTCTCCCACACGTCAGTGAGGTCTCCCACGCGTCAGTGAGGTCCACCACACACACATCAAGGCCTTATCAGTCAAGCTGGCAGAACAACACACAAAGACCTTACGTAGTCAGGGGCCTGTTGAAGAGGTCTCCCTCCCACCAAGATCTAGGAGGCCCGCAGGAGGCAAACCAGCCTCCAATACAACAGACCCACACTCAGTAGACCCCACACCACCCACCCTGTCTACTCAGGGAACAACCAGTTCTCAGGGATCCAACATTTCCCAGGGATCTCTACAGGACGCCCAACTCACGCTATCTACCTCAGGGGAAGAAGGATCTGTCTCAGGGGGTGGATCCACACCCTCATCTAGATCCTCCACCCCAGCTCCAGCCTTTGACAGCCACTCCTCCAGAGACACCTCCCCCACACCCTCCATCATGGACACCGATGAAGGCCCCCAACCTAATCAGACAGCTGAGAAGATAAGGGCCTATGAGAAGGCCATCCAAGATGCAGTTACTGCCCTAGAGACCAACAAGTCCCAGCAGGAGGAAAGGGAGAGGATCCTCAACCAACAACTGGCAGAGAGGAATGCAGCAATAGATGCTCAACAGAAGGCCATGGAAGATCAGCGGAAGTCCCTAGAGAGACAACAACAACAGATAGCAGATCTCATGAAGATGGTATCATCCCAGACCCCACAACCTCCCACACCTGCCATCACACCTGTTGTCACACCATCTGCCTCTGGATCCAAAGATGACATCATAATCTCCATGGTGTCCAACATGACCAAGCTCATAGACAATAAACAGCAGGACGACAGAAAGATCAGGATACATGAGGTAACAAAACCCAAAACCTTTTCACACCCATCACCACTCATGTCAACAGCATTATTCATTGATCACAAATTCCCAGAATATCTGAAGGATAAGTACAAAGTGACAGACAGTGACACCATGGTAACATATTTACCCAAGTACCTCGAAGGACAAGCACTAGCTTGGTTTGAATCCTTCAGGGAGAGTGCCACACCTGATATGTTGACATGGACCAATGTAGTGAATAAATTAAAAGAGTATTTTGCTACTCGAGACAATATAATCTCAAGGACTGCACTCCGTGCACAAAAGATAGATGAACCTGTTCTAGACTATGCATGCCATCTCAGGAAAGTGTGTAATGCCCAACGCCAGAATGATGAAACCCTAAGCAAGGCATTTACCCAAGGCATGAGGCCCTGGATCTCTATAGCTCTTGAGAACAAGAAAATAGACTCTTTTGACCAAGCCCTAGACCTAGCCCTAGAGGTTGAGACCCAAGAGAGATCTAGGAAGGTAAGGGATGCAGAAACCAACCCACAGCCTACTAAGAAAAAGGTCCAGGAAATCAGCACTAGTTCAGATGAAGATGTTAACCTAATGTCTAGTGCCCATGTAAGGCAACAGGAAGCTAAGGTTGCATCAAGAGACCCTACCGGTAGATACAGAGGAAATAACTATGACCCCAACTACCAATCCAATAGAGGTAGAGGTAGAGGGGGCAACAACAACAACCGGGGGGGTCACAACAGTAGGAAAGACAACAGCTCTTCCAACTCCAACAATGGTAACTCTTCATACAGTGATAGGAGAGACAGAACCCCAAGTAATGGCAGATCCTATAAAAATCAAGGATCCAACAGTAGGAGCCAGAGTCCACATAGGAACTACAACTCTGGATCCTACAACAACAGCGGATCCTACAACAACAGCCAGGGGTCAAACAACTCTGGATCCTATAGTCAAGGATCCAACAGTAGGGGCCAGAGTCCACATAGGAACTACAACAGTGGATCCTACAACAACAATGGCGCCTACAACAATCAGAGATCCAACAACTCTGGTCAATACAGCAACTCTGGTCGATATAACCAGGGTTCCAACCCACGCCAGGAGGATTACAAACCGGACACAAGAGGTTACCAGGGGAACCAACAAAGTAACCCCCAAATACCACCTCACGTGATGGATCAAATCTCTAAGCTCCTGGTGGCAAGCATCTCAACCACCCCACAGAACCAGGAAAACTAGGATGTCACAGTGCCGATGGGCCAGTGCACTGTGACACCCCAAATACAAACAATCAATCAGGATTAACAAAGATCCAACCAGAGACAATTGCTAGTGCCAATCTACCATCTAACAGACAGAGACGTCCATCAGTGATACACATCACCCCACCAGATTCATCATCAAAGGATACAGGTGAGAGTACCAAGCTTTCTAGTGTACTTCTTCAAAATGGCTGTATCAATGCAAATCTATATGATGTTTCAGATGTACAATGTTTGGTTGATACAGGTGCTACTATCACCTGTGTCAGACAATCATTCCTCATGGATCTCCAAAAGAGATTCCATATCCAACTGAGGAAATCTAAAATCAACATCCACTTGGCAGATGGATCGGTGTGTCATGTTAGACATTCAGCTATGCTGAACTTTAGAATCCAAGGTGTCAGATTCCAATACCAATTTGCTGTAATACCCAACCTCACACAGCCCATTGTACTCGGCACAGATTTCTTAAGCACTACAAAATCTCAAATTGAATTTAATGTTGATCCTGAACAAATTCTCAAACCCATTAGGGCAGTGAGGGATTTTACCATCCCTCCATTCTCTGAACTTGCAGTATTGGGTAAAGTAACATCTACTCAATCACTGCAAGGGAAAACTGGAGTAGTAGATAACCTCCAAAGAAATAACAATGCCCCATATCTAGTTCAAAGGGCAGCAGTAACCCCCAGGGAAAATAACAAACATCCCCTAGTGTTACTCAACACCAGCAGGCGCCCACATAAAATCAAAAAGGGTGCCATCATAGCTCTATTTCAGGAAGTCAAGGAATCTGATTTAGAAAAACCTCAACAGGTGTCAGACACTACCCCACACACTGATCAATCCATCTCAGCCATACGGCCTGAGGATGTAACTCAATTCAGTGACACAGACTCAGACTGTGAGTCCACATATGCTGACCCTGAACCCAACTCAATCAGACTCTCTGAAATAGCTGCTATACATAGTGAGGCACATGACCTCGAGCCAGAATTGGAAGAGAATGTTCCACCAAAATCTGTGCTCACATCCAAAGATCAGCATGATAGATTAAAATCACTGCTGACCAAGTATGATGATGTATTTGTAGGAAAAGATGGAGACATTGGCGCCACACACCTGTATACACACTCAATACATGTAAAACCTGAGGCAGTACCATGTCATTTCCTACCATATAGACAAACACCAGAAAAACAGGCCGCAATAGGGGAAGAGTGTGAAAGGCTAGTACAACAGGGCATTCTGAGAGAATGTGCCGAGGGCCCCTGGGCCTCCAGATCCTTTTTAGTACAAAAATCATCGGGAGGCCATCGGCTCGTCACAGATTTTCGTTATTTGAACCAGAACACGATAAATCAAGCCTTATCTACACCCCCGGCCGATGACACTCTAGACATGATAGGGTCACTCAGACCAAGAGTATTCAGTAAGCTAGATGCCCAACAGGGATTTTTTCAAATTCCTATAAGACAGGAGGATCAGCATAAAACCGCATTCATAGCAAATGACAAAAAATATGTCTATGAAAGGATGCCAATGGGTTTAGCGACGGCACCGGCGGGATTCTGTCATCTAGTCACATTAATTCTGAACAAACTCAAGTACAAATGTGCCCTACCATACCTAGATGACATATTGGTATTATCACCATCAATCGAACAACACTTCCATGACCTGGAAGATGTGTTCAACAGCCTAAGAGTTGGTAAACTCAAACTGAAGAAATCAAAATGTGAATACTTCATAGACAGAATAGACTTCTTGGGAATGAGAGTCACACCCATGGGACTACAACCATCTCCCACAAAGGTGGAGTCAATCAAAACCTTCCCAACACCAAAATCAGTCAAAAATGTCCGATCCTTCACAGGCCTATGCCAATACTTCAAAAAGTTTATCAAAGGTTATGCCCAAATTGCTAGACCATTGTATGATCTACAGACACATCTCAAAGCATTTGTCTGGACAGAAGAGGCAGATAATGCTTTCAAAACATTAAAGCATGCCCTCTGTACCAATGCTCTTCTCAGATATCCAAACTATGAGAAAGAGTTCAGTTTGGCAACTGATGCTTCCAATGTGAGTTTAGGAGCTGTACTCTCACAGAGAGATAATGAGGGAGTGCTCAGACCAGTAGCCTTTGCAGGTAGAACCCTCTCAAAACATGAGAGAAATTACAATACCACAGAGAGAGAACTACTGGGAGTAGTGTATGGAGTATTACACTTCAGACACTATCTAGAGACCAGACACTTCCAATTATACACAGACCATGCAGCCCTAATCCCACTATTAACCAATACAGGACTCACACATAGATGGGCCAGATGGGCTCTAGACATACAACAATTTTCATTCACCATCCAACACGTGAAAGGTGATGATAACACACCACCAGATGCTATGTCTAGAAGAGAATACCCAGACTCTGGACCCATGACTAACCCTCCACCCCCACCAAGGAGAGTTAGAGCAGCCAGTAGAACCAAGTTTGCAAAAGTAACAAAGAAAGTACCATTCAAAAGGGATGATCCACCCAACACCATTGAAAGGCCAGAGACACCCATTAGGGGTATCTTGAAGCAATCTACACACTATGTGTTTTGCCACTGTGAGAGAGAATACTCACAACTCTTTCCAGATAATGACTTCGAGCCTATTGAATTCTCATCACTCAATCAGATAGTGAAGGCAACTCCTAAGGAGCCACCCTTCACCCCACCTGACTCAGATGATGAAGATCCAGAAGACACAATATATGCTATTACTCAAGCAACTTCTAAATCAGTCAGATTCTTTGAACCTATGCAGGGAGAGGAAACATCAAACCATTTGTGTCCTATGACCACACGCTCAAAGACTAGAGAAATGATTCAGGAGGGCACACCAAAACCCCCCACACAATCACAAACTATTCTAAATGAGAAAAAGGTCACAGGAAACAAACCTACCAAAACCCCACCTGCCAGGAAAAATGTCACAAAAGACACTGCATCTACTAAGTCAAAGAACTCTGAGACAAAGAAGAATGACAAAAAGCAAATTGTGCCTTTAAAGAAAAAGGTTGCCACTCCCATTAAGGCGAAAATAGGCCCTCCAAAGGAGCCTACACACCAAAACAAGAGTGACACACCCCAACAAAAGGCACAAGATAGGCCAATAGTCGATGAAAAAGAAAAAGAAAGAGACAGAATAAAACAACATGTGCTAGATATAAATCAACTACTGGATCAGATTCCCGACACATCCATCTCAGGAACAAACCTTGGCTTGGAACAAAGGAAAGACAAGGACCTATTGCCCCTCATACAGTATCTTGAGGATGGGACCTTGCCTGCACCAAAAGCACAAGGAAATAGAATCATCAACCAAGGCCAGACATACACCTTGGTAAATGGTACATTAGTCCATATATGCCCCATAAATTGGAGAAAAACCAATACTGTACCACTTCAAATTGTTATACCACAGCAATGGGTAACAAGTACACTACAGTATTTCCATGACTCACCTACCGGCGGCCATCTTGGTTCAAGTAGGATGCTGTCAGCACTCCGACCTAGGGTATATTGGAAGTCTATGCTAGCAGACACAACAAAATATGTTTCCACCTGCCACACATGCCTCACAGCAAAAAGGCAAGTACACTCACACAAAACACCAATGACAGTGAGAGAGTACATGACTTCACCAATGAAGTTCCTAAACCTAGACGCGGTGGGACCACTTCCCACAACTGCCAGGGGAAACAAACATATACAAGTCTGCATAGATTATGCTACCAGATATGCAACAGCTTGGGCTACTACTGACTTAAAAGCTGAGACAACAGCAGCAGAGTTCTACAAGAATATAATTTGTCATCATGGAACACCAGCCACTCTTCAAACAGACAATGGAACATGTTATACAGGTGCAAAGTTCACAAAGTTAACTAAACACCTCAAGATCAAACATAAATTCTCCTCACCATACAGGCCACAATCAAATGGGCTTGTAGAGAGATTCAATGCTAGCATAGGCACAGCACTCAGAGCATTCTGCTCAAAGCACCAAAACAATTGGGATTCATTTATTGAACCCATAACCTTTGCATTAAACAACACTGAATCCCAAACCACAGGATTCACCCCTTTTTTCCTACTCCATGGAAGAAACCCAGCCACCCCAATGGACTTAGGGCTGGGAATACAGGAAGACATATCCACAGTAGCAGACCACGTAGCCAACATGATAACAAATCAAGATACCTCTAGGAGGAAAGCTATAGAAAGGGTCGCCAAGCTACAAAAGGAAAGAAAGGATAGATATGATAAGAAACTTACACCACAGGAAATCAAGGTCACCGACATGGTGTACCTAAACATACCAAGAATCCTGACCAATACAGAGTGTAAGAAACTTCAACCCCTTTTTATGGGACCATATGTTGTAGTAGATAGACCTAGTTTGACAAGTGCCAAACTCAAAAACTTGGACACCAATCTATTGGTGGCCAGACCAGTGCACATAGACAGACTGAAAAAGGTTGTGGCTGTCAGAAACAATGAATTTGCACACAGGCTTATTCCACATGAGGCCAAATACTACAGCAAAATTGTAAGGAACAAAAATGATATCACCCTTACAAGAGAAACCACAGGCATAGGCCCTATCAAGCCTAGGCCTGCACACCACATACTAAGAAAGACATCTAGGTGTGGTGCAGTTTCAAGAAATTAGAAACAGGATTGAGATACCAAAAGACATAAGATTTTCAAAATGTATTACAAATTCTCTTCAGCCACACATAAGACATGTGTGACTGATAATGAATTACTATGTATATAAAGCCAATCAAATTTGTAAATATATCAGTAGGTTATTGCCTCTGAAAGGGTCAAAGACTGGGACCCCCCAAGTAAAGCAGACATGAAGTCTAAGAAGAGTAAGGGTAACACAATGGAGTGTCTAAAGCCTAATCCCCACATGAAAGAGCGCGCTATGCCAACACAGCAGTCTATAGAGATCAATTGACCTTATAAGCTACACTCAGACAACTGTCTAGACGGTCATGAATGGCTGTCCTGGATGACAGGAGGAGCTAATTACCAGTACACAGATTACACAATAGAACCCCTCAGTTGCAGACACTGGAGATTAGGTACATGACTCCAGAGAAACAATACCAGGCCCACAATGGATGTGGGTAGGGTAGGCTACATAAGAAGCACTGTGGACCATAGCCCACCATCAGTCTTCATCCAGCTGCAGTCTGGAACACAAGTCTACAGGACCCCACTTGGGAATTAGCCAGCCCACTTCTCCATTAGGAGAGACTGCACTAGGATAAAGAACACACCTACTTCACCTTCAACCTGACCTTACCATTTACTGGTCAACCTCTATAGACTCACCGGACATATTGCCAAGACAGCTCAATCTTGCAAAGGTACAGTTCGAACCACTTCATTTAAAGTGTTACACCATACACTTAGACTTTACCAGCACCAAATCACTACAAATTTGACAAGACTTTAAACAGCAAACTTGCTTTACACAAGCACCATGGGGACACTGAGAGTTTCACCCATACTGCTAACTATGCTGTTATTATATACTATTGAACCACTTACTGCAGGTTATACACCTGTGGTGAGACAAAACATAGGAGTAGTATTCAAACCTAGCCCTCAACCATTGGTCAATGGACATACAACCACAACACTGTTGTTAGCTATTCCCTACAAGATACCTCGGGCACCCGTTACCCAAGGATCCATAAGGGATAGAATACTCCATTTGACCACTCCTACTCTACAAGATCATACCTCTGGCCAAATTATCCAACAAGCTAAGGAGCTAGACACCTTGCTGGAAATTGCAGACAAGGAGATAAATGAAACACTAGCCTCCATCAAATTGTTCTTATCCAACCCCATAAACACATTGGACAAGGCCAAAAGAGAGGCCATACTGGGTTTTCTAGCACCCCTGTTTCGCGGTGTGCTAGGTCTAGCCACAGTAGAAGATGTAAACCAAGTAATGGGACAGCTCAAGAACATAGATGAAATACTAAGAAAATTTGCTAAACAAGATCAGGAAGCAGCTAGTCTCATTGAAAAGATCACAGACAGACAAGATAAGTTTGTTAAAGCATACATCCAAGATAAGAAGGTGCTGGACAGCACAATCAACACCATAGGTGACACTGTCAACCTGTGGGCCTCTAACATGTCCAGGTCACTTGACTCATATTCAAGGCACGAGAAAACTCAAAGGGAGAAAATGCAAGTATTAAATGATGCACTAATTATCATAGCAGCAAGAATGAATACAGTTCAATCACTGCAAAGGACAAATGCAGCCCTGAGGATGCTATCATCAGGGATCCTAACCCCTGATATAGTACCACCCTCAGACCTCGCTAGATACCTAGTTGACATTAATAACAAACTTAGGATTACACACCCTGGAGCACAAGTCGCAATTAATGACTTAGATTTCTATTATTCACAGAAGCTGACCTCATACACTTACTCAGCTCACCATATATATATTCATCTGGACATTATAATTCAATCTACCACCTCAACCTTCAAGCTGTACCAAATGATTACATCACCCATGCCTATAGACACACAGGAGACCCCCACCAGAGGAGTCACCAAACTACAAACCACAACTGAGTTTCTAGCAGTATCTTACGATGAATCATTATTTATCGAATTGGACTCAGCAGATATGCAGGCATGTGAAGGTACTACAGTAAAGGTATGCAGAGATGTAAATGGTAGAATCTATAAACACAGGCCTACATGCCCTGTAGCCATTTTATCTAACCAGGCTCAACAGATTAAGGAACATTGCAAGTTTACAGTTTCACCACTGCAAGCACCTACCACCCATGCTATTTCCATTTCTGAAGATGAGTATCTGGTCACTACTAATGAACCCCATTACTTTATCAACTGCCATGGTAAAACGTCTGAAACCCGGAAGGCCCAGTCCTACTCAATCATAGGTGTACCCTGTGGGTGCACGATCAGTGTAGGAGAATTTTCTCTTCCAAACACAAGGTTGCCCTGTAACTCAACCTTATCATTTCATTACATTCTCAAGACAATTAATTTACCATTCATGGCAGCACTTAACAAAATTTCTGAAACCAAACCAGATGAAAGAGAGAATCTTCCAAATTTCCCAGTAGTAAACCTTTCTAGAACCTTAGAAAAACTACAGGAAAATCCAATCATGGATGATATTACTCAACTAAATTTAGGGCCCTTTGCTAAAACAGTATTAAAAGATGCCTCCAACCTTAATAAGGAAATGGAAACGCGCTACGAGGAATCATACCTACGTCGAGTTACAGAGCATCCAATCTTCCAAAGCTTAGCACTCATCCTAGGGATATCAGCTCACATTTTTATAGTATACATACTACTCAAATTATACAGACTAGGAGGAACTGTAGCCTACCTGCCTACAGCCAAAGCATTCAGACTAGTCACCGAGCTGCCCCTACACAAAATGCTCCCAGATAAGAATCCTACCAAACTAACCCCTACAGAGGAAACCCACACCCCTTTCCTCACAATTCAGGAAACCCACACCCTGATAATTGCTATATTATTCACCCTGACCATCTACTCAGCCTACAGAATAATGAAGTACCTTAAGAAATTTGCACAGACACACTGTGGCAAGAAAAATGTGGCCAAGCGCACAAACCCCACAATATATTTTAAAATATATTGTGGAGACTCAAACTTCGCGCTACCCTTGAGGCCAATACCACATGAATTTGATGAGATTAAATCAGCAGCTGCCCCTACCTATAAGGATATAGTGGTTAAAACCTTCCCACTACCTAAGGCTATATTTACCTGGAATGGACCAGCAGTTATAACAACACAGAGAGGAGAATTTGCTTATCACCTCCCTCAGGTGATACACCTACCTTGGCGCACTAGGTTCAGTACTATACCAGCCCTTAAAAACAAAGGACTGTACTACTCCATGCTTCTCCAGAATGATTGTGGCACCAGCCCGGTGACCATGACAGCACTGGAAAATACAACAGATATAATTATTGACGAACAACAGGAGGAGACCGCAAGGTCAAACATGCAGACTATTGCTAATTTTCTAAACCACCAGCCCTCCCCGGTGACTGTGGAAACAGCCTAGACTGCCCACAGCCTAGGCTGCCCCCAGTCCACCACCAGGAGACAACACATCAGAGACAGTATTCAGAACTTTTCGGACAATTTGCCGGCCCTGAAAAGGGCCTTTGGGATGGCGGGTTTTTACACCCTAGGTTTCAGCCAGTCGGGATCCTACCACAGATCCTCGGGTTCAACATCAATGGGAGAGTCCGGGGCCGAGTCCGAGCCATACATATGGCCGTGATCCTGCTCCCACTCAGCGAGCCGGGCCTCCAGCATCCCCAGTCCATACTCGGCAGCCGTGGATGGATTCCCGGATGCCGCAAGATCGAGGAGGGATGCCGCCAACAAATAATCCCATAGCACTCGCTCCCGCGGCCCTAGGTTATAATCCATGGGCCAGAAACCCATACTGCCCAAGGCCCTAGTCAGAAGGGCCACAGTGGCCCCCCGACGCAAGGCTGAGCCCAGGAAATAATGGCAGGAGTAATTACAGACCATCACATCACCATGCTCTATGATCTCTTTGAAATTACTCACTATGTACCCATAATGGATGGTCTGGTTAGACTCAACCAGGGCCCTAGCTGGACTCCCCACCTCCATCACCTGGGGGACAGGCAGAGCAAAGAGAGCTTGTAGGTGGGCCATGGTACTACAGCAGTGACTTCCAGAGAGGAACTGATGCTCCAATACCAGCCACACACTCCTTAAATGGACACACACACCCCCCCCCCCACCCTGAACTGTCCACTGACACCAAGCTAGGCACTGCCACAGACACATGCCAAAATCTGGCACCTAACACCTCAAGTGCCACCACTGCATGAGCACACCAGGGAGGAGACTCACATCTCACTCCTGACACACCTCCACTGTCAATGAAATTATCAAAGTATTAGAAAAAAAAAAAAATTATATACACAGCCACTTGTTGATGTATAATATGAAAATCTATGGTATTCTCACAAAATCAAATGATTAATGCGCGCATATACGCGCAAAATTGCGAAATTGCAAATTACAAATTGTAAAATTGTACAAATCTAACATTAATATACATGAATGCAGGTAGATAACTAAGACAGTTTTTGTACCCACTAGCACTTGTATACTATGCCAAGGTTTACTTAAAGTAACACACTTTAGGTATCCAAGAAAATTGTTGGAAAAATGAATGAAAAAAAAAAAAAAAAAATTTTTGTTGAGAAAATTGTTGACATAAAACATGTTTACTTAAGATACTCACCAAATAAATCTCTTTCAGGGACACATACTCAAAAGGCTAGGGGAAAAGTCAATTAAGCAGCGGCCCACTGCCGAAATTGCCAACTAATACACCCATATAGCAAAATCAATGAGTAACTCAGAGACAAACAAAGCCTATTGTACATGAAGTACTTTGTTTTTCCGGCCCTCTGAAAAATTTGTCTCAAATCCCATAAATTGAATAGTGTAATCTAGATTGTACGTTTGTACCCAATTTGCACACAAAATTGTATGTTTGCACACCAGATTGTACGCTTGTACCCAATTTGCACACTAAAATTGTATGTTTGCACACCAGATTGTACGCTCGTACCCAATTTGCACACTAAAATTGTATATTTGCACACCAGATTGTACGCTTGTACCCAATTTGCACACTAAAATTGTATGTTTGCACACCAGATTGTACACTTGTACCCAATTTGCACACTAAAATTGTATGTTTGCACACCAGATTGTACACTTGTACCCAATTTTGCACACAAAGATTGCATGTTTGCACACTAGATTGTAAGTTGTATCCAATTTACATTTGAATTATATGTTGCACATTATATTGTATGTCTGTACCCAATTCATACACTGAAGTCAGATTTTTAGAAAATCAACATTTCTATGTGTATCCAAGCTGTACGCAAAACTATATATGTACATACAGAAACTATCAATTGAACGCAAAATTATATATTGGCATACTAAAACTGTCAAATGTACGCAAAAATTATATATTTGTACACCAAAAATGCCAAATGCACGCGAAATTATATATTTGCACACTAAAATTGCCAAATGTACGCGAAATTATATATTTGCACACTAAAATTGCCAAATGTACGCGAAATTATATATTTGCACACTAAAATTGTCAAATGTACGCGAAATTATATATTTGCACACTAAAATTGTCAAATGTACGCGAGAATTATATATTTGCACACTTAAATTGCCAAATGTACGCAAAAATTATATATTTGCATACTGAAATTGTCAATTGAACGCAATTACACGCGAAATTGTAAATTTGCACGCTGAAATTGTCATTTATGTTCAATTTGCACGCTAAATTGAATATTGAATGCCAACTATTGCACACTATTTGCCAAATTGTATGTTGTACATAAAAATGGGAAATTGTACCCAAAATTGATGTCACATAAGAAAATAAGCTCAGGTATGGTAAGATATAGAAACTCGGAAATGTACTTATACCCAGGAGAAATTGTTTATACTGACAAAGCTCTACCACAAAAATTGCATTTGAAGCACTCCCTATCACTTCAAATCCTCTTACAAAACAGTATATAACTCCAAAATAAGGTAAAAATTGTATAAATTGTACATTCCCTCGGCGAAATGACGGAGTTTCGCATTCTTTCGGGGGAGAGGGAGTATTCTATCATATACCATTTTATTATTCCATAAATTGTAACATATTTTGTATTAATCAAAGGATATCTATGAAATTAATACATAGGTTGGTTCTAAGAGCTATAAGAGCGCTCAAACTTTGTATAAGAGCGTTCATGCCCCACTGCACACCAGCCAGGTCAGTTACAAACACTCTCTCTGACATCAAAGGGTCCGACCTAATGGTTCACTGCACAATATAATAAAAATGAGGGTCTCAGTGTGCGACCTCATGGTTCAATGCACAAATTAATAACTTGTAAGTGAATGCAACCGGCCGTCACGGGTGCCTGAGCACCGCTGACGCCGTCATGAGTGTCTGAGCACTCTAAGGACTGAACAATGGGTTACATAAGCACGATGCCATAACCTTCCGGTCGCTCTAGCGTCGCTCCTGAGCGACCTAGGTCAAATATCAAAATATCTATGGAAAGCCCATAATTAGACGGTCAGAATGAGCCCAAGATCAAGGCGGAACTCCCAGTATTAAGGAAGTTACGCCATGGAGACTGAATCGACCTCCGAGTGAGCTACAGACAAACCGGCGGGAGTTACGCGCCTATCCAGCGGGCATTATAATCTTGGCACATTCAGCTCCGCGCATGCCCAAAATGGCGGTTATACAAGCATAAACGACCGAGTTATGAGGGTTTGAAGATGCAGAACCGACCAAGACAATGGGGGCCATAGCGGCGTCCATGGGGGTCCTTTGTCCCCCTGTGACACTTGAAAGGGTCCCCTCAAACAATTGTAGAGTTAGGCAGATGCTGCTGGCTCCAGTCAGTCTGGAGGTGCTTTTCCAAGATTTGCTACAAATAGCCTGTCTGCACCTCCAGGAAGACACATCACCAAGAACCGCTCTAGAGGTAACATCTCCAGTCATCTCCTGCTACCTGCTATACCACTGCACTATGGTGGAACTATGCTAGACAGGCATTGGTTTCCTACCATTAGTGGCCAGAGGCTATCTTCTTCAAGACTTCCACCAGAGGGTAAAGTTATCCATTATTACATTATTCCTCTAAGCAGCAGGTCAGGAGCTAGGTGTGGGAACCCACCTAGAAGTATGCTGGACACTGTATTATTAATACCTCACAGGTGGAGTGGAACTGAACATTGTACTTTATAAATTACTGTATGTTTACTGTGTGTACAAATTACCTACATACTAACTACTGTATGATTGATATTTCTTACATGTTGCCTAAAGCTGAATAAACCAGTGACAACTGGAAATAACACTATTTATAAGAGCCTTGAGATAATTGCACTATATACCACTAGTCTTATGATATTTCTCATATGACAACTTGATCATGCCAATCACGAGTATGACAAAGGCATCCACAAGGCGACCACCATTAAAGGCATGTAGAGACCACTAATGAGCTAGAAGGATTTTAAAGTCTTTACATTACTGCCTTAAGAGAAGCATGTTTAAACCATTAACGACCCATAATGCCTGCAGCCTATGATCCTATATAATGATGTTGTCATGATGCTCCCCAAATGGACTGTGTTGGTGTATGATGTAAACTTTCAGTGCCTGTAGTGTCGGCATGATACAGGAATGATATATTGGCGTGTCACTAGCCAGGGCTTGATTCATGCATGAATAAAACCAATATGGCCAATAAAGAGTTAACCCCTCAGTTCAGGGCCTTAAAAGATGCGTGTTAAACACCTGTAAAGTTAGGCAATATGGTCCAAACTATGATGATACTGGGTTTCCGCTGAATATTGAATGGATGTACAATATCTGTGTTAACCCTTTAAAGGCCGACAGTGCCCATTGGTAATCAGGATGCATGAATGCAGACCTAGTGAGTAACTCGCCAGGGCTACATTGGTGATTCATTTAGACCTTAGCGGTTGAACACACTCCTGGAGGGTTGGTATGATGCTGCAATGAAATGCTGGTCAAGCAGACGTGTCAGCGCTTCATTGGTGCATCATGCCAACCAAAGGGGGTTGACACACTAATGAATAAGTGGTATTTGAATGGTTACCCCACGAGGGAGCGATGTGATGTACGTATACCTATTTACATGAACTTAACAAGAAAATGTTTAAAGCACACCGTAATGCTTTGGGACATGTAAGATTAAACACTGTTGGATCTACAAGACATCCATAAACTATCCAGTCAATCACTGTGATGCTCCAGAAAGAAGGACAACCGACCACTGTGTAACTGCGTTTATGGCACAAGATTTCTTTTACAGTGCATCCATAATGAACAACCTCTGAATCAAGTTTAGCAGACTTCTAAGGAATAAAACACAGCTGATGCACGCATCTATTTTCGGCAAAACTGAGACAAAAGATCATCCACAGCTGGTATACTGCACGTAAGCACACTGCACGTAAGCAACGAAATGTGGGTGGATATATTGAATAGAAATGTGCTTTTTGAAAGAGTGTTGAATCATCGATAGTTATCTTGAGGGAAGGGCCCTATAGACATTTTAGTCAGGAAGATCATGGCATATTATATGTATGTTAATAGAAGATGAATACGGAATACAAAAAGATCAACACACAATAACAGTTCACTGCACACCACCGTGATTATGCATCACGTGATGACTTGATATAGCTTTCTAGCATGTCTGTCATCTGGCAACCACTCCTTTATGGGCCACTAATACATGCACATTAATGCATCATACTCATTGGTCATCATGCTGCATGAATGCAGCCCTGACAAGCAACTCTCCAGGGCTACATTCTTGCCTAATCCAGCCATGGAGGTTGATACACGGTCGTAGGTCAGCATGATGCACCAATTGGCGTGATACATTAATGCATTAGCAGAGTTTATCAATGGTTAAAAAGGCTTGAATGTCTCTGTAGTTGACAACCGCCGACAGTATATAGGCAATGGTATGCAGTGCACGTGGATGCTCTTCTGCATGAGGTGTAGCCCTTGGGCACAGACATCTTAGACTCATAATGGTGTGTCTGCTCTGTGTATGTAATATCTATACTGAAACTGTGACCGTAAAACTGCTCATATTTAGGCAGCGGCTTATAGACCATGTACTTCAGAGGCCTACTGCGACCTATAGTCTTCCTGAAGACAGGGTGTGGCTTATACGTGGGGTTTTCCATAGAGACTACATGCAGGAATGGCAAACTTCTCAGACCCAAAGTGCAGCATATTGGACTGCCATCAACTCTAGGTGTGACTTGTACATAGGTGATACTTATAGCGAGGTTTCTATAGTTTGACTTGTTTGTGTGTATGAGCGGCCAGGATAGTTCTAATCTCGGAACCTCTAGTGTTATTCACATAGGTACCATATTTCCAGACTGACTGACATCCATGGACCTTACGAGAACCATTCCGCTCCCGATTGAGCATTCTACACGGGTGTGGCTAAAACGCAGGGTTTTATAGAAGACACGTGTCATATCTGCTCGACACGATCATGCTGTGTACCACACTTGTCCTTTTAAGAAACCCCTTTAAAGACACCATGGTATGTGTCCAGGTTTATGTTCCTTTTTCGTCATGAAGCACCAACATTGAACTTCAACATGGTATACAGCTGTAGTGTTCTACCCCTCGATGTTATATCGAATCTTTCGATAAACAACGAAGAACAACTATTCAGGTTCCAGTTAAAACTTTATTGTCTAATAACACATAGGCATCAGCCGTTCTCGATCACAGTTACAGGTGGCAGAGTTTGAACTCTATTGCAGGTTCGACACTAGGCCTTCTAGTGCCTAGAGTTAATATTCCACATGAACCCCCTCTGTGCAGGAGCACAGAGGAGTATTAGAATATGGTAGCCGGGCAGCCGCCGACCATTGCTCACAATGGTCAGTCGGGGCTGGACTGACCCTGAGGAAGGCCGTACAACGGCCTTATATACACCGGAGTCGAGGGCCACGTGACCAAGTGGTGACGTGGCGCTGGACTCCAGCGCCCCCAGGCGTCGGGTAATAGAGGTGCTCTCGACGTCGCCCACGAGGACCACGAAGGTACCTCGAAGATGACGCGGGACCACCACACCACCCCCCACTAGACTGAAACGAGGTCTCTGAAAATTCAGAGATCCCGGATCAGTCTAAACAATTAGATAATAATATGAACTACTGGATCCGTCGACACAGTCGACAGAAACAGTAGAGGAATATATAGAAATATAGTTTCTACTGTACTGTAGAAAAAAATTATTATCACAGTTAAATTATAAGGCGTTGCTCCATCCAACGTAGGAGACCAGTGTCGAAACACTGCTTCACGACCTGCTCCTGGTCGATCCGAGGGAGGCACGACCGGGTATGGCAACCGGGGTCGTGTCGTTTCCTCCCTGTCTCGTTGAGAAGCTCCTTCCAGCGTAGGAAGCCCATCGATAGCGTACCATACTACTATGATGGTCCTTCGACCGTGAGGCCGAGGATGTGTGGCACCACCGGGCCCTAAGACCAAGGTGGCGTCGGATCCACACAGCTTCGCAGGGAGGTCCGGGGACAGGAAAGGTACCCCCACTCGTGGAGGGTACACCGTCGTCCGGGAACGAGTTCCCGGGGGTTCCGTGCTGACATCGAGACTCTGTTCGATGTCAGCGATCCAGACTGACGAGGAGGAGCAGTAGTTTCATACTACTGATCCTCCGAGATGGACCCTGTAGCGGCGTCGATTTCGGCCTGCTCTCCGTCAGTGCGCTCCTCTCCATGTGGAGCGCTGGCGGCTAGCTGGCCCGAAAACGTCGGCGACTCCGGCAATGGGGCCTCGCGGTCCATTGTCGTACTCCAAGCCTCGTTAGAGGTCTCGGGTGCATCCCGGGAGTCCCCCTCAGCATCTGAGTGGAGAACGGCCGAGTCTGCTGAGTCGCTTCCGTCGTCGTCGTCGCTCTCCTGACCTTCACGGTCGTCCTTGTCTCCCTGGTCAGGGGGAGGCTTTGGAGAATGATCGACGACATCGACGTCCCCGTCTATATCCATCGACTGTTCCACCTCGGCAGGTTCTACTGCTTGGGCGGAAGCCGACAGGTCCGGACAGACGGCTACGTTCGCCGGGGCCAGGGGAGTGATGCCCTGAAGATCCGGATGGATCCTCGGTGACACCATTCTCTGGACCGGTGGCGGCGTAGGCTCGGTGGTTCCCGAGAGGGTTATCAAGGGAACCGAGGAGGAAGACGGGGCTGCTGGCGGGTAGACGGAGGCACCGAGAGACCTACCCGGGGTGTCAGGCTTGTCCTGCACCACCTGCTCTCGGCCCAACATCGTCATAGCCGAGCTCAGACTGTCAATCTTTGGAGACAATTCTCTCAAAGGATTCGTCTGAGCCGCCAGCGTCCTGACGTCAGGAATCTCTCCACCCTCGACGAGGTACCTCTGCGCTTCGCGAGAGGGCTCGGTTCGAACGGGCTTCAGGTTTCGGACGCCATGGTGTTTGTCCCTCATCCATTCCGAGAGTTGGACCCCGAAGACTCTAAAGAATTCGCGGTCGATTTCCTCCCAGCCTTCTATGATACTGTCCCTCTTGGTAATATCATATTGGGCCTGTGCCTCAAAGTTATTGAGACGCGTTTGGACGTCGGTCAGACGAGAGTCCATCTCCATCTGAACGGTCTGGCGCGCCTCATTCCTAAGAGCCGGAAGGAGCTCGTTACGGATGGCCATGTTTGTTCTATCAAACAGGCCGAACAAGTAGGCACTCGCTTCCTCACGGAATGCCTCACCGAACTTGTCGATAGCGGGGCTGCCTGTCATCTGTAGAAGTCCCTTACAACGTTCCACGAACGTCTTCGGGACCCCACATTCGACGCCATCGCCGTATGCAGGCTGTGCCAATTCCCAACGCAAGGTTGCTGTCGGGGTGTCGGCGCCTGTCACGACGTTGGAGAAGCTAGCTCCTGCTGCCGAGGTCAATGTCGCGCCTCCTACGTGGACACGCGGCGTGGCAGCTGGGGTGCTGCCCTCTGCCGCTGTAGGGGGCTTGACAGGAGACGAGTTGGTGGTCACCTTGGGTTGTCGATCACGACCACTCCGGGTTTCCACCGTCTTGCCTCCAGTTTTAGCACCACTGGTGCTTGGTTTGGCTGAACCGGTCGAAGCAGTCTTCGACTTTTTAGGAGCCGGGGCCGGGGCGGCTTTCGATGCATTTTCGGGCTTCGAGGGAGCAGCCTGCGGCTTAGGCTTCTTAGGTTCAGTCGAACCGGCAGACTTTCCAGCTTCTGTAGAGTGGGGCCTCTTGTTCCCACTCGTAGAGGCTGTAGGTCCTGGGTCCCGAGGACGACTGGCCTCCCGCTTCTTCCGTTGCTCTACCCTGAACTCGGGGTAGGCACCGTAGAAAGCGGGCATCAGCTCCGGTCTGATATACAGGCGCTTCGTAGACGGGGGTGCGGGGGCCATCCGCATCCAGTGTCTAGTTGGCGCGCCTGTCTTCTCATTCCGTTCGCACTTTCCAACCAGTGTCTCCACTAGCTGGATAGCGCCCTCGGCGTTGTACTTATGGGGCTGCTTGTACGACTTGAGATGACGCGCCATCAAGCCCCTTCGTGAGGTCACGAAAGGAGGAGAGGTCGGGTCATCAGGGTCCTGATAACATGGAATGGTCTTTTCCACCTTAACACAACCGAACTGCGGACGGATGGCTCGATGCTCTTCAACCAAGTGTCGAGCATACCTGCCGTCAGTCGCGTATACGCGAGGGGGAAACCCCTTACGTGTGCAGTTCTCGAAAGCACACTGCTGCCCTGGATTGAAGATGCGCCATGCGAACCCAATCCGCTGTCGCTCGGGCAGCGACACCCCCGACGAGTCTGAGGCATTCGTAACATTCTCGATCATCGAGACATACCAGTCAATGGCATGACTGTCGTCCGAATACCATTCCTCGTCGTCACTACCGTCCTTTCCGACGAGACTTGGGAGTACCACTTGACCATTCTTGCGGTAGTCCTGAAGCTTTGTCAGTGGCCTGTCATCGACGTACTCAGCACGTCGTTTGGCAGTGATCGCTGACAGTTGCTTCCACTCGTCGACAGCCCTGGCCGTGTCTGGGGGTGAGGATACGGTGCTCTCCACGGCACCGGCATCGACCTCCGACGGCTCGGTTCCAGGTTCCGGTGGAGCAGTAGACTCGCTACTCCTCTCCCGGGCTGGAGCCTTCTTGGCTGCGGACTCTTTCTTGCTACTTTCCTTCTTGGGCACCCTAGGGATCTTGAAATCCTTCAAGGTACCCTTGGATGCCTTCGATTCAGTCGGCTTCTTGCCTTTAGAACCTGAAGGGGTAGCACTTTTCGATGGAGCAGGCGTCGACGGCTCGTCGACCTCCATCTCATCGGGAGAAGAGTCTCTCGAGGCGGCAGCAGCTGCGACCTTCAAGTCGCGCTTCTGCTGCTTAGCTGCCTCCTTCGCCTTCCGGCGGAGCTCCTTCTCCCGCTCCTGGGACTCAGCCAAGGCTTTCTGTGCATCCTCGATCTGCTTCAGAAGGGCTGCACTTTTAGCCGAGGTAGACTCGAGCTCTTGCTCGGGTCTGGTCCTCTTGGACTTCTTCTTCTTCTTCTTCTTCTTCTGCGACTTGTGGCTCGCCGAAGAGCTGTACCCTGACTGCTCGTCGGACGAGGACCCCATGGTTCTTCCTGAACTGCCGGGTTCCACCAGGGAGAGAAGACTCCGGGTCCCGAACCGTTCTCAGACGGGACGAGACGTCGAAGAGGATCTTCGAGGTTTATCGATCCGCACTCTGGCGGGTCGAAGCCTCGAAGGTGTCTTCGATGTACCTCGAACCGCACTCAGGCGGCTCGAGGGACCGAAGACTGGAGTCTCGAGTGAACACGAACCTGCGCTCACACAGGTCGTGTCCCTCGACACTAGGCAGGGGAGACCTCCTACACTCAGGTAGGAAGTCCCCAGACGGGGCGTACCAGCTGGAATAAGCTAGGCTTAGTCCAGCTTATCTGCGTCCGACTCTCACGAGAAGGGCGCAGATGTGACCTCCGTGGTGGGCGACGCGGCCTTTTATCCCTGTGGCGCACGTCTCTGATTGGAGGAAGGGACTACGTGACCGAGGAGGGCGAACCCTATTGGTCCACCGCGCATCACGCCATGACCAAATAAGGTATTGCTCAAAAAAATAGAACGACTCACTCTCCCCTCACCGTCACGCTCTGCTTCTCCAGTCGCAATGTTTGCATATGCCGTTATTTCCTATGCGGTCTATGGGTTCCAACACTATTAACATGGATTAATCTGGGCACCCCCTCCTTCATCAGACTACCGGGATTAAAAAAATGGTTCCAATATGGATCTACCCTTCGGGCAGTATCCACCAGCCTATGCTGGGAACCCGTCCTCACAGTCAATAAAATCAGAGGCTCCAAATTTCCATGTTTCCAGTATCAGTTTGTCTCAAACTAAGAGGCAATCGTACGACTTCTCGTTGTGTAATTTTTTATTCACCGTCGGCTTCACGTCCACAGACAGATTTACTCAAGAACGGCACCCGTTATTTTAAAGTCTCATTAAAAACACAGGTTAGTAAAGCTGCTGCTTGGTATTGTGCGAAACATCGATTACTGAGTAGGGTTTAATCTAGGGCTTTTCCTGATTTTAACCTTTACTACAGGAACGAGTGTTGAGCCTCGGGGCGGGTTACTATCACCCCCTCCTAGCCCGCCGTCCTTTGATGTGGCCGGGCCGACCGGGCTATTAACCCGTTTCCGTCGGCGTCTGCCTCCCATCACTTGTGACGGTGTGGATGCAGGAGCCAGAGTGTTTGCTCTGGGTTTCCTTTTATCCTCGACACTCGCTGACCGTTCCTTTGATGAGCCTTGGCGCTTAAGCCTCGCTCGAGTCATAGGTCCGGACTGGAGTGACTGATCTTTCACTTCAATCGAAACGTTTCGATGTGAAGTTTGTTCAGTCGTTCGCACCTTCGAGGGGGGGTCGGGCTTCCGACATCCCTTCAAAGGCTGTTTAGATGTTTTCGACTTATCTCGACGGGCCGGTCGACCACGGCGCCGCTTTGATGGTTTACTGGCATCCAACACCTCCACCTCGCTCAGTTTTCGAGCTTTTTGCTGTCGTTTTCGATGACCCTGCTTAGTTTGTTCTTTAGACTGGACTTCCGGCCGCGACCTTTCGACCTCTATTTCGACCTGTCCAGAAACAGACTTAGCCCTTTTCGTAGCCCTACGAGAAGGTGAATCATCATCAAGTTGTGGTTGCAACAACTCGACAGTTTGTGATAGTTCTACGCCCAACCACCGGCGCACTCTATCAACATTGCTCTTTTGCAACCGTCCGCGGGATGATCGAAGTAATAATGTCGACTCAGAGAGGACAGAATCTACAACGAACGGCCCATCCCAGTTGGGGGCAAGCTTCATAGCTGCCTGGGGGGTGTGGTACCTCACCACCTGTTCACCAACTGAGTATCTTCTCTGCTTTAGCCCATAGTCATACCCGACCTTCTGGCGTTCCGCAGATTTACCTAAGTTTTCCCTTACCATGCTATAACTCTCCCTCAATCGGTCACGAAGTTGTTCCACGAAAGTGACGGAACAAGGGACTTCGAGTGGGTTCTCGATTGAGCCGAAAATCACATCCGCTGGCATGAGAATTTCTTCCCCGAATACCATCATATTTGGACTGCATCCAGTAGAACTGTGCTCAGAGCTGTTATATGCGGACACCACATATTTAGCCTGTTCATCCCAGTCGTCCATATGTTTGTCTACCAACATAGTCAGACTCTGAATCAACGTTCTATTGAACCTTTCCACCTGACCATCACTCTGTGGTCTGTATGGATTGGTTCTCTGTTTTACAATCGTTAAATATTCACACATCTCAGAGAAGAGTCGAGATTCGAATTCTCGACCTTGGTCGGAATGCAGAAGCAACGGGACTCCAAAGGTCAAAACCCATTCGTCCACGAAGGCCTCTGCACAGGTCTCTGCCGTGTGATTTGGTAGGGGAATAGCGCGTACATACTTGGTGAAGTAATCTTGGATTACTAACATGCAAGTATTCTTGTTTGGCGTGGGTGCAAATCCCGAGATGATATCCATAGCTATCCTCCCGAATCTCACCCCGAACAACTCTTGGTGCAGAGGAGACTTACCCATGCCCTCGCCGGGCTTTACCAGGCAACAGGTAGGACAGTGTCGAACCCAATGACCTATGTCCTTTCCCATCCCGGGCCAGTAATATCTCCTTTTCACCTTTTCGAGCGTTCGTTTACGACCAAAATGTGCCGCTGTTCGGTGTCCGTGGCAAAAGGAGAGTACCTCACCCCTCAGTTGGCGTGGTACAACTACTTGAATCGTGCGCCTAGCTCGACCCGCCTCGACTTTCCAGCGACACAACAAGCCTTCACGGAAGGTTAGTAGAGGCCATTGCCCTACTAATTTCCGTACCTCGGCGCTCTCGATCGATACATCAGGCCTAGTGGGTTTAGCCCCCTTAACTAGCCATTCAGCAACTCGTTTGATGTCAGCGTCCGCTTTCTGAGCATCAATGAGTTCATCGAGAGACCAAAATGCAACACCCACCCGGCTGTCTACTAAACCACTTACAGCTGCCAAAACAGCATTATGACTGCCGCAGTCTGTGCAATCCGACCTCTGGCATAGCCGCACAGGGATACGACTAAGGCCATCGGCGTTTAGATGCTTGGCCCCACTTCGATGTTCGATCTTAGAGTTTTCGAGACCGAACTCCGAAAGGTGGGCCAGCCACCTACCCATCATTCCCTCAGCCTCTTTGAAATTTAGGAGCCATTTCAAAGACGAATGATCAGTGCGGATAGTGAAGTTACCACCATAAAGGTAGTGTCTAAACTTCCTGGTGTACACGACAACTGCCAACAGTTCCCTTTTGGTAGTGCAGTAGTTTCGTTGTGTTTTACTTAGAGTGTTGCTGGCAAATGAGATCGGGACCTCCATTCCATCCTGCACCTGGGATAGAACAGCCCCGATCGCTGTGTTGCTAGCATCAGTGTCCAAGATAAAACGACCGTCGGGTGTGGGGAATCGAAGAACAGGTGTCTCCCTGAAACTTCGTTTTAACTCGACAAAAGCATGTTCGGCTTTCTCCGTCCACGCGAATGCCTCGTAACGACCTCTACTACCTTTAGGTTTTTGGATCACTAAGTCCTGCAAAGGACTGACGAGTTCTGCAAACCCCGGGATGAACTCTCGGTAGTAGGAACAAAAACCAATGAAGGATCGGATTTCCTTCACTGTAGTGGGCCTAGCCCAAGTCATTACATCGCTAATTTTCCCCGGGTTGGCTTCTATACCCTGTTCAGACACGATTCGGCCCAGGTACTCGACTGAAGTCCTAAAGAGTTGACATTTTTTAGGTTTCAACTTCAGTCCCCACGCCCGAATCCTGTTGAAGACTTCTGCCAGATTCGCCATTGCTTCATCCGTCGTTTTGCCGAAGACGATGATATCATCGAGGTAAACCAGGCAACTTTTACCTAGCAAACCTCTCAACATCTCCTCCATCATTCGCTCGAATGTGGCGGGGGCGTTACACAAACCAAACGCCATACGATCGAACTCGTAGAGCCCCCTCTGGTAGGAAAAAGCGGTTTTCTCGACGTCGTTGGGATTCATCCCGATCTGCCAATATCCAGATTGGAGATCGAGACAACTAAACCACTTGTTTCCTCCTAGGGCATCTAAGGATTCGTCGATGCGCGGGAGGGGGTAAGCATTTTTCTTAGTCACTCCATTCAGACATCGATAATCGACGCAGAATCTCATGGTCCCATCCTTCTTCGTCACCATCTGGACGGGACTGGACCAGGGACTAGTACTTGGCCTAACCACCCCCGTATCCAACATCTCCTTAAGTTGTTCATCCGCCGCAGCCTTCTTGCTGAGCGGAATCCTTCTATAAGGGACTCGGATAGGTTGTGCGTCACCCGTGTCGATGTTATGCAGACATCGATCGGTGCGCCCTAACGGCTCATCTGGGGATTTAAAGACATCCACATGCTTACGTAGTAAGGCGGACAGCTTCAGTCTTTCCTCTGGCTGGGTCAGGTGGGTGTCGCCATACATGTCTAACAGCCAGGTAGGGAGCTCCCCCGTGTGGGTGCTCGCGATTTCTGCCGTTTCGATGTCTGCAGCTTCTTGCTCGAGACGCATCATCACGGATCCTACCTCCGGTGACGAGAGTTCACCGTTTCTGTCAGCATACTGTATAGTACCGACCACCTGGCCTTTCTCCAGGACAATGTCTCGATTCAGTGGATTACAGACGGGAAACACTGTTCGACGAACATTGCTGACAAGGGCAGCCTCACCAACCAACCCAAAACATCTCAGAGTGTTCAGGTCGGGTTCGACTATGCCCTGTCGGTCTCTTTCCAGACCTTCGGATTTTACCAAGACATCACACCGATGTCTAGCAGGTATCCTAGTGGTCTGTGCTACTGAGGCTATCGATGACACTCTCTTCAGTTTACACTGATGGTGCTCTTCTACCGGCTCGGTCATGACCAATTGACCCGTTCTTGGGTTCAGGATCATACCGTATAATGCCGCGAAGTCGAGCCCCAGAATGCCATCGTCAGCCACATCGGCCACTATTGGGCTAAACACATAGTGGGTCGATGCGACCTTAAGAGGTAGAACCAATCGACCATAGGTCCGCATTTCGGCTCCAGACGCAGTGCACGCCGTTATTCCCTCGTAGAGATTATCTGACGGCACCACTAACGTTTTCGCGAGTTCTCGAGAGACAATGGTGTGGCTGGCACCAGTATCTATCAGGAAGTCCAGAGAACGCCCTCGAATCTCTGCAGACAGGTACCATCGTTTCCCCGACAAGGGGGCGGTTCCTGCTAGCATTCTCAACCCTACGTCAGTACTCAGATCGATCCCCCTCCTCTTCAGAAAAGAGAGACAGGGATCATCTGAGGGAAGCTCTGTTGCGCAGACTCTGGCCAGCTGCCGCATCAGGGCTTCTCTCCCGGCGTCGACTTTCACTTTCGATCCAGTCGAACCCTCGACCTCGGAGTTCGGGCTGCCAGCGCCCTGTTCCTTGGCCACTGAGGCTTTTTCTACACCGACATCTTCGGAACCCGACCGGTGATCAACCGGTGCCGCTGTGGTAAAGGGCTGGGACGGCCCTACCGGGACCTTACCTAGTTCCCTCGAATCTACTGTCGTCTGATCAGGAGTGCCAGAGGTGCTGATACCTTGGCTTTTCGATGGTCGGGCAGCTCGATTGCCACGTCGAGCCGCCCGCCTCAGTTTTCCGTCGCGTCAGGTGGTAGTCCTTTAATCGGCTCGGGGCAAGTTCGTGCGAAATGCCCCTGCTTCTTGCAGTTCCAACACTTGGCGTCGGACGGAGGGGTACTCGGCTTCTCCGAGCTAGTACCAGGGACATCCCCCCCCTCGATAACCCTGAGTAAATTCTTCAATTGACTCAGCGAGAAGGTCTGCTCCTGTACCTTGGGTTTGGAGGCCTTGTTTGGTGTTTTCGATTTACCCGCGGATTTCTGACCTTTCTTAGTCTTACTCCCCGCTCCGGGCTTCGAGTATGAGGAGACTTCACCCTGTCCTTCCTCAACCAAAGCGGCGTCGGCCAACGCCGACAATGCATTTGTCGAGGTAGGATTCACCAACTTCGGCAGGAGTTGTCGTTTCCGCAACAACTCGTCTGCCAAGTCCATGAGATCCTTTAGGGACATGTAAGTACGCCACTCCCGAAGAACGTCTTGTTGTAAATCAACGTCATACAATCCTCCTATGAACAACTGGTTGACTTTGGTTATGAGCCATTCAACCGAGAAGTCCACACCTGGATAGGCATCGCCGGCAAGACGTCTCAAAGCAAAGCCATAGGCCCTAATGCTTTCGTTCTTGCCTTGGCGTCTCTTCTCCATTGTAACAATGGGGTCTTGAAGGCTAGAAGTCATGGCTTCCGTTACCATGTCGACCAGTCCTTCCAAAGTCCCATCTCCATGCTCCTCCCATAGCCACACAGTATCAGCTGCAGGGCCATTCTGGAGTAACATGAGGAGTTGAGCTAATGCCATACTCGAGGTCCATACATTTACTCGACGGACGTGATTGAATCCGTGGTACCAACGGAGCCAATCGTCCTTCCAAGTAAATGGAGGGCACTCGACTGACCTAGTTCGGGCTGGTTCATGCCCGACCGAGGTATTTTCAAACATTCTGCTTGATCTCCTGACCTGATCAAGGGCGAATGTTGTGCCTCTTCTAGGTATTTGATGGTCCATCCCCATGTTTCTCATAGTCGTGTCTGCACGACTGTGATTCATCCCCCAGGGGTTACCAGACTCGGCGTCACTCAGGCGTGAAGCTTCGAACCTGATATCCCTATATTTGGGCGGATCAACATGTTGTTGGGTCGTGATAGGGGTCGAGAACTGCCCGATCACTTCACTTAGACCATCGGTGCGCGGCATTGAAGGAACTGGTTGGGTCCGGCGCGATCTCGAATCCACTTTCGAGATGTCGTCGATTGCTCCCACCATTCTATCTATCTCCGCTTGCTGTTTTGAACGTTCCGCCTGTCTTAATTCCGATACTAGGAATTCCAGGCGGGCATGTTCGGGTTTCGAGAGATCTCGTTGCTCGCTGATGGCAAAGAGTTGCTTGGCCTCCTTCATGGCATGGTCAAGCCACTCTCTGTAGTCAGGGTTTTCGACTAGATCCCCTTGAGTAGCAACTCTAGTAGTGCTGCATTCACTACTTTGTTGCTTATCTCGAAGTCTAGCGGTACGCAATTTCGATTCTGTCTGCTCCTTCAGACGTTCTTCGAGTGCGAGTTCATTACGAACTTCTTTATTCACCCTGGCTTCATCAGCCTTTCTGCGAGACAATATCTCTCGTCGGAGCTCATCGATTTCACCACGTATGGCTCCCAAAGTGTCCGAATCCTTCTGATCTTTCAGTGACTGGGCTACTAGGGATTCAGACTTCAAGGAATTAAGCTCGGCCTCATGCCTCGCTTTTTGTTCCATTAAGACCTGATATTCCGCCATTTTGTTTGCGTGTTCGATTCGTTCCTCACAGCGACGACGCATTTCTGCCTCGTCCCTGGCTCGAGCATCCTCGTCAGCTTGCATCTGACAGAGTAACGACTCCCGTTCCTGACGTAGCTCTTTCACCTGCTTTTCATAAGCCGTTAGGTGCTCAGCTACCTCTTCAGTATGCTCGGCTGATTGTTGGTTCAACTTATGCCACAACTCTTGCAGTTGTTCCTCCAACATAGTCTTTTCTACTTCTTGTAGTTTCAACTTATGTTTAAGGGACGTCTGCTCGTGCTGGGCATCCCGAAAATCGTTTCGAGCTCTCTCGACACATTCTCGGCGGCTTGTAGCAAGGCGATCGATCTTTGCTTTTAGCGATTGACAATCCATTGCTGTCAACCGACTACGCTCGATCTCTGACTTCGTTGCAAGCAAGGACTCCTTTTCGCTAGAGAGCTGCTTGACCTTCTCTTGAAGATCACTAAGCTCTCTATTTGCGATCTGAGTCTTGTTCGAAGCCTCCAACGCCTGCTGCCTAAGCTGTTCCAACTTCAGCTCTATTTCTGTACTCTTCTCCTGAGCTTTCATGGTGTTACTCGCGAGAGCATCCAACTGTTGGCGACCCTGGCGCAGTTGGCGTTGCTGCTCTTGTAGCAACTCCTCGTTGAGTCCCCTGCCACTGTCAATACTTCCTTGTATCGACACGGGCGAGGGACCCTCGAAGGACCAACTGCCAAGGCCGATTGGAGTTCCCACGGGCGAGGCTGATTTTTCTACATAGGACAAACTCTGTGTCCTCAAGAAGTTCTCAGCCGCCGGAGAGAGTTGAGTCGATACTCGCCAATTGAGTAGCCGGCTCCTTTGATACAGGCCCAACGGGTCAGACGATGGGCCTAATATCAGCGAGTGGTTCAAACCACCACCAATTAGTGGATCATTCCTATCCACTAAAGGGCCTGCAGTCACTTGATGTTGATGATTGGGGTCATCATCTTCATCCAAGTGACCCTGCATGTCGAACTTAAGCTCGCAGTACCTATGCGGACTAAAGTTAACAACTGGTCACGGCACCAGTGTAGTGTTCTACCCCTCGATGTTATATCGAATCTTTCGATAAACAACGAAGAACAACTATTCAGGTTCCAGTTAAAACTTTATTGTCTAATAACACATAGGCATCAGCCGTTCTCGATCACAGTTACAGGTGGCAGAGTTTGAACTCTATTGCAGGTTCGACACTAGGCCTTCTAGTGCCTAGAGTTAATATTCCACATGAACCCCCTCTGTGCAGGAGCACAGAGGAGTATTAGAATATGGTAGCCGGGCAGCCGCCGACCATTGCTCACAATGGTCAGTCGGGGCTGGACTGACCCTGAGGAAGGCCGTACAACGGCCTTATATACACCGGAGTCGAGGGCCACGTGACCAAGTGGTGACGTGGCGCTGGACTCCAGCGCCCCCAGGCGTCGGGTAATAGAGGTGCTCTCGACGTCGCCCACGAGGACCACGAAGGTACCTCGAAGATGACGCGGGACCACCACACAGCCATACTTTTAAAGGCTTTAGGTAGGGTGTTATACATAGAAGGGTCTGCGCAAATCCGTGGCAGAACGGCAATTATGCATAAATCTCTGAAATGGTCATACTCATCTGCTCCTCAAATTTTCACTATACGTACCCCAGTGATAATTAATGTATTCATTTGAAGCTACTGATCATGGACATGTGTAAGCTTATTTTGTTATATTCACTTGTTATTATATCTCTGGGTCTTATGGCTGTTGGAAAGCTCAGGTAACTGTCACTTTTGGCCCAGTGAGAGTAGGTACATGAATAGCTTATGGCACCTTTTTGAAGTTAGGGTAAAATGTCATGAAATGATGCCAAGCATGCAGGAATCTGTTTGAATTTGAGAGAAATTAAAGATGCATGATTCTTGCCTTTGCCATCATCCTCTTAATCCCTTGCCAAACCAGTAAAATAACACTTTTGAATTGAAAGGAACATAGGGCAAACAATACGAATAGAGATGTCGTATACCACACCATTCCTATTTCTATTCATCAGACAGGTCTAAAGGAAGTAGTTTATCTACATTATGTTCAGTGGCTACATAAAGTGTGCTCACCTTGTGCTGCGGCATGGTCTACTGGGCCCACTTACCATGTACATTTTGTAAACTATAAATAGAGCATCTGGGACAAATATATCTTACCGCTTTTTACCTCTCAAGCATTCCCTATATTGAAGGACTCCCAGCAGGGGAAAAACATACTTATTCACTATTTATTAAGATATATGTGTCTGGACTTTATATAGCATATATGTCAGTGAACGTAGTTGATGGCTCTTTCAAATAAATTCCACTTTGAGTGGTTTTTGAACTCTATGGAATGTGAAAAAAATGAAAAATGTTCCCTTTTAATTCTATGTTTAGCTAAATTGAAAGAGCTACCCTTTGGATGAAATAATACGGGGGAACTGACAAAACCTAAAACCGTAGTTCAACCCAAAGGATTTTAACCTCAGAGTTTCGATCCCATTGACAACCTTGCTAAAGATCGATATTCTCACTCAAATTATCGATAGATGCCAGAAGGACAAGCATATGTTACTACAGATTTTCTTTTTTGCCTCTAAGCAAAACTAGGGAATGGGATGCCTTGGTTCTCTTAACCAACTTCTACCAATGGGATGCCTTGTTTCTCTTAACTAACTTCCACTAATGGGATGCCTTGTTTCTCTTAACAAACTTCCACCAATGGGATGCCTTGTTTCTCTTAACTAACTTCCACCAATGGGATGCCTTGTTTTATTTCTCTTACCTGTTGGTTCAACTGCAGCATGTTTGTATATAATGGAACAACTGCTCATAATTCATCCTGAATATATAAACATAAATTTGCTAGATGCAACTATCCAGAGCTATCATGGCAATAAACTGACATAATTCAGTCCTATACTTTGCACAAGGGATTTCCCAAAACAAATTACACACAGGTGAGAGATAACCAAAAGTGGGCCAATAGTCTTTTTCAGTACAAATTAATGCGACAGGCTCTACTGAGTGCAAAATGGTAGCCACTTTGACCCCAGTTTTAACTCTAGGCCACTGAAAAAGAAATCTTGATTCTTACCACAGTATTCATGAAAATCTTTTCACATTTCTGTAAAAAGTAGGGTATGTGAATATTAGCGCGTTAGGTAATGTAACGGGCTAGAAATGAATTTCATTTTCTTACCCTCTTTATGTCCACAAACTCTGAAATACCTCTACTAAATGTGTGTTCTTTCGGACTCTGGCCAACGCAAATTTCATTACCCACAACATTATGTCCTGATTGGGGAAAAATAAACAGGTTTTAGAAAGACACTTTACAAAAAGAAGGAAAAGGGAAAGCCCTCATCAGATTTCTCAGTGGAGGGTGATGACCAGATTCCTCTTAGTGCCTTTATTTGTTAGGAAATAATTACCTTACACACAGGAAAACCAAAGTAAACATTTGGCAGCTACCCCCGACAATCACTGTTTTATTTACTACATGTAGATGAACTATGCCCCTATTGACATGATACTAACAGCAGCTTAACCCTTAAAGGGCTGCTGATGCGTTATTGCACCATGTCCATTGGTCGTCATGATGCATGAATGCCGGCCTTGTGAGTAACTCGCCAGGGCTATACTTTCAAGTATCAAACCCGTAGGGCTGGCAGGATGCTCTGATGAAGTGTTGGAGAGCAGTCTCGCCCTAAAAGGGTTGATCTTGAGCAAATACTTTCGCCTGTGACTTATGAAAACTAAGGCAAACACCTAACAAGTCTAAGCTCTTATTTCTACAACTCTTTACAGCCGTGGGCTAACCATTGAAAGGTTGCACTGGTGTCAATAACTGTAGAATCGCCGGTGGTGTCACTCTCTGTGTTTTCGAATCCATCAATAAAAAGACAAATTATGCCCATTCTGGCACTATTTCAAAACATCTTTGGGAATGTTAAACAATTATGTCAGTTTTTTTGGCAGTTAATTTTTATGACCCCCCAACCCCATTCATGTCACTGTTTGTCACTGGTTGTCAAAGCCCCCCCCCCCACCCTATATTTACGTCACTGCCTTCCAAAGACCGACCCCCTTTTGCCATAAGAGAGAAGGAAGGTCAATTAGGGGACAAATTAAACCCCAACATGGGAAGGATCAAAGTTAAGCTAATAATTCATTCAAGTGCCCATAGGAATACATTATTTCATGTACCACACTATATTCTCTTTTGGGCGAGGGGGATTTTTTGAAGAAATAAAATACAGTTAACTCCCATATTTAAGCTGTAGCCTACATACAAACCAAAACTAGAGTGCAGATTATTTCCTCCAACTGTTTGAAATGACTTTCCTAGTATAACATGCCTTCTAGGCTCACATTATTTTGGCTTCCTCTTGAGGCCTGTTCCTGGGTTGACAGACATAAGGTAGAGTCCAGAGGCACAAGTCCTCTGCCTGAGTTGGTCCTGCACACCAAGCTATGCAAAGGCATAATGGATGCCAAGAGGCAAAAACTATGCTGACTTAGAGAGCACATGCCATTGTCCCAAATAAAGGTGCAAACCATCCCCTTACTATACTAACAGTCAGCCCAATTTTAGGGACGCTCCAGGGGCAGTAGTCTAGGAATAAACCTGTCTCCAATGGAAGAGTTGCTGCTTCTTTGGGCTGAGCAACACTCCCTGTCCTTGCATTTGATAATTTGGACCATGTATTGGCTCTCCCTGACATGTCCCAACTTCCATTCAGGATATTTCTTTTCTGGGGTATACTTACTGTCCCCTTCAGTAGATATGCAACAATTAGGTGATTGACTGACTAATTTGTTATGTGGTCGTAAGGAGCTGATTCCACAAAAACCCCTTTTAAGGCAAAATAAGTAAGACTCATGAGACATGGTTGGAAGCATAATCAATGCCTTTATCAACAAGTGTAATTTTCAGGGGAAATGGGCGAAAATAGGTGAAAATTACACTGTTTGAATGACAACCCAACTTTGAACAGCTCTGTAGACCTTAATAATTGGAGTAGGAACAAAAGAAAAAAAAGTGCCCTCAGAAATCCCTCCAAAATTCATGTGGAATCATTAAAAGTAGCATACATGATAAATTTCTATGCCATAATGATGTTGATGTATTCTAGACTTGTAGTTGCTTGTAATTTATATATTTTAATGAGGAACAAGTCAGAAAGCTTGTAGGTCATTGCAGGACCGGAGGTAGCGTGTTTTGGTGGTCCTTCGGTAAATCTTAATTGGTCAATGTTATCCGGTCAGTTTTCGCGGTCATAACATATCTCCCTTTCTCAAACCAGATACCGAGTATCGTAATACATGTAATATGAACAGTAAATGAAATATAGTATAGCATAACAATCTTTGTTGATATCAATGTGAAAAGTGAACACAGTGTAAATGTTAATTAGGTATGATAGTCATTGAGTCTCTGCAGAGCGCGCCTAATAGGTGCTCCCCGCTTGGGTTGTTTTCATTAGGGACCGGCTGTGCCACCCTAGGTACAATGTTTTCATTTTGGACTGGTTGTGCCTGCTGTTGCATAACTGGTGCAGGCTGAATGTTCTCATCATTCTCTGTAGACATATCCATGTGGTACCAGTCATTGAACTCATACTCATTACTTTTGACTTGTACCTTGCACAACCTAGAAAGGTTCTATTTTTTACCATCTTCTAACATCACAAAAATACCATGTACTTGTTTCACCTTTAGAGGTTTGGAATATCCCCCCTTTTAACACATGCCTTGGATTTTCAACCTGGACATTATCTCTGACACCAATCTGGTGTTCTTTGACACCAGGCTTGCTGTCAAACTTTGCCTTATAGCTGGCTTGAGCAGCATCTACATTTGCTTTTACATTTTCATGATGAACATTTTCATCTTTGGGTTGAAGTATTTGAACCTTAGTGCGTACCTGTCTACCTCGCATTAGCTCGAATGGAGTTTTACCTGTAATACCATTTGGTATTGCATGATACGCAACTAATCGTTCTCTAACAGCATCAGTTGAAGTCTTACTCTCAAGTTTACCTATGTGAATACCCTCCTTGATGGTATGGTTCATCCTCTCGACAAGACCATTGGCCTGCGGATGGTACAGAGCAACTCAACAATGTGTAATATTGCATTCTGAAAGGAAAGACTTCATCTCATGTGAACAAAATTGTACACCGTTATCAGTAACAAGAAATTTGGGAAAACCTTCACTAGCAAAAACTTTGATGAGAAAGTCTTTGACTTTGGAGGTTGTTACCTCAGTGACAAATGAAACCTCACACCATTTAGAGTAGTAATCTACAAGGACAATAGCGAATTTGTACTTTGCATTCGGAAATGGACCAACAATATCCATAGCAACCTTTTGCCATACTCTCTCAGAGAGTGGAACTGGGGTGAGAGGTGGCGTATAACATGTATAAGGTTTGTCACTAGCAGCACAATATGTGCAGTTTTACAAAGTCTGTTCTATGTAGCGATCCATTGATGGCCACCAATAGTACTGCCGTAGCTTTCGTTTTACCATAGTCATACTGAGATGTCCTTCATGGGGAAGCTGTATCACTCTGGCCTGTAGTGAGTCAGGAATAATGAGGCGCTCACCTCTTTGTAACATTCCGATTCATTGACCTCGCCGCCATTTAAAGTATTCTGGACTTGTAGTTGCTTCTAATTTGTATATTTGAATGAGGAACAAGTCAGAAAGCTTGTAGATCGTTGCAGGACCGGAAGTAGCATGTTTTGGTGGTCCTTCAGTATATCTTTATTGGTCAATGTTTTTGTGGTCATAACAGATGTTCTAGGCAAAAAGAACCAAAAAAGGCGTTGTTAAATGCGTACAGCCTCACCTCGGTGAATACGATGCAAAAATATTCCATGGTCGTGGACATTTGCTTATATATTAGAGAGACCTGGCCTATTATAATTACATAGATTGATAAACATGATGCCAGCCCAAAAACAGATAAGTGACATATTTGTATTTTCACGTTACTACGACGGTTATCAGGACATGACTTGCCCTAATTGATAAGTAATAAACACGTTACCTTGCATCTGTACATGGAATAAAATGGTTAAGGTGAACGATGATGAGTGTTTGACGACAATTATTTCCCGAGCCTCGTGAGGAACGGCCCAGACCTGCGAGGGAAATATTTAGGAGCCAAACACGCATTAGAGTGCAGGATACCGATGACAGCGGTCTAGCTAGTCCTGAGGACTAAGGTGACTGCCGCGTCCGCGCTGACCTAAATAACGGACTCTACGCGGAGCGTCCCGCGGTGAGCGTAGGTGTGCGGGCGTAGTGGTTGTCCTCAGGACAATAGCTAATAAAAATGCAATGCTTAAGTCCTAAGGACTAAAGCCTAGTCCCCAGGACTAAGAATTTTAGCCCTGGGGATTAATTCGTAGACTCAGGGACTACTTGTTTAGTCCTGAGGACTACAAAAACATTTGCCTAGTCCTCAGGACTAATGCATGTGGTTCTGAGGACTAATTCATTGATTGATGTCTAATGTAGTTGCGACTAGGGATGTAGTCCCCAGGACTTCAAATTTAGTCTTGAGGACTACTTCTTAGTCCCCAGGACTGCTCTGTGTAGTCCCAGGGACTAAAGGTACAGTCCTAGGGACTAGATTATAGTCCTTGGGACTGAGACCCTGGCTCATAATCATCCAAGAGTAGATATTGTTCATGGTGCCCTGGGGATGAGATTCATATAGTCCCAGGGACCACCTGTTTAGTCCTGAGGACTAAAGCATAGCACGCATAGTAAGGGCGCGTTCTAGTCCCCAGGACTAGATGTCGGCGCTTGGCGGCTGCTGGCCACTGCAGCGTACGCGGCAAACAGGGCCAGCGCGGACGCGGCAGACGCCTTAGTCCTCAGGACTAGCTAGACCGCCGTCATTGGTATCCTGCCATTACCGTTCATCTTTACATTTATGTCAAGGTGTTTCAATCGATAATTAATCAGTTTTCAATCAGCATAATTTGCTAATATTCACCTACCACCAACGCGAAAATGCTGACTGCCGCCATCTTGAATGTTTACGTTTCAAAAAGGCTGCGCATTCGTGATGGACCCATGACGTCATCGTGCGGATTAGGCGCTGGTTATTTCACGCCAACTGCAATATGAGGGTTTACTGCATTGTCAATGGGGCATCGATATTCATCTTGACATGTCGGGGAGAAAAGATTATATCAATGTGACCAATGTGATTTCATTTTGGCAATTGTGTAGGAACCTCGATCAGAGTAGGTCACATATAAGTCCAAGGGCACTGCCATATGGTCAGATACAGCCTCTAGATGTAGAGTTTTGCACGGAGGGTACTGGATTATCACAATCGCAGCGTTTGTTTCATGTATACAAAAATGGAATTCTTTTTTGTCATTTTCAAAATGATGCCAAATGGCATCACCAGTCATAGTGATGACAATTGGGTGATGCCAATTGGAATCATCAGTACAGAGAGGGTTAAAATAAAAGGCTGAAGTGACAGTAAAGGGGTTAACAGAGCTGGTAGAAATATACCTGAGGGAGCACTCCTCTAAACGATATTACTATTGACCATTCCTCCGTTACCCAGAATTCCGTCTGACTCACCTTCTTTCTGTTACTGTTAGCCACAATTTCCCAAATCAATCACAGACTTCCTGAACCAAGCCCAGAGTTTGTGTTGGGAGATGGAGGCTACCTTATGTTGTAAAGGTACATTATATATAGCTGTTCTATTTCTTTTAAATAAAAGCCAAAGCGCATGATGTAAAGTACACGGAAAGCTATTATTATCATAATGCATAAAACGTTTAGATAAGAAGGGATCCTCTATTTATCTGTATAAGAGTGGAAAATACTGGCCATTGTTAGCGTATTAATTTTCTTATTCCTAGCCGGTCGTCGTCCTGGTATGAAAATAGATTCATGCAAGACTGACGCCCCTTTGTATTCTTTTTTATAAATCTATGAGTACAAAATGAGATGTCAACATTATGGTGCTGACACATTTTCTGAGAGGTCGTCATGATGACTGTGACTGCATTTGTGCGTCATGACGACTGAATTAATGCATAATATTGATAGATAATCTCTAGGCACCATGCCTTAGTTAAGCGGTAAACACTCTTGGTGAAAACTTAAAGGACAGATGCTATAGCTAAATTGTGAGCAGACTCACCAGAATTGGCACATTGGCATAATGCCGATCATCCAGGAATGTACCAAGCCCGAAGAGTCGACGTGATCCATGGATGTAGCTCTGTTGAGAGACTCGCCAGGGCTGCATTCATGCATCATGGCGACCAATGAGACACGGTGCATTAATGCAATATAGGGCCCTTTAAGGGTAGAGATACAGGGACAAGTGTTGATAAAGGTTTACTCATGTCGGACATGGAGTGAAAAGCACATATTGACTATAGTTTTTCATGGTGTCGTGTAAAATGACGTGGGGATGACGGGGTAGCTGCTTGATCTCAGTTATATAAGCCTGCTACAGTCAGCTGCCTGTTATACTACTCGTCTATCATACTGGGTCTATGGGGTGTAAGCTTATTAACACTGCATGGACTGATATACATGTATATGCCTGTAAGAGTCACCCATGTGCATAAGTGCAGTATGTCAATGTTATGATGCATTTTAATATGCAACATTGACATTGGGATGCGTTATTTGCGGAGAGGCCACAAAAAGATGAAAGCAGGAAGATCATGGAACCTTCTCCCTGGAAATGAACATACTTCAAACTGGAAATCTCCCCACAAAAGCTAGGAATTCCCGGCAAGTCAGGAAAAGTTGCATCTCGGTATTTGCATCTTTTTCAGTCTAAATATAGCAAAAATTGGAGGAGGGGTGCGACCAATGTGATTTCATTTTGGCAATTGTGTAGGAACCTCGATCAGACTAGGTCACATATAGTCCAAGGGCATTGCCATTTGGTCAGATACAGCCTCTAGATGTAGAGTTTTGCACGCAGGGTATAGGACGTGACTTTGTGACGTCCATATTCACCGATCAATAAAAACACAGCCAGGTATTTACATACTCTATAGTGGCGGTCGCAGAGACATGCTGCTGGTAGCAGTGGTAAGTAAAAAGTCGAACTAAAAAGTGACTATTGCTCCATATATAGGCTGATTTTAGAGCAAACCATCATTTCAGAGCATATCCCTTTGACCCTCTATTTAAAGCAAGATATCTGAGAGCATCAATTCATTCTAATAGCAAACGAAAAGAGAAAAAGGAAAGACAAATAAATGTATGTTTCATGTTACCCGGTCCTACCTAGAAAAAGAGGCCCGACCAGTCATCTACGAGTCAAAAGTGGTGGGTCAATATCTGGGGCTTTTTGCAGTCAGGGCAGGGTGACCTAGCTATTACAAGGTCATTATTGGGAAAGGATGGAGGCCAGAATAGTGTGACCTATATTACAAGGTCATTATTGGGAAAGGATGGAGGCCAGAATAGAGTGACCTATATCACAAGGTCATTATTGGGAAAGGATGGAGGCCAGAGTAGTGTGACCTATATTACAAGGTCATTAATATTTTTGGCCCAGAGCAGAATGACATATCTCAAGGTCATTTATCAATAACTTTGTTTGATGATAAAATAAATAAGGGTCTTGACCCTACTAAGGTTATGTACACACCACCATCAGCAGCGGAGTATGAGTCATTGTTACATCCAATCTCAGTACCCATTGATGACATCACTAAACTGGTAAATGACATTATGTAAATAAGCCGTCAGGTTTGCAGCATATTCGCAGCTCAGTACTCAAAGACGCCTTGGGTTGTATGAAGCCCCAGCTTACTCACCTTTTCAACACCTCTTTTAAAAATGGAAGTTTTCCCAAGTCATGGGCCAGGGCGGTCATCACACCCGTCCCTAAGAAAGGTGACCCAAATAAGGTCACCAATCCTAGACCCATTAGCATACTTCCACTAGTTGGGAAACTACAAGAAAAGATTGTCCATGGGTATCTCCTTACCTTCCTAGAAAAAACAAACTTATTAGTAAGCATCAACATGGTTACGGGAATGGTTTTAGCACAGGGGAAGCCGTTTTTGACCTGACGGACGACCTCTTTAGTGCCAGGGATCAAGGCCATACAGCAGTTGCTACATTCATCGATATGAGAAATGCTTTATATAGCATACACCACGGTCTTATTTACAGAAACTGAGTAAGCTTGGACCTCATAAATCACTCTTAGATTGGCTGGAAAGCTATTTAGCTAATGGGTATCAAGCTACAAAAGCTGACAATAATGTCTCTGCCTCTATTCCAGTATCTTTTAGAGCACCACAAGGATCAGTGTTGGGTCCTTTGCTATTTATTTATTACATTAATGACCTAATTGACTCTGTAAGGTTCGGTAAGCCTGCTATGTACGCAGAAGATATTGTGCTTCACTCATTGCACCCTAATCCCAGAATGGCCGTGCAAAACATGCAAGTCGATCTCAACAGTGTTGGCCAATGGTGTGACAAGGATAGCATGACCATAAATGAAGATAAAACTCAGACTATGTGGTTCACCTCAGCACAAGCTAGAAGGACCTTGCCAGACTTAGCATTGGCTATCATTGGGAAAATGCTCACAGAGGTTAATCACTACTCCTACTTGGGTGTAGAATTAGACTCTGATCTAGCACTCACAGGGGCGTAGGAAAAGGGGGGGGCAGGGGGGCCTGGGCCCCCCCCCCCCAATCATGAAGGAGGTGGGGCCTGAATATGTCTGGGCCCCCCCAATATTTTCCAAGAACTCATAAGCACAATGGAAAAGAAGCTAAAACTTTACATCTCAAATTAGATTATTATGGTGATGTCATAGGGAGAATGGGAAAGTCAGATCCAAAATTTTCCAAAAATTACTTTTCTATATGAATGCTAAATACTCATATATATAGACGCCATCACGCATCAGCCGACAATTCAAGGTGGTCGCGATGGTGCCCTCGCCAGGCCCCCCCAATGAAGATTTGCTTCCTACGCCTCTGACTCACTAGATATGTATCTGATACTGTGCCCAAAGTCTCTAATAGAATTTTTAAACTAGCTAAACTGAGATACTTTATTACAGAAAGAGCGGCTATTGCAATATATAAACAGATAATCTTACCATTGCTAGACTATTGTAGCTTTTTAGCTGACTCAGCAAGGCGCAACCCTGCTGCAAAGTAGCAAGTGCTTCAAAACCAAGCGCTCAGGATATGTTTAAAAGTTAGAGTTAGAGATGAAACTAATTTGCATTGTAGAACAGGAACCGCAATGCTACACAAAAGGAGGGATGAACTTCTTACCTCCATGATGTCAAGGAAATCGAAAAAAAGTTAATCCCATATACTAAACAGGGTAGATTCGCATTCCAATGTAAAATGTACTTTTCATGTAAGAAGACCTCGAACAAATATGTATAGAAAACCCCTGTACTACAGAGGTGTTCAACTTTGGAACAAACTCCCCCCAGAAATACAAAGGCTTGAATGTAAGGAAACTTTTAAAAGAAAGATAAAAAAAAACAAAAAAACAACAACTCTATGACACTAACATGAAGGGTAAGAGAAAGGTGTACTACCTTCAGATTAATCAAAGAGGTCAACAAGGTGACATTGTATAATGTATTGGGTCTACTCAGTGAGAAGACCATATATATCACTCCTCCATGTTTCATAAGAACTCAATCTCTCCGCCAGCACTGTGACTTTTCTAGCATACATTGTTTTGTAAAAGTTCATTACCCACACATAAAGTGCTTATAGACCTGAAGGCCCCGTATACACATACACTTAATTGTTCGATAACAGAACACAAGGCTAAGAGTAATAACTTGGACAACCAGTTTTATGTTTCTTAACTCACTTTATTGTACGTACCTTTATTATAATGTCATTGCTTTTCACTGTGATATCCATTGTTGTATATAGTTGACATATCAAGTATATTTGTAATCGAAAATCATCTATGAAATTATGAATAAACAAAAAAAAGTTTGACATACCAGTACTTAAATTTGATTTAGTAAGGCTTATAGACAATAATTGCACCCAGAGCAGTAGAAAGCGGCATGATCTGTTACCGTTCAAGGTCATTGAGAGGACAAAATTGTGACCAGGGCAAGGTTGTTAAAGCGATAAAATGGCGACTGAGGCAGAATGATTCTTTACATTATAGGCCGGGGTTATATGCCTAACTACAGATAGGCCCATAGCATGGTTGGTCTAGTGCCGAGGCACACACACGCCATGAGGTCAGAAAATAACCCCACCACCTCAGACTTAAACATAGTCAGTGCTCTCTGGGGGATGTTTTATGTTCACTGCCCAATCTAGCCCTGTCGGCGCCCACTTTACCTGCAGTAAAGTACTGTAATAGTTGTGGGAGGTTATTTGGGCAGGGGGTGGAAGGGGTGTGGTCGGCAATGCAGGCATATAAGGATAGTTCAAATATGGTTGGTTTATGACACCTCCTTGATATCTGCTACTGTGTTGCTGTACAATGCTGATTCTTCTGGACGACTATTAAGGCCCAAAACATGAAAAACAGCCCCCCCCCGCACTAGACATATCGTGACCCCGTGAAAACCTGCTCAATCTGCTGAAAGAGGATCAGTGCTCAATACTCAAACTGCTTAATGATGTATTAATATTTAAGTGTTATAATGGTCGCCATGACACATAGATGCAGCCCTGGCGAGTGACTCGAAAGGGCTATACATCCATGCATCACACTGACCCTACGGGGTATTTGTATTTTGAAAAGTGTTGGAATGATGCTCCAATGGGGCCCTTGTTGGGGGCCCCCAATGTCCCATGTCGATTTTAAGAAATGGTCATGTCCCTATGTCGATTTTTAGAAATAGCCATGTCCCCATGTCGATTTTAAGAAATGGTCATGTTCCCATGTCGATTTTAAGAAATGGTGATGTCTCGATGTCGGTTTCAAGAAATTGCCCATGTCCCATGTCACTAAGCTTAAAAAGGCCCATGTTGCCATGTCGATTTTAGGGGTCTAGGGCCATGCAAGGGTGTTATAATTATCTTGGTACTAGTTATTATAACGGTATATATTTATGTGTAGCGGTTCTGCTACTTAGGTGTGTGGTACTCTGGGCCTGCATAGTCTCATCTAGATCACCTGACCCCCCAGGTAGCCACCACACACACACACACACACACACACACACACACACACACACACACACACACACACACACACACACACAAGGAGGCCACCATATTGTTTGGTTGGTGCCCAATTTTTTTCTGGGGTTTCTCTGGGAATTTCCCTGGACGATTGGAGTACCATGCCACCAAAAGGCTCCCCCAGGAACTGTAGGACATGTGGGTACAAACATGTGCCCCCCTACAGGCAAGAAGTGTAGTTTTAACCCAACTAACCTGTCCATGAGCCAGCAGGCACTCTTACAGAAAGTCACCACCCCACCTGGGCAGGGTGACACTGACTCAGGTTCAGAGCAGGAGGAGGAATCTGACTTTCAGACCCTCCAGGGCTGCCTGGAGTCCCAACAGCAACAGCTTACAGGCCTGGCCAATGAGTTCTCAGCCACGAAAGACACTGTAACTGACCTGCAAGGAGGAGTATCCAAGATACTGGGCATAGTCAGCACAGACAGCATGTCTAGGGCCATGCAAATGCTCAATAAAAACCCGGTGCTTAAAAGTGTCAGTATGGTCCACTCAATCATACTTTACCATCTCAGACCAAAGCCCACACATGAATCTTTTAACTTAGTCAAAACCCCTAACTTATGTTGAGACTTGAAACAGGTTTTGAATTAGGTCTGTATATATATATATATATATATATATATATATATATATATATATATATATATATATATATATATATATATATATGTGGTCAATTCTCACTGCTATATTGTTTATACATTTACATTGCTACTAACATTATCATACTATGGGTACCCACTTTTGCCCATGTAGTGATCTAATCTATGTCAATAACAGGGTAAAATGTGGATATTTCAAAGGTTTTCAACTAAACAAATATAAGTAAAACACATTAGGTGATTTATTTGAGGTACAATGAGGTCCATAATAACACCTTTCATATGGACTATTGTAGAATTGAAAAACGAAAATTTTGACACCATCAGAGCTCATTTTCAATAATTTTCTTGTTATTTATAAGGAAAAATGTAGTTGTGTAACATTTGCATCACCGTACGTAGGTACACTAGAATGAGTATAATGTCAAGGAGAAAATCCTCTTGGGATATATAGATGTCTCAGTTTTTATGGCTCAATGGGGGGCAATATAATATTAATATAAAATATTTCTAACATGCATATGTCAATGACCTATAAGACTGACAAGCATGCGGTGTACCCCTTAGTATCACCATACGTAGGTACATTGAATCATTGATTAAAGGAGAGCAATTAATATTTAGTAAAAATCCCTGAAATGGTCCAATATTCGCCCCAAAAACCTGGGTTTCTATATGAATGTATAGGGCCCTGGAACTTCAAAATCCCTGAAATCAGGGGATTCCCTGAAGACTTTCATCCCTGATATACACACATATATATTATATATATGTATGTATGTATGTATGTATGTATATATATATATATATATATATATATATATATATATATATATATATATATATATATATATACAAATTTGTTTGTAGATGCTTAAAATGGGAGCCCTTATATATTCCATTCTACCAATAAATGAAAGTCTTAGCAAAACGGACAAAGTAAAGTGCTAACATTTTACTATATAAGGGTTAGTTATAATATATATATATATATATATATATATATATATATATATATATATATATATATATATATATATATATATATATATAGTTACTAGAGATCCAGGTATATTTACCCACCGTTTTTGCCAGGCATCAGTAAACGGATAGGAAAAAAAGAAAGAAAAATGTCCATTTATACCTCACTCAAAATATCCCAATGGAGGAAAGAAAAAAAAAGGAACATGGAAACCCCACTGTTTGGACTATATATAATGCAAGAATGTTGAGAAATGTCTGCATATGGCAGGTAAAAGACTGGAGCTTTGTTGTTTATATGTATACATTTTTCTTCAAAATCATATATTTTGCTCAAATTGTCCAATACCTTGGCCAACGGCAAAGATGGATATAGGTGCGGAATCTTGCTGACTCCTACAAAAAGTTAAATGTGTTGGCCCTCATGATGCATTGACAAAAACAAAATATATTATATATAGGAAAGGAAATAACCCGCAGGCTAAAAACAACAGCATTAGCATTCTTCAGAATAAAAAGGGAAAACAATAAGATCAACTGAATTTTAGGTAGAACTAAAAGGAATAAACAATAATGCAATATTCTCTATGGTCCTAATATATACATCATTTGTACTTGGCTTTACTATTTTCCTTTCAATTCAGGGCCAATTATCCCTTTTTTCTCTCGATATGATACAAGGGCATTTATATATAAATGTATGACACTGACCTATATCCATTCCTCGTATTATACATACCAGGAATGGATATAGGTCAGTGTCATTCACCAAAACCAAGAGGGTGACATGGGCAATTAATTATGGAAATAAAAATCGACAGGGAACATGGAGACCCCCCCCCCCATCTACTGACGTATGGCAGGTCAATGCACAAGTACTTCCTAGGGTATAGAAACAGAACTGATATAAGTCAGCCTATGACCAACCTGTGAGCTAGTCACTAGCCTAGTGTTTTGACACTTTGTTTCAGAGAGAAGACTTTACCCTACCCCCCCCCCCTACCCTTTCCACTGTTGGCAGACTAAATATAGAGTCATTACATGCACTGCGATCTCACTGATGGCCAACTAAAAGCCTCCTGTCCGGTCATGGCCAGCTTTTCTCCTTCAATATCGATCTCCTGAAAGGGAGGGCGGGAAGCATATTTGGGTCTAATTAGAGTGATAGAGTGCCTCAGAGCGTCCCAGCAGTCAATAGGGCGACGGAAGTGACGTCAGCGTTGCCACTGTCCAATCGCCGGCCTCTTGGCATGTCTATACATATATGTATGACGTTGTGGGTGACGTTACGGCAACGGACGCACGTCGCGCCGCGGGGTAGGATGTGCGGTTACTATGTGTTACTATGGGTCAGGGCTGGATTTCTTCTTGGATGCAAGGTATTTCTTCCTGGCCAGTGGAAGAAACCTGGAAGAAACCTATTTTGTCCGGTTTCTTTCAGGTTTCTACTGGAAGACATGGAAGAAACTGGAAGACTCTCAGAACAGTATGTAAGCCATGACTTTTACTAAATTTACCTGCAATGGTGAAGAGACAGACTGATGAGGATCTATGAAAGCAAGACCTGACATAAGAATACTAGTTTTCTTGCAACTGTAACTCAAGGATGAAATGCAGCAGAGCTGCAGTGCCATCTTTCATTATGATTTATATGATCATTTTCCGGGTGACGGATCACGCCACGCCATCAGCCAATCAAAGAAAGGGACACGGGTTCAATGCGTCCAAAGACGGTGACTGTGGGGTTTCAGTGCATCCCTAGACTTGCATAGTCCTTACAATTATTCTATTTTTACCAAAGCTTACGCTTAGGTGCATACGGTCATAGGATTACTATTGGCAATAAAAAATACTTTTTGGAGACCTACAAAAGCAAACGCTACTCTAAATCACATATTTTGTACAACCTTCACAAGCATATAAATATCTTACCACCAAATAGCTATTGAATTCAGTCCTCCCTTATAACAGGTGTAAAGTCAGTTTAAGTCACTCTATCTTCATCATGGCTTTGTGTCTTGAATAAAAAGGGCACAGTTGAAGTTAGTTTCAACATTTCGAGTTATATTCTAATTATTTAGAGACAATTTTCCAGTTTATTTCATTTCTTCCACTTTGAGATGGACAAAACATATTTCTTACGGACGTTTTTTTCCATGGTTTTTACCATTTTTTCCGCCCTCTGGAAGAAACCTCCCAACCCTGCTATGGGTTTTACGATACACGTGGTCCCCTGGGGGTCAAGATGGGTTATAAGATGGTGGGGGAGGGGGTTCCCGTGTCATCTGTTGATTTAAAGAGTAGGCCATTTCATTTCGCACTGACTTTAGGGTTTCTCCTGACCCTGTCACTAAGCCCATGTCACCGGTCGATTTTGAAAAAAGGTCTTACCACATGTCACTGAACGTTCACATCCCCCTGCCACTTTCACTTTAAGAAAAGACTGTTCTACTGCAAAACAAAGTCTTATAGGTCTAATGAAAACATAATGTACTTTGCAGAGGAACATATCAAGAGTTGTATTCGGCATTTATGGCTACTCATTTATCTGAAATGTCAGGTAGTTGGGCACTCCAAATGAATTAATATAGGGGCGTAGACTAAACTAGAAGTCAATGTATTTATTTTTGTATTTCTTTCGATTTTATTTGGCACTATATGATAATATCATCTCATCTTACCCTGTCGGAGCCAATGGTATTATGCGGCCTAACTGCCTTGAATATGAAATCGCTTTTCTTCCACTTCCAGCATGTTAGATTTACTCAAAAAGTTTAGGGTTGATTTTTTAGCCTCTCTGCTCCCCTACCCTGAACCTGAACCTGTCACTGTTTATACTATGTTTATCACATTTCAGAACGATTTTGGGTGCTTTTACCACAGGATAGAGGCACTATGTTGACACTTGAATATTGACTGTGGTCTTTTTCAATAGGGCTCAGTACTGAGGCCTAGTGGGTCTGCCATTGCTTGATCCGGCACTGGGCCAGATAAGCACTGATAACAACCAGCATGATGGGTACCAGGTATTACATAATGTACCTAAAAATGCTGCAGTGAATACAGGGACTTATCTGATTGATCAATTATGCAACCTGAGTAAACCCTATACTATTCTTATATGTGACAGCAGCCCAGGTTTAGCTTTGAAAGTGGTTCATACAGGAGGAGCTCAGCATGGGACTAGAACCAGCGATCTTCTGATCCAAAGTACTTCATGCTATCCATTAGGCCACGGGGCTGGACAATGGTGTTGGGTTAGATGAGTCTTATGCCTGGGACCCTATGGATACTATATATGTTTGTATGTCAGTGAATGCAGAATGCATTCTAATTAGAGAATAGACAACGATCTTCTTCACATCGAGACTGTCTGTTGTCCTATAATGCACAAATGCATCTGAGGCAGTCAAGATGTGAAGAAGGAGTTGTCTATTGTCTTTATAAAACATTGTACATTTCATTCCAAGTAATCAAGTACACAATCAAGGTATTTTTAGACCAATTAATGATACTTGACTGGTTTACAGCTATGGTGACCTTGCTCAGGCGTGTACTCCTATAATGCACTCAAGGTCACTTCTATCATGCAGCAGAGCACTGCCAGCTGTTTTATAATGCATCCTAATGATGCAGACCATGGGATAAATGCAATGCGTGATGATTATGGATGCCCTCATTGACTTTAGGGCCAGATATAAGCACTCAGCTTCACCTAGTGCTTTTATCTGGCTCAAAGGCAACTTGTGCATCCATAATCATCATATATTACATTAAAATGGGTCTAGGCACTAAGAATCGATAGGGTGACATAGTTTTTTTTCTTAAAATTGACATGTGACATGGAGCTTATCAGTGACGGATTAAGAGGGGGGCATGGTGGCACGCGCCCCCTCCTTTTTGCCAGTACTTAACTGCATATTTTAACTCCAAAATTTGATCAAAATTAGGGGATGCGCCCGCTCCTTTTCGGCCGCCCCCTCCTTTTCAGAATCCTGGATCCACCACTGACTTATAGTGACAAGGACATGGAAAAAGAGAAATTTAGCATACCTGTAACATGACCTCCCCCCCAAAAAAAATCTATCACTATAAATAACTTAGTCCTATATACCAATATGCCTACTGATATACATGTATCAATAACATGATAAATCACCCCACATGGAGATGCCCACCCTGCTATCTAGACTACCTAACACACCTACCCTGTTCTAAATACAACTAGCCTCTAGTCTACCCCTAGTGAGACGCTGAGGAGGCTGAGTGGAGGGAAATGACCAGTGAGATTGCGGCCTGCATTTACCGCGGGTCGCTGCATAACGTCGCTAGGGGGCAGGTCGGTGACAAGAGATGTGTCCCCTGGTGGGAGGAAGCTGAGGTAATGGAACGCCGGCCATGTTTAACCAGGCAAGGACTTGATAACCATTTAATGCCTACATGCTTTAATAAGCATTTAAGGGTCACATAATACTTTAGCTCTTCAAGGGCCACTTGGTGCTTTAACACTTTAGCTGCTTAAAGCTATCGTGGGCCACAAGATACTTAACCATTTAAGAAAAACATGGTGATTCAACCCTTTAAAGGGGCCCTGGCATGGTAATGCATGCCCACATTAAAAAGTCACGTGATCACCCCTTGACCAATCAGGGTGTCGCGATTTTTCCGCTGGTTCCCGCGATTTTATGATCACTGTTTGAATCGGTACCCATGTTGTCAATTTTCCATGCCAGCCCCCCTTTAAGAACAACGGAGTGAATTAGCCCTATCAGACATACATGATATTTGAATGTGTTATGAACTTTGTATATTTTTGTGAGGCTGTACAGTAGTGGTGCATCATGAGGACAAAGGGCTGGCCTGATGCATTAAAGCACTTCGCAGCTCTTTAAAGGACTGATGCACTGTGCTCTTTGGTCCTCATGATGTATGAATGCAACCTTGGTGAGACGTGCCTCATGCCAATCATGACCACCCATTGACCAATCAGGTCGTCTCAAATTTTGCGCTGGGTTGTGCACGACCTTTTGGCAGGTACTCATGTTGATATATTTGCCGTGCTAGCCCCCATTCAAAGGTTTAATGCACTTTGGTTAAACAACAGAAATCCTAAAGGCCTCTCCAACAGTGTCCATTGTTGAAGTTGGTATCTGGCCGATAAGAGCTGTCACATTGGGTACCAGTTGTACCCTAACAATTCCGCTGTGAATGTACGGAATTATCTCATTGACTGAAAATACATCCCGCTACGGTGCCTGGGAAGCCTGGAAGATGGTGGGGTGAGGTTGCGGTGTGGATGGTGGGGGGGGGGGGCTAAAACCCTTCCCCCTGGGTAACATGGTAAAGAGCTTTAAGTGATCCAATACACAGATTACTTTTGACATCCCATGTCCCGCCGTATGTGGTGGTTTGAACAGAGGAAAAGGTAGAGGTCTATATGTGTAAGATACTGGTGTGTTGAGCAATCTAGACGAATTGTTTCAGATTTAATATTCACAGTTGCAATTGTCAATGAAATACAGGGCTATCATGTCTATCATGTTTACCCATTGAGAAGGTCATGATTGCAATATCGTAGGTGTAATACCTCTCGGAGTTAAAACTTTGTCATTATGATGCATCAATTCAGTGCTATGTGCCAACCCCTCCCAAGTCACGTGCATCATAATACATGCACTGTTACAAAGAACTGTTGAATCTACTAGGGTCTTTCAACGGTGAACCACTGTTATTATTTAGCAGGGGGGCATTGCAGTTTTTATAAGAATCCCCAGGTGACAGTGTGGTGGTACAAGGAATCTCTGTGAAAATAATGACATCTCTGTGAAATATAACAATGGATCTGTGGTAACTTTGGGACGAAGTATCCTTCATTATTTTGACAACATTTCTTTTTACAGTGTGGGTAGACATTTCGTTTTATTTACATGAGAAAGGCAATATTCATTCTCATGATATTTGTAACATCAATACTTGATTGATAGTTAAAAATTCGTTTGGGATTTTTGTCCCAATACTGTGCCCCTTCCCCTTTCAAAATCCTGAATCCACCATTCCCTTTTCCCCATAGAAATATACATTTTACATGTACATTTAGTGCTGGGTCAGAATGTGTCATGAAACTAAAATGCTCTTGCCATTCACCAAACGCCATCCCCCAGATCTAATACTTCAAGTGGGGTTACCAGTAGTCAAGTCATATTCAAATACTGTGATTAAGGTATATATTGGTGGTGGCACGGAGGGTTGAGTCAGTCTTGACTCGACACTGATAGTAGTGCCGGAATCAAGGTTTTTAAAACGCTATGTGAGGTCGGAGTAGCCCTTCAAGTGCCGCACGATGTCTCCAGGCTCAGCGCCATGTGTTGTCATGATGCACAAATGCATCATGCCGGGTGCACCAACCCCATATATTTGGCATGATACATGAATGCAGCATTGTTGAGTTACTTGTCAGTCCAGCTTTATCATGTCGACCAAAGAGGCAGCTGACCTTGACTGAATATCAGTCCCAAGAAGACAGATACCGATAAACTATACAGTTTTCCTGCAACAGGTTGATACTATTTGGCCAGTGGGTGAGAATGTATTGGTATGCAAGAGTCCTGGCAGTTGGCATGGGTGGGGGGGGGGGATCAGACTATTCCTTTAAGGACAGCATATATACTGCTTCAAAGCACGATGCTTTTTTTCTGTAATCACAGTACATAAATATGGCGCTGACAAGTAAATAGCAGATGCTGTACCCGTGCATCATGACAGTTCTATTGGTTCTATGCACTCTCAAAGGGCGCTGTACGATGCAATAAAACAGGCAGGGCCATTATTTGGTGCAGAAGGGGATGTGGAGAAACCACTTGAACCATCGGCGTTCACATGCTGATGCCTTTATATGGCTCTATAGGCTTTGTCCTTAAAAAAGTTTCAATTATATTTAGCCCCCCCCTCCCCCATGATTGGAGCTGAGACCCAGCTCCCTATCCCTACCCCTTTTCCAACATCCCCAGACGGGAGGAATTGAGATATAGCATGCAGACCCTGGAGGGTTAAGGTGCTGTAGGTTGGCTGGACCCCGTCAGAGATAGCGGCGTCCTAGAACTACCAGGAGGGTTTCGCCGGTAACATTCCTGATTGGTGTGGATCCTTGTAAAAGCAGCAGCCTCTAGTCAGTGACATATGGGGTATGTAGGCGTGCCCCAGACTCTGACATGACATGATATAGCCAGTTAGCAGGATAAATTGTCAACCAATGAAAGCATTTCTTATATTCACTGCGGAATCCTGAGGGGCCAACTGGTACTCATCTGATAGATCTTATCAATGATAACACGCCGGCAACCAGTCCCAGCAATGGCTGCGCCCATTGGATATCCTGTAATTTCGGTATAGACATGTAAGAGTCCTATGTTTAGTTATTGCATTATTTCATTGTGCCGGTTAAGCTAAATTGCAACCAACTGATCATTGTGACCGATGTACATTGTATACTGGTCTGACGGTTTTCACATAGAAAACCCTCTGATCAGCGTCCGTTTTTGGAAGACCAGATCAATATAGCATAGCCCCTTTACGTAGGGTCTAGAATGATACTGGCACTGGGAAAGGCTGCTAAACACTGACCTTATTAAGGTCGATGTGGAAAAGATCATTGACTTTGTCTGTGAACAACCTGTAAAGTGGACCTCGGTTAGACTTTTAACTATAAGTTAGGAGTCTAACTATAAATTTTCTAGACCGTGCCTGCGCCCCCCCCCCCGGATCCGCCCCTGGACTTAGTGAATTGGTCCACCGGTGTTCCTCTATACCCTCACATTACTCGGAGTGAGGACATAACAATATGAGATATAAACTCAGAACAGGTAACGCTACCAAACCTTTATATATATTTTTTTTTAGGTTTATTGAAATTTTACAGGCCCTTTAGATTAAGTTAGCTTTTGTTTGTGTGTGTTGGGGGGGGGGGTGAATGAAAACAACGGAAAACCTGAGGATCCTGTATATCGATATCTAGTTTATGATAGGACCAAAAAGGTGAAGGTTAGGTAGCGTTATACCTGAATGCAATAGTCACTGGGCACGACTCAGTTAAGGACTGAGTCGCTGGGACTGGCATACCTAAAACTTTCAGGTGCTCTAAAAACGGCAAGTTTCTAAGAATAACATTTGACAGAAATAAATCCCCAACAATCAGCTTATGGTATTGACAAGAGTACCATCTTAGTTTTGCTGTCTGTGAGTGGGAAGAGCGTCTTTTGTTGGAAACTTTTAGCTTGCACCCTTTTCCACGATTTGGCACATGCCATGTGGGTTGCAACGGGTAGCTATCAGCAGGTGCATTTTTACCTAACCGTAACCCTAACCCTAACCGTCAGGTAAGAGTCAGCGCCCGCCGGACAAGAATGCAACAGATTTGTTTTCGACAATACCCTAATTATGACCCATAATTATGACAAAATTAATAAGATTATAATTATTAATCGTTAATAACAGGGTAGTAGGGGATGGAAATGCAGTCAGACTTTGTTGTCCCCCATGTTTATCGATCCATGAGCTTTATACTGTGATATGTTACAAGGGTTTAGCTTTCAGATTAACTTTATTGATCGCCTGTGTCAAACCTTCATTCCCATATGCTACTCTCAATACACATTAGCATGGGGTCAAGCCATAGCCTTGCATTGCCAGTCACTACCTTCTACCCCTCCGTCCCCTACCATCGCGGTCTGTATACATAAATAACCTCTTGAGGGGGGGGGGGGGACTCACCATCTTTTCTAAAGTTTCCATGCGAGAACAAACCCTTAGGTTTGACGTCAAGGAGACAAAAAATCGAAAAATTGGGACACTTTACACGAAAAAGGCTGATTACCACACAGTAATCGTGGGTGGACTTGTACATCCCTTAACCCCAGGAAGTGACATAAATTTTACTAGGGTCGTATTGTCATACAATATGCCAGAAAATGTGTACCCATTTTAATCTGGAACTTTACCCCTTTTCCTCAGAATGCCTTAAAGAGAAACCTTTAGCCAGTGGCCCCCGGCCCCGCCCCCGGCAATGGCCGTTCTACTAGGTGAATGCCATACAGGGCCCCAAAAACTAACCCCCCTGTAACCCTAGTGCCCAAATCACTTTGGGTGAGTGCCCCCCTCCCCCGGGCTGTAACCCTATGGTTACATAAGCACATGCGCATACATGACGTCTGTTATTTGATGGCGATGATATAACAGCCTGTTGCTGAACACCTATGATCTGGTTAGAGGAGAATTACTACTATGTGAATAAGGTTAAAGCCTTGAACAATTCAATAGTTACATAGGGGTTGTTGACTACCAGACATATATACTAGTGTGTAGGACGAGGCGTGCAAAGGTTGCTAGCGCTATTGATTTTTTTTTTCTTTTTTTCGAGTAGCCTCTTTAGGTGAAAGACAAAAAAATAAAAACAATACCATACATATATGATATATTCCGGAAACAAGGGGGGGGGGTGTCAACTGGTGTGATTGCCTCTATAATTACAATGCCATTCTCACCATGCAAATGTGACAAGCTGGGGATGCTCCTAACCAGGTAGATCCTATGGCATTGTATATATACAAGCAAACACACACTCTTTCTCGTCAGTCCCTGTGGCGCAATGCATAGGGAGCTGGTCTTCCTGTTAACCATGGATAACAGCACTGGGTGCCTGTTATCCATGGATAACAGCACACCTTACAAAGGTCATGATGCATGCATCATGACATGCAATATCGACAGGTATCAGATTGGGAATATCCAGAAAAAGCACCCAAAGTCACAGAAATCGTGTAATAAAAGGTGCATGAATGCCATCATGAATTAATGAATGCCAGGGTCGCCAACTCTCACGCAATTGCCCGTAATGTTTACAGCGCCAATTTCTCTATTGGAGTGTGTGCCAATGCGGGAGAGATGGCAACCCTGGTCAATGCAGACCTGGTGAGTTACTGGTGGGGAGGGGGGGCGGAACTAAAGTTTTTAGTGAACAAAAAAAAAACACCCCTAAATTTACATAGCTCACCGCCCCCCTCCCCCACATTTTCGGCTGCTCCTGCACTGCTGATGCAGCATGGTGGAGGGAAAGCTTCAGAGCACAATTGGCCGGTATTGGAGAGGAGTATAGCACGGGTAACATTGTGTAAGCCTACACATGCCCCAAGCCCTTTACTATCATATCGATCAGACAGCTTGGACTCTCACTTACCCAATGTGTCACAATTCAACCTTAAATGCAATAAATCAATGGTAAAAACATCCAGTGTGGAGATTCTATACCCCTGGTGTATGAGGTGCTAAATATAGACATAAATGTCAACACAGTGCAAGTCATATCAACAGAGGGTGACTTGTCTGGGGAAGGTGTATATATATATATATATATATATATATATATATATATATATATATATATATATATATATATATATATGTGTGTGTGTGTGTGTGTGTGTGTGTGTGTGTGTATGTGTGTGTGTATGTGTGTGCTGCACATGTATAGACCCTTACACAATAGGGCCTAAATCAGAGGCGTAGGAAGCAATTCTTCATTGAGGGGGCCCAGCGATGTCCCCATCGCGACCACCTTGAATTGTTGGCTCAAGCGCGATGACACCTATACGTCTGTATATAGAATTTGTGTAGAAAAGTAATTTTGGATCTGATTTTAGGCTCAGGCCCCCATTTCCCTATCCCATCACCATATTAATCTAATTTGAGATGCAAAGTTTAAGCTTCTTTTCCATTTTGTTATGAGTTTTTGACAATTTTTTGGGGGGCCCAGACATACTCAGGCCCCATCTCCTTGATGATTGGTGGGGCTCAGGCCCCCCTGTCCCCCCCCCTTTTCCTACGCCCCTGTAAATTTAGACTTATTTTCTTCGTTTCCTTCAAAACGAAAAACAGAAGAGGAATAGGTAAGAAAACTCTCACTATCTATATTGACCTTAAAGGGATAACTTGGAGAAACATGGCAGATGTCTCATGTTTAAATTGTAATATCACAGGGACGACTGGATGTCCTTATTGCTCTCTCCATCCCCGTCCTCCCACATTTTGGTATAAATCCATGTCAGTACATAGGGATCAAGTTGGACATACAGGTTTCAGATTGACACACCAATTACCCAGTGGTCAGCGGAAGTGGAGATGTTGTGGTGCGCCTGCGCGCTAGGACAGTGCGTCCGTCAGGGCGTTATATCAGTCCAATCAAAAACGACCATGTAATATTCATGGTGGTTTCGATCCACGGCTTACCTTAACGGCCCGGATGCAACAGTGTCTGTGTCTGTTTGAGAAGGATGGTGGAGGGGGGGGGGTGTAGATGTGGAGGGGGCTCTTTGAAGGAGAGAGAATTAGACCGAACAAATATAGAAAAAAAAACAACAACTGTGTTTCAGGTGACATGCTGGAATAAATAGATGATAGGGTATTATGTCAGATTGCCAAAATAAGAAGGGCCTCACAGCAGCGACTCGCAGATGACGAAAATCAACTAAAATGTCATTCAAAATATGCATTTTCTTCCTAATTGAAGGGAAAATCCTGGGGACGCCCTGTTTTCCTAGATAGTGGATGATTGACACTCCTGCGTTTCTAGATTTTTGTCTCTGTCGTCATTTTCTGACGGCCTTGACATTTTTTAAGTGCCTGTGTCAACCCTGGCAATTTTTATCCAATAATGTAACTGATCCAACGCCAGTCATAGGCCCAAAGGCTAAAGTGCATAACGGCAACCAATCTGGCCCCAGCTCGACCACTAGTGTGAGTCGTCTCTGGCACCTAGCGTTTGTGGGTTTTTTTCTGCTGGTTGCTGTAGTGCTTATTTGTAGGCAGGTACCTCACGTAGTAATCTTCCCCAGAAAATGGGGACCATCATCCCCATACACAGAGAGGTATACCCTAGAATCCTGACCAGGCGAGACTCAACGGCAACAGGTTTGGGACTCGACATGGGAGACTGGGGGTGGTTGCGTGGGTGTGGGAGAAGGGGTGATCGCTGGGGTGATTGTGGCTGACGCCCACACGTTCTGGTCTGGGATCCTAGCTTTCCGATATTTCCTGGGGGACGTTACGTCACACGACCCAATAACTTCAAGGACGTGATGGACGCAAGGAGTAATTTACTAATTTACACTACTGGGACCTAACCCTTTATTTCCAATATGGCGGCTCAGGGCCACATGATGCCATGATGCAGCAATGCAGTGTTGATGCGTTGGTGCATCATGCCACCCTTTGGGAGTGTATCAATCCAGTAGAACCAGCATGATACAGATAAATATCGGCATTGAGCACTGAATTCATACATCATGATGATGAATGGGCGAAATGCATCATAGCACGAGCATTTTTGGCCCTTAAAAGGTTAAGGAATAATATTTAAAGACCTTTCAGAATCCTTTGATAACGTGGGTCCCATCGGATTATTTTTCTTTCTCTTTTTTTCTGTCCATGGGGATTTTGGAGAGAAGGGGTGCATGCCCTCTTCCTCCACCACAATTTACCATGATAATGTAGCAATATAGAGAGGGCACAGCAAATTTATGTCTTAGGCCTCTGACACGTGGCTGTTAAGGGGTTAACAATACAGACTGAGGGAGTGTACTCATATATTGGGTAGGTGTGTACATAATCGTTGTGTAATAAGACATTTTGTTAATAAACAGATTCAATACATAGAGTTCCATATCACACATGCACATAGATCCATAAAGAAAGCGACTTCACACACCCCTCCCGTTTTCCTTTTTTTTCTTTTTTGAAAATATCATACAGTTATCATCTCTTTTTGAATATGCAACTGGCATGAAAAAAAAGGGAAAAACTTTTCGATTTTGGATACCATTTCCAAGGAAATTATTATTATCCAATACAGAAATCTCTGCACCGAATCAGAAATTCCTGTTAAAACAGAAAGAGTGACACATGTCTACATTGGGACTAAAAAGGCAGGGACCAGCAAAGCCAGAGATCGAGGCAAGAGGGCAATCTGACGCCGTCCTTAATCTGCCTGTCGTACCCACCCACTAAATGCCGGGCGTGGAAGATATAGGTAGGAACAGAGATATACCATGGCAGGAGTGATCACTAGCACGGGGATGGCGGGGGAGGGGGTGCAATGGGGCTTGTGCCCCCCCCCCAATAATTCTGTGAAGATCCCATATTCGAGCCTATACATAAAAGTATAAGGTCACTCTAACCGGGACGCCCCCTCCCTCCTCCTAATAAAAAGTAGCTTCCTGCGTCTGTGTGGATACAGGGAGAGAGGGAGGTAGGGATTTAGTGTAACACCATACGAAGGTACATGTATATATACATCATAAGAAGATGTTGTCAACTTAGTCATGGTGCCACTTTTGGCCAAGGCATACGAAACCATGTCACCTCCGCCACTCCTCCCTGCCTATCCCACATACCTGTGTTTAGAACCTCGCGTATAAGGTGCACCTTCGGCACCCTGTGTTGATACCAGATCTATAAGGTGCACCTGAGACTCTATGCTTTAATATCTAATGTAATCTTACCACGCCTTTGTCTTCATGAGGCGCATATTACCTTTGGGAGCCTTCTGTAAGGCCAGGGATTATACATACTGAGGAGCCGCGTCTTATACGCAAGGTTCTACGGTAAATTTGTTGAGTATGAATACACATATCTATACGTGAATTTGAGGCACTGGTATAAATACTGCAGCAATGGCTTGTTTGAGCGCCAGGGTCTCAAATAAGTGCCAGTTCCGAATAAGCCCTGGGGTGCAAGGGCTTACTCTCGAATAAGGGCCAGCGGTAGAGAGACATTGAAATCAATAATCGCCAGGGCGCTTAAACGGGGCACCACGGTGTTCTGCCTTACGATACCTCACCCTAATCCCCATAGCCCTGTATTTATCCAATCTGCTTATTCCATAAGATATTCTGTAAATATAATTATTTTCTATTTTTCTTCTCCAATTTTAGCAATGTTGGGTCCTGATGCGAGGTTTCCAAAAACTCAATGTCTATAGAATATTCTAATACTACATTGTATGAGAAAACGAGGCCAGAGACAAAATGTCTATATGGTATACTATAACTAAAAAGCAGCGACGTATATAGTCACTGTGCGCGACTCAGTTAAGGACTGAGTCACTGGGACTGCCCTATCTAAAACTTGCAGGTGCTCTAGAAACAGCAAGTTTCTAAGAATAACATTTGACAGAAACAAATCCCCAACAATCAGCTTATAATATTGACAAGAGTACCACCTTAGTTTTGCTGTCTGTGAGTGGGAAGAGTGTCTTTTGTTGGAAACCTTTAGATCGCACCTTTTTCCAAGGTTTGGCACATGCTGTGTGGGTTGCAACAGGTAGCTATCAGCAGGTGCATTTTCTGCCAGACAGAAAGTCAATCTCCACTCTCCAAGCAGATTCTCATGAATAACATTATTTCATGAATAACACCTCTGTTGTGAGACCTGAAACCACTTCCATCATGGCCGACCGTGGCAGCTAAACTTGATGTGAAGGCTAACAGATTTGCAAGAACCAAATAATCTGGGCCCCCGTATGAAAGGTTTCTCACAAAATGGCAACAAACATGTCTTAGGAAGCCATCCTTAAGAGGAAATTGACATAAAAAAATTATGTCCTACAATTCCAGCCACCTGACAAATTAGCCCTATGCAGGAAGCCTGACTCTCCCGTTAGGTAAGAGTCAGCGCCCGCCGGACAACGACGTATATAGATGCATGGTATCGTTAATGGTCACGTTTTTGGAAATATGAGGCTAATGTAGCTAATTAATTGCTCAAAGTTCTGTATACTAAGCTAAATGTTCCAACATTTAACTCTTTATGGCCGCCATATTGCCTCATGAGGTACACCATTCGTTGGCATGATGCACCAATGCCGTGTCGGTGAGTAACTCGCCGGTGTTACGCACGGGTTCTTCGCGCCAAGCCTTCCACTATGTTCAGCCGACATGATACATGGATGTAACACAGGCGAATAACTCACCAGGACTGCATTCATGCATCATGATACATTAAAACGTTAAAACATCATGCTTGCCGTCTTTAAAAGTTATTTTAATGTAAATGCTGGTAGTTTCTAGGAATTCTATACCAGACAGGTTACAGATATAGACGGTCTTTGGGTACTAGTATTTACTGTCAGTTGATGTTCAAACGTTATACTTTCTGTCCCGGCGTGCAAAGTGAACTCTCTAGACCTCTACTCCCACATAAGACGACATTCAGTCTGGCTAGTTCAAGATGGACCGACTACATTTTCTCTTAGTAACTTTCAGGAATGTTGGTCTGATACTTAGGTAACATATAGAAAAGATAAAAACATAGGTCACAGGGTCTGTATGGCCACTGAAGGGAATCAAAGTTTGGTGGTCTTAACTATAGTTACCTATGAGAAATCTTTTTTTTAAATCAGATTCGCAAAAACATCCTACTACAATGTCTTAACCAAACTTCGGGTGTGCATACCTATCACCAACAGAAATAAATTTGGAACAAAGTCCTAGTAGTGGGTAACAGGTAAAATGAAAATGTCCTCAATGAAATAAAAGTATTTCTAATACTCTATGGGTACAGACAATATGAAATGATGTGATCAGAATGGGTAAAATGCCAATGTCTCACACCTGATATGTTGATAAAAATAAGGTATGATATATAAGGTTACGAATATGAGCAAATATTGTCATATTTGGCAGATTATTATTTTTTTTGTCACCAGGTGCCATTTGCGTCGATCCTTTCTGATTGCTATTTGAATATTACAACACATTACCCCCATTTATTTTATGTGAATAACTTCTTCCCGTAGAGATAGCATTAGGGAGCCGATCCACACACCCCCAGTGGCGTAACGTGTGCCGATCCACCACAGCGGCCGATCCACCACTGCAGCCTCCTTCTGGGTGCATGTAAACATTCAAAATGGCGGATCGGCGCTTTTACGGGGAACTACGGTACCGGATTTTGATAATTTTTCCTTATTAAAACATCTAAAAACATAAAATAAATATAGAACTAAACTCCCCTGGTGTCCTCGGTGGCTGATCCACCCCTCGGGGGAGACCTCCCCCTCGTGGTGGATCGGCCACCTCGTACACCACGGTCGTTTAGTTCTATCTATTTATTCACCATCATAATTATATGTGTATATGTATATATCTTTTTCCCCCCTTCTATTCCATGATTTTCATCAGTGATCCCACATGGATCAATTGAGTGCCACACTTGTACATTAAAAGGCTGAGCTAATGGGAAATTAACCCGCTAAAGGCCGCTGGTGAAGAAGGGTGAAGAAGTGCATCGTGCCCACTGGTTGCCGGGCATGATGTAACAATGAAGTGCTGGTGAGTCTGATTGTCAGTATAATTCATTGGAGCATCATGCCGACCCTGTAGGGGTGTATCAGCCCCGTAGGGTCAGCATGATGCGTGAATGTAGCCCTGGCGAGTTACTTGCAAGGGCTAATGGGCCTGATGCATTGATGCATTAGCGGTCCTTAAATGGTTACCCAGGCAGATATCCCATTAGTGCATCAAACTGATCAAGGCCATTGGTCTTAATGGGCCACATGCGTGTACCATGGCGACCCTACAAGGTTGGTACATTCCAAGGGGGTAAGCATGATGTGTGTGTCGGGGGGGGGGCGCAAAACCGCCTTTTTTTTTTTTTTTTTTTGGGGGGGGGGGTAACATCTGGCAATAAATTACTCGTCCCTAAATTGTTTGCTCTAGGCAGTCCAGCATTGCAACCACCACCCCCCCCCCCCCCCGTCCCATGTTAATACCTGCACAAGGGGTACCTGTATGCTACTTTTGATAAAGTGTTAGAATAACTTAGATGATGTAAAATTTACTCACCCCCGATTTTTTCATCATAGCCCTTGGTGAAGTAAAGCATTGCCTTTGCTGCTCTCTCGGGGGTCCTCAGCAAGCCCTGGCGTCCAGGGTCCTCTCCAATGCTGACCAGAAGATTCCTATAGGCTACTGACATCTCGGCCAGGGCTGCTGACTTGGCCTCAGCCTGATGCCGCTCATCCATCCGCGGACTCGGCGACATGAGGTACCGTGGGGGGCGGGAGGAGTGATCATCGTCGTCCCCAAGGAGGCTGGGCAGTTTCCTGCGCGTTCTCTCAGGGGTTTTCAACAAAGTCAATTCTTTCAGCTTCTTGTTGAGTTCCTTGTCCATACTGTTGGCTTCAGCAGAGCTTGCACTGCTGTCGCAACTGCTACTGCTGACGGGCTCGTCCAGGGTTGCTGTTGTGGCCAAGACCAGTGTCGGGGGTTTGGCTGCCGGGACTGATGCCTTCTTGGCGGGGCTTGCTCCCGGGGACGGGCTGAAGTCGGGGCCCGCCGCGGCCACACCGCCCGATGCCGCCGTGGTGCCATTCATCTGTGGCCTGGACATTTTTGCCAGGGCCGATTTACAAACTCCGAGGAACTCAATGTTTGCGCCTTAGTGGTACGATGTACAGACCAGCGTGTGCTCTCAATTTCAGCTAGGAATCGCTTTATATACCCGAGTGACGGTGCCAATTCACCTGTAGAGCGTGGCTTCGTGACTGAGTGAGTGATGAATGAAGGAGCGCCGTGTTTATTTATCTCAGACTCGTCGCTGATTGGCTGAGCACGGCTGGATCTCGCGGGAAAGTGACGTCAGTGTACAGTACCAATGGCGGACGAGGGCGACAAGTTTGCCGGGTGAATCAATATTTTTGAAGAGACAGCACTGGGTTGACCAACAGGTGCAAATCTCTACGTGCAGCTATCGGCTTCAGGTATTTTCTCAGCTATCTGATTCTTTTTGACAAGGATATGATGCACAGAGTAAGTGTGAACACATGTTTTAGGTCGTGGGAATTGTTGGGGGTTGTTTCATGTCTCACAACACTGTTTTCTGGGACCACGTGCGTTTGTTTACAACTAAAGTAAGACATGCATTTGTGTGACTTTGGTGGAATAGCCAGTTACGGGAAGAGATTTTTTGTTTGTTTCAGGTACCCGGTACATGTAACATGTTGAAAAAATTAGGTACGGACTACGGTACCGTAGCCTAGGTATCTATTTATTTTATTTTGCATTTTTTTTTTAACTTCTAGACTTCACTGTAGTCTACAGTGACCTGCGATGATCCATGCGGACTTGGGGATGATTAGCAGTGACCCAGAGACTATGAAACTGATTAAAAAAACAGTACTGAAAAAAATAAAACAAAATCTTAATAATTGGAGAAAATATTCTAAGGTCAGTCTTGTTTTGTTAGGTAGGGTCGAGTTACCTGAAACAAACAATTTATTCATTTTTTGTTTGCCTGAGTTAAGATATAAATATCTGAGCGATCATATTTTGATAAGTGGGGGGCGGGGGCAAAATCTTTTGAGCAATATGGGTACCTGCTGAAAGATCATTGATAAACTCCCAGGAACAAGGTGAAAAATTGTGACGGCCTCATTGACCAAGGGGTGGTCCAGTGACTCGCTAAAGCGGGCATGCTTTAGCGTACTAGACCCCCTTTTAAAACTGATCACTCCCTAAACCGCAAAAAGCCCATGATGCATCTCGACTGGGCTAATGTTCCTTGGCCATCCGCATTGTGATGCACCAATTCAGTAATGGGGAATCTACTCACCATTACTTCATTGGTGCATCATGATTAAAACATGTAGGGTTGGCATGATGCTCGATGTGGTGCTAGTGGCATACCCTTCATGCATGAGGCCCTCGATGAAGAAACAGGATGAGGTCAAGTTGCCATATTATTACTGTATTAATAAAATCAAACGGTCTAACTGCTTTTGGTTATTTGGATTTTTTTTTCAGGATTTCAAGAGCCATGGACGTCCTCTCAGTATGCCCAATGTTAATCCCAACCAACCGTCAACAAACAGCCTTCACAGGATACATATCAGTCAGGGTTAGTCATTCTATATTCTACCACAATTTCCCAGTACCAGCTGTAGTTTATCCTTTCTCTGTTCCTTAATCTCACCAGGGAATATTTTCTGTATAAAACTCACAGGACATTTCCTGTAACCTGAAAATGGACCCACTCACTGTCTACCGTGAGAGACAGAGGACCATTTTTAGAAGAATCGACTTTTTATTTTAAATTGGTAATCTACTTGTCTCAGATCTGACCAATTCTTAGAAAGATTCTGGATGGGACAGAATTGAGATCTCACTGTAGCCTATTACTTTGACAATTTATTCCACAACCTGAAAATGGACCCACTCTCTGTGTACTACTCACAGCATATTCCGAGGTAGCAGGTTGTCCCATGGGCGCCGCCATTGCTGGAGCTTGTTACCAGACAATTCTACTGATAAGGACTATCAGATGGGTACCAGTTGGCCCCCGAGAGGACCGTAGTGAATCGTTGAGATTATCTCATTGGCTAATAATTAATCCTGATAAGTCCGTATACCAAAGCCTAAAACCGGCTTTCTGTATAGATGTACCACTTACACAGCATATATCAAAGCCTGAAAATTGGCCCATTTTCTCTATACTACTCACATCACATACCAAAGCCTGAAAATGGGCCCACATTCCCTTTACTGCTCACTGAGAATATACCACCATCTGAAAATGGGTCTCCTTTCTGCATACTACTCACACGGCATGTACAAAAGCCTGAAAATAGGCCTACTTTCTGAAAACTACTCACATCACTTACCAAAGCCTGGAAATTGGCCCACTTTTTGTATACTACTCACACAGCATATACCATAACCTGAAAATTAGTCTCTCTGCTAACTTTTAATTACTATTAGTGGAGGTAAAATCAACCAATCCCAAACCAAAGCTGAAAATTGACCCACTTTCTGTATACTACTCACACAGCATATACCATGGACCCACTTTCTGTATACTACTCACACAGCATATACCATGGACCCACTTTCTGTATACTACTCACACAACATATACCATGGCCTGAAAGTGGACCCAATTTCTGTATACTACTCACACAGCATATACCATGACCTGGAAATGGACCCACTTTCTGTATACTACTCACACAGCATATACCATGGACCCACTTTCTGTATACTACTCACACAGCATATACCATGACCTGAAAATGGACCCACTTTCTGTATACTACTCACACAGCATATACCATGACCTGAAAATGGACCCACTTTCTGTATACTACTCACACATCATATACCATGACCTGAAAATGGACCCACTTTCTGTATACTACTCACACAGCATATACCATGACCTGAAAATGGACCCACTTTCTGTATACTACTCACACAACATATACCATGACCTGAAAATGGACCCACTTTCTGTATACTACTCACACAGCATATACCATGACCTGAAAACCATGACCTTTTTTTTGTAAACTATGACTCTTTTTCACGCGGAATGTGTCTAAACATGAAGGTGTCTTGTATAAGTGAAGATCACATAATTGAACTTCCAGGGTCATCATTTCCAAGTGGAGATTTGCTTACGTTGCGCAGGGCGCTTAGAGGGAGCGTCATTTCGCTGCGAGTGGAAGCTACATGAGATGCTGAACAACCACAGACAACTGCTGCAACAGGTGAGTATGTGAAAGAAATTCATGGATGTTTTTTTTTCATTTATGTTACTTTGATCTTTAATCCCTCAATGTTGTTTTCTTAATCACACTTTTTACAGAGAATATGGCCTGTGTCAGTGATGGATTTAGGCAGGGGGGTCTTTTTGCCTGTAGTTATGAGTTTTTTAAACTTAATATCTCTCTCCAAACTGGTGATAGGACAACCCCTCCATTTAGACAACACCCCTGCCGCTTCAAAGTCCTGCTGTATTATGGGATCTTTCACAGTCTATTTTCTTCTAAAGGGTCATATTGACTTTGGTACATAGGGGAGGTTACAGGTGCTCGACATGGTTACATTACTGCATCATTGCAACAAATAGACATAATTTATCCAGCAATATCCTATCAGTAAGTGTTTGATACCTATTTCTCTTTGATTACAGCGACTTCAGCAGAGCGAATCGCTAAGCGCCTTCCTTGTAGAGTTACAGAGTATGGTGGTGAGTATCATTCACAATTGTAGCTTGTGACAAGAAATAATCTTGAGTCCTTTACGACCCCAGACAGGTGATTTTTCAATGACCTCTGTATTTTTCATTATATTTCGGTTCCGTTGTTGCAGGACTGCCATATCTATAAGGTGATTTAATGAGGGGTGTGAAATCTCAGTTGAAATGCTGAATTCAGTGGTTTTGATGGTTGCCAGGACCATTCCTGAGATCTGTGCAAATCCACTGAGAAAATAAATTAGCACTTATGAGGGTGGGGGGGGGATGGGGTCTTTGAATTTTGCCCATCCAAATTGTTGTTCTAAGCTTTCCTGTATAAATATAAGGTGGTATGAAGTGTCCACTTATCTATTTAATCAATTTCCTATAATGTAAAAAATTAATTAAAATTCCTGGGGAGATGGTACAATACGCTTCTGAGGAAATTGGTTTCAGGATTTCACACCCCTGTAAATTATTAAAAATATATCTGTGTTCCATTTTGTAGGACCGTCAGATCATGCAGGGCTGCAACAGTCTGCAGCCCCCGCCCCTCAAGGCCTACTACGAGCAACTGATCACAGAAATAGAGCAGCTCGGCTGGAACAGGTTTGACATATTCTTAACCACTTTAACACTTTAAAGGCCGCTGATGCAGGAGCGCATCATGCCAAATGGTCGTCATGATGCACCAATAAAGTGCTGGCGAACTTATTTTTTCTTTTGGCATAATCCATTGAAATGTACATAAATATATGTTCCCACACGTCATGAAAAGTCATGGAATGACATGGAATAAAGGGTGGTCAGGGAAAGTCATTAAATGTCATGGAATTTCAGGAAATTTCATGATGTGGCAGGGAACATGGGGAAAAACTTGTATATTTTTTGGGGCAAAATCCATTGAAATGTACTATTATCCCCATCCACCGCAGAAATCCTCCCCCTGGGGGGGGGGGGCATTTTGCCCAATGTCCAAAATAGAATAAAAAAATCAGGGAAATTTTTTTCTCTTATTTTTGTCATGGAATTTCAGTCTGAAGATTTTGTGGGAGCCAAGATTGTGGATTAATGCATGAAGTTCAAGTTCCTTGCTAGCGCTGAATTCATGCGTCATGATCCAACCAGTGGGAATGATGTTCTCATGCATTAGTGGCACCGGGCTTCCCTAACCCACTTAAAAGGGTCTATATCTCCTCGGATGTGTATAGTACACATATGCATGGGCACCGACAGATTGCTCTGTGAAATTGTGTAATATAGTTCTCGCCATGAATATGACCTTAGCTGTTAACATCTATTACTCACTCACACACTCATTAGTGGCACTCAAGGGGTTAACCCAAAGGGTATCTGGTGTATTTAAATAATGCATCATTGTGAGACAAGTAAAGTTGTTTATTTGGTAAAAAGAACCGAGTAAAATATGCGAGGCATCAGTATGTATTGAAAAAGTGCATGACAATAGACCTTGTGCAATTACCCGTAAAGCACCGTTCATAAGCCGACCTCAGTCATAAGCCGGGGGTAGAGTGTGGGAAAATGCTATAAGCCGAATAATAAGGGTCTAATATTTCAGTTTTCTCTATTCTATAATAAAACCCCTGTCGGGGGTAGAGTTTGAGCAAATGTTAGAAGCCGATTTTGGTAAAAAAAAAAAACAACAGAAAATAAAATCAACTTATGACCAGGGTTTAACGGTATTTCCATGTAGGTAAACAATACAGTACTATATTTGGAAACCTCTGTACAATAAGATATACTGATAAGATAATGACAGTTACAAATAATAACAAAAACAAATTTATGTAGAGTGTATGGGTATATTCAGGCTCCTAGCACTGTATTGTTTTCACCTATGGCATTGTAGAGGTCGGTGAAAACGTTCTGGAGAAACCGGGACTCAAACTGGGGCCCTCCAACTTCGAAGCGGCTGCTCTACCTCTGAGCTACTTCCCCTGGTCTGACATTCTCACCTTCCAACCACACCTGGATCAGTATGATACACACTAGGGGGCAGTGATTACCCGGAGGCCCGCCCCTGGGGGTCTGCCACCGGGTACGGGGAATTATTGCCCCTACACTCCTCCCCATGAGCTTTAACCAACCCTGCTCCTCCAACCCAACTTCCAGCAGGTAACTAGTCCACAACAACTAGCAGGTTGAGGCGTTATCTGTATCATACCGGCCCAGTCCTGAGTCCTCAAGCGGTCGCGATCACGTTAAGATATGGGCAGGCACCCGCATCTTTTGATCTCATGATTGCGTTAGGATGCTCGGTTTCTCCACCAATGTAGAGGTCGGTGAAAACGTTCTGAAGAAACCGGGACTCGAACCCGGGGCCCTCCAACTTCGAAGCGGCTGCTCTGCCTCTGAGCTACTTCCCCTGGCCTGACATTCTCACCTTCCAACCACACCTGGATTGGTATGATACACACTAGGGGGCAGTGATTACCCGGAGACCCGCCCCTGGGGGTCTGCCACTGGGTACGGGGAATTACTGCCCCTACAGCATCGTAAACTTTTTAGGTGTTTTACCTCATTATAATCCAGGCACTAGTTTAATTTTCAAACACTAGGTGTCCCTGACCTACAGTTTGATACGGGCTGTCAGGCAAGGACGCTGATTGGCTGAGGCTGGCTGAGCGGACAGAATTCTTCCACTTGGGAATATGAACTGAATTACCTATCCAAATCAAGATGGACTTAAATAACAAAAACGCTATGTTTGGGTAATGAATGTGTGTAGAGTTTCTTGCGAAATAAAGCTGAAAGTAAGGATAATTTGGGCAAGCCTCCGCCATTTTAGAAATCACCCAGAAGCCCTGGCAGTTTGTTTTGAATGTGAGCTCGTAGTAAACACTATTTTCCTATTCATATTCCCTTGTTCTGATCCATGCTTTCTTTCATAAACGCTATGCCTGAGTTTTCTTGTCAAATCGACTATAAGTTTGTATAGTCAAAATACTATGACACTCCTATCTTTTCCTAGGAGGGGGGGGGGGCATTCCCACAGACCCCCCCTAGACATGTCACTGTGCTTCGCTTGTGAAAAGCACTGCTTCGCGCTGCTAAAAAAGGTCCACCCCCATGATCTGAGCACCCCCCACAGAGAAGTCTGGCTACGGCCCTGTGAGTCACTCCAATGTCATAGCCCCTTTTCTGCGTATCCTGTGTCCATGACAATAATGAATAACTGCTGATTTTCCCTGTAGAAACAATTTTAAGGGCCCTGGGCACTTATTACGTCCAATACGGTACCAATTTTAAAGGGGATCTTCGTTTATTATTGTTTGTTTTATGAGATACAGTGCATCACTTTGGAGGAGTTCAGTGAGTTTGGTACTCATTGTTCAGAGAACAGGTCTTTTTTTTTTAAATTTGTAATTAATGCTTTTTATTACAATTTATTGGCTCACTATCCATCAAGAATAATATTCTAAAGACATCTTAGTTCAGTAGCGTCCCTCCAAGAGATGCAAGACAGTAAACAAGTAGTGTGGAAGCAATCTTGATTAGAGATAGAAGCGTACCTCATAGAGATACAAGTGGTTAATAAGCAATAAACTATGGTTCTATTTAATAGAAATAAGCATGCCTCCTAGAGACATTAAATTCAGTTCTTTTGAGCAGTGGAAAGAACTTTACAGCAAAGAAAACTGTTTTAAACCACAAATGTGGTGAGGGCCGATGCAGTGGACCTCTAACCTCTGGGCAATAAATGTCAGAAAAAAAATATTAAACAAAAAATACATCAGCTAAAGAATAATTGTAATATAAGAAATAAAGCAGGGGATATTCTTAACTTGGAAAAGCAGGACAATTTAGTATAGAAATAAATAAATCAGTAACCCAGGGATCAGTAGTACTGTAAGGGGGCCCTCATTAACGCGGCGGAGCCCTTTCTGGTATCGCCCAAAAAGCCATGACACCGTATAGGGGAGGATAATGTGTTGATTTTTCGATCCGCCTTAAAAGTAACTAATTTCAACCATCCACCATTCTGAGTTTGTGGAATCGAAGGGGAAGGTATTGGATCTCAATTTAAAAATTATATTTCATAGCGAAACAGTATATTATTATGCAAAAAAAGGTAAAGAAGTTAGAAATTTTCCCAGCGAAGACGCTTGGATTAAGATTGGTTGAAGTGTCACAATATCTTGTGCATATTGAGAGAAGTGACGAGAGTTGGTGCAAGCTGGCCCCAAACGCCCATACTGAAGGTCTATGCTTTAGAGATTGAGACTTTGAACAGAATTGTTCACAAAGAGGCGGAGACAGTACAAACATGGCCGATGGGTGGGTTGAGAGGAGTACATGTAGCCGGGTACATGTAGCACCGAAATGGCTTCATAACAGGTTAGTAAAAGCGATTTGAGCTGTGGTACTCCATTCAGTGATAGTATAGATACCCCCACAAGGTTTGATCATATCATTTTCAAAATGGCGAGTGTACAGGGAGACGATCATGGGGGTGGAAGACCGGCATGGCGCCAAGGTGCTGACGAAGTATGTAGGGGAAGGTCCTGCCCAAGCTCTCCGCTGTAGGCGTTCTCTTGCGCCGCGTTCCTTGAACGTAGTTCAAGCAGTCTATATTTGAACCCTCATCTTATCTCGTATCTGCGACCTTCTCAAAACTCTTCTTTGGTGATTGTATACTGTTTTAGAATTCATACTTATATGTAATACATTATAGTGACGAATAGCATCTTTTCAGGTCCGTGGTGTGGCTTATAAGGCCAGAAGCACAATTGTTCTTATTATGCTGTGTATTACAGAACTTTTTTTTCAACAATCCTGGAATTGCATCATGGTTTATTAAGACCATTAGCTATAGACTGGCAGACCTTGGTAATCCACAAATAGCCACAATAAATACAAAACACCCACACAGTAATCAATACAGGAAGCAAACACCACCATTTCACATAACTCTTCGTGCTCTGTACCGAGCTTGCAGGTTTCTCGCTTGATCTGGTACCTTGCAAGATAAGCACTGGTAACAGCCAGCATGATGGGTAAGTCTGCACTGAATGAAAGGAATTTTCTCATTGGACAGTAATGTATCCCACTAGGTCGGTTTAGGCTAGGAGTGTCATCGATTCCTACCAAAATGATATGTCGTGATTTACAAAATCGCGATTATCACATTGACAAAACTATCATATTAATACAATAATCAGTCCCTGAATACATGGACTCTAGGCTTTCTAAATCGGAAAGAATTTTGTAAATATTTCTATAAGAACCGAAGTTATGATCAAAAGTGCATTGTCAAATCACTTGAGCCACATTTAATAAAGTTTTACATGGAATCATTCAGATTTTTTTTTTCAAAAAAAAAAGGATTTCAATATAAACAAAATATATAAATGGCTCTAATTCTGCCCCCCCCCCTCCCGAGAGGTCCGCAATAAATATATATGGAATTACCGGGTACTCTATTTTCTGATAATTAATCACGTTAAGTCGGTATAAAAAACTATGTTTGAGGGGTTCTGATTGAGTATATAAATCTTTTTATTTTGGTGCTGATTCACTTCCATCTCTGAAAGAGTTAACCACCTGCAACCCTCCCCACCTCTCTCTTACACTCATTCAACATGTACTTAGCATATTGGTTTCAAACGCTAGTCTGTATGGGGAAATGACCTCCAATAATACAGTGGGCGTGTGTTGATTCTGCAGCTCCCCCCAACCCCAGCCATTGTGCAGCCAGGTCCAGCTTGTTTCCACCTAATCTCCATGACAACGGGACGCTGCCGTCTTTGACGTCACAGCACTGCATACGCTATTGATATATCTGACGTCATATATAAAGTCTAACGTCATTTATAAGCCATCCCAGGGCAACATGATGCACTCGAGATTATGTCCTCGTGTCTTCATGATGCACAACTGGCGAGTAACTCATCAGCACTGCATCAGCGCATCATGTCGATCCTTTAGGAGAATGTGGCGTGTTGGATTCTGTTTTAGTCATCGATTTTGAAATGTACACCCATTTAATTCTGTTTTCTCAAGTACTCAGGTAATCATTATAACGATAGGTAGTGAAAGCTACTTAGCATGTGAAACGTCGAATTAATTAAACAAGTTAGGGTTGCTCCAGGTCAACTACGCTTGGTTAGGTTAGGTACCTGATAATGGCATACACTCCTGTATCAGAGCTGTCTATGGCTTATAGCAAGTTCAAAAAGGATGGGTGCAACTTGTACACGGGGCTCTAACCCTATTGAGTTGCACTAAACCTTCAATTTTCAGGCCTAAGGTGCAGCTTTTAGAATGCAAGCAAAGTCAGGGTGCGGCTTATAGGCGGCTGTGTCCTATGCACATGAGTTTACATTAACATCTTTTGGCTCAATTCTGAATTGGAGTGGCCTAACAGCAGTACGAGTCCCATTCAGACCAATTCAAATAATTGCTCTGTGTGCTGATTTGGCTGACAATGACTGTTGTGGTGAGGCCTGTGTAGGTACTAGGAGAATGGGAGCGGTCACCATGGCAACACATGCCATGTCATTAACCCTTTAAGGGCCAACAGTGCATTTATGCATCATGCTGACCCTAATAAGGGATTAAGACAATCCCTGAGAGTTGGCTTGATGCTCAAATGAAGTGGGGATGAGCAGACTCGCCGGCACTGTATTTGCGCACGATGCGATTCAATGGGCATGATCTGGCCCTGACACGTAAAGGGTTAATAGGGCTGCAGCATTAGCATAAGGGTCACATGGTTCTATCAAAGTCACAGTGCACCTGATCTGGCCCTGACACGTAAAGGGTTAATAGGGCGGCAGCATTAGCATAAGGGTCACATGGTTCTATCAAAGTCACCGTGTACCTGATCTGGCCCTGACACGTAAAGGGTTAATAGGGCTGCAGCATTAGCATAAGGGTCACCTGGTTCTATCAAAGTCACAGTGCACCTGATCTGGCCCTGACACGTAAAGGGTTAATAGGGCGGCAGCATTAGCATAAGGGTCACATGGTTCTATCAAAGTCACAGTGCACCTGACAAGGGGTTTGCCTCATGCACAGGCTACTACATGTACTATAAATTCCCTCGTATAAGACGTACCTTGACTTGGGAGAAGGCTATAAGCTGTACCTAGGCCTACAAATTGATGGTCCGGTACTGATCTATAGTGTTTGATACCCATATTGTGCACCTCTTCGTTGAGCTTATTCTATATGCCGCACCTGGCCACTGGTTCTATACTTAACCATCAGGACCCTTTTCTAATTGTGTCAAGAGTCTGGGCAGGAATTGCCGGGAGTCAATGTTTAGAGTAAGGAGACATTATCATGGAGATGGGATTAGTGTACACAGTTAACCCTTCCAAGGCAGCTAATGCAGGGATGCATCATAACCATTTGTCAGCCTGATGCACCAATCAAGTACTGGCGATTCTACTCACCAGCAGACCACACTGTTCCCACTGGTCAGTTAAAAGTCAGTTTTTTTTTTTGAGTTGCAAGCCGCGTCAGCGGCCGGGAGCATAGCGACCGTAGCAACTCCATGATGTTTTCGGTTTTCTCCCTGTCACCTATGACGTCATTGGTGACGTCATGCTGCCTCAGTGACGTCACCCGCAGTGGCTAGCGATGGAGTGGCAACTCCTATCCGTGGTCCTTGCCACATTTTTCTTGTTCTTTAAAGGTCAGGTAAAAAGTCAGTTAAAACCATGACCCATAGATGGTAGGAACTCTTGACACTCCATAAGTCTTATCAACCTCGTAAGGTCGTCATAATGCATGAATGTCTCTGGTGGGTTAGTCGCCAGGGTTGAATTCATGCATTATGACGACCAATCTTCATGATGCAGTAAGGCACCAGCCGCCCTTAAATGGTTAATCCTTCCAAGGCAACAGATTGTCCCATGCTCCTTTTTTACTATGCATCGCTCATCATGAAATATAACCTCAGCTGTAGAAATGGCATGAGCCCCTTAGGGCCCGCTAATACATTAGTGCCTCATGCACTTCATTGGTGCATCATGGCGGGCCCTGGAGTTTGTATCAATTCTGTAGGATTGGCATGATAAGCTATGGGTATGATGGCGAGTCTGCTTGCGCAACCTAGGACTTCTTTCACTTATTTTTTACCCACAGATTATCCTATATAAACAGTAATTTTGAAGAGCTCCACTTGGAAACAAAGGACCGTGCAACCCGCAGTCACGTGATGAAACTGATGCTGAACCGACAGGTGGGCGTACAACCCTTTAGCCTGCATAAAATTGATAATCAGCTTTGTGGACAGCACCCTCACCCCTTAAAAAGGCCTCATGGACACTTTTTATCATCATAGTACAAAAATGACCTACAAAAATGCGCACCCCTTGAAAAAATAATAAAAATACACCCTCACCACCATTGTGGTACTTCTACTTGATCAATTTTCATAATAACGGCTTTGGAATCACTATAATATATTCTATCTCATCCTAAAACTGGCTAATTGATCAAGAGAGTGGTTGATGTTCTGCACGATGAATAATTAGGAAACATATTTTGCAGGGTATTGGAGAGCACATCAAAGCCACAGCAGCATAATACAAGAATAATTAAACATGAAAAAAATAAAAATAAAAATCTACCTCCCTCATTGTTTCATAAAAGGGAAAAAATAAAAAGTTACCTCCCTCATTGACAAAATATCATAGAACAAATAAAATAAAAAGCCTCCCTCCCTCACTTCATTTTTTCAAAAAGTGTCCGCAAAGCTGAAAATCGATTTTATGCAGCCTTAGTGCATTGAAAAATAAAATTGTTAAATTACTGTGTAAGATTGTTATTTACAGTAGTCTAAAATTCATGCACATTTTCGCTATTTCTTCTTTCTTTGCCAACTACTGTACCTGGTAACCAGTATACTTTAAAGTAGACGGTCAAATTGTAGGCAGCACTTGGCTGTCTTTTCAAATCAACTACACATAGGCAGTTCTCAATTCACTATTTCACTTCTAGCCAGTGTTTAAGAATAGTATCAGGGAGTGTTCATTATTCATTATCAGTGAAAATTGTTGCGTCCCCTCCCCCACACGAGGCACCGAGAATTTCCGTGCCTCTCTGATTTATAGCAGCGTGTGGGCTTTTTTTGCTAAAAAGGGTAAATTTTTTAGCCCCTCCTCGGGATGGGTCTGAAATTTTTATGCGCCCCCCTCAAATCACCCCCCCCCCCAGTTGATAAATAATGACCACTCCCTAATGTTAAACACATCTGAATCTGATTGTTTTCAGCACCCTGTTGTAGCTCCAAAGTGTATTGTGGATCTTCCTGTGCGGTTCGACCTCATCTGGTCACAGAAGGTAAGAGCCCTGTCATTGCCACCAAGTTTAAAGTTTATACAAGACCCTGACAAAAAGCCTAATTTTTGGAAGTTTTTTTTCACATAAACCAAATGCACAAGGAGGAATCTTATTCTTAATGGTTTAACATCTATCCAGCCTGACCCCTATATTTGAGCATTTCATGGCCAGATCTGCTCTTATCTATATGAATCAGTCAGTTAAACTGCAGGGTTGGGCAACTGTCGCAATGTCGCAAGAAATATGCGACAGAGACCTTAGAAAATGCGACAGTGACATGGGGGATGATCTGGGCGTTTTAGATCTAAAAGAATTTTGTAAATATTCAAATTAGAACCAAAGTTATGGTTATATTTTCTTGGAGCAATCTTCTCCCATTTTACACTCCTGGATGCAATTTTGTCTTGAGGCACAAATAGCAAGAGACTCCCACATTACATCGGAACAATATATATATAAACCCTACCAATAGTAATGATATGCTGCCAAATCATTTGAATGTTCAATATGAATGTTTTTAAAGTAGAATCTGAAAGTCTCCTTGGAGCAATCTGCCCCTCAAACCTCTAGATCACATCCATTATAGCCACAGGATCTGAAGATTTTCTTGTAGCAACTTGCCATCTGAATTCCCTAGGCTAGAATACACAACTGCTTCAAGGTAGAATCTAAAAGATTTTCAGGAGTGATTTGGAAATAATTGCCCACTGAATCAAGTAGAGCATATCAACATAGATCTACATGTACCCAGGCTTATAGAATCTGATTTCTTTTTTTCTCGTAGCAATATGCCCCTAATCTTCTAAAACACCAATGTTTATGGTATAGGGTCTAGGGTATATTTATTCCCCCTGAATCAGGTCTATAGAATCTAAAAGTATTCTTGGAGCTATTTTATCCCAAAGCTCCCATTACACACTCATTTTGTTAGTAAAATTTCAAAACTTTCCCATAAAAAATTTACCCCACTAATCCTCTAAAAGTCAAATGTTTTGAGATAAAATCTGAAAGTTTTCTAGAAGCAGCTCTCTCCCAAAGCTCCTATGATACACTCATATTTAAGGTCTAATTTGAAAAATGTTTGCAGCAATTTGTTACTGATACCTCAATCCCCTACATCACAACTAGTTTTGATGTTGAATCTGAACAATTAATTAAATCCTTAATTCCCCGAGAACACAAACCAATTTTACAGGTAAATTATGATTTCTTTTTGTGGGGGGGGGGCATGCCTCCTAAAACCCCTTAAAATACACCAATTTTGTGGAAGACCTCTAGCCGCAAATTTTCTCGGGGCAGTTTATCCCCCAATCCTCTCGAAAACTCCTTGCTACAAAGATTCATAGGTTTGCTCCAGCACTCCGCTATGTGCCCACCCCTGTTAAAGGTACGGTAAAACTGTGACTGATACAAATTTACCTGAATGAAGACAATAAAGAAAGCGGAAAGGCACACGTTAATAAACGCCGATGACGTGTTTTTTTTTAAAATGACCCAAAAAAAACTTTAAAAAAAAATAACAACCATACATTACAGAGCACTTTAGGGTCAGCATTGAAGCAGTTCGAGCATGCGGTAGCAGCACACCAGGACTTCTGGGACATGTTGGACCACATAGACAAAGGCACCTGGGTCCTGGAACCAGAGAAGCCCTCCCGCAGTGCCCTCTATAGGAGAATAGCACTGGGTAGGTTTTTTTTTACTATAGTACATCATGTATATGGTGCACATATCATATAGGAGTCTAGAACCTTACTCAGTGGGTCCACCACTTAAAATTTCGCTGGTTGAGGTGAAATCCATTGATGAGGCATATCATGATGGGTACCTTGCCTCTGGATAACACCCACAAGCTGGTGTTCATTTTGTTTCAACTGTTATCAGCACATGTCGCCAGAACGAATTCTTGTCCCACTTAAAACCTATAAGTTCCACCTCATATATACTAGTAAGATACACCCTGAGTTCATACATTCCAAACCTAAACCTACAAGCGAGGCTTTACTGATAGTGTGCCATAATATAGTCAAACTAAATTAATTTTGAACTGAATTTTAAGATGATAAATATATTTTGAAAATGCAACCACCAGTTCTGTTTTGGGGACAATTCAAAAGACGAATTCTTAGTTAATGCCACAAAACTTCTACAATTGAGTAATCTACAATGACCTCCCTTTTGATATTTCCAGGAAATAACGCATCACTGCAGATAAATGTTGACCCGGCCCACCCGCGGATGCTGCCTGAGTGCCGCTTTCTTGGTGCTGATCACGGTAAGTGAAGAAACCATTATAAAAAAATAAAAAAAACTTTTAAAGTCAAATTTATGCCGCAGTTCCTCATAATATAAAATCACTGTATAACTTAATCAATGCTGATCTGATGCTGAAATAATGTATCCTTACATTAGTAAATAAAACCTTCTTGAAGCTTGTGTGACATGGAAACTTTTGTATGTAAACGATAACAATGGTTGCTAAGAGATGAACTACGGCGGTTGGATTATGGGTATGGTTGCCATAATATCATTATAGCTAGCTGTAGCGAGGGAAGTGACGTCAAAGAGAAGTGCCTTAAAGGTCCATGTTCATTTATCATCCTAATGAAGTACTGGCTCCATTTATAAGTGGTGTATTGATAGATTATTTAGCATGCTTTAAATAGATAGTTCCTCTCTATTCTTAACAGTTGTGAATCCACTGCGGGAGAAATTGAATGCCAGTCTCCAACACTGGTAAGTTCCTGATACCACCTTTTACTAATTGATAATAATTGGTTTTATTTTTTTGACAAATTAATCATAATTGGTCTATTTTTGTTTAGGCTGTTATAATGATATTCATTTCTACCTCTTTGTTACTATTTATTTTAAGATCCCCTGCACTCATAGATTTAAAATCGTTATTTTCCACTGGCACCTATACAAGACCAAGGATTATTCAGAAATCTACTTTATTTGTTGTATCCCTTGAGATGGGTATTAAAAAATCATCATTATAATGATGTGAAATAAAACTGGGCATCCTATGGGCTTTTATCCAGGGACCCGGATGAGAGCGTGCTTCATAACCTCCAACAGACGCTGGCCGTTACCTTCCCGTCTCCCGCTGACACCAACAAAGAGGTAATCTACAACAAAGATACAACGCATTACCAAACCCGGCGTATAAATTAAATCTCCTGATATCAAGCGAAGTGCCCTTTCACTCATACAAATGTCTGATTAGGCGAGTTATTGATATATAAAGATACTAGGGTAGTGTAGTACTATAATGAAGGGAAGCTCATATTGTACTTGTATTAGAAAGGTAATGACATTATTTTCGTGTGTATCATTTCAAACATATTCTGCTATAGACTGATTATTTGGAAAAAAAAAATCAGACCTGGTTTGACAAAAAACGAAAACTTTTATTCAAGCCATTTTGCTATGATTTATAGGAGTTGACCTTGGACTGTGGTATCTGCTACGCATACCGACTAGGGGGTAACATACCTGACCAGGTGTGTGACGATGCGCGCTGCAACCAGCCCTTCCACCAGGCCTGTCTCTATGAGGTATGTGGTATCTCACACTAAACATATTATAACTTAAATCATGGCAATGAAACTGTTATGAGTTTTAATTTAAAAAAAAAACAACACCTAATCCCTTTATAAAAAAGAGTCATATATAACGCTTTAATGCGACATGGCCTTGGGCAGCGGCATAAAAACTTCATGGGTATACATAGTAAGGGCGAACTATAGTCCGGGGGGGGCATAGCTCAGAGATGCCACCTATAGTTATTTCATAATAGGAATTTGGTAGAGATTCCTGTATTGAACAACTTTAATTTTCTGAGAAAAGGTGTCTAAAATTAGGTTTTCCAGCTTTTGTCAGTCAATTAATGCCAACATTATGTATTTCACCTAGTGGCTGCGGGCGCTGCCATCGAGTCGGCAGAGTTTCAACATTGTGTTTGGAGAATGTCCTTATTGTAGCAAGGTCAGTATTTATTCCTCCCTTTTGTTTTCTTTCCTTCATTCTTTTTTCCCTTTATTATTATCACTACCGTAATACCTCACGTATGAAGCGCACTCTGAGTTCAAATCAGACCTATAGGACGCACCTGGGATCAAATCAGGTCATTTTAGTACTGTTCTATAGTCACAAATCTTCGCCTCCAAGGCCAACTTTTGATGACCATATAAGGCGCAGTGTCCATGCTCGTGTGAAGGCGCAGCATACGCACACGGTATTAAGGTATTTTCTTTTGTATGCTCTCTGTCTTGATGTACTTAGACAATGGTATATATTTCATTGCTCCCCTATACAGCCACTTAGAGAGTTATTGTCAGTGTCTTTTTTCTTTATCGCTGATGTTACTAATTAGAATACTATACTTTATAATTACATTTGATATGCATCATCTCATTAAGTTTGAGTTGTGCATTTACCAATTTAGTGAAATTCCCATCTTCATCTTTTCATTGGTACCGGTCTAGTATTCGCAAATGAACGAAACGAAATCTTTGTATAAATTTAATGATAATTTTCTTTTTGTATGGAGAAGCCACATTTCTTTCATCATTTGCCCCAAAAAACAAGTATCATCACTTAGATGAATCCCTTGTCTATTTGTTTCAGCCAATCACAGTAAAGATGCCGACCAGGTAACTTGATGCACCCCAAGATATGCATCTACTTCACTGCCCTATTTACGTTCATGTAAATATTTTTTCTATGCTCATTGAAGTAATATCCTCAGCGTTAAGAGTTATTCATAGCTGTTCATACAAATGTATACAAATCACGTTACTTGGTTTTATAATAAAGATCAGTGAACTCAATCAAATAGGACCCCTTTTAGTTATACTGTCTTGTTGCATTTAAGTGCTGGGTCATAAAATGTATCTCAAGGATTAAAGCAGACTTGTCTCCTATGCCAGTGTAGAGGTACACTTTACTACCATAGGAGTTGGGTACCGTCTGACGTGGCGGGTGAGTCGAGTCGTCGGACGTTCCTCAGGTTCCGGATAGGTGGCAGCACCGATCCGGGTCTGTGGGGACATCTGACGACGAACACCTGGGTCCGTATATAAAGCCCAGGGCTCAGCCGCTACGTCAGAGGCCCTTCTGGCCTCCGCACTATGTAAACTACTGTCTTTTAATATTAGCTGCCTCTTTGATATCATTCGGCAGCCGTGAGTGTGCATTAAGTAATAAACCTAACCGTTGGCATACACTTGGAATACTGTCTTACTCTTTCTTTCCGAATCGTAAGACCCGAACCCCCCAGGTCCGTAAGGCCACAAACCCTTACACTGGTGCCGTGACCAGTTAATTCTGGTGTATAGCCCGGACGTTATAACGTCCGAACGGCTAGTACATGGGTTAGACACCCTTAGGGAAGCTAACCCAGCAGGGCAATCACTTGCCCAAGAGAATGGAAATGGATCGCTAATGCTCCAAGCCCATTCGGATCCACAAGATGCAGAATCAGCATCCTGGAGAGATCCCGGACCCCACTATAATGATAGTGAGGAGAATCTGCCAGACTCTGTACGACGCGAACAGTCCATACAGAGACATAGTAACTTAATAGGCCAGCATTCAATTGTTGACGAATTATGTGATTCGATGTTCGAAGTCGGTGGTAGTACTAACCCAGAACATCCGGCACCAATGCGAAAAAGGGTAACATTCGGAGAACTACCTTATAGGTTACCCAGTCCCGAATTACCAATATTGGATTATAGCGCTATAGATGGCGACTTAACCTATGCGGTACCGGAAGGTGAAGAATTAAAACGACCGGATGTCCTGTTGTTGAATGAAACTTATGTAACTTTGAACGAGAATTTAAATACCTTGGTCAAAGCTAAGGATGAAGTACTGCATGAAAAACTTCAAATGGAAGAGGACCTAACTGGCATGCGAAAGGAATTCGAAGCCAGAAGGAGCGAGTACATGAAAGAACTCGAGAGTGAAGAACTAAAACTTCAATCTATGAGAGATTCATTCAATAAAGAATATGACAATAGACACATTCGTATCCAAACATACATAGATACGAACGACCAACTAAACCTTGATAAGACAAAATTCGAATCCGAAATTCGCCATTATCAGGAGGAGTTGGATAAATTGAAACTTCAGTGCAGTAAACAAGCTGAAGATAATGAGACCATCCGGGTAGGCATCATAGCTTACAACAAACAACTGGAGGAGGATAGACAGAAACTCACGAATGAGCTTCAGGAATTGCAGGCTACTGCAATAACTCTAGATAAATATGTAGAAGCAGCCCAGTTAACTATAGGTAATATAGACCCAGCTGTGGTATCTACAATGTTGGGAAAGACATCTAAAGATGCAACCCCAATTAGATACAGCCCATTCGTTGATGATGGGGCTGACAAGAATGTGGTATCCGGAATCTATAAGAAACCGGATAACGCTGCAGTAAATGGAACCGCATCTAAACCAGTAGTTCCAATGCTGGATACGATAGGACCAGCACCACCCATACCAGATTTGAGTCACAAAATCAAAGCGACTCACGATGGTGCTACAGGGAATAATAATAATTCACCCGTGGCACAACCAAGAGCACCCGGACCAATGAGACATATGTTGACACCACCTTCATATTTCCCCCAACCCGGCCACAGTACACCAGCAGTACCAAGATTACCGAATCCACCCCCAGGTTCTGGTAATGGTCCTACTGATGGACGTTTTCCGAGACCAAATCCGCCACAAAACAATATCAACGGCGGTACGCACCAACCGAGAACATCTTCCTATGGATATAGAAATAATTATAATCCATCGGGAAGTGGCAATTATCAGAATGGTAATAGCTATAACCAGGGATGGAATCAAAATGATTCTTACCCTAGATATGCTTCTTCTGGAAACACCGGTCACAATAGTGGATATCCTGGTGGTTCATCTGGAGGCTATAATAATAATGGTCCACCAGGAGGAAACCCTCCAGGCGGCCCAGGAGGATCCGGATTCGGAGGATCAGGATCAGGAGGAGATGGCAGGAAACCTAACAGGAGAACTTCTATGCCTGCAGGGATGCAAACCATCTTTGATAGAAGCCAATGTATACAAAACCTTGGCATTGACTGCTACCGAAAGGGAGCAGACGGCATGGAAGTCATGAACTGGAGCATGCGAGAAGCAGATAGACTACGCGGATGTAATAATCCGGCACGTAGGCAGGCACGGATACCCCCTCCATATGATTCTAATGATCCATGGAAGGACAGGTATCAAGCTTTTGTTGACGAAGTCAATTGTAGTGGCTGGACAAAAGAAGAAGCTCTGCCATATTTGATCTGTTGGTTAAATAAAGGCGGAAAAGTAGCCCTCAACCAATGGAGAGCAGCTTACGGAATATACGGTACTTATGATCAACTGGTCGAATGTGCCGCATACCTGTTTGGATCAATCGTTAGAGAAGATCCGTGGGTAAGCTTCAAGAAGAGGACACAAAAACCTAAAGAATCACACAAAGTCTTTGGTTTGGAGCTACAGGACTTGCTTTCGAAAGCACGTCCAAATTGGGCTCATGATGATGATTGTTATCTACAAGAATTGTTTATACAATTCTACAGTGGATTGCGTGATCCGGATCACAAGCAAGTGGTCTGGGACTCTTGGAAAGATGACACTTCCTTCAGTGATCTGTTCATAGCAATCGATGGACATGACATGAAGAAACGTTTGGTAGGTCTCGGACCTAATCCAATAAGAGCAGCTCCATTCCAATATGGAGGTACACCTGCTCCGGTATACGATACTTCCCAATTAGCTCCGGTTGAATCGAATGAAGTTGATGAGAATGATGAATATGTCTCCGATGAAAACGGAGATTATATTGGTTCAGTTCATGTAGCTGGAAAGTATTACCGACAAAAGCGGTATAGGAAAGTACATTCGAGAGGGAGAGGAGGATCTGTTGCTGGTAAAACAGCTTCCGGATCAACTCAACCTGGCAGTGTAGCCTCTACGGCGAACCCAACTGTAGCAGCCACTGTTGCTCCGACTAACATGATGGAAACATTAATTGCCGGATTAACAGAAGCTCTAAAGAGACCGAGAGTTGACAAATCTCAGAGGAGATGTTTCAGATGCCAGAAACTGGGGCATTATGCTCCAGAATGTATGGCTGAAAAACCTGTCCCTCGTAGACAGGAGAGTGTCTCTGGAGTAAGTACAGAGGAAAACTAAGGAGGGGTCTCCCGAGAGGCAAAGAAGGGGATCCCAGTGACAAATCTTGCCATGATATCACCATCCGTGATGATAGTTCACATGAAGTAACAAGATCGCCTAACACCGAGGTGGTTGTAGACACCCGGAAGGTTAGGGAAGCTGATATAACAGGTGCTATGGGAGCACAGGGGAAACCCAATATCAGTAACGAGGCAGGCGGCTATTCGTTAGCCAAGGTCTGTGGTGCCCACCTGCCCCCGGGTCATCCTTGTCTGGAATTCTTAAAAGGATGTGGATTGACTCCTGGTGTGAAAAATGACGTTCCGATTGTCACGGACATGCCCTCTGTTCTAAACGGAAGGCGGTGGTATGTTTGCCTTACTGTTAACGGAAGGTCTGCCGAATTCCTTGTGGATACGGGAGCTAGCCACTCTTGTATCTCCAAGGGGTTCTACGACCTTATACCGGATGAACATGATACTCTCAAATCGGGAGGAAGTGCTCAGACGGCCGACGGCAGTACCTTGCAAACGTATGGTAGAACTTGTGTGAGACTACAGTTAGATGGTATACATGACTATGTCATGAGCGCCACCGTTGCGGATATAGCAGATGAGGGGATACTCGGGTTGGATTTCGCATCCCTGTATGGTGCTGTATTGGAACCCCAAACAGGAGTGTTGAGTGTGAGATACCCGTACCCCGTGAAGGTTAGATGTGCACTGAGACAAGTGAGCAGTATGGCTAGTGTGGCACACACTGTGCGAATCCCTCCGGGAGTAGCCTGTGATGTGCTTGTAAGAAGTGATCCTGCAATGCGTAACAAACCTGCAGTGATAGAACCGGATGTAGTTACTTTGTCAGGTATTGGATTAAATTCTGTAGACACTATAGTAGCGAATGCATCCTGGTCGGTAGTACCTGTCTCCAATACTGGAAACACTACTATCTACTTGAAAAAGGGACAAGTTTTTGGAAACGTGACCCTTTCGGAAACTGTAACGGATAGTAAGCTAAGCTTACAGAAGGTAACAGGAGATGATGAAATTTCGGAAGACTTACTTAAGTTGTATGAAGAAACTTCATTAGAAGATCCGGAACACCGGAAAGAGTTCTATGATATGCTCTGTCAGTATCATACTGCCTTTGCCAAACCTGGTGAAAAACTAGGTACGACAAATAAGGTATTACATAAAATAGATACTGGAGATGCCGAACCCTTTAAGATACCGTATAGACGGTTACCCTTAGCAAAAAAGAGAGTAGCTGAGGATGAAATAAATAAGATGTTGGAACAGGATGTAATAGTCCCTTCCAATAGTCCATGGAGTAGTCCTGTGTGTATGGTAACAAAAAAGGACGGTACTATCCGTTTCTGCATAGACTACAGGAAGTTGAATGGAATAACGAAAAAGAATTCGTATCCATTACCGAGAATAGATGAAACCATTGACTCCTTAGGAGGAAACAGTTGGTTTTGTACCCTAGACTTGCAATCAGGCTATTGGCAAGTGGGAATGAACCCTTCAGATATGGAGAAAACTGCATTTTCAAGTCATATTGGATTATTCCAATATAATGTAATGCCGTTTGGATTGTGCAATGCACCTGCAACATTTGAAGCAATGATGGAAACAATTCTAAGTGATTTATTGTGGAAAAGATGTCTTGTATATCTAGACGATGTCATTGTCTTCGGAAAAACATTCGAAGAATGTTCTAATAACCTAAAAATGGTACTAGAACGTATTATTTCAAATGGTCTCAAATTGAAACCTAAGAAATGCCACATGTTTAGAAAGTCCATAAATTATTTGGGCCGCATCATCAGTGATGAAGGAATAAAGGCTGATCCGGAAAAAATCGAATCAGTCACGAATTGGAATAGACCTAAAACACCCAAGGAAGTGAGGTCCTTTTTAGGATTCTGTTCCTATTACAGGGAATTTATTCCGAATTATTCTAGAGTCAGTTACCCATTACAAGCAATAGCTAACTGGACTCCAGGAAGTACCAAGGAAAAATTTCCTTGGACGCATGAACAGGAAACCGCTTTCCAAAAGCTCAAAGACCTGTTCACGAGTACTCCCGTATTGCAATATCCGAATGAGACGGATCATTTCATACTGGATACTGATGCTAGTAATGATAGCATTGGTGCAGCTCTCTCGCAAGTCCAAAATGGGAGAGAAGTACCAATTGCCTTTGCCAGCAACACACTGAGCAAGACTCAGCGCAATTACTGCACAACCAAAAGAGAGTTGTTAGCAGTAGTCGTATATACCAAGAAGTTCAAACATTTTCTATGGGGAACGAACTTTACTCTGCGTACGGATCATTCCTCTTTAAGGTGGCTACTGAACTTCCGAGATGCTGAAGGCATGTTAGGCCGATGGCTAGCCCATTTATCCGAATATGGGCTTGAACATCAACAGATTCAGCATAGACCCGGAGTTAAGCATTTAAATGCTGATGCTTTGTCTCGAATACCAATCCGGAAATGTGATAATCCGGATTGTACTGATTGTGGAGCTCATAAGGCAGTGTTAGCAGGGATTCGAAGACCATTCGTACCCCTAGTTGCCAGTATACTGGATTGGTCTATGGATCACATACGACATTTCCAGGAAGCTGACTCGATAACTGCACAGCTACTGCAATTAGTACCAAAGGGTATACGTCCAGTTAGACCAGAGGTCTCTCTGGAAAATCGAGAAATGAGAAGGTTTCTTGCTCAATGGACCGAGCTTGAAGTCCGGAAAGGCGTGTTATACCGTTGGAAGCCATGTAATAATGGTGATAGAATCATGCAAGTGGTGATACCACATGCCATGAGACATGACATTATGTACTTCTGTCATGGACATCGGACCAGTGGTCATTTCGGAAGGAAACGCTCGCTAGCACGACTTTCCAAGAAATACTATTGGCCTGGCATGACACGGGACTTGCAAAGATGGGTAACCACCTGTCCGGATTGTTGTAAAAACAAACCCGGACCCGGGATGGGCAAACTTCCCCTATCCCAAGAACTTTTCGGAGTTAGATTCGCAAGAATCGGGGTAGATATTATTAGTGGATTTAATACAACCGCTAATGATAATACCTGTATGATGGTAGTGTGTGATTATTATACGAAATACACTAAAGTATTTCCACTACCGGATCACAAAGCAATTACTTGTGCCGAAGCTTTTGTAAAAGGTTGGGTACTAAGCTTCGGTGTACCATTAATGTTACACAGTGACCAAGGCAGAGAGTTCGAATCAAATCTCTGGCAGGGTATGTGCGAATACTTAGCTATTTGCAAGACTAGAACCAATCCGTATAGACCACAAAGCGACGGATTAGTGGAAAGGTTCAATAGAACCCTCATCCAAGTCCTAAAGTCACTCGTTAATGAACATATGGATGACTGGGATGAGCAATGTCATTTTGTGACACATGCTTATAATAGTACGGTACATTCAAGTACAAATTGTTCTCCGAACCTTTTAGTATTCGGAGAGGATTTGATAATGCCTGCTGACCTAGTTTTTGGAGTCGTAGGAATGGACCCTGAACTACCTTGCCATGTAGTTTTTGTGGAATGTTTAAGAGACAGATTTAGAAAAGCATATGAGTCTGTCCGAATTGATTTGGAGAAAAGTGCCAAATGGCAGAAAGTAGGATACGATACCGATCTAAAGCATCGGAAATTCCAATCCGGAGACAGAGTCCTCAGATTACACGAACCACTTAGACACATAAAATTAGCGTCTAATTGGGACGGTCCCTTTACTATAACACAAATTATCAGTGATTGTACCGTAATTATTAAATCTGACCTTGGTCGACTCTATAAGTCAAATGTGGCTAGATTAAGGAGATGGTCTGGGAGGGAGACCTCCACAGAAATGTATGGTGAAGGTTCCGAAAGGATCCTGAATCAGAATCGCATAATAGACCAGGTAAAGAACACTACAGTGAAGCGTGGTCGAGGTAGACCCAAAAAGTGTTCCGAATCAGTGACACCCACGCCAACACCGATTAAGCGTGGGGGAGTTAAAAAAGTCTCGGCAGGTGAAGACAGAAAGAAGAGGAAAGGTGTTTCTAAGGCTAAGAAGCACCTAGAGAAAGCTCTTCAGACTGTCAGGTCCGATAAAGAACTATCCGAGAAGGGGAGATACGTTCGCCGCAGCCCCCGAATTGCCCAGAGGACTGCAGTGACCTAACCTGTATACACAACGAGTGTAATGTTTACATTTAGAGGAACGGATGACAACTGACCCTAAAGGCTTATTTGTCGCCCCCGCATGATGTACCAATGGGTAGTGGACGGATAATCCGGTGGATTTGCTTAAGCTTTCCATAATCTCCACTTAAATCCCCAGTCGAGTCATCGGGGTGAGCGATAATTACCTAAAAACAATCAGTTTGTTGATGTACCGCCTGTAGCACGTGCGTTTCCGCATGACGTCACCGTGTCCAGTCTCGGCTGACCTCTCGTGACCTCGCGGACCGCGGGGAAATGACGTCACGAAAGCTGGCCTGTCGCCATATTTGTTTTCGGTAACGTTCAAGACGGTCGAGCTCGCTCCCTTCTTGGATTTTACCGGCCAAGCAAACCCCCCGCTGCTCCTCCAGAGTCTGTCTCCTGGTAGACAGACTCCGTTTGTGCCGGCCCCGGCGCCGTAAAAGCCGGAAAAAGGAGTAGTTTACTCCCGTGATCGATTCCCCAGTCATGGCTGAGGAATCCGTAGCTGCAGCCAAGCTATCCGGTGACCCGGATAAGCTGACTCCGTCCGCAGAAGCTTTTCCGGAAGCTTTGTCGCCTGTTACACAGGAAGAGAGCGAGATGATGGACGTGGAGGAACCCACGGATCGCTCGTTCGAGGAGAAGCTGGCTTCATTCTCACTCAATGAGCCAGAGAAACTGCTATCTCCACTCCCAGCAGAGGGATCCGGAGCGACTGCGAGTGCTAAACCCGCAGCGACAGAGTCCGAAACTACCCAAGTTGACGGACAGAAGGATGAGTGGAAGCCAGCAGTGGCGGAGCCTTTTCCAGCTAGCTATGATGGTCGCTACCTGTATGTCCACCCGGAACTGCAGGCACAAGTGACCTACGCGGACGGGACACCAGTCAGGATGGACCCGAAAGTCAGGATAGCTATCGAGGGCGTCATGGCTCCCGAACAGCTGTCCAGGATGCCTCCCGAGTGGCTTCGAGACTGGCCGTGGTTCCAACGGGGACTTATGGTGGACGCTGGTTTCCGTGAAACCGTGTATGCTGCTAACCGAGCCTTCGAGCTCGGAGCGTATCCGAAGCCTGACAAGTCCCTGTGGAACGTCAAGGCTACGAACATTAACTGGGTAGGCTGTGTCTGGGATACCGATGGCCAGACCTACCCACGCCCTAGTGCTATCCGGACGCCGTGCCGGACCACTAAGGAATTCCGGGAGGCCGCTGCTAACTTCGAGCAGTGGGACGACGGTTATTACATAACCGAACAGGAATTGGTGGATGTCCAGAACAATTCACTAATCGGATTGGACCGAGCTGCAGCCCTTCGGACGGTTATTGTCCGCCGCATGACTGCCGAACAGGAGGCACAGGAAGAGGCTAAGAGGGCCGCGGAAGCACCCGCACCTCCTATCCCCGACCTGAAGCTTGCCACCAGAAGCTCCGCCAGTGCTACATCAGCTACCGGCAGTACTACTACTCCAGTAGAAGCCACGACCTCCAGCACATCCGGAACCCAGGAACCGGAGGAAGACTGGAAGGTCAGTAAGAACCGACGATCCGCTGCTCGGAAGCTCAAGAATCTCCCGGATTCTGCGAGAGCCGAGCCGAAACCCAGCACCTCAACCACTGGTAGTACTGCCATGGAGGTTGAGTCGTCTGACGAGGAGTCGGTGCACGAATCCTCGGTTGAGTATGATGAGAAGGCCACTCCATCAACTCAAACCGAGGCCGAACGTTGGGCTAACGCCAAATCCGGATTCAAAACCCGGATCCCGACGTGTTTCTCCGACTGCGCGTACGGAGTTAAGAAGGACGGCTCTACCCTCTATGCCTGTCCAGACTCAATCAATAAGAACGATGAGTCGGATGATGAAGATTGGATGCGCCTTTCGGACGAGGACCCCAATCCGAGCAAAGCCTATCGAAAGATGTGGCTTATGCTAAACCACACCGAAGGGTATTACACTTATACCCAGAGGAGGAAGCTGCGTTGGGCTTTAGAGAAGTGGTACGGTGACGATCAAAAGTCCTGTCCCTTCTCTATCTGCCAGGATGCGAGTGATGTCTCGATCCGGACCTGGAGTACTCCAGCCCGGTTCCAAAGGCATCTGGTAGAGGCCCACTTCCACCATCACCCGGTTTACATTTGTGATCCGAGTTATGGTAAGAAGGGCAAGAAGTGTACTACGAAGGTGCAATACAACCGACGTAGTGATCTGGCTAGACACCAGAAGAAATGCCACGCAGAAGGTTTGGACGGGGCCCGGAAGCGCATCATGGAGCTTCATCAGGAACTCATGAAGGAGTTCGATAGCCTGAGCGAGGATGCTTGGTCTAAGATCCGACCAGGGGACCAAGTCCTCTGCGAAGTTCCGAAGACCAAGGATTCGAAACTCCGAGCAAAGATAGTCCTGACTCCTGGAAAGGGTAAACTGGACATGCACGAGTCTCTCTGGCAGAAATGCGAGGAATCCGGAAAGGATGCAAAGAGAGCTCGTGAAAGGAGCAGGAGAGACCAGAACCGCGGCGGCAATGGTAATGGTCAGAGTACAACAAAACCGAAGGTCAGAGCAGAGGACCGTTCCAGGTCCCCTCTGACAAGGCACCCCGCAGAACAGGCTCAGGGCACTCCGGTGTTCAAGAAGCCTGAACCTGCCGGATACGCTGGAGCCGTATCTAAACCTGGGAAAGTGAGTTCTCGAAACTTTCCGTCCTTAAACCAGGGACCTGGACCTGAGAGCCAGACCTTGGTGGTAGGAAAGGATGGTCGCCTTATGCCAAAGAAGACCACCGCATCTGCTGCCGCCGGATCTGCATCCGCTCCAGCCGCCCCACCAGTTACCTTTACCCAGGAGCAGTTAAACATGTACCTGCAAATGGGACTGAAACAGAACGTACCACCTGCCTTCTGTGTACCAACGACAGGTGTGTCCGGGAGTCCTAAACCCGGAAGTGGTCCACAGGCCGCCTCGACTCCTCCCAAGGCTGTCGCGGCACCTGAGAAACCGAAGGACGCCATTACCATTAAAACTGGTAATGCGGAAGTTTGGTTTGAGAAGTCTCGCCAAGGGGAGGCAGATGTCCAGAAGGCCATCTACACCCATTGGGAGAAGACCGTTCGTGAAAAAGCGATCGAGTTTCATCAGGGTCTCCTAAACGAAACCCTGTTGTGTATGAAACAGGTGGGCGACGCTGAAAAGCAACGTCTCGAGACTCTCATCCGGGACGATGTAAAGGCCCAGGAGGAGGCTGCCTCAGCTGCTCAAGAAAAAGCAGCTATGGATGTACACGTGTTGGAAAAGCGTGTAAAGGAGGAGATCACTCGGAACACCAACCTGAACACTAAGTTCATGAGGGTGTTCGGAGTCGACTTGGACGAGTGGGACGGCACTCCCGAGTCGGCTTTAGCTCTTCTGAAGAAGAAGCATGCTAAGAAATCCGTTTAAAGCATGCTAGGGTTATTTCTTCCATAATTTTTTTTTCCAACACCAAATGACCAGATATAGTCTTTGCGGAACCCTAAAGGTCTGCGAATGCTTTTACTAGTGCATGAACACCTATGCTATGTGTTCCGGGTTCCTTTGACCAGTCTATTATTCAGGTTGTATAACATTTATCACACCCTGAATAGCCTATTCGGATTTATAATTTCATCCATGAACAATCCGATAGTAGACTTGCTGCTGTGAGACGTATCCGGATGCCAGTTCCAGACTCCTGCTGTTACCCGTGCTAACCAATTACTAGGATGGACTTTACGATTTACCTCTACAACTCATCTGTACTCCCGAATGGACTTATATCTCTACTACTATTACTTCCGGATCAACCTATATCGGACTATTATTTAACTTATGTCAACTAAAACTTAAAAAGGATTACGTTCTCTACACAGTTGACACATCCGGACTAATATTCTACAAATCTACACCATTCGGATATACTATAAACTTTAGCACTACTAGAGGATTGTGGGTAGCTGCCCCAAATCAACTACCGTGTTCACTCAATATAAGGAAATTATAAACTTTAGCACGTCCATCCCGTGGTTAGCTGACCACACCTACCTACTAGTACCCGGAGGATACAGCAGAAGACTCCAGCAGCATTTATAATTCCTATATATTGTATATAATGTCATATTTCTATTTTTCTATAATATTATATGTATGTACATATCCACTAGATACATATTATAATACGGGTACATAGACATTTCCTGATACGGATCTCTAATCACTATTAGTATTTATATTATAAGATCCGTTAAACTTCACCAGATAACACATATTATTGTCCTGCGAGACAAAATATATAATAAGTATAATGATCTGGTGCTATAAAGGTTATTAGGTACACGGTGATAATATATTATTATATTCATTACCACACCGTGATGTTTTTTTCTTTTTTTTCAAGTGTATGTTATAAATAATCCTATTCGTACTACTCACGGAATCCTTAACGGATTCGTATAATATTAATATACGACATGTCATTAGATAGTGATGTTACTATAACAGTCTTCTTTAAGACTACATATTCAAATGTGTTGTCAAATGACTACAAACACACATACGGATGTTATTTTGTGATATGTTTTATTATCGACAGTTCCGTTACATATAGCTGTCATCATCACATGTATACGATTCATATTACTTGTCTTATTAATTATACCTGAAATATAATACAATATTATGTGGTATAATAATTAAATAGACAGTTCCGTTTCACATAACTGTCTCTTCTTCAAGTAATTCGTATAATATTTCAACATCCTAATCGTTATATGTAACTAAAATTCACTATCGAATATATATATATGACATCTGGTTCACAATTTATTTAGTGCTAATGTTATACCTATGGTTGTACCTCTATTACTAAAGGTTTAGACATGTAGAAATGTTATCCTAGTAATATTATACGTATAACACCCTCCTAAATGTCTGGGGGAGTGGTGTAGAGGTACACTTTACTACCATAGGAGTTGGGTACCGTCTGACGTGGCGGGTGAGTCGAGTCGTCGGACGTTCCTCAGGTTCCGGATAGGTGGCAGCACCGATCCGGGTCTGTGGGGACATCTGACGACGAACACCTGGGTCCGTATATAAAGCCCAGGGCTCAGCCGCTACGTCAGAGGCCCTTCTGGCCTCCGCACTATGTAAACTACTGTCTTTTAATATTAGCTGCCTCTTTGATATCATTCGGCAGCCGTGAGTGTGCATTAAGTAATAAACCTAACCGTTGGCATACACTTGGAATACTGTCTTACTCTTTCTTTCCGAATCGTAAGACCCGAACCCCCCAGGTCCGTAAGGCCACAAACCCTTACACCAGGATTAGGCTGCCCTCCAAATTTCAACAATAATGGTTTTGATACAATGAAAGTTACTACGTGAGTAAATTTTAAAACTCAATTATAACATTTTATTATACGTTGTACACAATGTCGACAAATTATACAACATAGGACACAAGTGGTATACTTCCACTTATTTAGGTATGCAAAACCCTAAAATCACCAGGAGTTTTCAAGATAAGACCGATTCAGTCCACAATGTATCCAACAAAACAGCACGAATTAGATAGACACCAAACTCTGAGTGTGGATTTGCTTTAAAAACGTAGCATCTTTTCTAATCTATTCATTTTCCGAATTCACTATAATTGTTGGGTGGATCCTTGGAGAGATTTCACACCACCCCATCTCCCTCCCCTCCATGAGACTAGACACTTTTGAATACCTATTTTCCTTGCAAATGCTTTTTGGATTGGTGCATTTCCAAGGAACCCAAATCACTTTGCTAGACATCTCGGCTTCCTGGCAGCTTCAGAACTCTGGTACGAGGTGAAAGCATCATGCAGAGGCCACATTGAACATCTCCCATTGATGACTTAATACATAAAATCCTAGATACGCTAAGCGCTTTGTCCTGGCCCATATGTGTAGCAAACATATTTGGTTTGCCCAGACGTGTAGCAATCCAAAAAGCATTGCCTGCTTTACTATCCAAAAAAAGCACTCAAACACCTTAGAAGCTAACCTGGCTCATGGACTATTTATAAGTCATTTATAAGTCTATAAATGCCCTGATTTGTACTTATAGTTCCTTCTTTGCCTCTTTGACACAGTCCATAAGTGAGGTTGCCCCGGCAGGTGACTTGGTACCCGGTGGGCAGGCTAGCACGAAGCCTACTCCTTCAGGACAGTGGTGGTTAGGTTCACATATCCTGTCTGTCGGTGAGGTAGACCCGGGGAGGCAGTAATATCCCGCCGTGCACATCCCGTCTGGCTTAGCGAGCCCACTTGAAGCACAGTAGTAGCCGCTAGGGCATGGGGAACAGCTCTCAGGACCAACCTACAAATACGCAGAATTATACCATATTTAAATAACATACCAACAAACAATATCATGGAATATAAGGAATTCATCTTGATAGCATTGTGAATTCATTTGTTTTTTATAATTTGTATCTGCCTAATGCTATCAGGGTCCATGGGGCGTCCTGTACCACTACCTAATGCACAGCAAGTCAGGACCACAAGTACAGAATGCACAGATAGTCAGGACTCAGGACCACAAGTACAGAATGCACAGGACTCAGGACCACAAGTAAATGGGACTTCCTATGTAGGGACCTAATGCCTTAACAGTCCTGTGTCAATGGTGATTTCCTACTACCGTAAATTCTCTCGTATAAGCCGCAGCTTATACCAGAAACCAAATGAAATTTAGGCTTATAGGATCAGTCCAAAGAAGGAGTGTGGCGTATAGGAGGGTATTTGACACCATAGAATAGTATTAAACCTATTTTCAAGCACCAGATGCACCCCATAGCTCCCTCCAAAATTGGGGGTGCGGCTTATACGAGGGGTACAGCTTATATGAGAGAATTTACGGTAGTATTTAGAGTCTGAGACTTAATATCAAGGGTCAAATGCCCTTAGGGTTCCATCCAAGTGGGACTTCCTGAGAATTAAGGGTCATGTCAATGAGACTTTCTGTCAAGAGCCTAATGCCCTTAGGGTTTCATGCCAGTGGGAATTCCTGTCAATTGCCAAATGCCCTTAGGGTTCCATGCCAGTGGGAATTCCTGTCAATTGCCAAATGCCCTTAGGGTTCCATGCCAGTGGGAATTCCTGTCAATTGCCAAATGCCCTTAGGGTTTCATGTCAATGGGGTATCTTCTGAATGGCTACTGGCTTCCCTAGCCCACTTAAAAGGGTCGATATCTCATCTTTCCTATCCCCTCGGATGTGTGTGGTGCACATATGCGTGGGCACTGACACATTCCTCAGTGAAATTGTGTAATGTAGTTCTCGCCATGAATATGACCTTAGCTGTCGAAATGGCGTTAAACATCTATTACTCACTCTGAATGGCTACCTGCCCTTAGTGCAAGAAGCTTCAATAGATAGGAGGTGAAACTCAGAGCTTTACCTATGGACACAGTGTAACAGACCCCCCCCCCTCTACCCCCCCCTTCAAAGTAGGCTACCTTTTGTGTTCAGTATTGAGTCCTATGTAGGATAAGGGGGTTTATAGAGATGTCAGGAATCTTTATCAGAATAATATCAAATGGAAACAAGGGGCCACCTATACCAAAAACTCCTGCTGAATCCAAAATTTGTGATCTTGATTCTCAAAATTTGACCAAAAGTACCTAAAAATGAGGTTTGATGATGAGAATATTTTAAAAATGTACAAAAGTTATATTGAAAATGATTTGAAATTTTTATAGATGCAACATGCTAATCAAAGTCAATACCTCAATCTACAAATCCCAATGTCTGCCTATCTCAACCTGACAAGTACTCTACCTGTGTATGGCTCTGCCTCTCCAACATACTGCCTATCCCTTAGTCTACCTATCACTCATACTACATGTACCTATCCCTTGAAACATCTAGAGTTTAATTAGGTTTTCCCTCAAATGGCTTAAAGGATTAAAGTTTACCCCTCACCTTTGTACCTAATTTTCTCTGTACATTCTTACCATTAGTCTACCTATCCTCAACCTGCCTATCATTCACTTTACCTATCCCTCATGGTGACTATCCCCCAACTCTTCACATCCCTCATGTTTGACTGGCACATCTGTGATATTACCTAGCACCAATGTACCTTTTGAATATGCTCACTTCACAAGGTACTCTCTATGCCTATCTCTTAAACTGTTTATTACACATGCTACCTATCCTCCTTGCTACCCATCCTCTTCAATACCTATCCCTCATGTTCAGCTGGGATAGCTCACAACCAACCTTCATTTTGATCTCTTAGTCAACCTCTCCCCTAAGGAACAAATTTAACATTCTACCTCACGCATACATCTACCTATCACTCATGCTATATATCCTTCAGGCTACCTATCCTTCAGGCTACCTATCCTTCATGGTATAGAGCCCTCAGTTTATTACCTTAAAAAATGTTTTGTTGTCAAGTGGGATAGCATGAATGATATGCAGCATGGAGGATAGGAAGAGGGGAATAAACAACAGACATGTAGGATAGGAAGTTAGCTAGTCTAATGATAGCCATGGTGAGGCATTTAAGAAAAGCATGATAATTCAATGGGCTGAGGGATATGTAAGGTAAACATGAGTGATATGCAGACTTACAGTGGCGGATCCCGGATTGTCTAGAGGGGGGGGGGCCAAGACCTGGTGAAAGTGTTAGGGGTGTTACATGTCTTGGAACACCGCAAGCGAAGCGCAGCGGTCAAGCTAGGGGGGTTTGGGGAAAATTTTGAGGGTTTAGACTTGAAATGGTGCATTCTTATGCATTCTAACTGAACATATTAAGTCTCAGGTCTTGTAAAATTTAAGTGAGAAATCAGTTTTTATGTTAACAATTCTTGATGAATAGGTGGCCTGTATATCTCCTTCCCTACACAAACAGAATGCATTGAAGATCTCTACAAGAAATATTCCATTCTGGTACATCATTGAACACCATATGAAATAGGGCATTTGTATTAAGCTTCTGATAATTGAAAGGATGGGGGTTTGGGGGCTTAGCCCCCAAGAGAAAGTTGAAATCTAAGAGTTGAAATGGTGCAATCTGAGGCATTTTGGCACTATATATAGATTGGTATCACCCCTACTCCCCTAAAGAAATTAAGGGTTCTGGAACCATTTGAAGTTTGAAAAAAAAGGTTCGGGGAAAGAGAATGGGGGAGAGGATATTATTGTGTCACATCAAGAGGGAAAAGGGTAATTTCTTTAGTGTATAATGATCTGTACTGGAATATGAAGTACTGGCTGGGTATATTGTTATGACGATGGAAGTAGTGGGGTATAGGGGAACCCCAGGAAAATTTTTGAAAAATGCCAGGACAAAAGGTGCATTCTGGTGCTTTTTAAAAATAGATGACGCATTTTCTAGACCCTGATAAGATTTTGTTTTGAGGGCAAGACCTCCCCTGATATGTGATCCTAGGGCTTAAGTAATAAAACATGTTGAGGGGGGATGGAGGAGATATGACCCTAAAAGACTGAAATCTAGTGACCAAATGGTGCATTCTAAAGCAAATTTGCACAAATTCTTCTGTCTGTTACCCCAGATCATCCAATGTCCATCATACATGTACTTAGCCCTTGGGATCAATGATCATACATGTGCAACTAACCACCCAGGTTAAGCCTGTAGATACCATCAATTTGGTCTGTACATGGAACCCTGGTGATATACAATGATACAATGTACATGCATTGTGTCAACCTTATGTACTTTTCTTAAGCATGAGTTCCAATGATGTGGCTTTAGGGTAAAGTGCAATTTAGAACTGAGGGTCATTCCGGGAGGTGGGCTGGAAGGTGTTTTTTGAATATTGGAGGACAGAAATAATTATTTCAAAATCATGAAAGAAATTCAGTTTGTATTGCACTTATAAGAGAACCCAACAGGTCATTTCCTGATGATCAAAGCTTTCTAATGGTATATGGAACCCTATATTCAAATAACTGCCTCCCTCTCCTTTCCCCTCTCCCTCTCTCTTCTCTTCCTCCTCCTTTTTTTTTTTTTTTTTTTTTTGGGGGGGGGGCCAAGGCCCGTTCGGCCCCCCCCCCTGTATCCGCCACTGGACTTGAGGATAGGTACAATGAACGATAGGTATATTTCACAAGGCATAGACTATAAGAGCTATTATAAAGGTAGAAAGAATAGAATACAAGGTGAGAGATACATAGATAGCTGGTTAGGTAGACTGAAGGCTATATACCATGAAGGATAGGCACCCTGAAGGATAGGTAACCTCAAGGATATATAACATGAGTGATCAGTAGATGTATGCTTGAGGTAGGCTGTTGAATTTGTTCTTTAGGGGATAGGTTGACTAAGAGATCATAATAAAGGTTGGATGTGAGCTATCCTAGCTGATCAAGCTGTGATAGGTAGGAAAGCTATAAAGTGAGCTTGAGGGATAGGTATTGAAGAGGATGGGTAGCAAGGAGGATAGATAATAAACAGTTTAAGAGATAGGCACAGAGGGTACCTTGTAAGGTGAACATATTCAAAAGATACATTGGTGCTAGGTAATATCACAGATGTGCCAGTCAAATATGAGGGATGTGCAGAGTTGGGGGATAGTCACCATGAGGGATAGGTAAAGTGAATGATAGGCAGATTGAGGATAGGTAGACTAATGGTAAGAATGTACAGAGAAAATTAGGTACAAAGGTGAGGGGTAAACTTTAATCCTTTAAGCCATTTGAGAGAAAACCTAATTAAACTCTAGATGTTTCAAGGGATAGGTAGTATGAGTGATAGGCAGACTAAGGGATAGGCAGTATGTTGGAGAGGCAGAGCCATATGCAGGCAGAGTACTTGTCAGGTTGGGATAGGCAAACATTGGGATATGTAGATTGAGGTACTGACTTTGATTAGCATGTTGCATCTATAAAAAGTTCAAATCATTTTCAATATAACTTTTGTACATTTTTCAAATATTCGCATCATCAAACCTCATTTTTAGGTACCTTTGGCCAAATTTTGAGAATCAATACCACAAATTTTGGATTCAGCAGGACTTTTTGGTATAGGTGGCCCCTTGTTTCCATTTGATATCACTCTGATAAAGATTCCTGACATCTCCATAAACCCCCTTATCTTACATAGGACTCAGTACTGAACACAAAAGGTAGCCTACTTTTAAGGGGGGGTAGAGGGGGGTGGCTTGCACTATAGGACTCTATGGAGTAACATATCCTAGGGAACCTATACTATTCTTGCTTAGTGTTCCATGTATATGGGCTTTCCTATCAGGGGTCAAATGTCCTTAGGGTTTCATGTCGATGAGACAAGTTTCGTACCAAGGGCCTAATGCTAATTGTGCCATGTTAGTGGGACTTCCTGTTAATGCCCTCAGGGTTCTATGTAGGCCTATATGGGACTTCTTGACAAGGCCAAATGCAATGGGGTTCCATGTCAATGGGACTTTTTGTCAATGACCTAATGCCCATAGTGTTCCATGTCATTGGGACTTTTTAGCGCGGCGACTAGTGAGTACTACTCGTGAGATGAGTAGACTAGTGTATGGTTCACAGTCGCCACGGTGTAAGGGATAGGGAGGCCTTGCAATCTATTTTTGTTTGTGGCTCCTCTGCTATGGACTATTCCTGCTCACTATTCTAATGTAATAACAACAGTGTGTGTACTTTACTTATCAGTGAAGGAATTTTCAGAATATATCTCATACTTTTGATTTTATTCGCAGATAAGACATTTCATCATTTGGAGCCCTATGGCAGATTAGCATTAGAGCATTTTAAGATTCAGAAATGCATCCCTGTAGCCTTTGTTTTAGAATTGTTCGTTTTGAAACTACTATATATATGTAGTACAGGTTTTATCTCAGTGGGTTATGGGACAATGGGATCATATTTTCTGTATTTGAACAAAGTATTCACTGTCAAAGATCTCTATGGAGAAATCAGTGCTAAAGTGTGTGTTGCCATATGTGCATTTTTGTAAATCAGAGGAGGCTGAAATGTAAGGCCACCTTGTGCAACTGCTACATTCTTTTCTGTGTAAAATTTTTAGTTTACATTGAAATAATGCTATCTCAGAATATGTATCTACTATTGGTAATGAAAGATTAATTTGATTACTCCTTTCATTATATAAACAGTTTTGTGGAACACTGAAAACATGTATGTACACCGAGGTACTTACACTGTGCTCCCCTTCTACAGAGAGGTGGAGTGATCTGGCCGGTTTGCTGACCACTGGCCCGTTGCGAGGTACAGACTATGGGGGGGCAGGCAGAGCAGGCTCCTGGCAATCTGAGACAGTGTACACTCAAAATGACACACCTGTTGACTATGGCATTGAACATTGAATAAGACAGGTCCCTGTGTTAGCTGAGTGAGGTGCATGCAGAATGGACAGTCTACAGACTATTAGTACTTAGCTGCAGTGGGTAGTTCAGGTTGAATTTGTGCTATATACAACCAAAAGCCCAGATGATAGTATGCCCTATCTGTCTCACCAACTGAAACTAGACACAAGATTACAAGTCGCCGCGCCATGTCTCACAGGACTATTCTCTACTATTGTATTAAAATCTACAACACTATGGTTTTATTGTCAAGGCCTAATACTCCTACAGTTCTATGTCAGTGGGAATTCCTGCTCTTAATGAGCAAAGTCATTGGGGCATTAGGGTTTCATACCAATGGGACCTCCTTTCAATGGCCAAGTGCCCTTAGGGTTACATGTAATTGGGACATCCTCTGAAGAGCTAACTGTCCTTGATGTTCCATGTATACCGGACTTCCTCTCAAGACCCAATGCCCGCAGGGTACTATGGCAATGACTATTAGGACCAAATATAAATAGCTCTGTCCAATGAATAGCGCTTCCTGTCAAATGAATAGCACTTCCTGTCTGATGAATAGCACTTCCAAGGCCACTTTCGGGTGACCCAACTTGGTTAACCAGGTGACTTTATCTGGTACATCTGGGGTGTAGCTGTGCTGTATGCACGATGGGTACAGCCAGTCGACCGGATAACCGGTTAACCGGATCAGGGCACGTGAAAGTGGCCCTATCTGGTGAATAGCACTTCCTGTCCAATTATAATGAGGACTTTAATTCCTCATGGCCACATCTACCTTGGCCTGACTAATGCCCTCATTCCTGAACATCCATACACAATGGAACTTCCCATAGAGGGACGTTATATAGTTTAGTGATAGTCCAACCACCCCTATTCCAAAAACAAAGGTCAAATATAAAATGAAAGAGCATCTGGTGGACTAATGAAGCATATATGAGTGCTTTTGTACGGTATATCAGTGATCCGACTATCAAAATTGCCCCCCCCTCCCCCCAATAGGAAAGGCAGAACTAGAGGAGATAAGAAAATACAATTTCCTAGACGATGTCCTAAGTACCTCTCTTACAGAAAAAACCCTTTCTACAGGGGGGTCAACCTATGGAACACTCTTTCTTTGGAAATGCAGTCAACTATTAGCAAGGAGACATTCAAACTAACTTGAAGGGTTCCAGCAAGAAGCTACTGAAGGAAAGGAATAAGAAGAAAAAGAGTTTTCAGAGCACGGGGTTTGTGCTTGTGTACCCTAGAAGCTACCTTGACCGAATGACCGTTGCTAGTCACAACCTAACCCTGGTTGCTATAAAAAAAAATAATAAGAAAAAGAGTAAAAAAAAAAAATGAAAATGGCAGAAAAGAAATTATACCACCTACAACTTTAGATAAGCAAGAGACCATACCCTCACCCATCCCACTTCCTCCAACACCGCCTGGTAGACAAACACATGGCAGAAGGCCAGAGAGAAGCAAAGCCCAATAACCCTGACAGGGTTAGGGTAAACCCTGAAAGGGTCACCCAGCTAATCTTTTCTCTACTATTCCACCGCCCAACTCTTTCTTTATTTTAGGGGGGTCCCTTGCTGAATACGTCGCCTGTGACTTCTCATCTCATATTGTTAATACCCATTATGTATATATGTTCATTGTTAATCGTCTGCCCTCTTTTGCAGCGAAAGTTGTACACTTGTCAACGAAGAGAAAATCTAGATCAAACTATTATTGATGATTATCTAATCTGAGAGTTTGAAACGGAATGAATGACTTGTAATTTGAAGCATATACAAGTGTCCTGGAAATAGGTTTCAGGCAGAACACTCTGAATTTAGTGAGTGGCCTAATAAAAAAAAAAAAAAAAAAAAAAAAGGTCTCACTGTAGTGAAGTATCAGAAGAGAGGACAAACAAACCTTTGAGATGAGATGTGGCTGGAATGTTCCTGCAGGACAGGGTGTACAGCGACCTGATTCAGCAACATATTTCCCCGGAGGACATCGGACACCTGACATGGGCTGCTCTGACTGACTGGAGGCAGCTCCTGTGTGGACTGTAAGATATTGAATACTGACATTATACACACCTGACATATAAGGTGCATGCTGAATTCGCATCAGACCTCTGGGGCAAACATTTTCAGTTATAAGACACTGGAAAATAAAAAACCCAATGCCTCGTTGAATATGGGAATGGGATGGTTTAGAGCATACGACGCTGGAAGACAAAGAGGCTTTCAAGAAGAAATAAAATGGCATAAAACACAGGCCGAAACTGTTGTAAAAACCACTGTATACCCCCTCCCCTCCCCTCATTATAAGTTAGTACTGGTTTTCAGACAGCTACACCCACACCCACCCCTCCACCCACCCCCGCCCCCTTCATAGAGGAGAGGATGTGCTGGTTCTCAGACCCCCCTCATACATTAATAGTATAAGTGAAAGAATGAGTACTGGTTATCAGGCTATCATCACCCCCCCCCCACCCCCTACCCCGAGTTGGGAATGTGCTGGTTCTCGGACACCCACCCACCTATGTAATGTTTTAAGATATATTGCCATTACCGTTTCGCCAACATTAGGACTGTGTAATGTACCTAAATACAATGTCACAATCATCCATACCACCAGTATCACTGCTAGGTTATTAGGATGTGCCTTTTCTATTTATAGATATATCTATAAATAGAAAGGCACATCCTTCTTGGTGTTGTCGGTTGGGGTGGGTAGCAGTGTCTGAAATTGGAAGATCACTTCTGTTAAGAAAAAAACTATGTCAAGCTTTCCATTCTTTCTGTCACCTGATTCTTGATATAGAGGTCCTTCCTGTTTCGTTTTCATTTTCAAAACTTGTATGAAAAAGGTGTTTTCAGGAGGGTCAATTCAAACATACATAACACAAGACCTATTTACTGAAGCTCACCCAGAGCCTCCCCTAACTCACCCTCAGAGTGTGTGGCTGGGGGGGGGGCACTCGCTATAGTTACCATGTGTGTACACAGCCCTTGTTAACGTTGAATGTCTGAGTTCCTCGATGGCCCCCGGACGTAAAACTAAACAAACAAACAAACTTGTTAATGTGGAGCTGCATGTTATTGGTATCACCCAAAATGCCCTGTTCTGAGACAGTATAGGTTTCAGGAGGTATGTCTTCATAATCGCTTGGAAATAAATGTATATAGTAGCCATCCGACCATGAAACATTGATGAGTGTGAGGGGAAGATGTTAGGCATGAACTTACCATGGTTATTTTTAGTTAGGGATAGATAGGTACACCATAATCCTTCTTGTTGGAATATTTGAAAAAGATTTTCGCCATTCGAAAGCCCTTTAAAAGGGTACCCCTTTTAGCTTAAATTCAGCCCAAAAGGATCCCTTTTAATGGGTCCGGGTGGGTCCTCTCATGGGTCCCAAAAGGTACCCACTTCCTCGCTAGTTTGTGTACACATATGGTATCCATAATTCCATGAGTGCCCCCCCCCCTCGGGTGTGTGGTAGAATTATGTATAGCAAAGTAAACAACTTGTAGTAACAGGTGCAATTAGGGTCCCCCCACCCACCCAACACATTCTTCCCTTGAAGACCAGAATGTTTGCCCTCACCCCCTCCTCCTCCCACCAGCCACAGGTCGCTAATTATATCATATCAACAGCAGACAGCCTGGCTCCACCACCATGACTAGGGGGGGGGGGTCCAGCACACTGCCTGCCCGGTCCTAAGTACTCAAACATAACAAGTAGACTGCCTGTGGCCACCACACTGGGAGTGCATGTACACTGGGAGGGTTATTTTGAAGTCATTTCCAGAAAAAAAATAAGGCTTATCTAGCTGTCTTTAATTGATTGATTTGTGTTTTACAGCACTTTAGCGGCACTAAGTGGCTATCCCGTGCTTCACAGGTTAATAATTTAACAGAGGAATGTGTCAGTGCCCGCGCATATGTGCACCACACACATCCTGAGGGGATAGGAAAGAGGAGATATAGACCCTTTTAAGTGGGCTAGGGAAGCCCGTAGCTGTCTTTAAGTCATTGGGACAATCATACATGATAATGGAAATATCCCTTGGTTTGCTCTGGGAATCAAAATATTTCATTTTACTCTACTGTAGGGTGGTTCATTACAACCACAATTTTACTTGTTCAATTATGGAGGGTATTTCATAAATAAAATGATGCAAATGAGTAAACTTGACAAACAGAACATGTAAGTGTTTTCTGCATCATTATACCATAGAAACTTTTGAGGAGTTATGGATCTCAAATTGATAAGTTTGGAGATGAATGTGAAGGCATTCCAGGCACTAGCATTTGATGTGACAGAGATAACATCATTATGCAGATTGTTGCAAAAGACTTCTCAGACTCTCCCCTTTGCACCTGACCACTTGGATTAGGTCTATTTTCATAATTTAATTTGTACCTAACTTCCCTACCATGTCCACCCCCTCCCCACCACCACCCAGGCACGTACAGGGGGAGATGGGGAGTCTAGGGCCATTTTGGCATATGCATTATGTACGCAGGGGGGTACTTTAGAGGTCAAATTTAGGGTTATTTGAAGCCACTTTGGGGGTTGTTTTATAGGAGCATAATAATATTATGTTTCATTATGATTTTCTGGGGGGGGGGCTACCTTATAGACTGTACTCTGTTTTCCTCATTGAAATTCTCAAACAAAAAGTACTCCAATACATGTATACATTCTTCATGCCTTACCATCTCAACCTATCCCATTGTAGTGGTCAGTGAAAACGTCTCTGGAGACACCGGGATTCGAACCCGGGTCTCGCGCTTGCAAGTCGAGGGCTCTACCACTGAGCTACATCCCCTGGCCTGACATACCCTGTCACCAACACGGCCCCACTGACATTTCCACCTTCCAACTACCCTGGATCGGTATGGTATACATAGGGGGAGTGACACAACCAAGTGAACAGTCCCTCTGAAGGCTCTGCGCACCCGACGGGGGAACGAACCCCTACACTCCTCCCAACCAGCTTCAACCGTATCCCGCCAGAACCGGTCCTCCAGTCCAGTCTGAACAGTACCAGTACTGAGTCACACACAGCCCATCTGTTTCCAAGTCCCTCAGCACTAGCAAGTTGAAGCGCTTGTCTATACCATACCGGCCCAGGTACCGAGCTCTCTAAAGGTCCCCCTTGCGAGGCAGGACCACTCGGTGCCTCCACCACTGTAGTGGTCAGTGAAAACGTCTCTGGAGACACCGGGATTCGAACCCGGGTCTCTCGCTTGCAAGTCGAGCGCTCTACCACTGAGCTACATCCCCTGGCCTGACATACCCTGTCACCAACACGGCCCCACTGACATTTCCACCTTCCAACTACCCTGGATCGGTATGGTATACATAGGGGGAGTGACACAACCAAGTGAACAGTCCCTCTGAAGGCTCTGCGCACCCGACGGGGGAACGAACCCCTACACCATGTATGCTTTTGGGCAGAGGGGGGGGGGGGTAGTCCCAATGTGTCCTAAGAAGGTGGTTCTTTTCATGGTGCACTAAAACTGCTAATATGGCAACCTATGTAGGATACAACTTATGTTGGTCGATGTCTTAGGGACATCTAGGCTCTAAGGAGGATACATCTTGTTACGTCAGTCAATGCCCTGGGGGCATATGGGCATGTGCGCCCCCTGTAGTGGTGCAGCAATGATGTGGCATGGATGCAGCAATGGGGCAGCATGGATGCAGCAATGGTACAACATGGATGTAGCAGTGGTACAGTATGGATGCAGCTATGGTGCAACATGGTTGAATCAATGGTGCAGCTATGGTTCAACATGGGTACAGCAACATGGATGCAGCGATGGTGGGACATGGATGCAGCAATGGTTGGACACTGATGCAGCAATGGTTGGACATGGATGCAGCAATGGTGAGACATTGATGCAGCGATGGTGGGACATGGATGCAGTGATGGTGGGACACTGATGCAGTAATGGTGGGGCACTGATGCAGCGATGGTGGGACACAGATGTAGCAATGGTGGGACACTGTTGCAATGATGCTTGGACACAGATGCAGCAGTGGTGGGACATGGATGCAGTGATGGTTGGACACAGATGCAGCAATGGTGGGACATGGATGCAGCAATGGTTGGACATGGATGCAGCAATGGTGGGACACAGATGCAGTGATGGTGGGACAAGCATGCAGCAATGGTGGGACATGGATGTAGCAATGGTGGGACATTGATGCATCAATGGTTTAACATGTGGGACACAGATGCAGCAGTGGTGGGACATGGATTCAGCAATGGTGGGACACGGATGCAGCAGTGGTGGGACATGGATTCAGCAATTGTGGGACACAGATGCAGCAGTGGTGGGACATGGATTCAGCAATGGTGGGACACAGATGCAGCAGTGGTGGGACACGGATGCAGCAGTGGTGGGACACAGATGCAGCAGTGGTGGGACACGGATGCAGCAATGGTTTGACATGGATGCAGCAATGGTTTGACATGGATGCAGCAATGGTTGGACACAGATGCAGCAGTGGTGGGATACGGATGCAATGATTGTGGGACACAGATGCAGCAGTGGTGGGACATTGATGCAACAATGGTTGGGCACAGATGCAGCAATGGTGGGACACAGTTGCAGGAATGGTGATGGGGAAAAACCTTTTGGATATACAGCCACTTGAGGTTTTAGACCTTGCTCTACATCCTTGGAACTTGTTCATGTTACATATATGTTTCTCTGACATGCGACATATAAGATTTTGCTGTATGGAGCCCCTACGTATGTATCAAAAAAGAGGGAACATGTATGGCTCAAAATCCAGTCCCCCAGCCTTAAAAAGTACCCTCATAGCTCGCCCTTAATGGGTTAAGAACCATTTCCCTGAAACCATTCAGCCACAATGTGAACTGTTTGTACTGACATATACCCATTATCAAATACTGGTTTCATCACAAATGTTTTTATTCACTGACCTTACTATCATTGGCGTGTCATTAAATATTGATCTTCCCCCACTAGTTTGTATAACATCATATTAAATGTAATACCCATCTAACCATATGTTTTATACCATATTGATAGTACCATTGAACTTAGAATACTCTATTGTAAACTCCATACGCTGTTAGTCGTCACCATGCTCTTGAGTGCCAATCGCGGAACCTATACCGTATACTATTCTCTGCCCCTCTGTAGAGGGATAACATATGTGAAACACTGAAGCTGCAGCTTAGGTAATGGGTGGGACGGTCAGGGCCATTGATCTGTATCTGAGTGACCACATGGTGGTGGGTATTTACTGCATATAACTGCGGATTTTGTTCTATTTATCATTCTAGTTCTGCATTATTTGTTTGTGCTTACCAATCACTGTATTCATTTATTATTTGCTTGACTGGAATATCGCCACTAGATATATGAACATCAGCATTGAAATATGAAGCCGAGTCATATTTTAAGTCAGTAAAATAACTGATTGATCACCATAATATAGTAATACCGATATTAAAGTTATTATAAGCTGGTGTGCATGAACATTATAAGTAGCTAGGACATACTTCTGCATAACTTAAATATAAACCTCTTTACAGTGTACATCCTATGGGTTGTAGGGAACCCATGCCATTAAATTGACAAGTCTGGGTAAACAGGTAATGTATGAATAGGTCAATGGAGACAACAGAAAAAATGCTCAGTTTTTTTGTGTAAACAAGTATTTATTCAACTATAAGTAGAGGATGTATAGTCAACAAAGACCACATAGATATGGCATATTGTAATGGTATTATTGTATATAATTGACTATATCTATCTTCTGTGAGGGACTGGTTGCCCCCAATATTGTGACCGAAGCATCATGTATTTAAAGTTGCAATAAAACACGTCAAAATTGAAAAAGGCGCACCTAGAGTCAGTTTGGGCCACAGCCGGGGCCATCCTGAATTCCGGAATATCCGATAAGGCACAGCTATGCCTTATACATTTACAGTCAGTTTTAATTGGTTGAATATTGAACCTATTGAGGGCAGCATGGTTCATCAATATGCTCTATCCATTAGTCCTCGTGATGCCTGGATGCAACCCTGTCAAGAATAACTCACCAGTGCTACATTCAGCCATCATGCCAACTCTATGGGAATAATCTTTGTTCCTCAGGGTCGGATCCAGGCTTTTGAAAAAGAGGGGGCGTGCCCCTTATATAACCCCTAATTTTGGCTAAATTCTAGGGTAAAAAGAGGTAAATAAACTTAATTACAGAGAAAAGGGGGGGGGGGCGCGCGCCCCAAGCCCCCATCTAAATCCGCCACTGTAATTACTTTGCCCTCCCTCCACCTTTCCCCCCTTTTTTTTTTACTTTGCATCTCTTAGCATATACTGTGTGTTATTTATTTCAAAAGGAAAATAATTCACAGCGTCTTTAATGTGTGATATCAAACATCTATACACTGTAAAAACAGTGTTTAGGGATTAAACACTAGTGTTTAGAAGTTAAACACTTGTTTAAACACTTATTTGTCCCACTTTTCTAAACACTTCTTTAGTGCTAAACATGTTCAATTTAAACGCGTTTAACCATGAAGTGTTTAACCAAGTGTTTAAATGCTAAACACTTAAACACTTCAGTGGTTGGACAAGTGTTTTAAAAGCTAAACATCTAAACACCTCAAGTGTTTAGGTGTTTAAATGCTGGTGTTGAGAAAATTTGGTGTTTATTTTTAAACACCTTTTTTGCAGTGTATCATCAACCCCATACATATCAAAATCCAAAAATTTCTTTCTGAAGTAAAGGGTTTCCCTGACATAACGATGTCATTACTTGATTTCACATATTGATTTAGGAATGCCAAGTAATGGGTGACTAAGGGAGGGGAAAGAACAATTAGATTTTACAGCAAATTCTCTATCAGATGTTTGCCTATTTTTCCTTTGTCTTTTCTCTAATTATTATTTTCCAAATGGACTATAAGTTACATACCATAGCGTTACTTACATAAGAGAATCATGTGGCAAAGGACGGTAGCTAAAGCAGCTGTAAAATTTTGATGAATCATCCTGTATTATTGTCCTCTCCAGATGTTTATCCAGGTCCAAATTTGTGATAGATTATGATGACTATTCTGTCTAGCCCTCAAGGATAGGACTGTCTACAGGAAACTGGCCACCACGCGTTGCATGCTGGGTAACCCCTGGGCGTGTAATAGAGATTATGTGGTTGTGTTATCATGTTATCAGTGTAGATGCTACAACTGCTGTGTGCAGGCATCCATATTCCCACCAATAATGACACGTTGGTGATCTGTTTGATGCACGATCACCATGACATAGTTATTACCGCAATCCTTTCATATAAGGTGCATCCAGCATTATGAGATGCACCCTGAGTGACCAGCCTGTTCACTTTTTTCTGATATAGGTCTACGGCTGGACCTTGGGAATTGGATGACTTAGAGGCAGATATCCAAAAATTTAAAAAAAGGGACAAGTTCAAGGACTTAATAAAAAATAAGAACCAAGCTAACCTGATACAGGTCTGCGCTTGGACCTTGGGAATGGGAATGTTAGACACTTGGAAGGTTGTTTCGGCCTATATTGCGGCCGAATCCATGTATGACTGGCTAGCTATAAATTTGTTTGAACTTCACCCTAACCATTGTTAGGAGTTTAAATACATTTAAAACCTTTTGTTTGGGCAATTTTTGACCAAAAACAACCATTTGTTTGGGCAATTTTTGACCAAAAACAATTAACACCCATGTTTTTAAAGAAAAATCTGACTGATAATCTTTGCTCTTGACATTTTAAAGGTATATTCCACTATTCAATAAATCAGAAACTACCATCAGTTTCTCCAAATGACTTGGGATTATATAAGTTCTCTATATTATGAGATAGCCAAAGCAATAAAAACCATGGTTCATTGTACTAGTTTCAGATTTATTGACATCTGAAGATGGGGAGTCCTTAACTATTGCTGCTAGTGGGAGAAAAACCCCATTTTTCAACATTTTCTCTAATATTGAAAAATTGACCATGGCTATCTTAACTAAACTTCTCATATGTCTAGCAGACATCATGTGTACCATGATCACGCGATAAAAACAGGTGGTCATTGGACAAACGAAAGAGCTATGATTGATTTAACAAAAAAAAGTGCAAATGAAAAGTATTCAAATTTTTAATGTTTCACAAAACAGGAAAGAAAGTGCCCGGAATTTGTTCACCAGACTTTGCAGGGATTGAGATCCAATCATCATGAACATTTTATGAGCAAAGAATTGTAAGGTTACTTGTGCAGAATCTAGAAGTGACAGATTTATGAAAATATTTTCTTTTTCCTCTACGACTGAAATCCAATAAGTTGACCAGTGGTCAATCTTAGTGCTGTGGTAGGAAGAATGCAAAAAATCTTTTGTTCATCAGGTTGATAGTGATTAGTTAGGGTATATACAAAAGGGAAACGAGCATAAATCATAAGTTTTGGTACTTTAAATTTTTGGCCACGTGGTGGCGATGGCATAGATGGTGGAATATACCTTTAACAACAAATTTTGGTAAAATATGGACATTTCCATAAGATCCCTGGCATTTGGTTAAAATTGGACCCTTGTTGAGCGATTACGTGCTGAAAATGGGACCCTCGATAGTGTGATTTAATTGAAAAAGTTACCGTAAAACACATAAATAAATCGCATTGACACCTAAGCTGCACCATGAGCCACATCTGGCACTTGGAAATCGTGATTTTAGTATTGTTCTATGGTATAAAAAAATCTGCTTATAATTACAGGGGTATAATTTTTCAGAATTTTTTCTGATGTCATATTTTTTTTCAGGTTTTTATACCTAAAGAATTTTACTCAAAGTTCAGTACTATTTCACAACATGTTCAAAATTTCTATGAGCGTCTTCATATGTTTCCATACACCCTACCTAACATCCCTGTAATTATAAGCTTTGAAATCCTTATAGGTCACAAGGCAGTCTATAGGCCACAGCCTATACTCAGGTTTTACGGTAGATAATTAAACACCAATAATGTGAGGTAATTCTACCCTGTATACCTTCTAGCCTCACCTCCATATTTTAGAAGGTTCTATAAGTATTAAAGGTGCATCCACTTGGCAGAAAATCTTTTTAGAGGTTTTCAATTTCCAAATGTTTGTTTCAGACGTAAAAAAGAGGTCAAACATGTACTCTGAAAAGTTTTTATTTCTAGGAGTACAAAAAAAAATGACGTCAAAATACATGACTAACAAACTTTAAAGAAAAAAGTTGCAGAAGTTGGACTTTTTTTCCGTGTAAGAAAAAAAAGGTTTTACAAAACTTTTTTTAGCCAAACAATATCCAAATGTTCCCAAAGTCTTTTGTCAAGTGGTATTGAGAATTGTGGAGACCCAATTTTATCCGTTCTCAAAAAGCTCGTGTTTTAAATACCCCCCCCCCCCGCATGCATATAACGTTTCTCAATGTAATATTCTCTGGATTTTATTCCCCAAACTAAAATTGCACCCCCTCCTCCCCCAGAGAGAGGCATCTCAGCCCATCATATCACATGGCAATCATTTCGTCCCCAATTTCTTAAAGTGATAAAAAGTAAGGTACTCCAACAACATTGTACAGAATTATATGATACAGTTTATTTACATCCATTGTGGTTGATAGCTTCATAAGCCACCTTCTCAGGGTTCAGTCCGAGTGACTCTGCCTTGGCGAGGAGGGCCTGGACCTTGGCATTGTCCAGGGTACGGGACCGGGAGATGATGTGGATACAGTAGTTGGTGATAGCACCACCGAAGAACTTGGCACAGTCGTAGGTCATACCATAGTCACCCTCAAGGACGACCACAGTCCAGTCAACCTGAAAATTGAAATTTTACATATTGAGCAGTGTTCTAAGCTGAAATGTAAAATTGTTTGGTAGGGGTTAAATCGGGGACGGGTGTGTTGTGAATAATATATCCAAGAATTCAAGTCAGCCTTTAACTCTACCCATTCCCAATTCTCAATGATTTAAGCCGACTACAGACAGAAAACCCTTATTGTAAACGTGTTCTTTAAAAAGAGTTTCTGGTGAGTGAGGTAAAATTGGGGGTAGGGTGTAATCACTGCGGGGCTCTCGGGTATTTGTAATGGTTTGGGGCATAAGAACATGCTCTGCATTGAATTGTTTGTACAAGCCGTCTACAGTTGTTATCAAAATTGACGAACACAAAAATAATGTCTTTTTGTGTGTTTTTCCTTTCCCTTTTAAACGTAAACTGGGGGTGCACTTACCTTGGGGATGAACTCGAAGATGACCTGCTTGAACTTTCCGGGCACACTGGTGCCTTCCAATTTTCCTATAAATAAAACATTTTGATACATATGTTCATTTAATTTGGTCAGTGGTAAGATCAATCAGTAATGCAATAATCGAAGATGCCACTTTTACCGATTTACCAGAATTCCTGGTTATGGTTACTATAATGTAGAGATATTGTATTAGACTATGGGAGTGGTCTTTTTCTTAACTATGTAAGTGGGGGAGGGGGTCGGAAACCAATCGCATTTCTGTCCCCTTTTGGTTCTGAAGTAATGCACAGTTGTTGTTTTTTTGTTGTTGTTTTTTTTAATTTGATAAAAAGGAGAGAAATTATTTTCTGTCCACTATAGGTGTCTGAATTCCCCCCCCCCCTCTAAAAGAACACGTTTTACCAAACCATGTGGAACAGCTTTCTGTCAAACGTTTTGCTATTTCATACAAATGTTTTCAAAGATTATGATGATAAAAATGGGTCTTTTTCGTTTTTGTAGAAAGACCTTTTCCGACGTCAGAAAACGATGAAAAGCCCCTTTTTTATCGTCGAAAAAAAAAGTCTTTCTACAAAAATAGAGCAGTGCTCTTTTGCTGACTGGGAATTCAGTTACGTAGTTAGGCACGCCTGTGGCCCTTAAATGGTTGAGCAATAACAGAGATGTGATATTGACTGAGCACCTTTGACAATTATATATAAAAGTGGGTCTTTGGGAATTAAATCCCTGAAAGCAGGGAAAATCTTTAGGCCTAGGACTTCCACCCCTGCAATATATAATGATAGTTGATTTTACCTCCAAACTCCCTTAGTTCACCATCGGGCTTCTCATCGTTACACTTGTATTCTACAGTAGCGTCTCCCTTAGTGGACGTCTTGTTGAGTTTGAAGGTCATGGTGTTACAGACGCACCCCTCCTGCCAGATGGCGCCCCCAGCAGTCTGGATCTTTCCTATCTCCTTCCTGAAAAGGATATGATACATGCAGAAACGTTCTCAATGCAGAAAAGTTCTGCTAAAGTTTTTTTAAGTAAAAAAAGCTTCTCTGTTCACTCAAATGGTTATTTTTTACTTTCCGTTAAGGAGTCTTTTTGTTTCTGTGTAAAAAAAGGAAAAAAAGACGAAAATTAGGCATTTAAAAACGAACATAATCAATGTTTCTTTAGAAGATTCCTGAAACCTTGTTTTATTCCATAACGTTCCCAACATTTCTAAAGGCATTTTAAAACGCTTTCATCCCCATTTAAAGCAATGAAAACTCTTGTAACGTATCATCATTGACTACAGCTATATACAAGAATATAAGATGGTCTTTACCATTCTCCTTCGAACTTCTTTGCGTCAAATCCAGGCACAGGCTTAACGTCCACACATTCTGTCTGTGCTTGGGCCACAGCTGTCACCGCGCATACCTGGAAACAAAGTAAAAAACGTTATTCTTAAGTCCATACTTTCTGATGACGCTTGCTTAAGATGTTAAAAACATTTTTATGTGTATTTCTGAAACGTTTTGTTAACAATGTTTGTTAACGTTTTAAAGCGTTTTTCAAATTTATGACGTTAAAAAAAACAAAAAAAAAACAGTTTATAACGGCACAAAAGCCAAGTGGTAACACATAGAGTGAGGTGAGGTTCAAGAGAACTGCTCCGAATTGATTCTTTAGGGGCAGTACACGTAATCAAGTACAGAAAGTTCTCTTTTAAGGTTAGTCAAAAACTCATTCCCAAACATGAAATAAGAATACTTTTAATTGGGGATGAAGGCTATTGTGGTGACATCTAAAAGAAAAAAGTGGACATGAGTTAATGTAGGTACTAAAAAAACAAAAATAGACCCCTTGTACTAAGGTTTTCTTACAATTGCTGACAGAGAATTGAACCCAGTGCGTAAATGTAAAAAAGAACAGTCACTCAAAGGATAACATGCATGTATCGTGGTTACATAAGAGAACAAAACATAATAAACACTGTCATTTTTTATTTTACTAATTTGAGAAAAGACAACGATCTTCTTCACATCGAGACTGTCTGTTGTCCTATAATGCACAAATGCATCTGAGTGCATTATATGACAACAGGCAGTCAAGATGTGAAGAAGGAGTTGTCTATTGTCTTTATAAAATGTTTTACATTTCATTCCAATCAATCAAGTACCCAATCAAGGTATATCTAGAAGAAGTAAGGGTACCTGACTGTTTTACACTATGGTGACCTTGCTCAGGCGTGCACTGTACTCCTATAATGCACTCAAGGTCACTTCTATTTTGCAGCAGAGCACTGCCAGCCGTTTTATAAAGGGTCAATAATACATTGTGCACTTACCAGCAGAAGAGTCAGCATGGTTGTTAATATTGTTCTTGAGTACCGGGGTTTCGTGAAGGTGTTGTGTCTTTATATACTACATAGTCTGTCCACGCCAAACTCTGGCCTATCAGAAGATAGGCATACACTGTCCAGGAGATATGGCTAGCCATCTGGGACTTCACATATAGATCTACATGATAAGGAAGTGGTCATTTTCAAACAATGGAGGGAAGGGGTGGATGCGCATGCCAAAATATTTTTCGACCCCCCCCCCCCACTCCAAAGGTTTTAAATTGTTAATGAGCTGTAGATCATTAGTTTTACAGCCATACATTGGGTTTTACGTTAAAATATTATATAAATAGATATCTGAAACTATAGGACCTCGGTATTACGGAGCCCTGGAGAGGGCATCCGTTTTCACAGCTTTATCTTTGTTTCAGCAACTTAAATTTTGTTTTCCGCAACTTAATGATTTTTGTTTTAAGATTTAAGGTTGCGAAAATGGAGAATTTAGTTACATAAACAAAATATCAACTTATAGAAACAAAAATTTAACTTGCGGAAACGAAAAAAAAAATGGATTGCAGAAACGGAAAATCAACTTACAGAAACGGAAAATCAACTTGCGGAAACAGAAAGTTAACTTGCAGAAACGAACATGAGAAAAAAATCCTTTCCAGGGCTCCATACGTAATTGCGTGAGTTTGTTAGATATACACCAAAATGTGAGTGCAGGCTAGAGTGTTCAATGACCATCTCTTTGCCAAAAGACATTGGGGGATCCACTGCCACTGATTCCTTGCGGATTGCGTCCCTGGCAAGAACCTCCGAGAGAATTTGCAAATAACAAATTATTTTCATATTTGCTAAGGGATTTGTCATGCGCGGCGAAAATTTTTCCGTCCCCCCCCTCCGAGGTGTCTGAAATTTTTCCATCCCCCCTTTTATTCTACAGTTGCGCGCGGGCTTTTTCGCTCAAAAGGGGCGAAAACTTATTTGCCCCCCCCTTAGAGGGGTCTGAAATGTTTTTGTCCCCCCAAAAACCCACCACCCCCCCGTTGTTAAAAAATGACCATTCCCTAAATAGTCATCGCATGCCGCTCACACGTCGCATGGGATTTGTCGCAGCAGTAGATCCGACACTGGAACGTTTTCTCCAAGAACACACGCATGGGTGCAATTAGATTGAGTATCGTCTCTCCATTTTGGCATTCCGAGACTGACGTGAACCCATTGAGAATTTTGGAGTAGGGGGGTATCTTTGCAATAGCAATATTGTACTTCACATACACGTCAAGATGGCGGCCAGTGCCCTTTCGGAGACTTTTCAGTTTGGAAATGTGTTAATTGCACATGAGATATGATGTGATTGTAGTGTTGAGCCATCGGCCAATCACAGACCAGTATTCAGGTCATGTGACCTCTTGTGAATAAATAAGGAGTTTGAGTCCAGCAGCCATTTTGGTTCAGTATTGTGTGTGTATCTCCAGGAGTTAAATTCATGGATTATTCAGGTCATAGCCCATAGAACATTACATTTGGCGACGAGGATGGGATATAGTAACTCGGTGATCCAGGAGAGATAGGATTTTACACGAGTTATTGGCCGAATAAGGAGAATTTTGGAGAAATAGCTCACTTTCAAGCTGGATTGGAGCTCCCCTCCCTGCTTACCTGCTGCTGCTCTGTGTGTACACCTGCCACTGCTGAGGTGCGCTAAGATCCAGGAGCAGGCCAACAGTGTGCTACTACTACCACCACCACTGTATTGAGGTAGGACTGATAAAGACTTCCAAGACAGGGTGAGTGACTTTACTGACATTAACTGTTGATCCTGTAAGTAACCCTGAGAATCTGTGCTTGAAGGCAATCATGGCTGAGGCTCTGCCACACTTTCCACCTTTTGATCTGTCAGACAGAGACACAGTCGGGGTCAGGTGGAAAAAGTGGGTACGACGCTTTGAACAGCTGATGGTTGGTCTGACAATAACAGATGCTGCAAGGAAGAAGTCTCTAATGCTACACTATGCAGGTGAGGAGGTTGATGACATTTGTGATACACTGACTATCCCAGATCCTGTGGCTGCAAACAATCAGGATGCTTATACAGTAGTGCGTGATGCTCTCAATGACTATTTCATACCTCAAGTGAATCCTGAGTTTGGCATCTATGAGTTCCGCATGAGAGAGCAGGAACCAGGTGAGACTCTGGATATGTATGTCACTGAATTGAGGAAGCTTGCCAAGTACTGTGAATTCACTGATTTAAAGCGTGAACTGAAGTCTCAGGTGATTCAACACTGTAGATCTTCCAAGTTGAGGAAAGACGCTCTGAAGAACAAGAACTGGACACTTGACCAGATCTTAGACAAAGGTAGATCTATGGAGATGTCTGAGCAACAATCTAATACTATTGAGCGAGGTGAGACATCTGTACATAGGCTCAAGTTTAAACAGCAACAGAAGTCATCTCAACGAGAGTCTCAGAAACCTAAACCTGCAGACAAGGGACAACTTACACGATGTAGTTCTTGCAATTTCCGGCATGATCAACGATGGTGTCCTGCCAAAGGGAAGACTTGTAGAAAGTGTGGTAACCTTGATCATTTTGCACGATGCTGTACTTCACCTTCTAAAAAAGAAAAGCCTAAGACGGAGGCAGAAGTGAAGAAGAAAAAGAAGAAACAGGCACGTGTGAACGAGGTCAGGAAGGATACAAATGATGATACTGGTGAAAAGTACATCTACACACTGAAGCCTACAATTTCTAAGAACAGCAACATGCTGAAGGTGATGGCAGAAGTTGATGGTACCAGGATCCCATTCATTCTTGACACGGGAGCAGGTATAAACATCATTGACAATGCTGCATTTAAGAGTATGGAGATAAAGCCGACGCTGCAACCCGCAGATATTGTTGTGAAAGCCTATACATCTAAAGTACCAATTAACATCCGAGGTAGATTTAGAGCTTGTATTCAGGTTCATGACAAGAAGACAGATGCATTATTCTTTGTCACAGAAGAAAACGAAGGAAGCTTGCTGACTTATGAGACTGGAGAGGCATTAGGTCTCATACAAGCAAACATGGAATGCCTCCTTGCTATATGCTTTGATGACTCAGATCCACTGTTCAAAGGAGTGGGACTGTTGAAAGACTTTACTGTCAAGCTGCATATAGATGAGAGTATTCCACCTGTGGCAAAACCACACAGAAGGATCCCCATCAATCTGAGAAGTAAGGTTGAAGAGAAACTCAGACAATTGGAGAAAGACGACATCATTGAACGTGTGGAGGGACCAACACCCTGGGTCTCCCAACCTGTCTTTCCACCCAAGTCCAGTGATCCTACAGACATCAGAATGTGTATGGATATGAAGAGTGCAAACAAGGCTATTCTAAGGGTCAGACACATAATGCCTACTATTGAAGAAATAGTGAGTGATCTGAACGGGTCAGTCAAGTTCTCTAAATTGGACTTGAACCAGGGGTATCATCAGTTACTCTTGGACAAGGAGTCAAGGTACATCACTACCTTCACCACTCATATCGGACTGTGGAGATATAAAAGGCTGAACTTTGGGATATGCTGTGCATCCGAGATATTCCAGAATGCTATCCGTGAGTCACTGGAAGGTATTCCTGGTGTGTTGAATGTCAGTGATGATATTCTGATCTATGGCAAGACCCAAGAGAGCCATGATGACAGTCTACAGAGGGTGCTACAGAGACTCCGTGAGAAGGGCCTAACTTTGAATAGGGCAAAGTGTATTCTGAACAAGGACAATCTTAAGTATCTAGGATATGTCTTCTCGAAGGAAGGTATGTCACCAGACCCAGATAAGGTTGCCGCACTTAACGAAGCTGATGCTCCCCAGACTCCAACAGAAGTACGTTCTCTGCTTGGTATGGCCAATTACTGTGCTAGGTTCATCCCGAACTATGCAACAATTACTGAGCCTCTGAGAGAGCTTACTAAGAAGGACGTTGAGTGGAACTGGGGTAGACGTCAGGAAAATGCTTTCAAGGAGTTGAAGAAATCCTTACGTGAGGATACAGTAACCCGCTACTATGATCCAGACAAACCGACTGAGATCATTGTCGATGCGAGTCCGGTTGGTCTGGGAGCGATACTGACACAGAAGATCAATGGAGAGAATGTCGTGGTTAGTTTTGCAAGTAGAGCACTGTCTCCAGTGGAACAGAGATACTCACAGACAGAGAGAGAAGCACTTGGTGTTGTCTTCGGTTGTGAGAGGTATCATCTGTATGTACTGGGCAGTCCTTTCACTATAGTCACCGACCATAAGCCACTGACTTCCATTTATAACAATCCTCATGCAAATCCACCTGCACGGATTGAGAGATGGACTTTAAGACTACAGAGGTATGACATGATAGTTGTCTACAGACCAGGAAAAGACAACCCGGCTGACTATCTATCACGGCATCCCAATCGAAAGGCCGAGGCGTACAGAGCTGAGTTAGATGGTGAGGAGTATGTCAACTTCGTGGCTATGTCTTCAGTACCAGTCGCAATCACTTTTGAAGAGGTATGTGAGAAAACGCTGGCAGATGATACTCTTCGGAAAGTTGCTACTGCTATCAAAGAGAACAAGTGGCATAAATTACTGAGACCGGGTCCGGATCGAGGAACATATAAGGCCTATCACAGGGTAAAGGATGAGCTTACTGTAGCTCATGACAACTCATACATTCTTCGGGGTACAAGACTGGTAATGCCTCTAAGTCTACAAGACAGAGCTATTGACTTAGCACACGAGGGTCACCAAGGTCTTGTGAAGTCAAAGAAACTGATCTGCACCAAAGTTTGGTTTCCAGGTATTGATGCTAAGATGAAGAGGAGAATCGATCAGTGTCTGCCTTGTCAAGCTGTGGTTAAGAAACAATCACAGACACCACTTATGATGACTCCACTTCCAGATGGACCGTGGAAGATGTTGAGCGCAGATTTCTATGGACCCTTACCGACAGGAGAATATCTGCTGGTCATCATTGATGATTACTCAAGATTCCCAATAGTGTTGACGGTGTATTCTACAAGTGCTAGGGCTGTCGTACCAGTCTTAGATGACTTATTCTCAACGCTTGGAAAACCAGTTGAACTCAAGACTGACAATGGACCTCCATTTCAAGGAGCAGAGTTTGCGGACTTTGCCAAATACTCTGGTTTCCATCATCGAAGGATCACACCATTATGGCCTCAGGCGAATGGCGAGTGTGAGCGATTCATGAGGAATCTAGGCAAGGTTGTGAAAGGTGCACGCACTGAGAAAAAACCTTGGAAACAGGAAATGAACAAGTTTCTTCGTAACTACCGCGCTACACCTCACTGTACAACTGGTGAGTCACCTGCTGTTGCCATGTTTGGACGTCCATTTGAGGTGAAACTTCCTTCATTTTTGGGGGAGGAAAGGAATGATAGTGTGATGCGTCGCCAAGATGAGCAAGCAAAGGCTAAAATGAAGTCTTATGCAGATGAACGGAGACGTGCTGTTCCCAGTGACATCAGACAAGGAGATGTTGTCCTGGTAGAGCAACCTCGACGGAACAAGACAACAACACCGTATGACTCCAAACCCTACATTGTTACGGAGCGTAAAGGGTCAATGGTCACTGCTAATAGAGGTGGCAAACACATCACCAGGAACACCACTAAGTTTAAAGTTATTGACAAGAACATTCAACCTGTGAGATCAGACGATGAGAGTGATGATGAGGCTCCCAGGATGATGCCTTATCCAACTAGAAGTACTCAACAACCTGTTGACGTGCCTGAGACAGGTCCTATGCCTGTCACACCGCCACGTCCGAATGCTGAAATACCAGTAACTCCTCAGCGTTCAACTCCAAAGCAACCAGTTGTGGTTAATGAAAGACCACAACGTAACAGATCAAAGCCAGCATGGTTAAAAGACTATGTAGTTTAGGGAAAATAAAGATCTTCCACACGGGGCAGAATAATCCCCAAGATCTTTATAAAGGATGAGGACAGTCTATCCTCTCCTTATAGATAGGTTGAGAATTTTATGGTAGATACATAAGTTTCATTTATTTGAGAGCTAGTACGCGCATTCAATATGCAAAAGGACAGTGACTGATATATCTGATATATACGAGAAGATGCTGACATGGTTTACCATAAACATTCTTAACTGACAGTACATATTCTGAACATTTGAATAGTACTTTCATAGTGTCTTTATCCTAAATATGTGTTTCAACATTACGAATAACCCAAGGTTTATTCTAAAAGGGGAGAGATGTAGTGTTGAGCCATCGGCCAATCACAGACCAGTATTCAGGTCATGTGACCTCTTGTGAATAAATAAGGAGTTTGAGTCCAGCAGCCATTTTGGTTCAGTGTTGTGTGTGTATCTCCAGGAGTTAAATTCATGGATTATTCAGGTCATAGCCCATAGAACATTACAGTGATCACATCTAAAATTATGTGATCGGCCGCTTATTTGTCTCTCGTCTACTTGAAAACCTCAGAAACATGAGTGGAAACTACTTGAACATTAATTCAGAAATGAGAGCAGATCTAAGGTGGTACTGGGAGTTCAGCTCGCAGTGGAATGGTATTGGTCTGATCCCTAATAAACAGTACCAAAAGACCATCTACGTAGATGCCTCCGGTACAGGTGTGGGTGCCACTGATGGCCACTCAGCTTATGCCTGACGGTTGGCCCCACCTCATGACCCTGTAAAGAATATCACACATATAGAGGCCGCAAATATAGTCATAGCCCTCCATTCACTGGTTAAGGACAGGGACAGAGGCTCACACATCTGCATTATGTGCGATAATCAGGCGGCTGTTACTGTCATGAGCACAGGGAAAGGACAGGATAAGTTGTTGTCATATGTGGCCAGATCCTGCTGGATGATGCAGGCCATATATGACCTCACATTTTCATTTGAACACGTGCCGGGTAAAGAAAATGATATAGCTGACGCCCTGAGCAGAGCCCACCTAGGTCATACAGAACAACGAAGGGCCAAAAATCTTATCCGTGCACACAAACTTGTAATTATCCCAGCATGTACATATGTGTTAGGTGTTATAACTCTGTTCATCTATTCCAGACAAGGCCTACACTTTCTTCCAACAGAGGGCGGCACTACGTCAACAAAAAGCCAGAGCAGCAGCTACCGTGTGCGCCAGACAATCGGCAGCAGCCACATACTACCGGTTTATGAGGCACCTCAGGAGGGATCCCTCAATACCCACATACCATGACGTCTGCGGATATATAGAGTTTCTGGCTCTAGAGACGAAGAACCCCGGCACCATCTCCAACAACTTGACTCATGTATCTCAACATCTCATGCTGAGGGGTGCCGACAACTCGGCCTTTCATCACCCCCGGGTAGCCCGGGCGAAGGACGTCCTAAAAAGGGACAAGACAGTGGTCTCAAATGTAAAACCCCGGTCCCAATGAGTTTATTCCGGGTGATTATTCAGGCCACAGCGGACACGTACATGGGTCACATCCTCAAGATGGCGATCCTTACTTTGTTTCACGCCGGTCTGAGAAAATCCGAGATCCTACCATAGAGTGCACGAGCATAAGGCGCTACTTGGCACCTCACAAGAGGAGATATCCAGGACAAGGGAAGCTTGATCACCCTGCACATACAGAGGCGTAGGAAGCAAATCTTCATCGGGGGGCCCGACGAGGGCACCATAGCGACTACCTTGAATTGTCGGCTGATGCGTGATGGCATCTATATATGCGTATTTAGAATTCATATAGAAAAGTGATTTTTGGTAAATTTTGGATCTGACTTTAGGCTCAGACCTCCATTTTCCCTATGACATCACCATAATAATCTAATTTGAGATGTAAAGTTTTAGCTTCTTTTCCATTGTGTTTATGAGTTCTTGGAAAATATTGGGGGGGCCCAGACATACTCAGGCCCCACCTCCTCCATGATTGGGGGGGCCCAGGCCCCCCTGGCCCCCCCTTTTCCTACACCCCTGACATAAAGGCAGCAAAGAACCTGCAGCTGTACAACCAGCAAAAGACAGTCACACTGTATCAGGCGGACGACTCCCGCTGGTGCCCGGTGATGGCCATAAGACATATGATAAGGCTCCTCCCTACAAGGCACCATGCAGAGCCGTTTATGATGAATCTCCAAGACAGGACCCCAATTCCAGTCACATGTGTAGAAAAAGCTTGGCGCATGCACTGAAGCAACTTGGCGTCCCACCCAAGAAATTCTCCCTACACTCCCTCAGGATTGCAGCTGCCACAGAAGCGTATGACGGTGGCTGCACTGAGATGGATGTGAAAGTATTTGGTGACTGGCGTTCAGACGCCCACAAGGGATATATTAGAGTAAAATCGAGGGAAAAAGTCAGTAGGACTCTTGCCAATGCACTTAAATTGAACCCATGAACACAAAACTCAAAACACTACTCTTTGGCTTTTGGCCTTACACTATAAGTGGTAAATGACCTTATAATGGTCATACTGTGATAGACAATGACTCATAAACCAACAATAAATTTTATCAACCCAAACACATTCACTATTTCAATCCTTTACATTGGGTAGTGCAGTAATGGTCGTCACATGCGTTGGTTAGACGCATTTGAGGGCATTGCTGCCGCCCGGTGTTCAGGTTCCACTTCCGGTTCACAAACGTGTAAACGCATACATCTTCTACCTGTCATTAGTTTTCAATTCAACTGTCACAGACTCATACCTCTTCTTTCCCACCCACCCACACCAATGGGTTATTAATGTGTAAACTTTTTATCTCATTCTGTACTACGGTAATTTTATAAGTCATGGTTTTATCTCTCACGTAATAATGATATTTATTCATTCACTATCATCCATCAGGTTCATATTTTAATTATCCTGTTTCTTTTATTGTATCATAATCATATATCACTAATCATTTCTGTGTAGGCCATAAATAAAGGCCTTACACTATAAGTGGTAAATGACCTTATAATGGTCATACTGTGATAGACAATGACTCATAAAATTTATTAAACCAACAATAAATTTGATCAACCCAAACACACTCACTATTTCAATCCTTTACATTGGGTAGTGCAGTAATGCCAAGAATAACTCATGATTTCAATGTGATCGGAATTCTTGAAAATTCCACACCACTTTTGAATGGGGGTTCCCAAGCAGCTCTGTTCGGTAGACAGAGGTGGTTATAGATCTAGTGGCTAGGGTGCAATCCGCAAGGAATTCGCGGCAGTGGATCCCCCACTATTCGGGCGGGAAAATCAAAGAACGCTGGATGGACGACGCTCTTGGTCCTAGTGGCTTTTGCAAGAACTAACAGCGAAAGTGGTGGCATCTCGTGGACCATAAAAGAGAAGCAGAGGTCACGACTCCAAATATATAATACACGTCGTGAAGAGCAGTCATGTGAGTTGAGAGAAATTTTCATTCGTTGTCACCCTCTTTGACATTCTGACAATCGCTGGAGTATGACAAGCAAAACTAGATCTCATGAAGACTCCTTCAGAAGTCATAACAGGGCACAACAGTGCAATGGATCAGTGAAATTGCTGGGCCAACAGTGGCAACTTTTGACTCCAGTCTCGCTCTGCTGTCAGTGAGTGCTGAGTGAGTGAGTGAGTGACCGGGCGACCCTGGCCTTGTTTGTAAACATGGCGCTCACATGTCAGAGAGTCACTCAGTGTGTCTGCTCATTTCAGCCTTCAAATTACAATTGTCAGGTCATACGATGATATATTTGCATATTACCGTATAAGTAACCATTGTTCGTGCCTTTTATTCGTAAATGGTCCTTTTAATTATCAATATCAATTTTTTAATGTGAGAGGGTGTTTTCTTCTCATTTTTTTTAGGGGGGGGGGTAGCTTTATTGAACTTGTTTCATTGTTATCTTGGACCTGGTTTGTTTAGCTTGGGAGCAAGGGCTAAAATTCTTTTCATACAAGTAATCTTATAGTTAGGGAGTGGTCATCTTTTATCCCCCCCCCCCCCCCCACTTGAACTTGAACTTGAAGAGGAGTCTAAAATTCTTTTCTAGTTTTGCCCCCCCCCCCCTCCAACCCACCAACACTCCCTGCCCTCCCGGGCCCGCCCTTCCTTGCATTATAATCTTAAGTGGGGGATCCACTGCCGCGAATCTTTTGCGAATAGTACTCGTGCAAGTCTTCTCACAGAAAAAGTTCCAGCAGTGGATCTGCTCCTGCGACTATGCTCATGTGACGTCTGAGCGGCGTGCGAGAACACTTGCAGAAATCAAAATAATTTGATATTTGCAAGTGCTCTGCGAGAAGACACGCATGGGTGCCACTTGCAAGAAATTCGCGGCAGTGGATCCCTAGCTTTAATAGGTATGTTTCCTTCCAGGTTTTGGTCTAGATAACCCTCACCTCCCTAGAGCTACAACTATCAGCATGGCTGATAACAACGGTGACACCTTCTGGCGGGAGACATGCATCCGCGTCACAGACGTCTTCTGGACATGCTTTATCATCAGCCCAATGACTATATTCTACTGGGGCGGAACATGGAAACTCATGGACCTATACTTATACCCAGATAGTGCCTTATATAGTGCTGTTATTTCACTATGTATAGGAACAGTTGGATGTCTTGCGGGCTACCTCATATTACCGCTTCTTGACCACTGTCACCCCCGCTCTACACCAACATTGGATTCGTCCAGGCCCTCTATGTTTCGGCATATTGTGGTATCGCGGACTTGTATCTACATTCTTGCTGTATCAGTGTTAAACTACTGGCGGGGGATCTGGAACTTGTCAGACATGTATCTCGGGAAAGACCCGCTATGGAGCGGGGCATGGTTGGGTGGTGCAGGTTTTGTGCTACTGATTCTGCGCGCTCTAGGGAATGTCGTCTCCGCACCATTTGCCATCGACTTGGATTGCAGTCGAGATGTCTACAAGCCAACCACCAGGTTTAAAGCTAAGGTAAAGCTAATTTATTTCATGTGCTATGTATGGCAATAGTCATTTTGGATGATTGGGATTTTGGATTAGCCCAAACCCTGAATCTGGTGCATGGTGTATGGTGAGTAGGGATACCACCTAAGTTAGTCACCAGTTCATATTCTGTAACGGGGCTAGTGAAAATAGCAAATTCTCTTGGTGATTTTTTTTCAGTTAGGCAGACATATTGTAAAACCAAGTGCACAAAGCCGACTACAGATGAGTCCAACTGTGTCGACTGATCATGACGTCAGGAAGATCTGCAGGGATGTCCGATCCAGTCTGTCAATATCAAACATGTTTGATCTTCCCAATCAGATCAGACACACTCTCCCTAACTACAGACTGAATCGGCCCTATCTGCAGTCCCCTTAAGCCATAGTTTCAGAGACCTACTGCAAAGCTTCCGGATCTAAGTATGTGGCTTATAGACAGGGTTTGCATACTGTAATCTCCCATGCATCATGCACATCCATAGACATAGCTATAAGTTGCCACCAGGACCTGATTTAAAAAAAATTGATACTGTTTTAATATGATCATACCCCATATATACCACATGACTTTAAGCTTTTTCCAAAGTTAGGGGTGAGACTTATATGTGGGTGTGGCTTAGTCACAAAGTCATACATCAAGTTGACGAAATGGTTGAAGCTGAAACCATATGGGATTACCCCTGGGTCACATTGGCTTGCTGCTATAAGAGCTTTTGGCAAGGTGTCCCAGTCTGCCCGTGCCCATAGTCCCAGAGCTGTAAAGCCCCACATACAAACTGCGGCTTATAGGCCAAGGCCTACTATGGGTTCTAGTATTTACCAATGTCCTAAAATAAGTGTGCATCTTATATAAGCGATGGCACAGTTAATAAACTGTCAATTTCTCAAGCTTCAGGAGCAGGCTATATTTTTTTTCTTAGAGCACATGCACAAGTGCAGCATAAAGATGAGGTTTTACAATAGTGGTGAGTCTGTAAGGGTGCTATTACTGGATTCTGTCTAGTAGGAGGATGTGCAGCTGAGTGGGCTGCCAGTCCATTATGTACTGATATATACTGATATACCCCGGGTAGTCTGTATGTAATGACTGTGTGACCACCCTAACACAGGGGGAAATTACTACCATAATATCCCGCATATAAAGCATGGCAAATAGACGAGGATGGACCCTTAGTGTGCCTCTATTAGGAGGCAGAGTCAGTACTGTGCCTCATATTGGGATTTTATATACAATAATTCAGTACTAGTTTTATCTAAATCGACTGACAGGTGTGCCCTATACGGAACAGAGCCATTGCTAGTACCAAAAAAATTAGCTAGGTGGCTCATGTAGTCGGGGGCTAGATCATCAGTTGGCCTCTTTGTACAGTTTACTTTGGTTGGCTCTTCCTAATAGTCTATATGAAGTTATATTCTAAAAATCTATACCTTTGGATAGCAAATGATTTAAGCTTAAACAATATAAGCTTTATATAGACTTAGTACTTTAAATACAAGAGAAATTAAACTTTAAAAGTCTTTTAAGAGGGCACATATAATCCAGGCTGAGTAAAACCAAGCCATTGTCTCCCTATCAGGCTAATCCCCTCCATTCACACCTAAAACAATGGACAGGTACTTAAAGTGATTAAGATAGAGGCAGGGGCAGCTTATCAGTCTTATCAATTCCCATTGTTTTCTGTGGGTGGAGGGGAAGATAAGAGATTACCCACAACCCTCTGCCAGATCCAAGATGGCTGTCGGGGGCCAGTTACATAACTGATTTCAAGATGGCCACCTCCATACAGGAATGGCTCTGTTCCCTATAGGATCCTCTTAAGTTAGTGATGCACTTTATATATGGTGTGCGCCATATATGTGGCGTATCATGGCACAACTGTAAAACACCGCTTTCAGACTTTCAATATTGTGGGTCACTCACTGCAGCTTATAAGGTACATGTACGCTTATAAATACACGGGGGTTTATGTATATAGACAATATGGCTCCCCAAATTTCTTAGCCTGTTCATTTTCATTTTTTTAAACTTTCTGTCTGTTTATTTTTATTACCAGTGGGTAAGCATGTGTCGCCCTGTCAGTTTTAAAGAGGCCATGCAGTGTGTATTTGAATTAAATATTTTCATGCACTGCCCGTAGATTTTTGACACCTGTACACGGGAGTTTAACTGGTGTAGAATTTTGCGAGGGCCTTGAATCGACTAAAATGTCAAAAATCCAAAAATACCATTTTGTAAAAAATTTCCACATTTTTCATGTTACCTTAATTACTCGCACATTGCAGCTTAAGCTCCCGAACCACAAATCAACCAAAAGATTACTCAAAAGCATGTCAATTTCTTTTTCTTTTCTTTTTTCAAAATTGAAGAAAGAATTTCTAGGGTGGGCCCTGTTTTACTAGGTAGGGTCAGGTTACCTAAAGAACCAAAAATTTGTTAGGCCTGATTGATATCAGGTCACAATATACCTGAAAAAAAGATTAATTGATTCAACACGTTCAAGTGTTCCCATTTTTCATTTCCAGCCGCACCACTTCTGGCGGTACCTGGGTGACAGTCTGCTGTCTCATCTGGTTATCACACACCTAAGTATACAGGTGTGGCGCGTCTTATGGAACCTTATGGAGAAGGCCATCCTCCCGCATGACGTCCTTATGTCATACTGCGTGTCGCTCGGGGCCGGGTTCGGAGGCGCCTTTATTCTTTTCATCCTACAACATCCACTCGCTGTGGTCGCCGCGCAACTAAAACAGACACACTGGGTACTAATGCTGATGCTACAGGTAAGCAGTTTTGTCTTTTTGTAATTAAAACTGAAATATATTTATCTATCAGATTCTCCCACGTATGAGGCGCATCTTGCGTATAAGGCGCACCCTGAGTTGAAGAGAAACCTATAAGGCTCACCTAGGGCAGGGGTGGACACTAACTTTTCCAGCCACTGGCCACCCGGGCCAAGAATAGACGGGTTACTTTTTTAAAAGAGAAATTAAAGATATTCACCATTACTCCACATCAAAACCTAGCAAGAATGGCTAGTTTCCTGCTGAGTTTCTCTATAAAACCATAAATTAGATGTCTATACTCATATGAATTAACTTGTATATATGTCTCTCTCTAAACTTTTGTGGGCCATCCCAGGCCCACAGGAAGGTAATTCCTGAGAAACCTATGGGCCCACTGGCAAAACTGCGGGCCAGTGGCTCCCGGGCCAGCGTTAGTGTCTACCCCTGTAGGGCCTGAAATTTGAAGGCTTAGTACTGATCTGTAGTAAAAGTACCCCACGTATAAAACGCAACCTGAGTTTGGGACTATTCTTAAGGCAAATGAGGCCTCGGATTCATGAATAAGACGTGCCTTATATGCGGGAGATTACGGTATTTTAGTAGCAACTTGCAGATTCATAATGTAATTCGATTTTACCATATTTTTTCAAGAATTGAGCCGGGATGCATACGTGAATCTGAGGCTTTCTGCATTTGATAAAACTTCACAAATTATCGGGTATGCCTTATAGGCGGGGCAAAATTGCATTTGATCACTACTTAAATCTTAACTGCCCAAAACCTCAGGGTGCATCTTATATGTGAGTCTTACATGGGGTGCACGGACCATGGCACTAGGTATGACGGATGTCTCAAGAAAATCCACACATTCTGGGCCCAATAAATTTTATTATGTGTATGGAAAAATATTAGTACTCATTGAAAACTGTAACATATCACATCTTATCATTTCAGGAGGTTGTCCACATTGCCGGTATCCTCGTGACGTTACTTGTGTGGCGAGGTGGGTGGGGACTGAACAGAGACTATCTCCTCCACACCCCACTGGAGGCCGGGTTAGCTCACGGAGTCGCGTCATTCGGACTTCTTCTGTTTCAGTCGTTAATGAGTGTATCGACTTTGAATGTGAATGTAGACGCAGACGGTGGGTCGACCGACGGCTTCTACTATGATATAAACTACTTCTGGTACTTCTGGAAACAACGGAGGCCAGATGTAATACAGGTTTGTTGGTCTTACCACAGTTGAACACTTCAAGGCCTCCTAATCATTCCCATTGGTCGTCATGATACACCAATGAAGGGCTGGTGAGTCTGCTCACCAGCACTTCATTGGTGCATCATGCTGACCCACCAGTGGGCATGATGCATTCATTAATTGATCAGCGGTCCTTAAAGTGTGTTAAGGGAGAATTCAGATTCTTATCATTGTGGAGGGAGGGTTAGTTGAATTACCCTTGCCTAACTAGGGAGTGGTCAAAGGTTTTTAATTTTTAATGCCCGATTTTTATCTTTAGTATGGATCATTAATTTCTTTCAATGAAACTTAACCAATAGGGCCACCTCATTTTCTTATTGGTAGATTGGTAAAACAAAACAACAACAAAAACAACACAAAAAACATGATTGATAAAGCAAAAGGGGAAAAACTGTAGGGACTCGTCCACTCCTTGGACTTTGCCTTTGTATTGCCCCTGTTGTCGGCTTCTTCATTTTCTTAATTGGTTCTAATTTCTCCAACAAATACCTATAATCATCTTTCAGAGTAGGGTTTTCAAACAACTCTTTCTGGATAATGGTAAGAGGTTTTGACCAGGGCTTATGTTTAATTTTTTTTCATTGATTGGGTGTACGAGAGTTTTATAAAAAATTTGTTATTTCATTTTCTATCATCCCCAGTGTTACATAGCATTACCTGTAATTAGCCTGCTAGCCTCAAAAACTGAGAACCATTTACTCTTATCAGAAAAAGATCGTACTAAATTACGTCTTTTTTTACATAGGGTTTTAACCTTTTTGCGTAATTAATAAAGGCCAGCAAGGCAAGGGAAAGAGTACATTGTTTTTATAATGCAATTCCCCATGAACAATGCAAACAACTTTTTACTCTTTCAAGGGCATGGGGAGAAAGGCCACTGCTCACTAGTTAGCGACTTTGCAAACATGTGACGAGTGTCACTATACCTCAATATTTACACTAAACATTTCTCTCACAACTCTTACATTACAGATCCAAGGTGACCGTGAGTCGTCGGTGAGTCGCGGGTTGTTAGAAGAGTCGGATGATGACCTACTAAGTGCCTCCTGAGGATGGGATGAAGTAGGCCTGGTTGTTAAGTTTTGATAGCCTTTTTTTCATAAGTTAAGTAAATCAGATAGTACACACATTTAATATAGTGTATAGCAAAATATAGTCTATTACAAAATTGTGATGGAAGATCAAGGCAGGCTGATTTTATGCCTACCGTAATAACCTGCATATATGGCACACTTTGCGTATAAGCTGCCCCCCCATCATATAAGGCGCAGCAAGAGGATTGAGGCTGGGTTAGTGCATCACGACTGCAGATGTACCTAAACCATGACACATTATATTGCCCTTCAAAATTCAAAGTCAAAGTATCACCCATTTGACTTTTTGTAAGTACAATTTATCCTTTAGCAGTATAGTATAGCGGTCTCTATTACCGTTGAGGCGTGTCTTACACAACAATTTGAAGCCTACTGCCCCTTATAGAACCTCCCAAAATAAAACGGGGATGCGTCTTATAGGCGTGGTACCTTTAGAGAACTACACCTCCATAAATTAAGCCCAAGGTGCGCCGTAGAAATAACGGTTCTCTCCACTTAGGCCTAAAAAATAATTTGTAAGTTTCTGGTAACATGGTCCAAAAGGTTGAGGTAGGTAGGTCGGATTTTTTTTGCTAAACCCCATTTTGGCCTATATGTTGTATTGTTATCATTGATTATTGAGTTATGCCACTCATGGATAATCGATTTCATCTATCATACCAGCCAAAACTCAATGTTTTTGGGCAAAAATGCTGGATTCTATACCGGGACAAGCGAATTCGCAAATCATAAGAAATGTGATATTAATGTGGAAAAATCAAATATTGAAAATAATATGAAGATTTTCTTCAAAAAATCTGAGGTCGGACCCTTTTAGCTGAGGTAGGTAGGGTGACTTCTTTATTTTTGGCCTTACCTTATTAGCTTGCTGAAAAAGCATGGTGCGTATGTAAGGATGGCCCCTTGCTGCGTCTCATTTAAACTTAGCGACAACTTAAGTGATGTTCATGAAGGCAGGGTGCGTCTTATATGTGGGATTTTACACTAACTACAAACACATATTATTGGTCCAGTCTGTCTTTATACTAAGGCAGTTCAGCTTTTTGCACTACAGTATGTTGTGTGAAATTTTGAAACAAAATTGATATACGATGTCAGTTAAAGAAGAATTTGTGAGGTAGTAATTGTAAGCTACCGGTATATGGGCTGCTCTTTTACATATGTTAAGGTTTCTGTGCAATGTCTATGTAGGTTAGACATTAACGCTTAGTGAGGCCAATGACAATCTGCTGTGTATATTTCACTACAGATGACTCAGAATATTGAGGAATGTATCAAATCAACTGCAGATAAGCTGATGAAGATATTGGTAGTAATGATATAAATGTACTTTTAATAGTGCCAGGGCAATTTACTCAGGATCTAGGGAGATTTTTTCAATAAATAACACTGTTTTAACAATTTTAACCAAACTATATGAAAAATTTTAACCAATTAGTGTTGGACACTTGTTATTATTTAGGCATTTAGCTATTTTAATCATGTAGCACAGTTATGCATTTTGCCCTTTTTTGCCATGATACATAATTGCAGCCAAGGGGCGTGGTTTTGAGATATATTTCAGGGTCCGTAAACCAGGGTTATTCACTAGCTCTAATTCTTGATGAATAATGATCATAGACATCATGCTGTCCCCTATGCCACACATGCACAAAAAGAGTTGGTCTACGGCTTGCACTGTCTTTCAAAATCTGGAGACCAAACTTATCTTATTCCGATATGTTATTTAAGAACTGATATGCCATAATAATAAATGGAAAACTTTAATGGCATTTATTCATGTCAACCACAACTGGCAGAGAATACCATGACATTTTAACCAGTGACATTCTATATTTATATACTGAGAACAGATTAAGTGTGAATGATAGCCACTTTCAAAGCATTTCTTCTATATATTGCAGGAGTTAGTTTAAAGCATTATCATGACATTGTTGCATTATCAACTGTTGAATTATAATGAAGCATATTTTCATTTATATATTTGTGTGTCGCTTGTTTTAATCACTGTTTGTATATGTTGGAACATTCAAGTCTTGATGCCATGACGGAAACTTGTTATACATATTATACATATGTATTGTTTGGTAGACCATGCTGATAATTGACTACTCAGGAGCATGATTCAACTCCAGTTAAAGTCCTATATCGAAACAAAGAGCAAAAGAAGCAAAGATGTTTCAAAATACATATAGCGTATTTGCTATAATCTAGTACCTCAGATTTAAGCTCAGCGAGTACGTGAATCAGAGCCTTCTGTTTCTTAAGTCTTCGTGCACCTTATATACCAGGTGCCTTATATTTATGGTACCGTAAAACTTCTGTCTGATAAGCTGAATGTTTTGTTACAATTCTTTTCCAGCTGAATTATTTTTTCCTCACATTCACTCACATAGGAAGAGTGTGCTATTGGAGTACAAGTTCTCCTATAGCAACAACTAACAACAATTATTTTGTACACAGATATGACAAGATATGACGATATGTAATTTTGTGTTCATCAAACTGGTTTGTGTGTACACACCAAACCTACATCTAAAGGCATCTCAAGATGAAAAATACCATGACAACTGCCTATCAGAAACGCCACTTTTCCTACTTTTGTTTTATTTTACGATTTTTCATTGGAAGTTAGTGTTAAAAATGTTATAATCTTTTGCGACATTTTCTCTATTTGTTGAACCTATGGTGGCTTTTAAAATCATACAATGTGTTCAAATGTACAATGTACTGAAGGGGACCCCCCGTACAAAAGGAAAGAAATAAAAGATAAAAAAAAAATCACACGTATTGGCCACTTGCTGGTCTGGAGCTGGTTCCAGCAACACACACTGATAAGATAGGACCAGTATGTCCCTGGAAGTGGGTGTTAACCAGGGACAAGGTACCCATCATGGTATGTGTTATCAGAGGGTTTTACCTCAACCAGCAAAATTCAAAATGGCGGCTCCACTAGGCCTCTATACTGAGTCCTATACATACACATGTTGAATAACGTCTCGCAACAAGTGCTTGAATCAATATAGTTTTGACCCCTCCAAGTGTGGAGGTTGCTTTGCCCGGCTCCTCATACCCCACCTATCTGACAATATCGGGCTCTTCCCTTTTGGCACCTGGGACCTGTTTAATAGGTTTCCTGCATGCGTCAAACGTTCATCATCTTAAGAAGACTTTACTAAGGTGGCATTACTTCAATTCTGTACTCATATCTTCACTGTTTTTGTTAATTTAAAATTGAGATTGCTGAGCCATAATGTGATTTAATTGAGGGCTGCATTATGCACCATGCCCTTTTGTAATCATGATGCATTAGTGCATTTTCAGCAAATGGGTAATAAAACTCATTAATTTTTAATGTTTCGGGGGGGGGGGTCGGAGAAAAGGATGGACCATTTAACTATTCAGGGCTGCGGGAGGGTCAAAAAGTATAAGACCCTTCGTGCTCTTAGCAAAATGTATGACCAAAAAGACATCACTATAGTAATTGTATGTAATGAATGATAGTATCTTTTATTAAAATTGTTAAAGCAATAAATAACTTGATACAATATCTAGGTGTTCTGGTGTTATTTTAATTTCAAACTTTATCATTAGTTCCACTCTGTGGAATCCTAGAGGAAACTTTTTTTTTGTCATAGGACGATTCCTCCACACAGGTTACTTGGCGTTCCCCTTCACCATGCCCTTCACCCCCGCAGAGTAGATTTTCTCAGTTGATGCTATTCGATCCTTAGGGTCCTAGGGAGTGATCATTTCTTTAATAAGGGAGGGGGGGGGGGCGCCGCCTTGGCTTTTCGTGCAGATGTACAAAAAAAATTGTTTGCCTCCTGGTTTAGTCGATGTATTAAAATGTCCTATCTGTGAGGGGAATATTTCTTCAGAGAAATATCCATACAGAGTGCAACATCATTAAATGATGGCCAGCTAATGAAATGCCTCAACTGTGTGCTGTGTCATGGACCTCCTGTCACAAGCTACTGTTTGCCAATGGTATCTATGCCTAAGATCAGGGAGATGGCTAGTGACGAATATTCTCCTTTAGGACCTATAAATGTTTAGAGCATAGCTTTTACAACAGATGTTGGGATGGTCTCATAAATTCTGATGCACAGCCGCTGCATTTCACATTTACCATATAGATAATGTTCATCTTTGTTCACATACAAACTGCAATTCATCTTTCCTTTCCAAATCCCTAGCAACATTTTTCATCAATCAGCAATCACCTAATCCACTACTCCCTCTCACTACTTCTCCACTTTGACACTTGGGGGAGGCACCAAATCCAGTGCAGATGACGTCCATGCCAAAACTATTCCTCACAATCCTTAATCTATTTGCATTCAGGAATCAAAATATGCCTTTCTCATCCCTATATACTAACTGGTTCAGTCTCCTCTGTTACAGATTTCTGATGTTATGATCCAAGGCCACTTGCTATCGCCTGAAATTGAAAACTCTTTGATATGAATCAGTCTAATGTACTGCATGAATTTAAACATGTCCATGATACATGGATCAATTGAAAAGCTTCTATTGACATATTTCTCCATGTGTCTCCATAAGTTAATCATCCATCATCTTAATATTTTTGGTTCTGGTGAACTGAATGAAATATCGGACAAAGACATGACTTTTAGTGTTCTGGGTACCGTATTGTTTAGTTAACTTTATTACACAAATGAAGATGACCATCAAAACGTCACAACTAAAAGACTTTCTTTCAAAAGGCAAACCATAGGCAATATCTTCAGTCTAACTTAGATTGAAGGAAGATTCCTTAATGCATGCTCACCAAGAATTATATAGCCTACAATAACTAAAATGCATATAGATATATGATCATTCTGTTCATCAGACCTCATGATCTGGCAATGCTTCACAACAGTAAAAAGAGTATGCATGGTTGAAATGCTCAGATCCATTTTTGTATAATAATCAAGTATCCTGTAGAGCTTTTCATTGACAAGGTGTTATATTCTGCTTTGTCTATAAGATGTACCTATTTGTTAGATTCCAGTACCCCTTTTCTGTCAGAATGTGTCAAGTTCATATCCAATTTTAATCTCTCTCTCTCTCTCTCTCTCTCTCTCTCTCTCTCTCTCTCTCTCTCTCTCTCTCTCTCTCTCTCTCTCCACCCTACCACAATCTGCTATCTCGGTGGACTTCAGGGCAAAAGATATTAAGAGGGGAAAGGAAGTGGAAATACCAAACTGATATAATGTGGACTAAAATGAGACTATAGAATTATTTTCTACTTACAGATTTGTTATAGATTTATCTAAATGTCATGATTAAGCAAATATTTCTGAGTAGATTATTGATTGGCTTCTGAATGCACTGCTGAGAATAAACATTGTAGATCGGCTGTGACTATACTCACAAGGAAGGTGCTAAATGAACAGTGCGAAAAGTACACAGTGGATCCCCATGTACTCCATGGATCTTATCCTGTTACCTAATGGGTACACACATGGTCTAGAGAGAAAAAAAGTAAACATTACTACACCACTCAGCGTAGGCCTAACCCTAGTACTAACCATGCAGATCACCACTGTAGCCTGTAGGCATTTCGAGGGACAGAATGAAGGAACTACTACTTTTATCAACTTGTGTCTAGTATTCTCAGATTTGGATATATATATATATATATATATATATATATATATATATATATATACTTCATGCTGTCTTCAGGATAGGCGTGATCATTATCAACAAAAGAACTTGCAATGGCAATCTACAGAACTAGGAGGATACACTCGTATGGTGTATTATAGATCAAATTGCAGTCGGGAGATTACCATTAACATGAGAGGACTTCTGCAGAAATTACGGTGCCTATCATGGTTTAATGCTATGGGTTGTGGATCTAGTAGTGAGATATACATGGTGGGTCGGCCCATCCTTACAGCATACCCCTCCACACCAAGGGGCACATCAGGATTTGGCATTGCCACTGAAGGACTAGGGGTAAACACTACGTGTACTATATTTTCAATGTGAAGTAAAAGTAAAATGTATCTTATGTACACTCTCAGCCCCAATTGTAAATGGGCTATAAATACCTCTGTAAGTAGGCCGTAGAACCACCTGTAACTACAGCACTATGTACATCTAGTATGTACATTCATGCCTACAGAAGGTAATACTGTATAGCAGGATAAAAAAGCGTTCTACTGTATATTTACGTGGGTGGGCTGACAGTGTAGGTTGTATCATCTGATTATCAGAAAAAGGTTAATAATCATCTCATAGCAGTTATACATACCAGGATAAAATATCGGAGAGAAATATTTATGGCCTTTAAAGAAAAACAGTACCCTATTTTCATGATAGCTTATTTTGATAGCCTTCATGCCAAATGAAATGATTCCGGCATGGGTATTGGACTATGTATCATTGCAGTGGAATGCAGCAGGTTTATATGATGCATCAGAAACATGTACTGGGAGAAGGGGTCTTAGAACGTCCTGCACTAAGCCCCATTTTCGCAGATCGTCACTGATGATGTCACGATTGCCAAAATGCATCAAATGCTTCATTGTTTATATATGGAGGGTGTTGCGAAATGTCTTTTAATTTAATAGGATAGTGAAGGGTACATGATTATGATTTTGCCAATGGAACCTTGTGTGGAGCTAAGCAGGGCGATCCCATTGAAGCCTATATGCTAACCAGAATGAGGCACTGGGCAGGTGATCTGCCAGATCACCTGCCCGATGGTGGAAATATTCTCAAAACAGAATGCTGAACTCCATACTGTGAAACTTCATACAAGAAATAGTGTTACATTTTCCATTTTTATGACTGAATAGGAACTAGAAAACTTCCTGTGTGTCAGGGTTGTCTGACTGCTCAATCTCTCCACACACGGCAGTCATCAGTTAGACATTGGTCGTAGGAAATATCAAAGCATGCCTGAGAAAAAGCTATAAACAGCATCTGGTTGCACCCTTACAGTGTTGTGCAAGCATAACTGTTATGCATTTTGGCAATTGTCACGTCATTAGATGCATCACATAAACCTGCTGTATTCCACTATAACGATAGATATAACAGATATAACTTGACATAATATATTATAGGCCATCAGAATACACTATTACAAAAATAGGATAAAGTCTTTCTTTAAAAGAATACCAATAAGAGGCAAGGTGTTGGCTATGGTTCAAGAACTTTGCTAACTTGATTTGCTAACTAAGGATTTGTACTATATGTCATTGAGCAGTGTGATTATTCTGAATTATCCTGATTTAACAGCCCCACAGAACTGACTTTTAAAGAGCATATAAGAGGCTTAAGACACATGAGGGCTACGGTCTATACTGGCGATGTTAACAGCTGGTTAATCTGAATGTGTATGCAATAACTCACTATATATTCTGTTTTGACATTAGATTCCTGGTGCAGCCGCTACAGCCATATCAACAGTCATAGGAAGCCATTTGTTTTGAATCCTGACACATTATATGGCCTATTATGGAACATTCCAACGGCCAGATTTTATCTACAATGGATCCCCCTGGTCAAGCTTGACTAGCCACCAATGGAGTTGTATCTGAAGTTGAATAAGTGTCAGGCCCACATAGAATCAGTTAGCATTTCGAGTTTAAACAGAGTTTAAACAACATCGGCAGAGTTTAAACAACATCGGCTTAAATGTTGATATCTAATACAGCATTTTGGATTCTTTCAGTATTGTGATATGTTAGGCCAAAAAAAAAATAAAGGTGTGTTTCTAGTAACATGACTTGAAATGATAGGGTCATTAGGTCGGATTTTTAATTTTTTTTTTACATTTATATAGGAGATGTTAGGGCACATATCAATGGATGTATCAAATTCTTTGATTTCATTGTAAAATAATGATGGGAAAATGGCAACTGTGAGAGAGGGGAAGAACAAGACAAGGGTAGAGGAAAAATTCTCAAAAAGTAATAAAAAAATTCTTTAAAATGTGAAAAAATGAGACAAAACTCTTCAAAATCACCCTGTTTTGCTAGGGTCGGTCGGGTTACTGGAAACAAACCAGTTTTTTTATTTGTTTTTTTTATTTGGCCTTAGATGTTGCATAAACTACAAGTGGCCGCTCTTGTCGTGAACAGCCCCATATGTCCCAGTCATCTCTATCTTGGAATTGTAAAGACAATTCACTTACCCCCAAAAATATTTTCAACTTGTTTTCAAAACCAATTAATATTATTGCAACAAGGGATATATTACAGTGCAATATTCAATTATGACACATCCCATGCATTGACGATACATGTTATGATTTGGAATCCATTTCTGTTTTATAGAATGACTGGAGTGGATTTGAACTGGAAACCCTAAAGCAACACAACAACCTGCGCTGCCGACATTCCTCCCCTGCTTTGAGCTTGCGCCGTGACCTGTGTGACCTTGCACAGGGGTTTGCCAAAGAGCTGTCAATGAGAGGAGTCTTGGTGCATAGTCCTCTATTAAGGAGGTGTATAGAAGATGTACAATGTGGGGAAAACCTCTACTCCAACACCAATACTTCACCCAATGAAGTATCAGGTCAGTATAATATTATAGCTATCCATGTAGTATTATATCACCCCCCCTCCCCATCCCAGACATTGGGGACCAGAATATGCTCCAAACCTGGAGAGAAGTGTGCACCTATGCAGTGAACTTAGCCATTTACTCACAAATTGAACATTAATAGCAGGAAATGAGGTCTACCCCCAAAAAAACAATTCCAAGGGAATATGTACCCAAACCCTGTGGAAAATTCAAAAATACTGCCATTATGTCACACAGAAATCGCCAACACACCTGGCCCAAAGGACTTTGACGCCCTCCCTCCCTATTACAAAAAGAACAATTCATTATATATAATAAGTGAGCTTGCTTTAACCAGGTTTAGCAATCAGCTGGCTCGTTGGTCTAGGGGTATGATTCTCGCTTTGGGTGCGAGAGGTCCCGGGTTCAAATCCCGGACGAGCCCAATCACTTTTAGCTTTGCATAGCTGATTATTGATTGCAAGTTTCACTGACATTTCTCATTCAAACTATGAGTTTCCCCAGTGGTCTCAATAGAATGCAATGAATATGAACTTTTGCCAGAGGAATGTAAAATTTGCATCTTAAAGCAACTTAGACTTCAGATAAAGTTGGCCATCTCTACATTTTCTATACTATGAAATATGATATTTTTCCAATTAATTACAAACAGGTTTCTTTGAGAAAAGGGGTGTGATGTATAATGTAGTATTAGTTAGGTGTAGCAGCCCAAGTGTACACATGCTGACCGACATAGATGCCTGCACTCAGCAAACACAACTGAACTGAGCCACTACAGGCCTAATGATGGCAACTGCTGAGTTATAGGGAATGTAGATCCCGGGGTCCCGGTGGCAGCATTGGAGATTATGTCCTTATGAGTGGATGGGTGTGTCCTCTATGAGTGATCTGTTAGAGCACCATCAGGCTTAAAGTCCAAAGGGTGTCGGATGGCAAAAGATCAGAACCACCGGCAGTCTGGGAGTATAAAAGGCTGGAACTGTAGGGGTTGGGTGCAGGCTGTGTTCAGGAGGAAGGGATTCACGGTCTGCCCTGGAATCATAGGGGAAGAGATTTATATTCGACAGTCCACAAGTAGGAATCAATTGAAATTCTGAATAGCATTTACTGGAGCTTTGGTCACTACCTAGAGTCTCTCTGAGGTCTTAACTTCATTCAATTGGAGATCTAGACACACACCCTAAGGGATCTGCTAATTGTTACATACATAGAGGAACCACACATCAGAAGGACTTAGATTTGGTTAGCTTTCACTTGGTCTCACTACGCATTATTATATTCTCAATGCTCACTTGAACATCTCACCATGGAGTTATTGATTTAACTTGGAGTTATGCCATGCTGGAATTTAGGACAGCAACAGTTTTGTGATTGTGTATTGTGATAGTCATTTGTGATTATTGATTTAACCTGGAGTTAGGTCTTGATGGAATTCAAAAGCACCCACCACTTGTGATTGTGTATTGTGATAGACATTTATAATAGGGTTTAGGCATTTAAAATTTTTTTTGTGAATTTGCATTTTGGAAAATACCCTCGCATTGGAAATTTAATGAGGATAAAATTTGTAAAGGTTTGTAATTGTGTGGCATTGAGCACATTCAACCATGATGGAAACTATTCATGCCCGAGATTGGGTATATGATGTTATTGATGAAATGTGGTGGTATTATTACTTGAGGTTTATAGATATTGACGCCATTGACTTTGAAATCGATTGGATTTAACTTATTGAAATTCTTCCTGCTTAAGGCGTGTGTTTAGGAATTCTAAATCAAAATGTGAAATTGACACTGGAGTCTGAATTGTATTCGACCTTGGATTGGCATAAATACCTATTTAATAAAAACCCTTGGAGATGAAGTACCCAATTGTGTTTTCTTTCCAAATGGGCTATGGGATTTAAACACAAGCTCTACTACTTGACGCTAGCTTTAGATCATTCCCCAAGTACATAATTAAACTGCGAGTGGAGATGGGATTGAGGTGAAACATAGCTGGTGGAAACCCGAGTCAATTATTGCATCACAGCTACCCCATTTAGAGTTAGCCAAAACCCCTTATGGAAGCTAAAACACCCCCATTAAAGCTTAGCAGCCTCCTTCAGCTTCCCCAAAACCCCAACATTAGAACATAACCTCCTCTAATCCCCTCCGCCTGTGATAGCCCACTGCACCGGACCAGTCATGTATGCAACCCTGTACAGGGCCTACAGAGGCATACTCAGAACCTCGGCCTAGGATCTTAACAGTTAGACCCTCGATAATAGGTGTGCCTAGAATTGAGGAGAGCAAACTTTGAGACTGTGAAACAGCAGTTATATGACCATTTAGTCTTAATATAAATGGTTCCCTGGGTAGACCTATCATTTATGTGCTCCTGTTACTTACTGCCAGTGTGGCAAGAGATGGATATATTGTATATATTCTGATTGAATCCCTAGAACTTCAAGCATTCTGTACCAGTCTAATCTGGTTATTGTTTCTGCATTGCTTATCTTAATTATACAGGTGCTTTGGGGCATACCCCAGACTGAGCATCCATAGAGCAGTATAGGTTCTATATGTTTATCAAAAAGTGACATGAATAATTTGACTGATATGTTTTGCGAGGTGCTTAGGGCCTGTCTAATGGCGAATGATGCATGTTTCCCCTTAGACACTCTGTCCATTTGCATTTGCTTTACACTACCATCTCTAGATAGAAGTAGCCCGGGGTTCTTCTAAGTGGTGACACATTCTAAAATCTGTTCTCTAAATTTCAGATTAGGCTGGGGGGGCCTTCCGGCTGACATGACCATAACCTTTGTCTTGTTTGTATTGACTGATAGTTCCCATTTATTACAGTAGTCTGACAACTTATTTAGGCAGTTTTGTAGTCCAGCCTCTGACTGCAATATTATTACCTGGGGATTTGATGCAGGGTGCTTCTCAGAAATAACTCTGCCTGCCTCCGCCGCAAGTGTTCTGTGTTGTGTCATCTCTTGGGTACGGTGGCCTGTGAGTGCCACCCCTGTATAACTGGTTATGACTATGCCAACCCGTCGTATATTTCCTACCGTTGTTGCATGGCCGCTGATTGTAGACCCTGTGTCTACCACTTTTTTGTTGGTAGATTAAGGAATGCTGACCACTTACTCCCCTCGCCTCTGTAGACCACCCATCATCTTCTTCTTTGCGTAGTATGTTCCAATATATATTGGCCACAAGCATCCTTGTGCCCTGTGGTGAGACATGGAACTCATCTGAGAACAGGTGCTAGGGTATTCGGTGTTCCACAAAGAGGATCCCTTGTGACTGCCAGAAACTTCTTCTGCCATCTGACGAAGATCTGGGTGATCTGACCTCTTTGTGGGCATGCTGAAAACTAGCTGGGCATTGGGGCAAGCCTCACCTAGGTCTTGGGTTGCCCCTTGTATATTCCTGCATGCCGTGGCCACATTCGGAGAGTTTCTGATATCATCTATCCCCACATTGCACAGAACATACTTGATTTTCGGGTGTACTTTCCCATTTTTTAGCGCCTCCCACGCCGCATAGAGGCGGTACCGCGAAGCGGTACGGGAGTGCGCTATGATGATTGCATTTGCCCCATGTGATGAGGTCTCACAATACAAAATTACTGAATAGAGAAATTGATAATTGTGAAATCTTCTTTATGTCTGCTTTTATGAGACATGTCATCAGACACTGGTATACCGACATTAACGGCGGGAGGCGTTTTTTTACGCGGTCACAACCGCATTTCTTGTTTAGGTCTCCGGAGAAGTCCTTTAGCTCAGTTGATGTGAAGCATTTTATGCTTGATACTTTGGTCTTGCCAAGAGCAGATCCTTGTTTACCCATTTAAGTTGGGAGTCCGCTATAGCTATTGCCTCTGATTCTTTCAGAATATTCACTATGAAGTCTTCTGATTGGGGGTCAGTTCTGTTTGCAGGTGTCCTGTCTTCTGTTTGGGGGGCAGTTATGTTTGAGGCTGCTCTCTCCTTCTGTAGGGTCGTTTGTATGCCCATCAGCAGGTGTCCATACATATTTTGTCCTATTTTGGCTTTTCAGCCCATCCCCCAGAATGTATCAGGCATCCTGCTCTGCTAGTCTCCTGCATATTATTCCCATAGATTCAGCTTTTTTTGACTGCCAGGTATCAGAGTGGGGTAGGTTCTTGTTTGCATGGGCCTTTGCGTCTTTGCCTGTCATTTCATACATCTCCATACTAAAATTCCCACCAGAGGGAGCCAGCACTCCTTCCACCTTTCCTGTGTATTATGCAAACTTATATTAAAAGCCTACATTCATTTTAGGGGAGCATTTAAAATAAAATAGTATAAAATCTTCAATTTTCAGGCTTGGGTGCACCTTATAAGGTATATGCCTAGCTATTATGCTCCATAAGTCTGGGGTGCAGAAATAAATGAACCATACCATAGGGCCTCTCCATCAATTTCTAGTCCAGAACCAATCCACCAGGTAGTGCCCTAGGCATTTATTGATATTTTCTGGTAATGGTGGCAAGTTCAAACATTTCAGATTACAAATCTGCTTGATGCAACTTGAAGGGACTTTTTATTCTCTAATAACAGGGTAGGTTCTAGAGTTAAAACACCAGAGTAACACTATAGACCCAGTACATTGACTGTGAACCTCTTGGTTTGTTCAAAACAGGCACTCAAAGTTACCTCTCCTCAACCCAGACATAAGTTGTTGCCATTGGTACAACGCCAGTGCCCGTACCAATGTGTCCATTTAATAGAGGCATACATATGGAGCCAGTTAAGAGCCAGTAATATAATTATGCCAGTACCAGTTCTGCACTGGGTCTGTATTGACATGCCATTACTATCCATTACTGGCATACTAAGGGCATATATGATAAATAGAGAGGCATGAGTTGATTTTAGGTCTCGCTTTATCAAGACCTAAAATCAACGAGGGCCTCTCTATTCATCAAATATGGCGTTTATACCATGATTTATCCCTTTACACTGCAAAAAAGGTGTTTAAAGATACACACCAAATTTTCTCAACACCCGCATTTAAACACCTAAACACTTGAAGTGTTTAGGTGTTTAGCTTTTGCACACTTGTACTTAAACATCTAAACATGTAAGTGTTTAAGTGTTTAGCATTTAAACACTTGGTTAAACACTTTGTAGTTATACGCGTTTAAAATTGAACGCGTTTAGCACTAAAGAAGTGTTTAGAAAAGTGGGACAAATAAGTGTTTAAACAAGTGTTTAAGTGTTAAACACTGGTGTTCAATCCCTAAACACTGTTTTTACAGTGTAGAATGCATCACAATGCATTAGAATGCATTCTGCATTCGCCAATATAGGCATGTTAGAAGGCACAGGGACCAGAAGACAAAATCACAATCCACCTCTGTCTGGCCTGGTGGAGTAGTGGATATCGTGTAGCGCTTCAGATCTGACCCTCCAGGCTTCTGCAGGTTCTATTCCCACCTGATCTTTTAACAGCTTGGCGTTGATGTAGACGCTGTGGGAATCTACTTCCAGCCACTATCAGAGCTAGATATGTGTGTACCCGGTGCTGTCACATATAGGAAATGTACTAGCTGTCAGAACCTAGTTAAATCCACTGTCAACTCAATGCCTTTAACGCCTGATAAATGAACACAGATTATCCAAAAAAGGCACTCAATATTTTGCAAATCGTGGTACATGTATAACCTTTTATAGTCAGTGCTGGCCCAGTACAGGCATTCCTTTACTAGGGAGGTTTAGCAAGCCCCGTATGACCGCAGGGGTGGAGCCAGGATTTTGAAAAGGGGGGGTCTACCCCTGGGTCTATGGGGGTAATGCCGCAAGTGCAGGGCCGCGGCATCGCAAGTGCAATGCTGTGATGTTGCAAGCACAGTGCTGCAACATACTTAGAGGGGTTTGGGGGCTTGCCCCCCCCCAAAGAAAATCTTGAAATCTATACATCAAACAGTGCATTCTGGTGCATTTCTAGATCCCAATCCAGTAAAGCATTTTGGTGTACCATCAGCAGTAAACCCATGATTATGAGAACAGAGAATGGAAATCTTATTGAATTTTGATTGCACAATGATGTTTAAGGGTGGATTGGCATGTCCCCTAGAAAAAGTATAGTATTATAAATATCAAACTCAATATTTTAAAGCATTTTGGTGTAAACCTGTGGTGGGCAGGGTTTCCATAAAGGGGATACAAATCCTATATTGTAATGCTTTGTCCTTTGTAAGGTTTTTTTGGGGGGATGCTGGTCCCTCAAGAAAACTCCGTCTTTGAAATATAGATGTCAAAATCTTGAGGTCAAGGGCTTCAACTAGCTTCAGATGTGAATGTAATATTTTTAGATATTGTTGCTTAAGGGGGTGTAGGGGCCTGCCCCCACCCCTGGGAAATTTCTTGAAAAATTGATGTCAAACCTTGAAGTTTAAAGCATTTGGTGTACCCTCAGCAGTATGTTTATGCACACTGGTAATTAAGGGAGTTTTTGGTAATTCCCAATGAAGATCTTATATAAAACATAATCATCAAACCTATATTTAAAATGTTTTGGTATTGGCAAGGGATGCAAATTTATGTCCTGATACCATACATTTTACTTTGATAGAGTTTTGACAGCTCTTCCCCCAAGGAATCTTTTGAAATATTGGTGTGAATCTAGTACTTTTATTTGAAAGTGAATTGGAGCCTACCATCAAGAAAACTTTGAAATTTCACAAAAGGAAGATGTCAACCCATTGTTTAAAGTACAATTCGGGGTCATGAATGGGGGTGTACAAAGTGAACATCTTGGATGGCCCCAAAGGGGGGGTCCCCCTGTGGGAACCCCCATTTGAACATGTTATGGGTGGAGCAAAAGGGGGGTCCTGACCCCCAGGACCCCCCCCCCCTGGATCCACCCCTGGGCCGACCAATACAGACATGGGACCGCCGAGAGGAGTAGGACGTATGTTCCTAACGGGAGGTTTAGCAAGCACTGCGTGGGCAATACAACGCATACGTGCAGCATACCTACAGCACTGGTATGTCTGTGTGAAACTAGAGAAACGTGACGTATGTCATCATTGCTAAACCTCCCTTCTCACGTCGTCCTACGTATCCTATTCGCATGTCATAATTACTCAATCCACAGCCATTTCCTTGCATTTACACTCAGGTACATATGTTTAATATACATAGTATGAATCATATGTCTACATATTGCAAAATAATCAATATGTAGATGATAGAAGTATACCTAGTATTGGACAGACTTCATGCCTGCCTCTGCCAGCTTCATGGTTGTCATGGTTGAGGGAACTTTATACAACCCTTGCTGACGTGCTACACAAAATAGCTGTGTCTGCGTCACTCATCACGCATACGCAGGGGTTGCTAAACCTGCCTACTGACATACGTAATTATACTGGTAACAATTCATTATATAAAAGTGACCTTGCTTTAACCAGCTATATTCATCAGCTGGCTCGTTGGTCTAGGGGTATGATTCTCGCTTTGGGTGCGAGAGGTCCCGGGTTCAAATCCCGGATGAGCCCGATTACTTTTAACTTTGTACAGCTGATTATTGATTGTAAATTTCAGTGACATTTCTCTTACATACAAACTATGACTATCCCCAGTGATCTCAATAGAATGCAATGAATATGAACTTTTACCAAATTAATGTCAAGTTTTACATCTTCAAGTAAGTTTAACACTTCTCCTGTTACTCTTAGCTGATGCTGCGACCTGCAGTTGGTACTCTGAATCCTGCCTCTATGACTTCTCCAAAGGTGGCATCCAGGAAGGTACAGGTGGGCACATTGTCAATATCATCAAACCTGTCAATGTCTGGATCCTAGTCTGGTTCAATATGTTCTCAAAATGGGGTCTGTGGGGTATTTGTGGGGAAAGTGTAAACTTTACATTTTTGGAAAGCTTCGTCCCTCCTGAAGACAAAAACCAATGTTCCCAAAATTATGTGACATTCCTTGTTGCCATAGTAACGATTTTCCCTAGCAACACTGAAGGCAACACTAGATCACTCAATAAAACCATACAAATGACATCAAATACCCTACCTAACTCTCCCTGTCCCACTATACCCACTATAGGTAATTCATAATGTTTTCTTCAATTACTTAGTGTCTTATAGAGGTCATGTTTGCTTAGCAGCAGCTATTCTTGTCCATTCTTTTATTGATTTTGCTTAGCAACAAGCCGCCACATCGTGTAGTAAACGGTTTTGAAGTGGAAACTACAGTGTTCAAACAAAACTATACATTTTGGGAATAGGATTTTTGGATTTAGGAGGGTCTAAGCTTTCCAAAAATGTATAGTTCCCCAGGAATACCTAGAGGACTACATAATGAACCAGGCCTCAATTAGACATTCAGACTTTTTATGTGGCTATCATATCCATGTCTGCCTATTCAATAGGCTGTATTCTTTATGTATGATATAAAGCCTGTGCAATGATTTCCACAAAAATGGGGGATATTTCCTATCATAATACATAGTTTCTCTTCACTCTATGCAATCATCTATAGCCACTATTAGTAGTCTGTTGTTGAACTTGGCATGAAACATCTCTTCATCATGCAAGTATTCAATCTGCCTCCAAACTGCCAAAGTATGTATCTGTATCTAAGAACTGTATGGGGTCAACCAGCGAAAGGAGTGTTATCTCTTGCAGTTCTTTTTCTCCTAATTTCAGCTAACTTCACCCAGCTTCTCTGGAAGGAGACGCAGAGTCTTGGAGTTGGTGCCGCATTTTGCCGCCAGGGAGCCTGGTACACGGTCGTTGTAGTGGCGCTGTACTACCCTGCAGGAAACTGCATTCCCCGCATGTCAGACAATGTACTTCCGGCCATGGAGGATAAGACAGTGGAGTTTGTGAATGATGAGTTGGTCTTCATTGCGGCAGAGACTATGAATACAAATGTATATGCGCCATTTGCTGTTCTACCGCCAATAAGAACCAGCAAAGTAGGACGACATAGACCTACTAATAAGCTTCTTAAATTACGTGCACGCAGGTCTACAAATTACCTCTGTCCAAAAGAAAGCCTGCATGACACAGACTCAGACATCCCTCAGAAATAAAGGATCAATAGAATACAGACCGTCACGGTGTATAACTCCAGGGTTTAGTTTAACTGTAGGCAAGAATTGCAGGAGGATGTATATTTAGATCGGCATCATCCCCAGCATCATCCGCATTAATAAATTTCTTATTACAGACAAATGCTACAGGCTGACCAGTATTTAATCTTCTATTGATAATCTCAACCAACCCTGGACGATATCAGATTGATAAACAGGGAATAGGAAAATACAAAAATAATATTTGTCAGGGTGCTTACTTTCATTGTATGACCATCTAAGTGAAAATGCCTTAGCTATAGAAACTAATGGGCCATAATTTGCGTATTTTATTTTATATTTCAATGACCTGTATGAGACTCTCTGAATGTATAAAGGACATCTATACAAACATATTTAAAGAATTAAGAAATGGGGGTCACAGTTGACATTTCTTTCAGTAATTTTACTTTTCCCTTAGGTAGTAAGGCCAGTCAGCCTACTAATACAAACTCTAATATTTGTATGATGAACACAAATTTGTTAAATATATTTAGGATAGGTAGACTAGTCAATATAGGACCTAGGGTGTAATGTATATTGAAGATGTAGTATCTGATCAGTTCTGATTTTTGTCACAAGGTGGCCTCTGTGTACCTGGTGGCATTTGATTTTATTAATTACATCTCATCTTATCTCAACACATAAACGACAGCAGAGAGTGCTAATTTGTACGTGTTATCATAGCCAGTATAGCTTATCATCACCACAGACCTGTATTTTCACAATCGCCATTGTGAATTCCCATGGCAATGAAACATACCATTGTTACCTTATCCTTAATTAGTATAAGATATGTAGAGGATCTTGTGATGTTCAATTCGATACCTGGCGAATTATACATACATTTCTTACTTTTTATCTGCAATATTTTGATGCAAAATGACTTAGGTTAGTACATAATATTATATAGTACAAAAGGGTAAGATGTGTCTCTGAGTGGAGGGTAAGAATTACAAAGAGGAAAAATGCAGTGTGCCTGACATAGGGCTTCGTGAAACTATATATATATATATATATATATATATATATATATATATATATATATATATATATATATATATATATATATGAGGTAAGACCCACAGTGTGTATCCTGTAGACGGCTTGTACCTACTGTATTTGTAATGCAAGTGGGTCGAAACTGGGGGGAATTGATTAGACTTAAAATAGAATTATTATACCAGATGGAATATCATGGTATCATGGTAAAGCAGGGGTGTTGGTGTTCATGAGCGCTTACAGAAATAAGGAAATGTTGAAAGGGGAATGAAATCTTCATTGATTCATTCCAGGATATTTGGACAGCTACTTGACTAACAATCAAAATTATGGTTATGATTATAGGACTGTTGACATATCTAAAAGAAGTTAATGTCCAACCCTAGCTCTGCAACTCAATCTGCCAATCCTGATTCGTTGAAGAACCCAGGACCGACCACAGGGCTCATGCTACCCACGCTGCTTGGTTTACAAAGGTTAGAGTCCTTCTTGAACATGTATTTCCACAACTTAACCAAAACGGCAGGCCAGCTATTGGTCGGCCACAATGTAGGATGTTCCCGTAGTTGGCTACGTGGGCTAATGAGAAATGCAGGGGTGGCACCAGCGAAACACATACAGCCCAAACTGCAACATCGTGCAAGTGGTCATCGTGAATCGCCGTGAATCATCGTGAAAGTCTGATAGCTGTAAGAAACTGCACCTATGGAGTGACCAATCATGGAATCCGTACTGCGTAAGCTCTCTGTCAGCGAATCACAACTCTCCTTTCATCCACATTGGCGCCAATTTGGATGCGGGCGCGAAACCACAACAGTCGAACGAGGCAGTGGAACAGAATCCTCGATCAGGGAAGTGTCGTTTTTTATGGTCGTTGTTGAAATTTCGTCCTTCTCCCATCGCCTGATTTATATTTTCATCTCTCCTAGCTTTCACGGAGGCCACTGAGGCGACTCGCTGGGAAACGGACACCGAAATTCCAGTTGAAAGGTGAGTCTCATTTCACTGTCCGACGTGAGTCAGTTTGGCCATGTGTGAGGTAGAGGATTGACATAGAGTAGGTAGGCCTATGCATAGAAATAGTCCTCCAGAGAACCCCAACTCGACGCTGTTTACTGCGGATGTCCGTGACGTTCTCTGATTGGTCAACATGTATCATTTGGACATGATTTGAGGTTGTAAAAATTATTTCAGTTGTCAATTAATTTTGTCAGTTTCATTCATTTCCGCTACTTTGCGTAGCGGTTTTTCGTCTCCTACACATTTACTAATGGAGATATCAGAAAATGAAGTTGATTTTGAGAATCCTGACTGTTCAAGCTTTCATTTGATGTCCAATATGTATCATTTGGACATGATTTGAGGTCGTAAGAAATTATTTTATTTCTCTACCTGAGACACAAAATTTTGTCAGTTTCATTCATTTCCGCTACTTTGCGTAGCGGTTTTTCGTCTCCTACACATTTACTAATAGAGATATCAGAAAATGACGTTGATTTTGAGAATCCTGACTGTTCAAGCTTTCATTTGATGTCCAATATGTATCATTTGGACATGATTTGAGGTCGTAAGAAATTATTTTATTTCTCTACCTGAGACACAAAATTTTGTCAGTTTCATTTATTTCCGCTACTTTGCGTAGCGGTTTTTCGTCTCCTACACATTTACTTATGGAGATATCAGAAAATGACGTTGATTTTGAGAATCCTGACTGTTCAAGCTTTCATTTGATGTCCAATATGTATCATTTGGACATGATTTGAGGTAGTAACAAATTATTTCAGTTGTCAACCTGACACACAAAACTTTGTCACGCTATGCTCGCTCGCGGCCGGTTGGTGTTCTCTTGGTGAATATTTCTATGGCCTATGCGAACGGAACTTCAAAAGACATTGGACCTATTGACTGTATTGTATTCCCTACCTGTTTTGAAGTTGTCTACAATGGAGTAGTCATTATTTATCAACCGGGGGGGGGGGTAAAAATTTAACCCCTCTTGAGTCTTGAGGAGGGGGCTAAATTTTAAAAATCTGGGGGGGGGGAAATTTGCCCTCTTGAGTCTTGAGGAGGGGCTTAATTTAAAAATGGGGGGGGGGCATAACAGTGGTCATTATTTATCAAGGGGGGCATAAAAATTCCAGACCCCCGGGCTAAATAACTCTTGAGTGAGTGTAGGGGGGGCAGTACTTTATTGAGTGGTCATTATTTATCAAGGGGGGGGCCTAAAAATTCCAGACCCCAGGCTAAATGACTCTTGAGTGAGTGTAGGGGGGGCAGTACTTTATTGAGTGTCATTATTTATCAAGGGGGGGGCGTAAAAATTTATGATCCCTCTTGAGGAGATGGCTAAATTTTAATTTATCAAGGGGGGCATAACAGTGGTCATTTTTATCAAGGGGGGCATAAAAATTCCAGACCTCAGGGCTAAATAACTCTTGAGTGAGTGTAGGGGGGGCAGTACTTTATTGAGTGGTCATTATTTATCAAGGGGGGGGCGTAAAAATTTATGACCCCTCTTGAGTCTTGAGGAGGTGGCTAAATTTTAGCAAAAAGGGGGGGCAGTACTTTATTGAGTGGTCATTATTTATCAAGGGGGGGGCGTAAAAATTCCAGACCCCAGGCTAAATGACTCTTGAGTGAGTGAAGGGGGGGCAGTACTTTATTGAGTGTCATTATTTATCAAGGGGGGGGGCGTAAAAATTTATGACCCCTCTTGAGTCTTGAGGAGGTGGCTAAATTTTAATTTATCAAGGGGGGCATAACAGTGGTCATTATTTATCAAGGGGGGCATAAAAATTCCAGACCTCAGGGCTAAATAACTCTTGAGTGAGTGTAGGGGGGGCAGTACTTTATTGAGTGGTGATTATTTATCAAGGGGGGGGCGTAAAAATTTATGACCCCTCTTGAGTCTTGAGGAGGTGGCTAAATTTTAGCAAAAAGGGGGGGCAGTACTTTATTGAGTGGTCATTATTTATCAAGGGGGGGGCGTAAAAATTCCAGACCCCAGGCTAAATGACTCTTGAGTGAGTGTAGGGGGGGCAGTACTTTATTGAGTGTCATTATTTATCAAGGGGGGGGCGTAAAAATTTATGACCCCTCTTGAGTCTTGAGGAGGTGGCTAAATTTTAATTTATCAAGGGGGGCATAACAGTGGTCATTATTTATCAAGGGGGGCATAACAGTGGTCATTATTTATCAAGGGGGGCATAAAAATTCCAGACCTCAGGGCTAAATAACTCTTGAGTGAGTGTAGGGGGGCAGTACTTTATTGAGTGGTCATTATTTATCAAGGGGGGGGGCGTAAAAACTTATGACCCCTCTTGAGTCTTGAGGAGGTGGCTAAATTTTAGCAAAAATCATTATTTATCAAGGGGGGCATAAAAATTCCAGACCCCCGGGCTAAATAACTCTTGAGTGAGTGTAGGGGGGGCAGTACTTTATTGAGTGGTCATTATTTATCAAGGGGGGAGGGCGTAAAAATTCCAGACCCCAGGCTAAATGACTCTTGAGTGAGTGTAGGGGGGGCAGTACTTTATTGAGTGTCATTATTTATCAAGGGGGGGCGTAAAAATTTATGACCCCTCTTGAGTCTTGAGGAGGTGGCTAAATTTTAATTCATCAAAGGGGGCATAACAGTGGTCATTATATATCAAGGGGGGCATAAAAATTCCAGACCTCAGGGCTAAATAACTCTTGAGTGAGTGTAGGGGGGGCAGTACTTTATTGAGTGGTCATTATTTATCAAGGGGGGGGCGTAAAAACTTATGACCCCTCTTGAGTCTTGAGGAGGTGGCTAAATTTTAGCAAAAATCATTATTTATCAAGGGGGGCATAAAAATTCCAGACCCCCGGGCTAAATAACTCTTGAGTGAGTGTAGGGGGGGCAGTACTTTATTGAGTGGTCATTATTTATCAAGGGGGGGGGCGTAAAAATTTATGACCCCTCTTGAGTCTTGAGGAGGTGGCTAAATTTTAGCAAAAAAAATTCATCAACCTTTAAGAGTGGTCATTATTTATCAGGGGGGGTGTAAGAGTGGTCATTATTTATCAAGGGGGGGGGGTGTAAAAGAGGCTTTACTTTTGCCTACTCCAATTTGTTTATCATGTTTCTATATAGAAGCATGATCATGTTTTAGGCCTATATTCCAATGTCTTTGCCTTGCACAATAATTGTCATGTTCCCATGTTTCATCAGGGGTGTGAAATCTCCTACTGAAGTCTAACACCAAAAGAATTGAATATGGGGCAAATTTTTACCCTGTTTTCCATTTATTTTAACTCCCACTCCCCTTTTCAGTTTTACCCGGTTGCATGTTTGAACTAACTTTCTTGCTAACTTCTACCCACTTTTCAGATGGAGTCGCACTATATCACGGTTAAGGGGGGTGATGACATATTGAGTAATTTTTATATGTCTCCAAGGCATAGAGTTGAGTTTGAAGGGTCTTCCTACAAAACAGTAGAGCATGCCTATCAAACAACCAAAGCAAATTTTATGGGTAATCTCATTCTAGCTGAACAGATAAGTAATGCATCGGATGCCAGAGAGGCTAAGCGACTGTCAAGAAGACTTGATCCCTGCCCTTCTTGGGATTCAAAGAAAGAGGGTGTTATGCGAAAGCTCCTTCTGAGCAAGTTCTACTGTGTTCCACAGTTCAGAGAAAAGCTTATTTCAACAGGCACTGCCATTATTACTCATCCAGTACAGGATGACTTCTGGGGTACTTTAGAGGGGGCTGGAAGTGATGTTTTCTCTAAACTGCTTATGGACTTGAGGCATCAAATCACAGGAGGAGGTATGCATGTCTTTTCACCCTCTAACAATGTACTTTTCCCAGTTGGATATTTCCATTGATGTACAAACAAAGTCAACGATGTTTCTGTTTATGTGACTATCTTCCACTGCATGTCTTACCCAAAGACCATTAGAAACCCTGTAGATATTTTGTGTCTTTAGAAACCCTGTAGATTTTTTGTGTCAAAATCTTTCTTAGTATGTTTTTTGTGTCAAGTATGTTTTTTGTGTCAAAATCTTTCTTAGTATGGCAGTTTGAGCAAAAATCTTTCTTAATATGGCAGTTTCAAGGTTTTCCTTTCATATCATCCTGATATAGACCATTAGATACCCCATATATATTTAAGTATGGCAGTTTACAATCTACCCTTTCGGTCATCCTATTTTCTCTTTCTTTCTTTCTTTCCAGTATGGCAGACTCATTAGAACAAGCAGTCCAAACCTTGACATATGTCTTGATGTTTGGATCACTGGCTGCCTTCCTCTGTTCAGTTGTAGTGTACTCTAATGTTTTAAAAGTAGAGCAGGAAAGGGAGCAATGTGGTTTTGAGATAGAAAATGCAGACTATTATTCATTTATTCAGATGCAAGTTGAGATACCATTTGAAAGTGTGTCATGTCAGTCACACTATCCCTCAGATTGTACTCTGAAGGAGATAGTAATACACACAGAACACCCTGAAGGCCCAATCTATCATGACCACAGTTATCATCTAATTTCTGAACACCTAGCAGATCATGATTATAGCAAGAGTCCCTTTTCACGAGTTCAGCAAAGTGTGAAGTATATTGAAATGAGTGCTGAAAATATTTTTCCTGAAGATCCTGCAAATTTCAATTTATTTGAGCATACACAAACAGATTCCCAATCATTTGTTCAGATGGAGGTAGAAATACCATTTGACAGTGGCTTGCCTGAATCACATTTGCACTCCCCGGTAGTCAATATATCCAAACAAAAAAGAGTAGTAGTAACAGAACACCCAGAAGGTCCTGTTTATCATGACCACAGTTATTATCAAATTTCCAAACACCTAGCTGACCATGGCTATACCAGGAGCCCCTTTTCACAGGAACAGAAATCAGTGAGTTATGTGGAAAGGGGTGCTAACAATAATGTCCCTGTTAGTCAATCTGGACAGACCTCCAAAGACACTTTGTCAAACATAAACATTGATGGAGAGAAGCTTAAGATCATTTACCAGATAGAAGCTGAATTAGCGCACAGGAAACCAGCTGCTGTTTGTTGTATTTGTGGGAGAATATTGTACATGCGGGCAGTTTCCTGGGTACAGTCCTTACCTGAGAATGAATGGCGTGCACAAAATCTTATACCACCTAATTCCCCAGTTACAATACTAACAAAACAGATCAAGGTCAACCAGGAATTTGTTACTGCAGTTTCTTCATGTGCAACCTGCAAAACAAAAGTTAAGTTTCAGGAACATAGGACCTTCAATTTCTTCTCTGATTTTGGTCCTATACCAGACTGCATTGCAAAGCTGACCTCATACAACCAGTATGCAAAACTTGCCTTAGCAAGTATATACTGTACTACATTCAAGCCACCTGGCTTTGGATGGTTGCACCTTCATGGCAATGTACACCTCTCTAAGAATAGTGAGAAAAACCTAAGGGGTGTGGTTGGAGTTTTTCATGATGGCACACACAGTGAACTAGACATGAGTATGACTGATGTGAAGCCCGCTTTGCTATGGCTAAAGAAGAATAACCCTTTGTACCAGGAATTTCTTTCCAATGCTGAAAGTATCCATGGTTATGCAGAAACATCTGAGGCATCTGGCCTTTTCTGTGGCATACCTAAAAAAACAAAAGACATAGACATACTGGACAACGGCCAGCTTTCTAAGAAGGAACTGGACAACAAAGTGGGTCTTATCGTACCAGCAGACAAGTTTAATTATCCCAAGGAACCTTTAGATGTTAGGAATATTGTGATCGGTCAAGTTATTGAAAAAGACAAGGGCAAATTTACTGCTAAGCCCTTAAACTATGGGGATGAACATTTAGAGGCTAAGCTCTTCTTCCAGCTTTTACCTTATGGGAAAGGCTCATGGAGGAAGGCTGATAAAGCCTTGACGCGAGGCATGCACCACAAATTGCGTTTGCTACATGTTGACAGAAGGTTTGCAAATGATAGGAAGTACCTGTTCTTTACTTATGACAGGAACATCAAAGATAGGTTAATGTTCATAAATTCTGCTCTGGCATCCAACAGGAACAGAGAAACCCCTCTCAAATCATCAACCTTGAGTTCTAATGCTGCATACTTCATGTATGGCGAGGTGGTGAACGCTACCATTCCTGGCAGTAAGGCTTACTGGCAGAAACAATTTCTCGACTTAGTTGCAAGAGTAAGCCATTTCGGCCCGGGTGATATTTTCTTTACCCTTACTTTCAATGACAGTTGGAAACCACTGAAAGAGATTTTATCCCAGTATAAGAAACCAGCTAGCATACTTCACCCAGTTGAGCCTACGGTCTATTTCTTTGAAAGGTTGCAAGCTGTTTCACCTGTGTTGTATGGTAAAGACTGCGTGTTTGGAAATGCGGTTCATTATTGGTACAGAATAGAAGCTCAGAACAGGGGTGCTCTACATGTGCATGGTATAGTTTGGTTAGAAGAAGGGACTTTAGTGAAGGATAGCATTGTTGCTGAAATTCCTAGGGGGACTGATGACCTGTCTAAAGAGATAAGAGAGAAAGTTGAAAGATTTCAGGTGCATCGTTGTTTGCCCAACAGATGTTTCCGTACATGGAAAGGGGTGCCAACTAAAGTTTGCAAGTATGGTTTCCCCTTTGCTATCAGGAAGGAAGATGGCTATGATAGCACTGGAACACGTTTTGAGTATAAGAGGTCGCTTCGTGACGATCAACGCATAGTACCTTACAACCCTCTCCTCCTGAAATTATGGGATGCCCATCTGAACGTTCAGTACATAACAAACACTGGCCTTGAGAGGTATTTAGTTAAATATGTTTCCAAGGTAGAGCCTACATTTACAGCAGATGTAAAAATTGATTCAGAGGTTTCAAGATATATTGAATCTCGGTTGGTCGGGGCTCCTGAAGCAGTGGCTATTCAGCTGTCTTATCCCATGGTCAACTCGGACAAGTCAGTTGTTTTCATTGATACCAATTTCCATTCAGATAGAATGCGGCGATTAAAAAGCCGTGTTGAGATATCTGAACAGGACCCAGACAGCCCTGAAGTTTTTGTTGATGGTGCACGGGAAGGGTATGAACAAAGACCAGTCTCAGAGAAATTTTCAAACATGACATATCCTGAATATGTAACTCAATATAAGGATGTCAAAGTGAGGCCAAAGCTCAAAGAGTTTGCTATTGATATGAAAGAAAGGATAATAGTGGAACGAAGCCCTCTTATTCCACGGTACAGATTCTTGACTGCCAATGATGGGGAGGCATTCTATTATCAACAGCTTCTGTTGAAGTTCCCCTTTCGAAATGAGAAAGACCTGCTTAGTGAGGACAATGAGTCAGGAACATACCAAGAAGAGTGTTATTTGAGGGAAGTGTTTAGTGATGAAGATGAGTTGGATGTTTCCTTCAAGGAAATGAAACACAGGAATTTTGACCCAAAGATGATAGCTAGGATAGCAAAGAAGATGCTACATGAAGAACTAGCTGATCAAAAAACTTTAGCTAAGAAGATATCTGACTTGGAGTATGGGGAGGACATTCCTTTTGAGGGCTCGGACTTGGGGTCTTATCAAACCGTAGGGACAGATGATAGCCATGAAGGTAATCCTGATATTCAACAATTAGTTTTGCACAACAAGTTGAAAATCTTAGGTGAAAGGAGGGACCTTGAGGTACGCAAGTCTCAATTGACTACGTGCCAACGTAAAGTGTTCGATTATGTGGAAGGGTCTTCTGAACAGTTGTTGCTTTTTGTCACAGGTCCAGGTGGTACAGGGAAGTCTTTCCTGCTGAATACTCTACTGCTTCAGCTTGAAAGTTGTGCTAATATAGTAGAAGTCTTGGCAACTTCTGGCAATGCTGCTCAACTCATAGGTGGCCAGACCATTCACTCATTCTTCAAATTGTCATGTGAACTTGAGCGGCACTTTGCATATCGAGATAAGACATGGTCAAGTATAGCTGCTACTGATGTAATCATAATAGATGAAATCAGCATGATGAGTGCAGAAATGCTAGAAACCATTGACAGCATATGTAGGGAAGTAGCTGGAGAGGAACTTAATATAAAGCCTTTTGGCGGTAAAAGTGTGATCCTCTTTGGTGATCTTTTCCAACTGCCAGCAGTGATGAAAGCACCTGCATACCGTCAAATATATTCCACTCGCCTGTGGCCACAATTTAAGCCATTCTTTCTGGACGAGAATTGCAGGCAGAAAGAAGATAAAGACTTCCAGTCCCTTCTTAATAGATTGCGTGAAGGAGTTCATGATGAACAGGATATAGCTGCTTTGAAGACAAGGGTCTGCGGGCTAGGTCATAAGAAAAATGAAGAATGTACTAACATGGCAGACCCCTATTCTTTTGTCCTCTGTTCGAAGCATGTAAGCAGGGAAACTATTAACCAAAACATTCAGGAATCTCTGCTCAAAACAAATAAACTATATCAACTCCGGGCACGTGATTTTGATGCTGCTGGCAATAATGTATCCTGTGAAATTTTAGATAAAGTAGATGAGATGAAAGCAATGCCAAGACAGCTCACAGTTAGAATAGGTGCCAAAGTTATGATAACTAGGAACCTTGACGTGGGTAGGGGTGTAGTTAATGGTACTCCAGGTATCTTGAAGGCTGTTCACCAAACGGAGAAGGTTCTCTGGATACAAAGATTGGATGGAAGTGAAACTATCCCAGTACCCAAAGTCAAGCAGAAGATAGAGATGAAGAATGAGGGAATAAGTATATACAGGGTACAGTATCCTCTGATACTAGCATGGGCATGTACTGTTCACAGAATGCAGGGGATAACATTAAAGAAAGCCTATGTAAACTTGGATGAAAGCTTCTTTGCTCCTGGACAAGCCTATGTAGCCTTGAGCCGAGTGTCGAAATTTGAAAACCTTCATTTGGTGACTTTCTCTCTCCCAGCACTTATATCAAATGCTGTAGTTACTGATTTAATGGCAAAGGCTAGGGAGACAGGAAAACTTCAGGCTGCATCCTCAAATAGAGGTGAGAAGAGGAAAAGAAATGAAATGACCCCTCCTGATAGTTTTCCAAAGGAAGATTTGGGAGTTGAGAGAGAGGGCAAAAAGAAACAACTTAATCATACAATTGATCCACAGCTGAGTTCAAAATTTGAGGGCCAAAATAGAGGAATCAACAATCCAAGTCAGGGACAATCTACTGCTAATATAGAGGTTTGTCATAGAGGTAATGCACAGGGAATAGGACCCTCTTACGCTGACTCTACTGTCCAGGGGCAACAGGTAGCAAGCAATGTGATGGCTTACCCAGTTGCAATACAAGAAATGTATAGACAAACCTTTCTTACTCTAAGAAAAGAAATAAATCATATCTTCTTCAACCCAGTTGTAGTTGAACAGGAAGTAGGTAAGGTGCTAGATACGTACAAGCCAACGTTAAGAAAGTACAGGTTAATCCTTCAGAACTTAGTAACATATGTGGCAGTGGGAGATGAAGCAATAGATATGACAGTATACAGCCGTCTTCATCCCGCTATGTTAGAGGATTACAGCCCAGTCAAAACAACCGGTGATGGGAACTGTCTGTGGAATGCTGTTTCGATTTGCTTAGCTGGAGGTGAGCTTCTGCGACTTACTCTTAGACTTCTGACAGTTGAAGCTTTGTGGGAACACAAAGACTTTTTCCTGAATGTCATGGAAAGGGACACTATAGTTGAACATATGTCCCTCATGGATCACTGGAGGAAGGAAATTAAGACTGCTAGGACAGACAGGGCTTGGGGTAATGAGTTCCATATTCTTGCTATGACGATTATCTTGCAGAAAGATATCTTTGTGTACTCTTCCTTCCTTGCTAATGGGAGACTTTGTCTTCCTTCAAATACTCCTGAGGACCTAGCCGTTTCTTTTTCCCAGCATCAGCGAGGCTTAGGAAACCATCTCATATACTCTACTCCAGTTCACTTAAGAAATGGAAGGTACAGCAAACAGCCACTTTGTATTCATTTTGACATGACAGGGAAGCACTACACTGCCATACTAAAAAAGAAAGTAGACCCCCTCCTATTCACCCCTTCTACAAATTTCTTTTCGTGAGAGGACATCCAAATTTGAAAACAAAAATGCTTTTGATTTGCGCTATCCATTTAATTGAGTTTGGGTCATGAATTTATGAAGTTCCTTCTTTTTCCAGGTAAATATGAAGTACGGGTAGATGGCCTGTGCCATGAGTTCCTGTATGGTCGGTCCTGTGGAAGAGCAAATTGTCATCTAACTCATCTTAAACCAGGGAGTGTGTACGTTGACAGCCACTGTCATTTGGACAGACTTCTACACAGGCACCAGTTGAAACTCTCTGAGATACCATTCCCCCCTCATTTCTTGGGCTGTGTTACCAACTTCATTGATCCAAAACTGTATGGTTTTATGGGTCAGCTACTACAGCAAGATGGTGTATGGCCCACTCTTGGTCTTCATCCCAAACATGCCAGCTCATTAGATGAAGTCAAGGACTTCATTTCTGATCGGGCATCTCATGCTGATATTGTAGGAGTAGGGGAGACGGGCTTAGATTGTGCTACCTCCACGCCACTGTCAGTTCAGATGAAGGCCTTCAAGTTTCAATTGAATCTGGCCAGGGACCTGAGTAAGACTTTGGTTGTCCATTGCCGTGGGTACAGTGCAGAAGCTTTTTCTGTTTGCTCAGAACTTTTGTTTGACACTCAAAAAATACATCTACACTGCTTCACTGGCACAGTCCAGGAGATGATTACTTGGTGTACTCATTTTCCCAACCTCAAAGTAGGAGTCACAAATCTCTTAAACTCTGACTCCCAAGAAGTGTGTGCTTTGGTTAGGAGCATGACACTTAAACAGATGGTGCTTGAGACTGACTGCCCACATTTTTCTCCCAGGACAACTACATCTGTCACTCCATCTTTCTCCCATCCAGGTCATGCACTAAATGTTGCCCAGCGTGTGGCACAGTTGAAATCGGTGGGAATAAAGAAGGTCTTGGCTGCAACATACAGCAACACTAGGTTCCTCTATGCATTGCCTTAGAGTAGAATGGAATATTTTTGCCATATATTTTTCTCATAGTTAATGTTAGTTATGTATTCATATTTAAATCTGTTTTCATATTCTTACCTGAGGCATATACCCAGGCCGTATGCTACAAATATACTATTGAGTTAGAGCATACACATATGCAGAATCTCATGCAAATTTGTAAATGCTTTTCTTTTTCTGTTTCCCAGATGGATCCTAACGTTTCTTTAGTTAATGCCTGCTTGGAGGAAAGGTCTCAAATAGCTATATTAGAGAGTGCAAAGAGGGAAGCTGCAGAAAAGAAAAAAGCATTGGCTGTAGCTGAGCAGAAAATTAAGTATATTCAAACACAAATTAATTTCATAGTTAGGAAGAAGGAAAGATTTATGAAAGTGATAGCAATAAAGCGTGCAGGGCAGTCAGTCAGCCAGAAGAAATCTAACTTAAGTGGGAGGGAAATTCCCAAAACAGGAGGGAGCAAAGAAGTGAAGATTAAGATAGAAGAGGGAAAGAGTGGAAATGAAGAAGTGACAAGAGACCAGGTAAAGAAAGGGGATGACATTGAAGAAACGTGTGCCAATGGAGAGGGTGAGAAGGGAGAAGAGGAGGAAGATGACCTTACATTTGATGCCTGCATAAGAGAGTTGGAAGGGGAAGATGAGATAGAAGATGCTGAGCTGTCACATTTGCCCATGGACATACCTATGGACAAAAGTGGCGACACAACAGATGCTGAGCTGTCACAGTTGTCCATGGACAACAGTGGCGACAAAACCGAGTAGGTTCATTTGATGGGACAGGTCAGTTATTTGATGGGACAGGAATGCCTTGGAAAGATAGCTAGAAGAGGTCGGTTCTTACTTGGTTGTATATAGTAGGATTAAGAGGATGTCCAAGATTTAACCAATACCTTCAAAAGTGGAGTCACATATATAAGTAGAGTAGGACTCTTTTGGTGGGTGACTTAAAGATAACTATGTTTTGCAAGGATACAAGCTAGAAGATGTCAGTTATAACTTGGTTGTAAATAGTAGCATTAAGAGGATTTCCAGGTTTAAAACTGAGTAGGTTCATTTGATGGGACAGGTCAGTCATTTGATGGGACAGGAATCCCGTGGAAAGATAGCTAGAAGAGGTCGGTTCTTACTTGGTTGTATATAGTAGGATTAAGAGGATGTCCAAGATTTAACCAATACCTTCAAAAGTGGAGTCACATATATAAGTAGAGTAGGGCTCTTTTGGTCGGTGACTTAAAGATGACTATGTTTTGCAAGGATACATATAGAAGATGTCAGTTATAACTTGGTTGTAAATAGTAGCATTAAGAGGATTTCCAGGTTGTAACTAGAGTCATAATTTTTTTATATAACTACTATTGAAAAGAGGAAGAACACAGGGATGTTACAACTTGGTTGTATAAAGTAGTGTTAAAAGGATGTCCAAGTTGATGCAATTTCTCTGTGCTAGGTATTTGGAAGGGAGCCAGGATATGCAGTACATAACAACTAGCAGGTGGAAGGTCTCAGAATGAGTAGTTTTAAGAGGTTGTACATGTCGCAGTTGACTCTCTGAACAGAAGGCATTTAGATCTATGATTAGGGACACTGAATATAATGTTGATAAGAGGTAAGTTTGGTTATATTCTAACAGGCTTTCATGTTGGGTGACTTTTACATGAAAGACCTCCATCAGATCATAGATTTGTGATATCAGCATTGTGGGATGGTTATATAAATATAGGAATGTGTTTCTTAGGTCCCCTAGTCTTCTGGCACTACATATATTTTTTTACTGATTGTCCCTTTCTGAACATTGGCCTTACTGTTTTTCTTTTTCATTTTTTAAAAAAATTAACCATTATATTGTCAGATCCACAACCAGCTCTTTCTCATGTCTATAAGCAGCCCCACTTCATATCCACTGTCTTACCGCTTTCATGTCCACTTCCAATCAATTCTTATATCCACTGCTGTCTTATTCTCTCATTAAGCTTAATCATACTTCCATGAACTTCCTGGACATTCTTTCATGAAGTCCATGAGACAACGGTTATGATCTGATGTAGGATTGGTCAGCTGGAGATGAGAATGCCCCAGTGTGGACAGGAGAATGTGCAAAGATAGGATGTGTCAATGGACCACAGTTGGACGTGAGAAAGGGCCAAAAGTGGAACTTGACCTAGCCACAACCTACAAAAGCCATTTTTTCAGTTTAACATTCCAGCTCTTTCCCATGTTACACCCGTTTGTTTCTCATATATTTACCTTGCCCAGTCCCATGTCCACTACCAGTCCTTTCCTATGTCCACTTCCATCTTATTCTTGCATTTGATCCTAAACCATACTCCCTTCCTCTTCTTTGAAACATTGTATGCAGAGTGATTCAGAGGCGTTGATGAGACTATGATTTGAATCAGGTGTGGCAGTGAGTGGTTACAGGACATAAGAATGCCTAACCCTGGATGTAGGAATGAGCTAAGATGCAACATGGGATCAGGCCACATTCATATGTGAGAAATGGCCAGTATTGAAGGAAATTTTAAGTTTCATGACAGGTTGCCAATGTTCATGGGAGGGGTGCTCATTTTAACCTTAATTTTTGGAATTATGTTTGATCACATGCAGGATAAATTACAGTGGAGTAATTCAGTGCTTTCCACAGTTGATTCTGGAAAGGAAGGCATGGTTGTGCTGACTTACATCACAAAAAATTGAAGGGAATTGACAGGATAGATTACAGTAGAGCAAATGTGTGCTTGCCATTATTGATTCTGGAAAGGACGGTGTGGTGGTACTAATTTACTTCGCCAAATAGGAAGAGATCAAGTTAAACTTAGGGGGTCCCAATTATTCAACTGCCAGGGTTTAGTCTTGCAATGCTTACCGTTGTTGATTCTGAAAAGGACGGCTCAGTAGCACTGCTCTGGCTGAACAAAATATTTAGTTTATGGGTTAGTTTAATAGGATCTATCTATTACATAAAGACTGTATAGGTAGGGAAAAGTCACAAGCAGTTTTTATGTGTATATCTACTTATGGGCATGAATACTGCTTATGGAATGTGCTCTAAGTTGAAAAATAATTGTCTTGGTAAAGCAGATACATAAAACAAAAAATGATTATAAAAAAAACAACTTAGAGAGCATTCCGCTAGGGCCGCTTAAGTTGTAATTTCAGGTGACTCTTTTGCAAGCAGAACACTAGGCTACTTCAATGTATGGCCAGGTAAGTTGGTCTATTCTCTATGTTTCAACCAAACAAATTACAGATAGAGCAACATGAGAAGTGCACCCAAGTCTCTGTAGGGGGCCAACAGTTAGGCACCTATGCTCCTATATACATACCACTTTAAATAATGAATTACATGGATATTGTCCCTCAGTCTCTGTACAGTTAATAATAATAACAAAAATGAATGAGCATCTAGGATTGAATGTCTAACTTCCTCAATGGCCCCCGGACGTAAAACTAAACAAACACCCATACACATACCACTCTGTGATAAAATGTTGCCCAATTGTTTGCAGGAGAAACCATCTGTTCCTGGAAGTGATGATGCAGTTCCATGTTGATAGCTGCCGAAGGGTTGAGGTCACATGACTTGCCTGAAAAATCCATGGCTACCAGTACTAACAACATCAATACATGACCAGGTAGGTCTTCTTTAAATATGTTTCAACCTAATGGCCTTAAAGTAGACTATTCCCATGATCAACTTAAGGAATGCACCTCAGTATATGTAAAAAGTATAACTAACAATCAAGACTATTATTGTCAGCATTATAAATGTTTGATACACATGCAGTACTGCTCTAACTGTAATATATTGCCATTCATCTCTTTACAGGTAAATCAACCTGTTCCTGGGAGCGCTCTGAGGGCAATGCTGAAGTTCCATGTTGGTAGCTGCTAGAGGCTCGAGGTCACAAAAAATTGACTACGACTTTCATGACTACAACAATAGACAACATAACAATCATTGATTTGTAATCTCTTCTGAATGGATCTGTTAACTGTGGGGCTACGGCCAGGTTTTGAGAATAAATATAATTAAAAACCTACTGGACATTTGTGTATTTGTTTTTTTTTTCATGTAACATGATTAATATACAAGACTACATCATATGTGGTATGAAGAAGAAAAAAAATAAAAGAGAAAATATTCTAATATTATGGGGGAGGGTGGTCTTCGATGTGTCAGGGTCTGCATCACAAAAAAAAAAAATTTGCCCTCAAATACCTCCTTGAAGAGAAATGTGATCACCCTCTTGGAAATTTCCAAACCCCAGTCCCATGCCTGTGACCACCCACTGTTGGGCACACTCGCAACTCCCTTCTGTCTTACCCCCCCCCCCCACAAGGAACTTAAATGAAAACTTTAGAATAAAAATGAGATAGTCACAAACAAGAATTTTTCAACTGTTGCAAAACTGTGCCTTAACAGACAGACCTATTGTTGCTATAGCAATGTGTGTGCTATATTTACTAAGGAAGGGTGGATTTTGTTTCCCCTTCCAAAAGAGGGATCTGAAAGTTTTTGCCCCTATAAAGAAATGGCCATTATTTTACAATGGAAGGAATGGTGGATTTTGGCATGTCCACATAAAAAGTTTCCACCTGTCCCCATTCAGGCTATTGAGTTTTCCCATAATACCCTCTGTTCGTGGAGGTTTCCTGTTAATAACCATAAGTAGATCAGTACCATGATCAATGCCATTGGCCAGAGCAGGTTATCTGGCTGACCTTATTATGCTAAATAACAGGAAACCTCCACAAACAGAGTGTTTTATGGGAAACCTCAATAGCCTGAAAGGTAGAGGTGTGAGTCCCCCCCCCCCTGTTTTTGTTCTCAGGGAGTGATATTTTTTTAACAACAGAAAGGGTGGTGGATTTTCTCCTTTGGTAATAAAAATTACCACTCCCTAACAGTATGTGGGCTGTTTACACTATCCCAGCGCCGAAGGCGCTGGTCACTATATATATAATGCCTCCCCGCAGCACACAATGATGAGGGACCTACCCATCCGCCCTCTAGTAGCTCCTGGGTGAACAGTAATTGTGGTAAGGACGAGTTCCTACAGCGAACTATAGCTTCCTGAAACTGAAGATCCTACCTGGCCTAGCACCATTTTGTGGTTGATGAGAATGCCATTCCTATTTTTGTAAATCTAGGGTCATGAATAAAGGCTGTGATGGAGATCAAGGTTGTTGTTGAACTGTTTTTATTCAGACAGAAGTTACATAAGAACCGTTGACACAAACATGTGTATCCTGTCATGTGAACGTGATGAAATATGTAACAATCAATCAATAAAGGGAGAAGTGAGTCAGCCATGTTGATGTATACTATAATCCATATCAGATACCAAAGGTTTGACTGTTATGAAAACCTAAAAGAAAAGACCAACCTATTTTCATGATGACTTGCTTTTGGACGTTTTATATTGAGTAAAAATACTATGGCCACCTTAATAGCACTATTTATAGAACCAGGAGGCAGGCCTATGTGATGCATTCTATGAAGTCATAATTGGTCAAATGCACCAAGTTTCTGACTGCATAGTACTGCCCATTTACAGATAAAAGCTAATCATGGATGCATTTGATTGCTTGCATATTTCCTTTGATAATTAGCATTATATAGGCCTAACCCTAAACGATCTATCTTGTGGAATGTAATGATGATGTACTAATGGGTATCATAATTAAGAGCATGAATGCAACAGCTTCCAAGCTTAAACAATGCAGCATATGGTGAATTTTGACCAATTGTGACGTCATTAAGTGTACCAGAGAGGCCTGCTGTCTGCTCTTACAATAGCAGATTTGTTATGCATGGCAGAATTTAGTGTTTCAGAGTAAATGCTATTAAAAAAATTATCATGAAAAAATGGTTGTCTTTTCTTTTAACAATCTAAAAGAGGGTTTGATGTAGTGTATCGCCCCCTCCTGCCTATATACGTAAATTGTGCACCCTCTCACGCATATAGGCCTAATGCCGGGGATATAATGGTCCTTCAGCTCTCGATGGCCATCTCGCCCAACCCCTCCCACACTCTCCCACCCTTAACTATAGGGCATTAGCACATTAGGCTATGGAGGCCGCCATTAGACCCCGACTGCACTATGACTAACACCTTCAGCCCCCGTCTCCGCAGTAAATGCCAGGGATGCTTCCCATTGGTCAATAATACAATAGCCATGTGCCGTATAAAGGGGCGTGGAGCAGGATCCACCCCATTCATAGGGAGACCATACAGACAGACAACACCCTAGTCATCAGTTTCCCCTGCGACCAACGAAACACTACTAAGCTAAGCTGTAAGTAAAACTTTAAAGATATGTGACACAACACAGGAAAAGGTAACATTATGGGGATTTTGTGCTCTTTGCAGAATTGGAGGGGCAAAACCAAGTGAAACATATTTGCAATCTTCTTGTAATTTCTCAGAAACTTTGAATATGTCTTTGGGACAGCAAATGGCCCAAAATGATTGGCATAGGCATCTTTTACAACTCAAACAGATCATCATATACCTAGCTCTGACATTACCTTTGTAGGTCAATTAACAGGGACAGTGACCTTTGCTAATTTAGGGATATTTAACTGACCCAAGCAAGCAGTTTTTCAAGATGATACACAATGGACCCATTAAACCATGACAATTTGAATTGGAATGAGAAGGTCTTGAGCATCATTTTGATATGTTGCTTATCAAAATCCAACATGAAGAAGTTGACTAATATCCCCCGCCAATGTATGCGGTTGCAGCATGTTTTGTTCTTATTTGCCACCTAGGGGCCAAAAATGACACTAATCCCCGTTATGTTACGTTTTCCCAAGTTCTGTCACATATTTGATATTTCTCTGAAATTTAAACAATATAATAATGTAAACTTATATATTTCCGCGCAGCAAAACTTTCGCGCATTTAGCATATATGCATATTTTTGCACAATGATATTTTCGCGATTTACTTATTCAGGAATTCCAATCCTTTTCTTACAGGGACTATTTATCTGAAGAGAGATGCGGCTGCTATCTCTGTTATCACTATGTGTGTATCTTACACTAGTGATCCCTTCACATGGTGTCAGCGGTGAGTAGAATTCAATGATTACCATTCATGTTTTATAACCATTTGGTCGGCAGACCCTTTGGTCTTGTTGGTTTAATTCTGTTTCGCCGGTCCAATTTTTCCAATACATAAACTTAAGTGGAAATCCTGACTGACCCCTATTGATTTATTATTTTGACACCAGACATAACTAAAAACGTTTTTATTCGGTTGAAAAAAAGCCGTTGAAGAAACAAACGTTTTATTCAGTTGAGAAAAACGTTTTTTGAACGTAATAAAAACGTTTTTCCACAAACGTTTTTATCCAAACGTTAAAAAAAGTTAGCAATCGTTATAAATACGTCTCTTGCCAAGTGGAATACCTGTGCAGTTGCGTCTTATGTTTTTTTTTTATGGTTCACCTCAAATATTTGACTAATTTGCTCAGTCCTATAAACACTACCACTAAAGTTACCTAATAGGTAGGTTTAGCAATCACTACATGGTCAATATAACGTAGACGTGCAGCATACCTAAAGCATTGCTACGTCTGCGTGAAATCAGGAATGGGTGACATACGTCGTGGTTGCTAAACCTCCCTAATCTTAAACCACCACTCGACTGTGGATTAGCCATCGGAGCCTACTGATGCAGATAATTTATTGGTTGGCATCTGTCTGAATTCATACAGGCATGATCACATAATATACTCTTATCAATTAATATCCCAAGAATTCCGATGGTATTAACGGTTATTCGGTACTATACATAGCTAAATCTATACCTAAATAAGATTTAAATCTTGATTTGTTATCTACGAGAATATACAAATTTGACTATGGCCAGGTTTCTTGAAATTACCACAAAGCAACCAGGAGGGCTTGCCAAAAGATACAAAAGAAGCAACTCTGCAAATCTTTTCAGAGAGTATTGAGGGAAAGGTGCTGGCGGATGGCCCAACTTATTTTCATAGTATTGACAAATGATTTTATTGCAGAATGCTGTAAGCAACACGCACGTTTTATCTTAACCAGTTTAAGAAAACTGATTAATCAATAAAAAAAACGTCCTCGTTTTTGGCCCTCTTTTTTGGCAAGACCCTCCAGACCTATGCCAATTTAAAAGTTTAAACAATGCAACATTTTTAGGAATATAGTACGATGTAAGGGACCGATGTAAGAAAGAGGACCCGAGATCTATTTAACACTAAATGGGGCTTCGGGAAGTTCAGGTAAACGCGATCCTAGTTTGCTTACCTGTATTTCAACAGTTAAAATACATGTAAGAAAACTGGGATCATATTTACCTGGACTTCCTGATGCCTCATCTAGTGTTAAATAGACCTTGTGCCCTCATACAAAGTAAGATTCTCATTCCCTTTTCCTAGTCTGAAATCCTGGTTCAAGGGTGGTAAAATCTAAAATGTGCCTACTAAGCCAATTTCTAATTGCAATTCATGTTTCAATACCCTTTACCTTTATTTGATTCCTACAAAAACCAACCTACCCCTTCATCTATTCACACTTTACCCCCCCCCCTCCTCCTTTCAATTTGTCTGTCTTCCCCTTCATTTCAGACTCCACCCTTAGCCTACTCAAGAGGTACCTACGTTCCCTTCTTGACTCCCCTTCACTCACTCCCGAAGCACAGAGCAGCCTTGTCACCAGAGACTCCAGAAGTGAGAACGCTTCTATACTCTTGTCCCTCAGTCAATGCTAAGGACCTCTTTTGGTAATTGGGGATCCTAGGAGACATCCTGCCTTGCCATACACAAATGAAGGCTATTGTAATGGCCTATTTCTGATCTATCTTATCAATGTGAAGGGCATGCTGCTGCTAGAAGAAGTAAACATTTTTAATTAAGTAAAACCTTAGCATAGCCAAAACGTACTGATTTGGGTAGTAAAGAAGGGGCCTCCAAATCCGACTTCTTTTTGTCAGTGGACCTCCGAAACGTTCTAAAATGGGTAGTAAAAAGGGCCCTCCAGATGCCAGAAATCTGGAAGTTAGAGAGCTACAAATGTCGGAGACTTTTGACACTCAATATTTGGCTAGGTAGATTATCAAGGAATATTGTAATTTTAGATATTAAAATTTCACTTATGACAAATTCATCTTGAAGAAAAGGGTGAACATAACTTAAATCATTAGATATGTTAATAAGGTGTGAAATCTGTTAATTACTCGATTGTCTCAACACATGAATTTAAAACATGCCACATTCATGAGCCTGATACATAATGATTTATTACATTTATAAAATCCCCAATGGTTTATATCACATACAGAAACAGTTCAAACATTGTTTATCGGTTCAAAATCCCTATTCATAACAATCATAATCTATGCTTATTTAATTCTTTATCACTTATTTGATTAAATACGTTTTATCAGTGTTTGGTTAATCCATGATGGCTTTAATCTAGCAGTCTAGAAATGCCTCAGTACTTTTTAGAACATTAGGGCAGGAGGATATCTATCGCCGGCGATATATACACGAGATCGACTTATTCACACACATTGATGATGTGTAAATAAGTGGTCTTATTTACACACAGTTAGGGTTGGTCAGAGGACAACATTATAAGGTTTTTCAGAGGACATACTCCAGCGTGTGTTTAGCGTTGGTCAGAGGATATGTTTTCAGGGTTGGTCAGGCACAAGCATATAGATATATTACACCCAATGCCATAGACCACTATACATTGGCCGGTGGCCTAGTGGATAAGGTGTCAGACTTCATATCTGGCCATCACAGGTTCAAACCCTTACCCAGACCTATTTTTCCCCTCCCCCACACCTTTTTAAGGGTTGGGCAGAGGACATCAAATCCACTTATCAAATCAGGGTTGGCCAGAGGACATGTTTTTCAAGGCTTGTCACAGGACACACATATATGTTCTTAAGGGTTGGTCAGAGGACATCAAATCAGGGTTGGCCAGAGGACATGTTTTCAGGGTTGGTCACAGGACACTCATATTTTTATCACCCTCAATACCATGGCACAGATATTTCAGGGTAGGTCAGAGGACAAGGTTGATCAACTTCAAAAAGTCCTCTGACCAACCCTAACTATAGACATGTCCTCTGAGTAACCTTAAAAAGGTCCTCTGACCAACCTTTGGTCGTGTATATAAGGTGTCTTATATACACCTACCAAGTATGTGTATATAAGACATGCTATATTCACGAGGTCGTCATGTCAATATCATCAGCCGATATATATAGTGGTCATAGTATGCATAAAAGTATTTTAGTATGTCAAAGACCATTGTCCTTCAATACAAAAGGTTTAGAACGTTGTGGCAGGAGGATATAGAAGCCACAGTATGCCAAATCTTATTAGAGTGCAATAGTAATTTTTTTATAACCAAAATCTCGTCATAACAGGAGAAATCTATGACATGGTGGGAAATAAGGGTTCCAAAACGACATCTTTATTAACTTTTGTGAAATTTTCTCTATCTTACTGAAACGTCTTAATCCATCTCATGTCCAGTCCTACTCTTATTAACTCGTAAGTGTTTTAGGATGTATGAGTTGAAACGGATCTGCCAAAAGAACATAGAAAACTTGTGTCTCTAACAAAACATCAGTCTAGACCGAATTCCCATAGGTTTCAGTGTTGGAAAATTGCCAAATTATATTATCATTAATTTATGTTCCCAACCCTAATTTATCAATTCTTTTTAATTTTGATTGGAAATATGTAAGTAATACGTTGAAGGACCTAATTCTTCTTCCTTGTCGGCTCATAGAAAACACATAGGGGATTCTAGAATAAAAGAAGTGAATATAGTTTTTTTGTTTTTTTTTTGTTTTTTTTTGGACTTGCTCATTGCATTAATGAACTGCTATGGTATAGTTTTCTATACCAACTGTTATGCATTAACCGTTTCGTGCATAGAGTTATTTCATGATTTTCAATTTACGTATAACAAGTGTATTGCTTTGTTGATAATAAGTCTGTGATTTTGATCTGTTTTCATATGGGCTTCACACGTTCAAAGCACCTGTGTCACTTTTTACTCATGCATAGACACAACGCTTATAAATGCCATGCGTCATACACAGTTATAATATGCTGCCTTATTTTTAATTCTAAAATCAGAATTGTATACTATGCTACATACTGTTACTCAATACACGTGTCTTTGAAACTCTTTGTATCTGATAGGCAGTCGTCATGTGTGTCGTGACAATGAACATGACACAATAACGGAAACATCTGGAGTTCTAATGACGCCATTACGACAAGGGTTCTATCCAAACGGACTTGAGTGTGGATGGACGGTGGCCGTCAGTCCTGGCAAGGTGAGCGAATTTCGTGTCTATAACGTTTGTTTTTAAATTAACATTGAAAACCCAAACGCTGAAAAAACGTTGAGAACTGGTTCCATTTAAATATTATTAAACATTCTTTTACCCAAACCTAAATTGCCAAGTGGGAAACCAGTGCAAGCAGGTATTGTTAAGTAACAGAAGCTTTGATAAGATGCCACGTTGAAGCTGAAGGACCATTATATCCCGGGCATTATGCGTGAGAGGGTGCACAATTTACGTATAGGTAGGAGGGGGCGACACACTACATTAATGTGTAAAAAGTGTTGGATATCTATGGGGTTCTGCTTATGCATATATACCATAGAGACTAAGTGATAGCATATCTATATTGAGCTGACTTTCTCCCATTACATTGCCCATCTGCAGGTTGTACAATTGAAATGGGTCTACTTTGACGTAGAGGAGGAGTCCAACTGTGACTATGACGCTCTCATGGTGTATGACGGTCCTGCAGCTACGTCATCCTCACATGACAAGACATACTGTGGGACTACAGTGCCACCTCCATACGTCAGTACCTCCAACCAGGTCACTGTGACATTCTTCAGTGATGGGTCTGTCCAGGAGAAGGGTATCAAACTAAGGTTTAAGGAGATTGATGCCCCTGTTGCCCCCACACAGGGTCCTCCAGGTGAGGGGTTTTATTAGACTAACCCCTCAAGTTTGAAGACAAACTTTTAGAAGATGATTAATATTCAGCAATTTCACACTCATGATTTAGGGTGACACTACTATCCTCTAAATGGATTATACTTACTTTCTTAATTTCTCTTTCAATAATAATGTAGGCCTAGATGATTATAAAGTTCATATCATGTGCTTGACTAGAAAAAAACAGCTTGACTCGGAGGGATTCGATGTATAGCAGGGCATCATCATTTTTATCACTAAAGAATAGACAAGATGTGATATTAACAACCCCTGTTCCAATGCCTTTACACATAAACATAATTTCGAACAGTATCGGAAGCATGCAGTAATGGAATCAAAGACGTTATTGTTAACCACACTCAAAAGTGAGATTATTTTCTTTTTTGATTTTTGAATAGTGCCGTAGCGGCTTTATACTAGGAACTATTTGGTTGATATTACAAAGAGAATCAGAAATATATTCATCCTTTGCAGCACCTGTTGAAGAGCCTGAGTGTAATGGTCATTTGACACTGACCACCCCTGAAGGTGACCTCTACTCCCCAGGGTACAGCCAGAACAAGCTGACCCCCAACTGTGAGGCAGGATGGTTCATTGTTGTACCACAGAGAAAGGTAACTGATCTGTCCAATTTCTAACAACCCAGTGATTTCAGTTCAGTGTAAAATGATAATCATAAAGACCTGTCTAAAACATCCCAACCCATCCTTACCTGCCTGTAACTATTACCATACCTTTTGCCAGGTACGTCTTCACTTCATCTCCTTCTCCCTGATGGAAGAGGAGGATTGCTGGACAGACCAGGTGACAGTGTATGATGGGGATGACTTCAGTGGTCCAGTGTTGGGGGAGTACTGTGGGAGTACCATACCCCCAGATATTGTCTCCAACACTGGCGTACTGGCCATCAGGGTAAGGCTTTACTTTTATCTCATTAAATACAATAGATACAACATGCACCTATCACTCATACATGTATGTATATGGGCAGCCAAGGAAAAGGGGACCCGCAGAGAAGGAATCAATTTAAAATCTGAATTGAAATTGAAATTATTTTATTGGCCAAAGAGATATCACAACGAGGGGCGATTTTCACTACTCAGCCAGTAAGAATTATGATCTACTAATGTAAAGCAATTGTTTGATCATTCCAAAATGTTTACAATCATGTGACGCTCAAGTGACATTATTTATATTGTCCATAATTATGTTTACAGCACTGTACTCCAGGAATTTACAATCAACCACTACTCTCAATTAGAATACATCTAGTGTCTTTATTACCATTTGGAAGGCTTTGAGTGTCTCTTTTCTTTGAATGTTTGGTTGTAGCCTGTTCCACAACTGAAGACTACATTATCACAGATCAGTCTCTTTGTCTTCGTGTGTTGCATTCTGACATACCGGTTAATGCGCAATTCACGGTGGGGTAACAGAACCATACCAGGACTTTTTGACCTTTTGTACATTTGCCATAGTAGTTGTTGGTTTCTCGTAACATGTAGTTGGCTCATATTGTTGCGCTCATGCAATGCATCAATGTCCACCCCTCTTGGGTCCCATATGTTTTCACAGGCTCTGAAGCAGTGATTTTGGAAGATTTGCAGTTTGTCCACCACCCAGGCAGGCCCCCTGTCTGCCACAATGCCACAATAGTCCAGTATTGGGTGAATCATTTGCTTGTATACACTCACACTTGTGGCCTTGTCAGTCTTACGTCTTAGCCATCTGAGCTGTGATAATCTCTGTCTCATGATACTGATCTGCTTCTTTAGTTGTTCCTTCAGTGACAGATATATAAGTATCAATGACCATGCCCAGGTAATTGATTTGTTGAACGACCATAAGTGGGTTCTCATTCAAGTAGAAAGTGCAGTTGCTTAGGTCTGGATGCTGGCGCTGTGAATAGGACCACAAGATCTTGGTTTTATCTGTGTTGATTGTCAGTTTATTAGCAGCGCACCATCCAGCAATGCTGTCTAGATCATTCTGGAGCAGTGCATGTATTCTTACCTTCCGCTGACCAGAGACAATCACCACAATGTCGTTCGCATATATGATGCACTTGAAATTGTGCGCATGATTCACTACATCATTGACATATATTACGAACAATAGTGGACTGAAAACCAATCCCTGGTGCCATTAGCCTTGGTCACTTGGCTTCTCCCTATGAGGTAGCTACTTATCCACTGTATACTGTCTGCACTGAATTTATACCGGGACAACTTGTCCAGTAGTATAACAGGATCTAAGGTGTCAAAGGCCTTCCTCATATCGAAAAAGGCCATGACAGACAGGTGATTCTTGTTTCTGGCAGTGTATATTTTTCGTCTGTGAGGGCGTACACCGCATCCTCAGTGCCTCGTCCAGGCATGAAGCCATATTGATTATCTGTAATGATCCCTTTCATCATCATTAGCCTTCCAATAATACCATGATTGACATTAGAAATAGCAAAATGACTTTGGATGAGCACTGCTAGAAGCTTTACATCTGATAACTTGAAGTATTTTCAATATTATTATTCTGAGTGAGAACAAAATAAAAGTATGGGGGTGATAGGTAGTATGTATTCTCTATTCATTGAGGGTTTTGAAGTTGTTAATACTCTCTTGCATTCTATTCATTGAGGGATTTTGAAGTTGTTAATACATTTTTGCAGCTTCTGACCTCTGATGACTCGGTTCACGCAGGATTCCATGCTTACTACACAACAGAAAGATTAACAACTACAACTACTACTACAACCACCACAACCACCACCACCCCACCTACCACTACATCAACCACCACTCCAACCCCTAGTGGTAACACTGCTATTGTCTAATACTATACCTCATATTAGGCTATAAGTTCATCTGATTCTATCAATGCAGAAGTATTTTAAAAGCAAATTATATTTTAATTAGAATTCTGTTGAAGAGGTTTGTTACCAAATTACCTTAAAATAAAGTATGCAAATGATGAATAAGTTGATGAAACCCAGCAAATTGTCGTGATTCCTCATCAACCTGTGTGAAGTGGCTCACACATGTCGCTAGATGGAACACGACGTCGCTATAGCACAAGATCACCAGGAATAGCAATGGTGGTGATCACATGGCCTCACCTCAGATGGCCTGGATGGTGATCACTCAGAATCACCAGGGATGGCGACGCAGGTGATCACTCACCTCGCTAGATGAAACACGCACCTTGTCATAGTGCATGTTCACCAGGGATGGCGAGAATCGTGATCACTCATCCTCACCAGGGATGGCGACATGAGTGATCACTCATCCTCACCAGGGATGGTGACATGAGTGATCACTCACTTCGCTAGATGAGACGCACACCACGTCATAACGCACATTCACCACAAATAGCAAGGATCATGATTACTCACACTCACGGGGGATGGTCACTCAGATGATCATTCATCTCGCTAGATGAAACGCACACCATGCCATAATGCACATTCACCATGGTTGGCGAGGATCGTGATGACTCACACTCACCAGGGATGGCAAGGCGGTTGATCACTCACCTCGCTAGATGAAATGCGCACCACGTCATAGCGCAGGTTCACCATGGATGGCGAGAGTGGTGATCACTCAGACTCACCAGTCATGGCGATGCTGGTGATCACTCATCTTGTTAGATGAAAAGCTCATGATCATCGACATTGGTAATCATGCAGCCTCACATCTGCCAGATCAATGTATGTTTTGCCAGAGAAGGTATTGCCATATGTATCTTCCCTCTAACCACAGACAAGGTGTTCATGTAGATACTTTCTTATGTATTTTTCCTGTAACCAGAGAAAAGGTGTTTATGGATAGTTGCTTTTATTTTAGAGATACCTCTATCTAAATTCAATTGATATTTTCTCTATATAATCTTGTTTGATTCAACCCTGAAGTATTACATGGAAATCAGTGTGCAACAAAGCACATTTGATAAGTATGGGACTTATACTATGCCCACACTTCCTAGATAGGCTACATGTTGAACAGTGGTGCTGTCTCAACAACTTTGGCAATGGTGGTGATAAGTTGCCATTCTGAGTGAGAGTGAGTGACAGATGATGCAATCCTTAGAAAGCATTGACTTGGAGTGACACAAATTCACGCATTGAGTGAGACAAAGGCTGGCAATGGTGGTGATAAGTTGCCATTCTGAGTGAGAGTGAGTGACAGATGATGCAATCCTCAGAGAGCATTGACATGGAGTGACACAAGTTCACGCATTGAGTGAGACCAATGTTGGCAATGGTAGTGATAAGTCGCCATTTTGTGTGAGAGTTGATGCCAGTGGCACGGGAGTGGTACATAATCACACAGTGAGTCAGATCCATGTTGGCAATGCTTGTGATAAGCCGCCATTCTGAGTGAGAGTTGACAGGCAGTGGCACATACTCACGCAGTGAGTTAGATCCATGTTGGCGATGGTGGTGATAAGTCACCATGCTTTGTGAGGGATGACAAGGGGTGGCGCATACTCACGCAGTGAGTGAGATCATGTTGGTTACTGTTGTGATAAATTGCCATTCCATGTGAGACTGGCACACAGTGGCGAAAGATGACGCAGTGAGTTATCACTCAAAAAGGAGTCACCCTTGATGACCAATCATGGCGACAGATAACGACAATTTGCTGGGCCCAGCAAATTGTCGTGACTCCTCGTCAACCTGTGTGAAGTGGCTTACACATGTCGCTAGATGGAACACGACGTCGCTATAGCACAAGATCACCAGGAATAGCAATGGTGGTGATCACATGGCCTCACCTCAGATGACGAGGATGGTGATCACTCAGACTCACCAGGGATGGCGACGCGGGTGATCACTCACCTCGCTAGATGAAACATGCACCTCGTCATAGCGCAGGTTCACCAGGGATGGCAAGGATCGTGATCACTCATCCTCACCAGGTATGGCGACATGAGTGATCACTCATCCTCACCAGGGATGGCGACATGAGTGATCACTCACTTCGCTAGATGAGACGCACACCATGTCATAATACACATTCACCACGGATAGCAAGGATTGTGATCAGTCACTTCGCTAGATAAAACGCGTACCTCGTGATAGCACAGGTTCACCACAGAGGGTGAGGATCTTGATCACCCACACTCACCAGGGATGGCGACACGAGTGATCACTCACCTCACTAGATGAAACGCACACCACGTCATAGCGCAGGTTCACCATGGATGGCGAGAGTGGTGATCACTCAGACTCACCAGGGATGGCGACGCTGGTGATCACTCACCTTGTTAGATGAAAAGCTCATGATCATCGACATTGGTAATCATGCAGCCTCACATCTGCCAGATCAAAGTACGTTTTGCCAGAGAAGGTATTGCCATATGCATCTTCCCTCTAACCACAGACAAGGTGTTCATGTTGATATTCCCCTATGTATTTTTCCTGTAACCAGAGAAAAGGTGTTTATGGATAGTTGCTTTCATTTTAGAGATAACTCTATCTAAATTCAATTGATATTCTCTCTATATAATCTTGTTTGATTCAACTCTGAAGTATTACATGGAAATCAGTGTGAAACAAAGCACATTTGATACGTATGGGACTTATACTTCATGCCCACACTTCCTAGATAGGCTACATGTTGAACAGTGGTGCTGTCTCAACAACTTTGGCAATGGTGGTGATAAGTTGCCACTGTGAGTGAGAGTGAGTGACAGATGATGCAATCCTCAGAGAGCATTGACTTGGAGTGACACAAATTCACGTATTGATTGAGACCAATGTTGGCAATGGTGGTGATAAGTCGCCATTTTGAGAGAAGATTAACAAGGAGTGATACACACTCACGCATTGAGTGAGAGCCATGTGGCAATGCAGGTGAAAAGTTGCCATTCTGACTGAGAGTTGACAGGCAGTGGCACATACTCACGCAGTGAGTTAGATCCATTTTGGCGATGGTGGTGATAAGTTACCATGCTTTGTGAGGGATGACAAGGGGTGGCACATACTCACGCAGTGAGTGAGATCATGTTGGCAACTGTTGTGATAAATCGCCATGCCATGTGAGACTGACACACAGTGGCGAAAGATGACGCAGTGAGTTATCACTCAGAAAGGAGTCACCATTGATGACCAATCATGGCGACAGATAACGACAATTTGCTGGGAAGTCTCTATTATGGGATTTAGGGGGGTGAGAATGAAACCTATTGGGAACTGGTTATAGGCTACAGGCAGATATTAACCTCTAAGGGCCGCTGATGCATTAATGCCTCATGTCCATTGGTTGGCATGATGCATAAATGCAGCCTTGGCGAGTAACTAACCAGCGCTACATTCATGCATCATGCCAACCCTACTGGGTTAATACACAAACTCCTGGAGGGTCGGCATGATGCTACCATGAAGTGCAGGCTCGCAGGCTAGTCAGGAATTCATTGGTGCATCATGACGACCAATGGGCATGATGCACTCCTCAGTACTGTATCAGCGGCATTTAAAATATTAAGATATTGTTCTATTGACAGGTCCATGTGGCACCCACCATGACCTGGAGGGACAGAGTGGTATAATAGAGTTCCCAGGTGATGGTATGGGCTCCTACCCTGACAACTGTATCAACACCTGGAGGATCCATGTGCCTAATGGGGTAGTAAGTGATAGAATATTACAGCTTACATCGTTTATTTATTTCATGTGAATAACAATGGCCCATGGAGATAGCATTGAAGGGCTGTACGCCACACCCCAAGTGGTGTAACATGTCTCGATCCATGCTGCTGGTCACGTGACTGATTTAGATGCTGAATTATGTGAATTTAAGCAATGTAAAATCGAAATAACATGAAATGAATACAGAATTAAACTCCTAGGCGTACATGTTCAAAGATCCACCCCTTGGGGGGGGGGGGCTGTCTCCCCCTCAGGGTGGATCGATGAGAATGTACGCCATGGTCTACATCTAACCAATATGCCAGGTTTTGCAAAGTCTGAAATTTGATCTTTATAATTTATGCACGTTAGTCTCTACTTGATTACCTGTGAATCATTCCACCATTATCAGTGTTTTTCCCTAATAAGAAGGCACAGGCGATCTATGTGTAGACGGGATTATTGAGGATATTATCAATCAAAAACATAAAATTCTATCGACTCAAATTATGTCGACTCAAAATCTTAATTAATTTCCTCAGGTAAAACTTCAATTTGAGTACATGGGTGTAGAACCAGACTCCTCCTGCGCCTACGACTACCTGAAGGTTCTTGATGGATCCTCCTCTACATCCACCCAGCTAAAGAAACTGTGTGGTACCAGTGTACCTGCTGATGTTGTAGCCACAGGCAGTGACGTCTACCTCTATGTAAGCCATCATAAATTAGGCCTAATGCCACCCTTCCTGAGTTCTGAAAAAAATCTTTTATTTCATCCATTAGCACAAGAATCTAGGTTTCCAATCACTTAGAATATAATGGCAAATTCATGCCGCCTCCTTACAATGTTCATGACAGATAAAATGATTTTCCTAAAAATAGATTTTCCCTCCCTCTCTCATGGTTCTGAAAAATACCTCCCTCTGGACAGGAAACGGTCATGTTTTTAAGGGTGACATAATGATGAGTAGTATATACCATTGTTTCCAGTAGTAGTGTCCGGTTTAGTTTGTGCTATACAATAAGTCTATAGTGAATAATCATATGATCTACAAGAAAGAGATATAAATGGCGGCGGCACACTAATTGTTGTAGGGAGTATTTCTCGTAATTCCATGTATCAAGTATGCACCTAACTTTGTTCGATAATAGCAGTGTAACCTTTTCTTTGCAAAAGCAAACTTACTGCTTCTTCAGCATCAGTCTTTCATTTTTGAAAGATGTATTTTATTATTTGCCTCCTCTAGTTCTATAGTGACAGTTCTGTCAACCTAAGTGGTTTCAACCTGACATACAGCGCATGTACCACATGTGGCACAAACACCGAGAACACAACACCTGGTGAGTAGAGTTTCCATGGTTACACTCATATACATAGTGTGTGTTAGGCTAATATCTGAAAGAGTATGTATTTGTACTGCAGGCTAATTGTCTATTGAGATAGGTATACTCCATACTTAGTACCTAAAAAGATATAACTTGAAGCTCTATTCCATAAGACTTTTAGAATTTAAAGTTGTCATATCCGCTTAGAAGACAGATTTCAGAAATTTGTGGTTACATGTCTAGATAGTTTGTAGATGCTGATCTCCTTTGCCATGCTTATATTGTTCCAATCACTGCTTGCCAAAAGTGCCTCAAAATGAAGAGTCTCGTCATAATACAATACACTTCACTGGACAGCCCTTGACATTGCTGCTCACCTCAATACATGTTGGCTAGTCTGAAGGCTTTAAGTAGTGTTTATTACACCTTGAAATGAGGACTGGCCATTCATCCACAGCACACAGGCTCCCTCTATAGGAAATCAGACACCTGCTTTATTACTAGGACAGCAATAAATACAGAGCACAGCTTTACTTTGTTCTCAATCAGAAATATTTCATGCAAAAATTAGATATTTTATCACAGGGTTTAAAATGTTTTCTAGATGGTTATTGATGAGAAACCCCAAATTTGATACAGCTATAGCAGACATGCCAACTTTAAGCCATAAGTGCAGAAGCAGCCGTTCAATAACAGCCGTTTATTGCCTTTAATTAAAAGGTGGATGGCGGGCATGTCAAATACTGTGGTCGTAGATATTTTCACTGGTATAAATTTTCACGGAATTGATGAAAGGCCCTATTTCATATGTATTTGAATTCATGGATTTTCAAAATCAGCTTCTGCTATTCTATATGATAGATATATTCACTATGGACATAAATTCACGGTTTTACACTTCCGTGAAATCCGCGAAAGTATAGACAGCGCGAAATAATCTACGACCACAGTAGATTAATTGCACAGATTTCTGTGCAGGTATTGAATATATATTTCTTCCTTCCTTCAACCACTATAGGGGCTGGGTTGGTTAGTGAACAGAAAGAGGTAGACACTGTATCTGAATCTAATGCCTTCAAGGATGATTATAGTCATTGATCCATTCATATTCTCCCCATTTGCTGAACTTTTTAACTTGAATCATCCAAAATTGAGAAATATGCCATATATGTTCCTGTCATGCTTTCTGAATAGAAACGTTTATGTCATAAATGAGACCAGGCAAGCAAAAACACCCCTCTGCAGGGAAATTCCTTATTAAAGTTCATCTCAAGATCTTTAAAATGAGACATCATTAAGGTAAATGTTCCTAGTAGTTATATCAGAACCCCTCCTTGAATATAGATCGCTATTCATATCTGAAATAGATGATTAAGCTCTAAATATATTATGAACTATAATAATGTTTAAAAACACAATAAATCAGCCTTTTTCATAGAAAAAATACATAAAATATGGTGATTTTTCATTTCTGTTTTCAGTTTTGGGTTTTTGGTGAGTATCCCCAATAATTGGCATAAAAATCTGCAAATTTGGATTATTGGAATGGTTGCCATGGCAACAAGGGAGAGTCATATAGGTTGATTTCTCATGAAAAATGTTCATTTTAACATCCAAATATGGGCCATTTCAATCGAAAATGGTGCATTTTAAACGAAACTATTGAATTCTGCATAAAAATTAGCTTAACGTATTTTTATAAGGATTTTAGAATAATTTTGCCCTCCAATGCCCCCTGGTGCATTGGAGGGCAAAATTTCCTTGGGCCCCCCTATTTTCTTTTGATATTCTGAAACTACGTACCCTTTGTATAATATGTTGAAAATCTAGCGAAGTTCCAACCACTTCTGGTCTATCCCCACCATCCACCTTAAGATATCGGGGTAACGGTCAACCACTTTTGGTCTATCCCCAGCATCCACCTTAAGATATCGGGGTAACGGTCAATCTGCATAATTGGTGAAACATGGTCTTAAATGTTATGGCTATGGCCATCTCTTTTTTCTTTTCTTTTTTTAATCATACCGAATTCTGGGAATTTGATTGAATTAATGCCCAAACTTCGTCCCTCGTTTGATTCAGCCTCCAATGACACACCTGTAGAAGCGGCCATAAATTGTAACTTTGAGAGTAGCACTTGTGGGTGGACACAGACTGACGGGGATGATTTTGACTGGATGAGGCACCAGGGAAGCACACTGACAGAGGACACAGGCCCTGAGGTTGACCACTCCACATCGTCGAATGCGGGTACGCACCCCTATCATCTATCTACTTTATTTTACAAAATAGTTTCAGATCATAACCTACTATGATATAGCTGGCTTATTTATCAAATATCCCCCTCGCATACTATCATAAGGTCGATCATAGAAGGCATCCCAATTTGGCGAAGCTGTGGTTATGTGTGGATTCATGATTGGAAACAACTAAATTAGTTTTACAAAGGAATGTACATGTCCATGACCATGTGTGTGACATATTATGAGAGGAGAGAAAAGAGGAGATGGAGATGAATGTATCATTTATAAATATGTATTGATACAAGAGTGGTCTGATTGATGGCTTCCTACACCGTGAAGTATCTATAAGCACACAGTAAAAATAATTTACTTAAATGATGGTGAATCACTGGCAATTGAGGGTGCCGGGGGATCCCTGTTATTTTAGTGTTCACCTTTGCCTCATGATTCCCTGTACAGTGAACTGGGATTCTCCATAGTTTTCAATGGGAATTCACCATATTTTCATGGTAATGCACCGTTTCCTTAGTGTGATGTAAATGAAAATCACCCGAAAGCACTTTGTAATTTATATGATCTAACCCTTCCAGGTCACTACATGTATATTGAGTCCTCCTCCCCCAGGACGGCAGGCAACAAGGCTGGCCTTCAGAGCCCCCTAGTGGATTCTACTACACAACACTGCTTATACTTCTTCTACTACATGTATGGCCGCGGCGTGGGCACCCTGAGGGTTCTCCTCAGGAGAGAAGGTAAACTTTTATTATTAAGATATGCCCATGTTATAATCTTGGCTGGTACAGATAGGTTCACCCTGATATGGTATCATATCCAGAGTTGGTCATTCCAGACAACAACCATAAAATTTAGTGTGCATTTTAATGAACCCTAATATCCAGAGCATTGATTCAACTAACATGTTGATAATGTTGAATCAGTACTAACTTGTCCTTTTCTCTTCTTTTTTTTTATGTTTTTTTGCGTTTTGTTTATGTTTTTATATTCTTGTGTTTTTAACCATAGCTAAAGAGCTGATGCATCATGTTGCCCTTGACTAGTAATTAAATAATTAAATATAGGAAGTTGATATGTACCTAAACTTGTTTTGGTTTTACTGATCCATAATTAAATTGAATAAGCCTTTCGCACCATATAATATCTTGATATGTTGTCCTTATGTTTGGGATTGTGTTGTGATTCTAGGTGTTGCTGATATTGTGCTGTGGGAGCGTTCTGGTGACCAGGGACAGAGGTGGAATTTGGCAAGGGTATGCTATGATCGCCAATTTTCAAACCACTGTAGATATACTGGGGATAAGGGTATGCATTGTTACATGACATGGTTCATACCTTTTAAAACTAGATATACCATGGACATCTTAGTTAAGATAAAGGCTTTAATGGACTGGTGTTATGTCCCTGTCATGTAGGCTTATTTGGTATGGTGACTTGGCTTCCTCATTTGAAAAAGAAATTGAGCCCACTTCACTTCAGAGTTGTCGCGGAAAGCAATTATTACGGGACCAAATAAAGTGTACAAAAAGGATCCAGAGATTGCTCCAAAAGGACTGATTCTTCACAAGTGGGTCTCGGGTTAATTCAACATCACCTGCACAAAGATTGAATGAATTTCTGCCTACATGCATAAGGGTTTCATAGCTATTTTAAATCTGTCAAAAGTCATAGAGAATGGTCCTCGATGGCCCTCGGCAAATCATATTGCAATTCTCATACAAACTCTAAACACCCCAAATCGTAGCATCCACAGCGAATTTGTAGTGTCTCAGAAATGACTAGCTGGTATACATTATCTGTCTATGCAGTTATGTGCTAATTCATATATCAATCTTATCAAAGGTATCTACAGAGAGCACAGCAGACTACATGATTGTCTTTGAGGGTACCACTACTGGTTCAATCTGGGGAGACATTGCCATTGATGACGTGAGGTCCACACATGAGGCCTGTGGTAAGTGCATTGTTTATACACTAGACATGCCAGGACTCAGCAATAGATTATTTGATATATATATATATATATATATATATATATATATATATATACATATACATATATCATTGTGAAATGCCCTGCAAGATATACGGTTGTGACCATCTGCTTCAAGTAGGATTGGAGACCATCAGCTGTATGTTGCCTACATGCCCAGCTAGGTATTTCTCATACGCTACGATCTGGGCCTCCCCACTACGTTACTGCCCACCCCCTACGATCCAGTCAGATCGTAGTAAGGGGTGCATGTCTTTCCCCTCTATATCTGCACCAATCGTAGTGATTGATCCAGTCAACCCTAGAATCCCCTTACGAACCAGGTCAGCTTGGTACGATTTGGGGGTGCCTGAAACTTAGCATTTGAGAAATGACTTCCTGGACCTGTAACTATTGCAGCATTTATAAACTGTTGCAATTTTTGATGCCTTCAGAGGAAATATGTACATCCTAGGTGGACCCATTTTTGCAAATCTTCCTTTTTCCAACATTCTAAGACACACTACAAGAGTCATATGTGGTCTGCATGCTCAACTGTTCCCCAGTGGGCACACAATGTTGCATCAACATTGACAACCAGTTGATGTTATGTTGATGGTGTTGATCAACCAGTTTTCAACACTTTTTCAATATTTGTATTTCAACGTTGTCAACCATCACCATTTCAACATCCAGTCAACAGTTGACATATCAATGTTGAAATATTGTTGTCAACTCAACATTGATTCAACATTGATTTGTCAATGTTGAATCAACAATATTGATTTCAATGTTGATACAATGTTGATTCAACATTGATATGTCAACAAAACAACTGTCAGCGTTGTTTCAACATTGTTGAAACAATGTTGAGTCAACATAGAAACACAAACATTGAATCAGCGCTGATGGTTAGATGTTGAATCACAGTTGATTTTGAGTATGTTGTTTCAACTTTCAATTTCAACTCTATTTCAACCCTAAATCAATGTTGATATGCAAACATTGCAAACGTTGTTTCAACGCTGAATCAACATTGATGTGCCCAGTGGGTCAGAGTAATGTATACGTGTATGGCTACACTAACTCTTGTCATATATATATATATATATATATATATATATATATATATATATATATATATAATTTTTCCGTCAATTTGCTGAATTCTTTTACATTGATAACCTTTGTTCTTCTAACAGTCCCCATTGGTGCCCACTGTGGCCGTAGTCTGTACACCCGGCGTGTAAAGAGGGTGGTAGGTGGAGAGGAGGCCCTTCTCCATCAGTTCCCATGGGCAGTCCACATGAGGAGTTATAACAACGATGCCAGTTCCTACGTACGGTGTGGGGGGTCCCTGATAGACAGGCACTGGGTGCTCACCGCAGCCCATTGTCTGGAAGTTGGGTAAGTTTAAGAGTAACTGTTTCCATTATACAGATAAAGGTTGTATTAGACATAATTTGCTGTACACTGGATGGGAATGAGGTGTATACCCTTTTAGATCGATTTTATTGGTGATAGTTTTTACAAAATCTTTATGTGGTCATATCATCACCATCATTTAATCATCAGAGGTGCCAGAATCACTGATGCTTCGAAGGTGAAGTTGTTCATGGGTGAACATGACGTGGAAGAGGACGAGGCATTTGACTCTGAGTACACTGCTGACAAAATCATTGTCCATCCACAGAGGGCCAGTAAGTTTATTTCATTTTTTTTATTGGTCAATGATTAGCCCCTTTATGATTTTCTAATGGTAAACATGATACACATGCACAGCTCTGCACTGTTACAGCATCAAGCCAACCCTCCACGAGTGCATAAGCCCCCTGGAATCAGCCTTGCAAGGGTTTGTATAATGTATGAATGCACCAGGACTGCATTCATGCATCCTGAGACAAATAGGCTTGATGTATTCCATACAGTTGTCAGTCATTAAAGGCTCAAAACTGAGTAATATCAATTAACATGGTATGGCTGTGGTCACTGATTAATGTGAAGTAATTTCTTTAATCTATTTGGGGCTTGGGTGTTCGTCATTCCTTATGACTCATAAATCTATGCTAATGGAAATCTGTCTTGTCTTCTTTTGCAGAGTTTGGTCCTGGTCCATTCGATGTGGCCCTGCTCAGGCTTGCAGATCCAGTGGAGCTGAGTGACTCTGTCAATGTCGTGTGTCTGCCCTCCAACCTCGACTCCTTCCCCACCGGCACACCCTGCACCTCCAGCGGATGGGGGCTCACTGGCACAGGCAACAGTATGTAGATTTTAAAATCTTGCAAAGGTTTGCTTAAATCAATTCTCTGAAATGGTTTTGCATTATACTGTGTAAGCATAAAGGGGATTTGTGTAGTGGATAGGCATTTTTTATAATACATGAAGACTTTCGATCTTTTGGGGGGATTTTTTTGGAGACATTTCACCCTGCCTACCAGCCTTAGTGACAGGGACTCACCACATACCTATCGGTCTGGAGTGAAGCACGTACCAGGCATGAATGGTTGTATGGTGGTTTTCTTTGGCTAGGGTATAATAAAGACAATAAGCTTCAGAATGACATAAGACGAGAAAAACACATTTTAATTGGTTCCCCATAGCTTTATCATTATTCTTATTACCATGGTGATGGTAATCATATGGGAAATTAATGAGCCTGAGGTTCCAAGAATAGCTTTGCAACTGCGACCTCTAGCTGCAAAACAGTATGGCATATTTCCCAAAGATGTACAAATCATTACCACTTATAACACCCGTAACATCATTAGGAAAATGCCCTTTACTTGTTGACTAGAGCTTGCGCATCATATGTGCAATGCATCATTAATAGTATATGCATGTCTACATGTTTTCATTTAGGTATCACATTACCCCCCCCCCCACACACACACACACTTTATAACAAACTAATACAAAATTGCAGTGTACTATCAATATCATAATGAATCTCACATTAGGTGCACTATGTTTATAATGTGCACCCTGGATTGGAGGAATAGCTATAAGGCCTAGATATAGGACTTAATTCTAAGCAGTTTAACTTTGCTCTATAGAATTATATCCTCCCTTACTTGACCCCTGACTTATGACAATTATGAGTCACAGTTATAGATCAACTCCGCAAGAAAGTGTGACTTTTCAGAGAATGTTTTGATAAAGTTGGTTTTTTTTAACTTTTCTTAAGGAAATCTGCATAGAATGCAATCTTTCCTTGTCAGGCCAATTCTGCAAGAAAGTGTAACTTTTCAGATAAGTTTTTGATAAAGTTTTTTGACCTTTCTTGCGGAAATCGGTTGAGAATGCAACCTTTCCTTGTCAGCCATGCCATGTAATACCCATGATATGAAAGGTAATTGTCTTGTGAATCCCGTGGTGTAAGTCATTTGCACATGTGCTCACTAAAAGGAAAGTTATCAGCACTCCACCAGAATTGACCTCGACACAACTTTATTCATGAAAAAGTCCCCCTTTCTTGCTGCATGGGTCTATCAGCCATGCTTTATACGCCATGTACTATGGTAACATTGTATCCTAACACTTAACTCTGGTCGGTGCTAAATCAAGACACCAACACAAGCAGTGGTATGGAATGTATATGGCACCTCCCCCCCCCCCAATAGATGAATAGATGAATAGACTTCGTGATGCAAAGGAATCGAGAAGGTTTGAATAAGTCAATAGCAATACTAATCATTGAATGCCGTACCGTCAAGATATCTTTATCTTGGATTAATGCACAAGAATGTCAACCAGAGCCAACATTGATGATATAAATAGGATTCTAGCTCTCTACCTGTACCTGATCGAAATGCATCCTTGATACCAAGAATAACAGGCAGGACCCCACTGGGCACAGAACGTTGCATCAACGTTGACAACCGGTTGATATTGTGTTGATGGTGCTGATCAAACCATCTTCAACACTTGTTCAATGATTCTATTTCACTTTTGTCAACCATCACCATTTCAATATCCAATCAACCGTGGACATATCAACGTTGAAATATTGTTCTCAATTAAACAGGGTATGGTACATACATAGATGATCCTACAATCAACCACTTGGTCTCTACCTATTGTGCACCTCATTTTGACCACCGTAATTCTTGCTATTGATATTGATTAAAACCAGATAGTTTGTCAGCCTCTGAAATTTCTTCCTCTAAGCTATCAAGTTAGAATATTTCATAGACTTCTCTTTTCAAATTAATCCTATTTGATGGCTGGCATACAATCGTTGAACTTAGGTACCCAAGTAAGTGGCTGTCCCTAGGAGTGTCTTCCCTATAAGATGCCTACAGGCAATGTTATTGGTCCCTTGATAAAACCTGCAGGTATTAATTGTCTTGTGGTTCATGTGAATTAACCATTCAACCGACATCCTATTTATGGATGGAAACTTGGTCAATGGTGAGGGAAGCATTGTATAGCTAGTGCCTGTGCTTTAGAGTCTAAAAGAATTGCTTTCTAATTGTCCTCTGCCGCATACCCTTTCTGCACATACGTTTTAGAGACACCCAGTATTATGTTGGAATGATAACCATGAAATGACAATATATTATACATTTTCTCATTCTTGATCGTTATTTGAAATATTATGTAATGCCTGCATGAACGTATCATCTTACTGTATTAGTCAGTTCTTCTCAACTGTAGCCCTAGTGATAATGCACCCTGACAGTGATGCCTATTTTCATATGCTACTTTCCGGGCATCGACGGAGATCGCATTTTATATACCACTTACTTGACCATGTCCCCGTTTTTATATACTACTAATCTATGTTTCCCCTATCCAATGTATACCTGTTATAAAGCCAATTGGTTGTCGCCTTACTGAATATTTGAACTTTGGTAGTAGGAGTACGAATTTATTTGTGTAAACTAGAAGCTCGTCACAGTTTCTACCACTCAACTACTATTCAACGTACATCAGGGTATTTTAAAAGAAACCCATCATTTTGGACATAATAACAAAACCCACTCAACCGGGGGGGGGGGGTGGGGGGAGACAATACTTCCGACTTAGGGCTGGTGCTTTGGTTCAAACAAACTAGACTAAGAATGCTTATAATTAAAGATGAGTTTTAACCATTTAGGATTTTCTTGTAATTTTACCCCAAACAAAACATTTCTTAACAAACTCTTGGTTATTTCATGCAAATACATGTACCTGTATGGTTTGTTGATAATTGATTGAGCCATATGACAGAATAGCGTGAAATTATTTTATTTTGTAAAATGCCTCTGTTTTGAGACCACAATGGTTTACAGTTTATTCAAATCAATCCTCTCTATAACAGCAAACTCTGAGGTTCTGTTACATGTGAACATGACGGTTGCCGACCACTCTCGCTGTCTGAGCATCTTCGGGGCTGACCTGGTGGGTGATGACGTCATCTGTGCTGGCCATGATACCCTTCACAAGACGTCCTGTAGGGTGAGTTATCTCTGTGTCTTGTCGATAATAGTTTCAACACAGGTGTTTCAGGAGTAGTGATAATGAACTGTTCCATTACAACTCAATTGATAATGATTTATATATTTCTATGCTGCAGTAGGCTATGTGATATTTTTTGTAGCAATGGATGTGTGAGCCTGTTGTCCAGCTTTAAGTCCAAACGTATTTATTGAGTTCCATGAAAGTTCTACTTAAGTGATTACTATTCCTAAACACAGATTTACAATATTTACCTTATCCTTGTTTTTCTGCCCACTTGCAGGGTGACTCTGGAGGTCCTCTGGTCACTAAGCAGGGTGACAAGTACTCCCAAATAGGAGTGGTGTCCTGGGGAGCGACTTGTGGAGGCAGTACCCCTGGCGGTATACCCTCAGGGTATGCTAGTGTTCAGTACTTCTTGGACTGGATAGAGACATCAATAGCCGACAACAGCTAGACTGTGATCACAGCATCCATTATCATCAGAAACGACCACCTCACAAAAGCTGTTTCCGAATCTGGAAATCATCGCTGACACAAAATCGCTGTATTTGGGTCTTACCCAGCAGGTCCCCAAGGCTGAACTATATGATATTAAGCGACACTATTACCCATAGTTAACAGTGAAACCCAATTGATTCACGATAGACAAAGTTACTTAAATATCGGACAAGTTTCTATGTCCCTTATGGGATATAGTATGGGCTATTCTAGTGCAGCATATATATTCAGAAGAGTCCACACACGTATGCTGAAGAAAAATCTTCCCAGTAAAAGTAGAATGCCAGAGATGATTGGAGTAAACCAGTTTGTACCCAGAGAATTCATGTATTCGAATAACATCCCCTTTTTGCTATTGGTAGTAACTAAAATATAGTAAGTAGTGTGTGATCTATAGATAGTTCTCCCACATGTTTAGCAGTGCTATAACCGTTTTATATCATTGGAGATATGTTACTGGACTAGATTTGCTTAAACAAAAATGGCTATTTTCATGTACTAATAAAGCAATACAAATAAAATGAAAATGTGTTTTTACTACTTGGGTTAAAGACTGTCTCAATAAAGCAGCTACTTTGCTATTTTAAAAATGCATTAATTACTGCAGTTGACTACAACTGTGCTTAGTAATATTGTTTGAGCCCCCTTTTAAAACCTGTGACTGCAGTTCCATCTATTTGTGTGTCAACCCCTTTTAAAGGCTATATGATGCTTTTAGATTCAAGTTCCTTTGTTGTCATGCTACTTTATCCTTAAACATTGGGAGTCTATCAACCTGTCTGTGCAGAGGCGTAGAAAGCAAATTTTGTTTGGGGAGCGGTTTCAGTGGGGGGGGGGGGTGCTAAACTTTTATGTAGGCTTATATAGGGGTGATTCCCCCTACCCCCCCCCCCTTTTTTCCCCTACGCCCCTGCTGTTACCATGTAGGATTGGCTTGGTACATGAATGTATACATGTACCCGTTAGTGGCAGGGCCACAATCATGAACGGTGACAACAATGGATATGATGTTTCAAGTATCATGTGGTCTTGATACTCAATTTCTTACAAATCCCGGGGTTAACCCCAGAGGAAATATTTTCCGGCATAAGACTCCATATAAATAGTTTGCTTCCAAAACGCAATAAATCCTTGGAAAATAAAATTGTTTGTGTGTTACATTTAAACATTTGGCAATCTTGTCTCAATGTGTTCAAGGTGGCTTCTATTGCTTTTTAGAACCAAACTTTTCATATACATATTGTAGCTCATTTCTCTCTCTCTGAAAATGGATGGACTCTTTTAGCCCCCACCCCCACCCAGTAGGAGAGCCCCAATGTTCTTGGTTCCCTCCAGGGGACCAAATAATATTTTTCTCTAAAGAACAGCAAAACCATGTATATAAAATCTGTCTATGCCTAATAGAGAACCTGTATTTGACAGGAGGGTGATGCACATAAAGCTAAATAGAGTTACGCTCTGCTTCACCATCCAACGTCCACTGACCACATTTTAAGCCACCAAAGATAGTTAGTACTTCCACCAAAAATAGTTAGTACTTCACCAGCAGATATCTAACTGTATCACTCTCAAATAAAATTGCCTCACTGAGCTGCTACAATAAATACACAGAGTACTCACTTCCCCTTCTGTAGCACTGGACTGGCATGACCACTTCTATGCAATTAAAAAGAAATATGACTACAAAGAGAGTGACTGCTGCAGGTGAGCACTTTACCTTTTCCCCTATGTGCAACACCTTCCAGGTCTCTTTCTGCCACTCAAAATGAGAAATCGCCATATATTAGGGCAGTTTGGTAGTTTAGTTTGGGTTCAACATGGGTTTTTGGTGTGACTGAAAGTGGGCTGGCCACTTTGATCACATAGCGCCATCTGGTCAAAATTTATCATTTTGGGGTCAACATGGGTTTTTGGTGTGGCTGAAAGTGGGCTGACCACTTTGATCAGGTGGTGCCATCTGGGATAGATATTATAGAAAATCTATTTTTTCCTCATATTCTAAAATTTTGAACCCTGAATATGCTCTGCTAGCCTCCAGGTGCTAGCCCCTCCCCTTGGCCTCCATAGTTGGAGTGAGACTAAACATACTGTATTACTCTCCCCATCATCATAATAAGTAGAACCATCAATTCAAACTTAGTTGGCCAAGGCATGTCAACCAGACCTATTCCAGTAACATGCTAGCCTTCAAGATCATGGTGCCTCCAAATGGGTAGCATACTTCAATATAAAATGATTACCACAGGAATGGTGTAGTCACATTAAAAACTGCTGACATCACCTAACTTTGTACATTTCAAATGTATTTTGACAGTAGATCCAAATTTGTGTACTGTTATGATTTATATGATTCATTAGCCTATTTCTGTTATATCATACTAAAGAAAATCAATACTGACATGGGGGAAAAGCTGTACATCAGACATAGTGGGGTCATCTAGTGTCAAAGTTCAGAACTCCCAGCTCAGTATGCCATGTGCAAACCCATCCTCAACCCTGTCTGGGGAATTATCTTTGGAACTGAACTATGCCTGATTCGGGGTGCCCGCCTTGAAACCAATCTGTGCCCAAAGTGTTTGCCCATTTTGAAGCTGCTCTGTGCCCAGTTAGCCTTATGTGGCCCACACAACTTGCTGAGGACAAAAACTGTTGGGAGCCCAACAGTCTTAGTTCAGTTTGCCCTATTAGGGCAACCCGATGTGGCCCTGACTGGAAACCCAACATTTGCCAAACCTAAAACCATGAATAGTATTCTGCCCACTTTGAACCAGATTATCTGAGCTAAAACTGAACTGGCCCTAAGCGGGCTTGCTACATGGGGGGGGGGTGACATTTACCAAAGACTCCTGTCTCCCCAACGTAAACACAACTCACGTAATCCGAGAATTTCATTTAAAAAAGCCAGTTTGGCCTGTAGACTTTTTCACATACATATAGCCCATATAGGACTGCGGTCCCAGCTGGATAAAAAACTTAAAATATCAGTGTCTATCCCTGTATGACGTTAAAAGGAAAGGGAAATGCTATGCTAAATATAGATTGTGTTCATTTACTTTTTGTTTTTTACTGCGTTTTACTATGTTAACCTTTGCAAAATACATAGACATATAAGCTGAACTACAATGTGTCTTCAACCTAGGGGAGGAATGAATTAGGCAGAAAACTGCTCACCATAGCTGTCGTTTACGTTTCTGAATCCATGATAGCAACAATCTGGCATTATGTAAAGTCAACCTGGACGTCCCAGCCTGAGCAGCTTCCCAGTGGTCAGATCAGGATGGCATTTCAAAACGATAGCTACTGGTATCAAGGGCGGGGGGGGGGGGTCCTTTCCCGTCAAGTGAGTTGAAGAACAAATATTTTATATGAAATCAAAGCAGATTCTATTAGGAATGCGGCTAAATATAGTCTCCCTCATCTATTCTTAAGATTCCACAATATAAATCTTTTCCTGGGGGTATGATTAAGTGTCTATAGGAAGTCCCCAGACCATCCTGATGAAGGTTAATTAATTTAATCGAAACGTTGATCAACAACTGAATCAACTTGATATAAGAAACACTATGATGATGTTTGTATACTGCCTATAATTTCAATATTTTTTTAAATTACTAAAGTTGATATGCACACAAAGCCCAACACAGTCCCCTTAAATTCATTGTTGATGAAACTTTATTGATAAAGTTCACAAGAAGTAGATAAGAATGGTGATATTGATTGAAATCAGCCATCAAGATGTAGGGTGCTCAATGTTTAGGCTATGGTCGGCCTTCATCAGGATACTACATAGTGATTTCATGCAGACTAATATTACCTTTAGGATCTAGATTCTGAATACTACTTCCTGTGTGACTATGGTAACAATAGGTAGTAGATATTGTCCCTCGGTCTCATCCAGTTGATGAAATTTTGTGATAGGATCCCATGTGAAGGATGCTTGCGAGGAATATCGAGGTAGATTATGGTAGAAGTGAATAAATTTCTGAACTGTACTTGACTGTGTCTGGTTTCTTGTGCTGTCTCCACTTTAGTAGGGAATTAGAATGAATTTGTTGTGTGTGGAGGAAACCAGCTTACAAACAAGGAAGTACAGTATGTGCCATTTACACATTTTAGATAGATAGATAGATAGATAGATAGAGAGAGAGAGAGAGAGAGAGAGAGAGAGAGACAGACAGACAGACAGACAGACAGACAGACAGACAGACAGTGACAGAAACAGAGACAGAGACAGACAGAGACAGACAGAGAGACAGAGAGACATAGAGAGACAGAGAGGGGGGGGGAAGAGGAAGGGGGGGGGGAAACGCCGCACAGGTGATACTGATAGACTTGTTCAAGCTTGTTGAGATTTATATATCAAACATTAGCAGCTAGACGTTTAATAAAGTGAAAACGAAAATTTAAAACATTTCTAGTGAATCAATGAGCACAGCAAAGAGAGGAGCAGAGGGATGGGCGGGGGGTAATAGTGACATTGGGAGGAGAGCTGTCGCCATTCTAATGAGCAGCTAACATGGAATAAAGCAAAGGGGAAAATTATTAGGAGACTCTCCCAAGTGAGCATTCTAACCTTTGTTCATTTCTACACAGAACAAATGGCCTTTTAAAGATTTTGAATTGATTTTGGGCCATTTTCGGCCTTGCCTTGAGCCCCTACGCTGGCATTGTCATGGGAAAATAAATCAGAATTGGAATTATAGAATCAGTATAACATGAATCTCAATTAAAGTGGCTTTTGATACACTGACAACCAGCGCAACCAGCTGCTGTGTCTCCTATCAGGTGGCGGGATGGTCGTAAAACCCACAGTAAGTGGGGTAGATGGCATCAATGTGAGCTGAGCTACTGTTGGCCTATTAAGTGTCCAGCTAGCCATTTCTCAAACGCTACGATCCTACCCCTCTCCCTCCAATTTCAACCACCCTTACGATCCACTCCAACCGTAGTGATTTACCCTGGGTGATCATGTATTACCTATGATTGCCTATTCAAATGCATGCCCTTTACCTCTATATCTGCACCAGTCATTGTGATTGACCCTCTCCAATCTAGAATTCCCGTCCGATCCAGGCCAGGTCAGTACGATTTGTGGGTGCTCAAAACTTAGCTTCTGAGAAATGACTTCCAGTGGTCAGTGGTATGCATGCACACTACTATGACTATACCTGAGTTGATTATGGTACATCCTACCACACTGAGCAGCTGTCCACCATTGCCCATTGCTCAGATACCAACTATTGCTACATGATTTAAAAGGTGGTCTGTTATCTGTCAGCCACACATAAGGGCTGTGTGGAATAGGACTGGCTGGGTTAGTTTGTCTTGGAAGAGACTCCAGCCCTCCAGGAGGGCACTGGGACTGGACTGTGTGGCACAGCAGCTGGTGATTTGGCAGGAACGGCAGGAGCAGTGGCATTAACAATATCAGGAGGAGGAGAAGGAGCATGTTGTGGAGCAGCTCAATGCTCAGCCAGTCACCACCCTGCTTCCTACAGGTTAACACACCTGTAATTCACCATCACCACCACTACCACCTATCTCCATCTGCTCAGGTCACAGCAAGATGCGTACATAAATAGGACAGTGAGCTGGTTGTGATTTGTCCTACCTGTTGTTCTGCTGCTCATCTCCCAGTCACATTGAGCAGCTCATATAGGAAGGATAAGAGCAGCTCAGCAACTGACATTAACTGGGAGAGTAACTCAGGTAGGTCTGACCACTATGTCCATCACCTATGCCAACATTGTAATCTACCCTCCAACTGTATGCAACTATCGTTTTCCATCGACCACAGGTTTGTACAGGGTTGTCCATTATCACAAGCCAAGGTCTCCAACAGGGTCTTGCTGTTTGACAACTACCCACCTAGGGAGTAATGACCAATTGCCATGTTGACAAGCTTTTGTTTGCCATTACATCATGTGGTTTACTTGCATTGTTTCTCATTATCAGACTCAGTGCTAACTCTAGAAGGCAGTTCATGCTGCCCAAGGTGTGGTTATCTCTGTATTTAGCACAATAGATATGTGATAGATTGTGCGTCTTCCACTATATCTTTTATGGCACCCATTAATGATATGTCAACATGCTCTTTGGTAGGTTAGCTGTGAATAGAATTGATTAGTACTGTGCAATTGACAATAATCAAAGAAAATTAACGTTATTAACCATCATGGTTACTAGCTCCAGCTTAAACACCAAGGGGAAAATGGTAATAAACTTTAGCCGTAGATCACAAATTTTAGATGCTGTATAAATAAAGTTGAGGATTTTAGTGGCACTGTATGTCTTCACTGAATGATAACCAGGTATCATAGCCAATTATAATTTGTCTAAACGATTCTGTTATATCGACTGATACTTGGAACCCATTAGGTTAACATAAGTAAGAATACTTCTCTCGGGTCATTGCATGTGACAGCAGCCCGGTTATTGTGAGGTCACATTGTTTTGCCCTTTAAGGGCTAAGTGATGGATGTTTTTGGGTCCATATATCTGAAATGTCTTTATTTTAATCCCCATGTCCCATTGCAGTGCTGACGAGTAGATCTACCTTTAGTGGGTGCTTTGGGCATTGTTGTTCTAAGAGAAGTATTAAGGTAATCCAAGTCTGAGAACTTTGATTTTCAAATCTAATGTGTGCATCTGCCCCCAAGATGTAATACCTCATGCATAAGGATTCTATAAACAACAGTAATCCATCCCTGTCTAGAACGTTTAAACGTTCTAGATGCAAACCTTTTTTATCAAGAACGTTTAAAAGGTTCTATATGGTCCAGTTAAAAAAGTTCATGTTCAACTCATATTGAAACGTTTAAGGAAGTTGTATAAACATTAAATAACATAACTAAACGTTCCCTGTGTTTCCTGCATCTCCTGTTAGGTGGAAGAACTATACCATTATGATATCTAAGTGAAGACTCCCAATCTTTATAGAGATATCATTGCATTAAATTGACAATCATAATGGTCAATGCAATAGCTGTATCAGGTGCCAAAGTAAATTTTATACAAAAGCTATAGATCATTTAATATTTTCATCAATTATATAATGACTATATATGTGAATCATTCTGACAAACACCCTTTTTGAAGAAATTGAATAGAAAGAAAAATGTATACGGTATGTCCAATTGTCTACACTTTGAAAATGAAATGAAATGGTCTGCCTACCCACTCTAGCTTTACATGTGCATGGAGTTCGACTGCGATGGGTCTGTGCAGATGGTTGTGAGTCCTCAGACTAGGAATGTATTGATTATCAAATAAACTATGCCTAATCTGTGTTCAACCACTGGGCACGTAATACTGCATATGTCTAGAGCTGTATATATTGGCAGCTTTTGATGTGGTGGACAAATTGGATGGGTACAGGAGGGGGGCAATACCTAAATCAATACTGACGTTCAGGAATGCCTAATATAATGATATTCAGGTGCCCCCTCCTACTATTACCAATTTACACATTGCACCTGAGACCCATACGTCATTCCTATACGGGACAGAGCCATTGCTAGTACCAAAGAAATTAGCTAGGTGGCTCATGTAGTCGGGGGCTAGATCAGCAGTTGGCCTCTTTGTACAGTTTACTTTGGTTGGCCCTTCCTAATAGTCTTTATGAAGCTATATTCTAAAAATGTATACCTTTGGATAGCAAATGCTTTCAACTTAAACAATATAAGCTTTATATAGACTTAGTACTTCAAATACAAGAGAAATTAAACTTTAAAAGTTTTCTTAGAGGGCATATATAATCCAGGCTGAGTAAAACCAAGCCATTGTCTCCCTATCAGGCTAATCCCCTCCATTCACACCTAAAACAATGGACAGGTACTTAAGGTGGTTAAGATAGAGGCAGGGGCAGCTCATCAGTCTTATCAATTCCCATTGTTTTCGGTGGGTGGAGGGGAAGATAAGACATTACCCACAGTCCTCTGCCAGATCCAAAATGGCCATCGGGTGGCAGTTACATAACTGATTTCAAGATGGCCACGTCCATACAGGAATGGCTCTGTTCCATAACGATTGTGCAGCATTCAAGGCAAGCCATATATATACGGCCAGTATTGCCTGAAAGTTCATAATATGGTCATTGACATGAGAATCTGAAGCCTCTGGAGGCCATGTCTTAATGCACTACGACTGCACAAAGCCACTACGACTTGAAACTCCAAAAGTTAGTGTCAGTAATCGTAGGGAGTGCCCCCAGCAGTTGTGCTAGCAGGGCTACGACTGCTCTGTATGATCAGCACTAATGTAGGTAAAACATTGCATTTGGTACGGCAGTCGTTGTACTGCAGAAGGTAAGCAGTTGTAGTGTGTTAAGAAATAGCCTCCTGTTGCAAGTTCATCTTATGCCATTGATCATTATGCTAGTTTTGAATCCTCAGCCTCAGACACCTGCCCCACTTGACATAAACAGTTTATATTAAGTTTGCCAAAAGTTAAAATCAAAAGAAAAATGTCAAAACATGTACTTAAAAACGTGTTTTGGCGTTCTATGAAAGCTTATTTATTTTAGTTTAAAATATCTATCTGAAAGCATGTCGTGTGATCACCAATGAGTTGTGTGATTGGTTTATAGTCTGATACGTTAATCCCACTTACAAATGCAAACTTCAAGGGTTAGTAATGCACTGAAAACCTACGGGATCCAAAACTCATCAATAGTGACGACTTTAGGTCCTCAGGTTGACAATACCCAAAACTACAGCCTTAGGTTGTCAGGGGGTCGTCATAGGTGACGACTTTAGGTCGTCAGTGACAACCTAAAGTCGTCACTATGCCTGTTCTTTATAGCTATATAGTCCTGTATAGATATTACATATATATATATATATATATATATATATATGTAATGGTTCGTCTCGTTAAGTTAGATTAAATCATAACGAAGAGAGAGAAAAGTTTCCGGGTAGGCAACCGAGCTTTTATTTTATAGCTTGCGTTACATACGATCACAGCCTCAGAGGACTACATGCTGCTAGGGCATTCGGTTACCCTTTCGGGTAACAACCTGGTTGAGCAGTGGGTAAACCACTACTGAGGAACCTAGGGCTAGGACCAGCCTTATATAGGGGAAAAGCCCGCGAAACTCAGACCGGCCACGTGACATGTGGCAGACGAGTGGTAGGCCCCCTGGTGTAGTGGATACGAACCCAGAGGCAGGTGCTGCCACCTGCCATCCGGATTCCCCCACCACACCCGAAGGACCTAGGTCTGAGTCTCACGGGTGCATGAACGTTAAAGTGTAAAATACCATACCCCTACACTGCCCCCCTTAGACAATAACTTGGGGGTAATTAAACCGCAGTGTATTAATAACCTAGTAAGTGATTGTTTACAATACTAAAAAGGGGTATTAATTACACTTGCTCGATGTGAAATAGGCTATAGTATAAGACTATCCTATTTCCGAAAAATTATACAATAATAGCATCGAGCGTCGTTCATGTTATTTCCATCAGTAGCTTATAACAACCATAAATGATAAATATACAATTATCACAGATTTATAGTAACGTTTTGACAACAGTAGGGTCCTGAAAAGGACCGGTGGTTGTAAATAATGATCGTATTACGGTTATTGAACCCGGAAAAAAAATTTTCGACTTTTTAAATTAACAGCTCTGTCCACTTTACAGAGTGAATTAAATATTAATGATCAGATATGAACAATTGATCTGATACTATATGAACACAATTAGGTATTAACCTGAGTAATACAATACTAAGTTTAGAGAAATCCGTTGGACCTTCTCTTATTTTATGGAAAAAAATATTTATGCTTTTGAGACGCAGCTCAGTTTATACCTTAGTGTTTTATATTTACAAGTTACAGAAGAAATATAGTCTCTTAATATATTGAGACCAAGAATGACCTATCTAGACAGTTATAGGTCTAGGATTACCTTAAACAACTTTTAGGATTCGCAGATCCAGTATATTTATAGGTACCCTTATATAATAATATATCTTTATAAAAGATATTATATAGTTATAAATACAATTTTACACACAATATAATATTATCAACAAAGTTACTTGTTTTCATGATTGGAGGATGTAACAGGAGTCGGATGCTGCTGATGTCTTGGTATGGGCGAGCTGAACCCTGATGCCTGAAGTGCTATAGTAAAACTTGTTGGTGGGTGTAGCTAAACCCTGATGCCTGTAGTGCTAGCTAACTGGAGGTAATAGTAGATCCAGTTGTAGACTGTTGATGGACTTTATGGGCGTAGCTAAACCCTGATGCCTGTAGTGCTAGCTAACTGGAGGTAATAGTAGATCCAGTTGTAGACTGTTGATGGACTTTATGGGCGTAGCTAAACCCTGATGCCTGTAGTGCTAGCTCACAAATAGTAGTGGTGTAGTAGTAAATCCGGTTTGTAGTTCAAAAGTCCATATTAGTGTAAATTGTCCATGATTTTATAATAGGCACAGTCATTATATTATGGCACAGTACAATTATGGTGTTTACAGCATTCGTACTCCTCCTCCAGAGTGACTTGTTTGTTTTTCCTTCTGTTTTGAGTTTCCGGATTAGGGTACAGCTTGGTACCCGAATCAATACGGGTTGGATAAAAAAAATGGTTTCTTATCCAACAATACATAGGAAATAGCACCCCGGGACACACAATTATGTCCGATCTTCATGCAACAGTTTTTTTTACTGTTCCATGTTCTCCTCGGGTGGCTGGTTTGGACCCGGTTGTTGAGCCTGTGGCTGAACGGGGGGGTCCACACCTTATCCAACAATACATAGGAAATAGCACCCCGGGACACACAATTATGTCCGATCTTCATGCAACAGTTTTTTTTACTGTTCCATGTTCTCCTCGGGTGGCTGGTTTGGACCCGGTTGTTGAGCCTGTGGCTGAACGGGGGGGTCCACACCGGTTCCATCCGTAGGTGCCAATGCGGGGACAGCAGGTGCCTCGAACAGGTTCAAAGCATGCTCAGGTGTGCCGTCCCAGTTATCCATGATAACTCCGAAAACCTTGAAGAACTTTTGCTGGTTCTTCATGTTCGTTGCTCGTTCTAGGTCGAGCATCTGAGAAGCTGTTTCCTTCTCGGATAGGGCCTCCTGCCGCAGATTAGCAGCTTCCTGCTTATCTTTGGCAACATCCGCCTTTATCTGAGTCGAGATCCGGTTGATCTCTGACTTCTGGATCGCGTCAATGCACTGGAGAGTGCTCGACACGGTCCGACGATACATATCCAGGTGGAGGTTTTCCAGATGGTGCTGTAACGTCTCAAACTGCTTGCTCTGAATATTGCAAGACAATTTGTCCTCCTTCTTGAAGAAGGTCTCCACTGTCTGGATCAGCTTAGGCCGATGAACCACAGCACCAGGTGGGGGTACCTGACCCTGAGGCTTCGGCTGTGCTCCAGACCCACTCGCAGTGACAGCTACCTGCGTGTGCGAAGAAGCAACCGCAGTAGTAGCCGCACTAGCAGTGGTCGAAGAAGGGCCTTGGTTTGGTAATCCCTGAGCTAGGGGCAACCGCGACAATTCCCTTCTAAGGTTTTTGGCCGTCAACAATGGTGCGGGTGGACGTTGTCTCACCACAGCACTCATTGTAGGTCGGGGAGCTTGACCTCCTACTGTCGGCAGTTCCTGCTTGACCCTCCCGTACTGATCAAAGATTTGCATCTCTGGTCCGGGTGGGCCCATAGCAGGGTACTGCTTCGGGTCTTTGACATTCAAAGGCGCGTGTTTCCGGGCGGACTGGCCACTCGGTCCACTGACACCAAAGAATGTCGGGTTCTGTGCACCTAGTGGAGTTGGTGCTCGCCCATAATGGGAAGGAGTTCCAGTAGGGGATGGAAGATGTGGCTTCTTCCTCCCCCCATTCGTCTGTCTCTCCAACGCCTCCAGTGGTGACCTGGCTCGGCTTGGAGATTGAGACGCCTGTCTCTTCCTATCTGCCGCGGAGGGTCCCTGGCGGTAATCCCTGTGGCTTCGGATCTGTTCTCCGGATGGAGTTACATAAGCCCCACCACGACGGCGGGCCTTGTTGCTTCTCCATTCGTTCAACAGATCGTACTCCTCCTGAGCGTACTCTAGTTTGCCGGACCCGGGAGTCTGGGCAAACCGAGCCTTTAGTTTCTGGTTAGTACCAGGAACCGTAGGCGCAAACTGCTTCGTACTCGGTGTGAGGGAAGCCAACTTCTCTGCATTGAGGCCCTTAAGGTTACCATAGAGTTCGGAGTGAATTTTCATCACCCGATCTATGGCTGCCTCCAGGCCCTCTCCATGCGAAGTCACATAGTGCCGGACCATGTCTCCGCGTCAGGGGGTGACACATCCTGTGTATTTAGCACGTTTCTTGCCAACCTCTCGGTCGCAGACATATTCCGGCCTCTGGTGCATATGAACCTCCACGAGATGACGAAGGAACGCGTCTTTCTCGATGAAGAATTCAACCTCACCCTCACTTTGAGTACAACGTTGGAAGGGACAATCCTTACGATCCTCCCCGTAGTACTCATCTAGAGCAAACTTGAGCTTGCCCTTCTGGTCATAATTGTACAGACCATTGGGCGAATTCTTAACGAATTCCCAATAGATCCAGTACATATTGGCTGGCTTTCTATCAGAGAGCTTCTTGCGAAGCCACTCCTCCATATCCTCACGCCTCTCACAGGTGATCCGAGGGGGCAGTCTCCATACGGATTTACTCCCCTTCAGGTGTCCCCTGTGTAGAGGAATGAAGTCAGCAAAGTTGCTATTGGCGTTAGCCCAGATAGCAGCCTCTTGCTCGTCAGTCGGAGTGGCATCCACAACTGGGTCAACCGGCTCCTCTCCCTCCGGGTCGGATGGTACATCCACAGGTTGCACAACGGGTTGTTGACCCGCGAGAACCTGGGCTGCAGCATCTTGAGCGTCTCCACTCAAATCGGCCATTACGTCGTGTAGCTTGACGATTGGCACACCGAGCTCAACTTTTACGGTTGGGACAGCCGGTTCAGCTTCTGTATTATCAGCTTGAACGTCTACCTCGATAGGTTCAGGTTTGCGTTGGTCAACCCTCTTCTTATTCCTCCTGCAGGATCTGCCGTTAGTAGAAGTGCCAGGCTCGGATGCGTCCGTCTCATTGCCAGAGACATCCGAAGCCTTAGCGCCCTTCTTATTGGCCGAGCGTGGGGACACCCGACGGGTTCGGCTACTGTCGGCCACACTCGTGCTGGTAGAGGGTTCGGTTCCTGACCGCTTCCCTTTACCCTTACCTTTGGTGGGGGTTGCTTTACCCTTTCCACCAGCTGCTTTCACCTTTACTTGCTCAGTCGTAGGGGTAGACTGAGCAGTTTTAAGGGAAACATCTGCATCAGGTAGGGCCTTCTCAGGTACTACTGCTGCGCCTCCCAAGGTAGGAGCTTCAGCAGGAGACATGAGACGGTCCATCCGATCGGCCATCTTGGCTGTTACTTGCACGGGTGCGGGTCCGGGTACTAACTCCGGATGCGCCAGTGCATACTGCCTCTCCAATAGACGTATTCGAGGTCTTGTATTACCCCGAGTCTGTCTAGTGGAGACACACCAATACGGGCCTCTTCTGCCTCAATGGTTTGAGACGTAATGGGGACCCCTGGACAGTAATCCACAACAGCGTTACCTGCTGCTTCATACTCATCCGCTGTGCCTAACAGTAGGATCTGGTCTCTATCTATGTATCTAGAGACCTCATCTGCCTTGACACCGGTATAACCCGTTTTGTCAGACACGTAGGAAGGCCTATAAGAGGGATTCCTTCGGAAAGCTATTTCTGCGTCCCAGACGGCTTTACGAAACCATAAGTGGACTACCAATCCTTTGGCCATCTGATGGTAATCCATCAACCAGGACTCCGGAAAGGTATTAGCCCATTGCGGATGAGCACATTCCCAGATTGCGTTGACAACATGTTCATCAACTTCTCTGGACGTCCCATAACAGGTGGGTATCAGCATTTCCTCAGAAATTGCTAACATCCGTCCGTCATAGGGACCGGCTACATCGTGCCATTCTGGACTGTCTGGAAGGGGCAGCTCTAGGTACATTGGCCTGTCAACCGGAGAAGCAGGTCCCAAAGCACCGAATGAGGTACTCCCACCAAGACGGGGCGGCAGTTGAGGGGGAGGTGGCATCAGAGCCCTGTCATGAGACTGGGCTCCTGCCGGTTCTCCACTCAAACCTTCGGATGGAGGGGCTACGTAAGGCTCACCTACATCAATTTGTTGTTGAACGCCTCGGCGTTCAGGACTAACTTGTCTGGAGTTGTCGGATGCGTCGTAGAACGATTCTACGTCGCTATTGTCTACTCCAGAGAAGTACTGATCAACATTCATTTGTTGATCCATCTGATCACAATCAGCATCGTATTGCTGATCGTCGTATGTATAAGTGGGACTCTGGGGAGAACCACTTCCATACTCTGGCGGGGTGCTGGCACCGGCACCACCGCCAAGGCGGACGGCCTCTTCTGCCATCGACAGAAGTGGCTGTTCGGGGATAAAATATCCCAATCCACCGGATAAGCAGTAAGTACTGCTTACCCAGTGAAAGGCGGGTGCCTTTTAACGAGGGCACACCTCGGAATATGGCTGTCACGGGCTATCAGACTCCAACAAGAGTAAGACCACCCTCGGCCACGTCTTCTTCCTTCGCAGGAATAAGACAATATGGCGGGATACTCGAACTTGAATCGCTGCGCATGATCAAACCGGCGCCTCACGTGACCATTCGAAAATGGGTCAACAACTTTCCCGCGTGCCCTTAATTAGGTCACGCGCCCTTACATAAAAACAATACAATACCCGATCGGTCGTCCGTCCGTACTCAGGGTTCAACTATGACAATTCGCTAGGTATTCTGGAGTTTATGGATAGCATAAGCATATCCACCGGATTATCCGTCCAAAACCATGGGTACATTGTCATAGGGCCTTTTCCAGAAACTCATGACCGGCTCAAATATACATTGAACTAGGTTACAACATATAACAGTACACAGTACAGGACAACACACTCGTTGTGTTAACAGGCTAGGTTACGGCAGTCTGTAGCAACCTTGGACTGCGTCTAAGAGGTTTTGAGGCCTCTTTTATTGACCTGGTATCCATAAGAGCCTTTTCCAAGGTCTTCTTAGCCTTAGAAGGACCTTTCCTCTTATTTTTACCTGCGCCTGCCGAGACTTTTTGTATCTTCCCCTGCTTTCCGGATGTTACGACAGGGGGCACCACCCTCTTCGGGTCTGCAACCTTCCGTGGCCGCCCGGGTCCTCGCTTTCGGGTCGGTACCACTTCGAGTTGCTTAACACGACTCTGTTCCATTACTTCCAATAGACCATCGCCATACATTTCGGTGGAGGTATCCCTCCCTCTCCATGGGCGTAGTCTCGCTACATTTGACTTGTAACATTTACCAAGCTGTGATTTAATAATCACTGTGCAATCACTAATAACCTGAGTTATAGTGAAAGGTCCATCCCAATTGCTGGCTAATTTCAGGTTGGCTAGAGGTTGGTGTAGACGCAGTACTCTATCTCCTAGATTAAAAAATCTAGCTTTTAGACCTGTGTCATAGCCAACTTTCTGCCAACGCGCAGTTTTCTGCAACTCGTCTCTAACCCTCTCATAGGCTTGTTTGAAATTATCCCGTAGGGATTCTACAAACATCACCTGGCAAGGGGTTTCCGGATTCATTCTTATTACGCCAAACACCAAATCGGCTGGCATAATCAAATCCTCTCCAAAAACGAGGAGATTAGGAGAACAGTTTGTGCTCGAATGTACAGTGCCATTATAGGCATGTACCACGAATTCACATTGTTCATCCCAATCATCCATCTGCTCATTTACCAGAGACTTCAATACTTGGATCAAAGTCCTATTGAATCTCTCTACTTGTCCATCGCTCTGTGGTCTATAGGGATTAGTTCTTGTCTTGCAGATCGCCAGACAATTACACATCTCTTGCCACAGACTAGACTCAAATTCTCTGCCTTGGTCACTATGTAACATGAGTGGGACACCTAAGTGCAGCACCCACCCTTTTACAAAGGCCATAGCACAAGTAACAGCCTTATGATCCGGTAGAGGAAACACTCGGGTGTACTTGGTATAATAATCAGACATGACCATCATACACGTGTTGCCACTAGGAGTGGGGGGAATCCCACTAATAATGTCAACAGCTATTCTAGCAAACCTTACACCAAACAGTTCCTGGGATAATGGCAGCTTGCCTAACCCGGGTCCTGGTTTGTTCTTACAGCACTCGGGACAGGTCTCCACCCATCGGGTGAGATCTGTACTCATGCCGGGCCAATAGTATCGTCTGGTCAGACGTTCTAGAGACCGTTTCTTTCCAAAGTGTCCACTAGTTCTATGTCCATGACAGAAATACATAATATCTCGTCGCATAGCACTAGGTATGACAACTTGCAAGGTTTTCTTCCTATTAGAATGGTTCTTCCATCGGAACAGAATACCATCCCGGACTTCTAGCTCGGCCCATTGAGCTAAGAATCGTCTCATCTCTCTGTTTTCCAATGACACTTCGGGTCTTGGAGGACAGATACCCTGATTAAGGAACTTAATCAAACGTGATGTGACTGCATAAGATTCCTGGAACTGCTGGATGGTCTCCAAGGACCAATTCAAGACATGTTCCGGATGGGTTTCGAATGGAACTCGAACCCCTGCCAACACAGCATTGTGTGCTCCACAATCAGTGCACTCAGCATTTGCACACTTCCTCACTGGGATTCTAAACAAAGCATCTGCATTCAAATGCTTTGCCCCGGCTCGGTGTTCAATCTGGCTGTGATTTAGACCGAATTCGGATAGGTGTGCTAACCAGCGACCTATCATCCCCTCTGCATCTTTGAAGTTCAATAACCATCTGAGGGAAGAGTGGTCAGTCCGTAGAGTGAAATCACTCCCCCACAAAAAGTGCTTGAACTTCTTCGTATAGACCACCACAGCCAACAACTCACGTTTAGTGGTACAATAATTTCTTTGAGTTTTACTCAACGTGTTACTAGCGAAGGCTATAGGAACTTCAACCCCATCCTGGACCTGAGAAAGGGTGGCTCCTATGCTTTCATTACTAGCATCAGTATCTAGAATGAAATGATCATTCTCCGTAGGGTACTTCAACACAGGTGTACTTGCAAACAAATCCTTTATTTTCATAAAGGCCTGGTCTTGCTCGGATCCCCAAGGGAATTGTTCCTTTCTTATCCCGGGTGTCCAGTGGGACAAACTCTGGATAGGAAAGGCAACCCTTGAATATCCTGGGATAAAGTCCCGGTAGTAGGAACAGAATCCGAGGAAGGATCTGACTTCTTTCGCATTCGTGGGTGCCTGCCAATTTGACACGGCATCCAGTTTCTCCGGATCGGCTTTAATCCCTTCATTCGAGATTATTCGCCCCAAGTAATTAATAGATCTTTTGAAAAGATCGCACTTCTTGGGCTTCAGCTTCAAACCATTAGTTATGATCCTTTCCAGGACCATACCTAAATTTTCCAAGCATTCTTCGTATGTCTTCCCAAAGACAATCACATCATCTAGATAGACGAGACATTTCTTCCATAAGAGGTCACTTAATAAAGTTTCCATCATGGCTTCAAATGTCGCCGGTGCATTGCACAATCCAAACGGCATCCCATTATATTGGAATAATCCAATATGACTGGAAAAGGCCGTCTTCTCCATATCTTTCGGATGCATACCCACTTGCCAGTACCCGGATTGTAAGTCTAGAGAGCAATACCATTGCTTACCTCCAAGGGAGTCTATAGTCTCATCAATCCGTGGTAAGGGATATGAATTCTTCTTGGTCATACCATTCAATTTCCGGTAATCTATGCAGAAACGGATGGTACCATCTTTCTTAGTCACCATGCACACAGGGCTAGACCAAGGACTGGTTGATGGAATTATTACATCCTGTTCAAGCATTTTAGCTATCTCCTCCTCAGCTACCTTTTTTTTGGCTAGTGGGAGTCTTCTATAAGGAATCTTAAAAGGTTCATTCTCACCAGTGTCAATCGTATGCAGTACCTTATCGGTACGCCCCAATTTTTCACTTGGTGCTGCAAAAGCTTTACGGTACTTGTATAACAAGTCAGTTAGAGCTTCACGTTGTTCATCACTTTCTACATGGCTTTCGGCTACTAGAATGTCTAGTTCCGGGCTCCTTTCGGGTGAGGAAGGGGCTCCGGGTGCCGAAACATGTTTACAGTCTTCTACCAATTCAGACAGGACAACCGACCCGAGGATCGTATCCTTCTGTACGTAGACAGTCTTATTACCGGTATTGGATATAGGAACCACCGTCCAAGCAGTGTTAGCTACTAGAACGTCAGCGGATTCCAATCCGATACTTGACAACATGGCCATGTCTGGCTCTACAACTCCAGTTTTTCCTGAAAACTGTCTGTCCGCTCGACATAAGACATCACAGGCTGTGCCTGGTGGTATCTTAACAGTCTGGGCTACACTGGCTACACTGCTTACTTGCCTAAGCACACATTGTACTTCGAGATGATACGGGTCTCTCACTTCCAATATTCCCCTCTGGGAATCTAACCTTGCTCCATATAATGCAGCAAAATCCAGACCAAGTATACCATCATCCGCGATGTTCGCCACAGTAGGAGTAAGGATGAAGTCCTTATCTTCCTGTAGACTGAACCTCATACATGTTCTACCGAACGTTTGTATCATGCTACCGTCGGCCGTACGAGCATTTCCTTCCGTTGTGAAAGTTTCATGATTCGTAGGCAAAAGATCGTAGAATCTCTTAGCAATGCAGGAGTGGCTAGCACCCGTATCGACAAGAAACTCAGCGGATCTACCACTCACAGAACAACTGCGTACCACCTCCTACCTTTCAAGTAGGTAGGACTACTTGCGTACTTAGCAAGTTCCGTCTTAGCGCCGAGGTCAAATCCACATCCCTCCAAAAACTTGAGACAAGGATGACCCGGGGGGAGTTGGGCACACCCCACCCTGGCCAACTCGTTGGCCGCTCCCTCTGGACTGATATCGGGTTTCCCCTCTGTGTTCTTCTGCCGGTTCTTGACACCTGGTGTACTATCAGTCTCCCCAGCCTCATGAGTAAGGAGCTGATCAGGCTCCTTAACTTCACTGCTGGGTGAAATCGCTAGAGGATTCTCACCAGTACCGCAAGCGGCGATAGGCTGGCAGTCATGGCAATCATTAATTCGGGGGGTAATCCGGTTGCCTTCATGGACACCCCCTCTCAGTTTTCCTTCTTCACTGAGTCCTCCTTACCCGGATTGTTCCGGTAACGAGTGTTTCTATAAACTGGCTTATCTGCCTCACACTCGGCAGCATAATGCCCAGTTTCCTGACATCTAAAGCATGTCACTACGCTCCTATCAGGCTTAGGCCTCCTAAGATTTTCAGTAATCTTCTTTACCAAATTGTTAACCAGGTCCTCTGATAAAGACGGACCCGTAGTAGGTTTGGTATCGGGTTCTTCTTGACGTAACCCGGTTTCTTTCCCCAGTTCCGGTTATACCGGGGGTTCCCTTGGCCAATGGCCCCAACGTTTTCATCTTCGTCAGGTTCCCCTGATTCGGATGAATCGGTTTCGGGTATTCCCTCCGGGATTATCATTGCTGACATCCGTTGGGGTACCTTCCCGGCAAAGATACGGGCCTTTCGATCATAATGATCTAGGGACTGGAACAAATCTGTCAGAGAGGCATCATTCTTCCAAGCTTCACAGGCTACTGTCCTGTGTTCCTGATTCCGCAATCCTTCAATGAATTGTTTAAACATCTCATCTAGGAAGCATTCATCAACTAGTCTCCATTGAGGTCTGGCTTTATGCAACAGTCGTTGACATTCCAAGCCGAACACTTTGGCAGATTCCTTAGGCTTCTGCGTTCTTTTAGTGAACGTCAGCCAAGGATCTTCTCCAACTATATTCCCATATAGATATGAAGCAATCTCTATGAGTTCATCATATTTCATATGGGCTGAGAGTCCTACTATTTGAGAATCTCTCCATTGCTCCACGGCTCCTTTTCCGTCGCCTTCCTTTAACCAGCATACTAGATAAGGGAGAGCTTCCGCTTTACCCCATCCATTGCAGTTAAAGACATCCGCGCAGCCTTGATACTCCTCCTTCCAAGGGTTCTTGGCATTAAAGGGGGTAGGTATCTTAGCTACTCTACGAGCCGGATTCGTGGATCCAGTAAGGGATAAACCCTTACTCCATTCCATGATCTCCGTATCATCCAGACCTTGATTGTAGCAATCAACACCTAAGTTAGCAATCGCTGCATTAGAGTCATGCAGCGCTTGTAACCCTGGAGAAAGAGATACTCGGCGACTGAGTCTCTTTTTCCTTGGAGGATTCGTACCATTGGAGGATTCGTACCATAAGTCCTCCTCCGCCCCTGATCCTCCTGTTCCGTATGGAGGCACCTGTGAGAAGGTGTATCTGCTGGTTTGAGGAGTTGGCCCAGGATTATTGGTGGGTTGTGTATTTCCACCAAAGCTAAAGAAACCACTATTGGGATTAGTGTTTCCTCCTGTTCCATTTGACTGATTTCCATTATTGGAACCAGTCCCACCAGCAGAGGGCCTGCTTCTGGAACGATCTCCTGAAGGTCCGGATCCTTGGTCACATCCGGATTGCCCTCCAGCTGGACTGGAATTCCCGGATGATTGTCCGGTTGTTCCTCCGGACATGTTCCGGGTGTTACCTTTGGACGGATTCGCTCCTGTTTGGGATTGATTCCATCCATACTGGGCATACGGGCCATTTGGTCCCCCTAAAGGTGACTGTTGTGGCCATCCGCCGTGAAAGGTGGGAGTGTTTGCCGAGTGGCTTTGTTTAGTTCCACTCGCAGAGTCAACCCCACCATTTCCCGTACCTAAACCAAGAGGTTGGAAGGTATTATCCGTAAATCTAACCTGATGACTCTTTACTTCTTCATAACGAGGTACAGTTGTCTCTGTTACCCCGTCATGGCCCCTTAAAGAGTTCATCTGGTTACTCGTCGTGTTTAGGGCAACTCCTGAAACGGTGAAGTCTGATTCAAGAGTGCCTACTGCACGACCAGTATCTTCTAGATACTTTGACATCTGGATAGCTTTAGCTTCCAGTTCGGAATAATCATCCATCATCTTTGTCTGTTTGGCAGCCAAATCTGTGGATTCACGTATCCATTGACCTTTGAGTTTTTCATGTTCATCGGTTTGTTTTTGATACGTTTTCCGAGCATCCTTGAAGGCTGATTCAATTTTCATCAGCTCTTCTTGGTACTTGCCATAGGCCGTTTGAGTTGAATTTAACTCTTGTTTAGTTCTATTCAACTCATCACACGAGGCTCTGTATTCCAGGTCCGCAGTGTATAGTGCATCACGATACTGTTCGTGCTGGAGTTGAAAATCTTGTTTTTCTTTCTCCATCTGATCCAATAACAATTGTTGTTGGCGTCTACAACTTTGATCGTAATCAAGACGTTCTGATATCAACTGTTTGTTTTCAGTCAGAATCTTGTCTCGGGTTCCGGTCAGTGTAATAAGATCCTTCTGGATCTTCTCGTATTCAGCTCTCATATCTTCAAGCTCGTCCATTTTGTTCCTTTCGAATCCACATTTCTGGTGTTTAATTCGAGAACTATATGGCGTTTCAAACATACCTGCACTAGGCTTTGGTACCTCAAATGGTAGTTTACCAAATTGAGCAGTACTTTTATGCATTGGTGCAGGTTTCGAAGTACCTCCTGGCATGAATAAGGAGTCTCCAAATTCATCCAGTTCATCATGTAAGTTTTTTCTTACATCCTCTAACCCATCATATATATATATATATATATATATATATATATATATATATATATATATATATATATATAAATGGTATTGTCCTTTGCATTTTCCCAATATTATTTCTTTAATTATATCTCTTTACCCCATCTACCATCAAAGAGGTTATTGTGGGTATTCCAAACCCACTATCTTGTGTTCAGTGAAACACTATGGTGTAGTACATTGTGAGTACACCCATCTACATGTATTATACCATAGACATACTCAATTAAGGGGTCATACCCTGGCAATATCCATAAGAGAGGTGTCAATTCTAATAACTTGGAGTACAGACTTTTTCACCTCCAAGTTTGGTAGGCCAGAGGGGGAAAAAGCTCACATTCCCTTCGATCTCAAAGCCAAAATACCCCACCGCCAGGGCGAAAAAAGGCCATGTAAATCCCATGTTTTGAGCCATATCATCGGGAAATGTTGAGAAATTTCCACATCTGATGGGCAAGATATGATGTTTTTTTTGGGGGCCACTACCTAATTTCTTTGTCAGGGGATAAATCTTTTATCAGGTTGTCAAACAATCCCGTCGGGCAGTGTCTATGTTAAACCGGCCATCTTGGGTTGCCCTGTACCCACTACAATGGTCTTGATAGCCCATTTACAATTGGGGCTGAGAGTGCACGTTTAAAAGCAAAGTAGGTCATTTTAAAGATGCAGTAAGGTAGAATATGGTGGCCGTTAAACCCCTGTCGATAATTCAAAATTTCAAAAACCATTTTGGTTGCTTAATTCTTTCTCAACAGAAACATTTTTAATTATTATGATCTAATCTTCATATCGCATCTTTTGTAAGTAAATGTGATCGTATTATGTTTGTTCCCGCTAGTACTGAAAATCCTCTTTAGAGTAGGCAAAATTGCCTGTCTCCCATTCAACAAAAGACCCTATACCAACGGTGCTGTTCATAAAGGTTTAAGGATTTGTGTTGGAGGTGGCATGACTATTCATAGCCTCTCACACCTGTAGCCAACTAGGATCAAATAGAATTACTTAAAAGTGGAAATACCTGGAATGACATACATGTGCCACAGCATTCTAATAGGAAAGCTTTAGCACCTTATCATCTCCACCGCAAATAACTGCCATCATCACAAATATACAAGGAGGACATTTCTATTGCTAATGGTACTGAGACTTGAAACATATGTGTGACCCATCCTTACAAAGTGGTTCTGAAGTCACACATTTAAAATCCTGGATAAGGCCTTTTTAAGTGGCAAATGACATATGTAATATACCATCAACACAAATATATCAAGAGAGCATTTCTAATACATGTATTGCTAATGGTTCTGAAGTCACACATTTAAAATCCTAGATAAAGATAAATATTTCATAGACGTAGGTCCTTTGTTGACTAATTCTTGTCTTGAGTCATTTGAACAATGCCATGAGTGAATGACATTAACCCTTTAATGGTGGCATAGTGCTATAGGTCACCAAGGTTGCCAGAGGCATGCAAGTATGGTCGATTCTTCTCGGCAGCAGTGTATCCATGGATCCAGCATGCCAACAGCGTTTAAGTAAAACAATATGAATAGTTAGTCTGTCCCTCCTTTCCGGGAATTTGTGAAAAAAAAAAGAAATTCTACAGGCCTTTCAATTTAGAGGATTCAATTTTGGGATATCTATCATAATAATTTAATATCAGGAGGAATTCTTATTAGCCTAGTCATAATTTATATAAAAACCAGTCACGAAAACCCAGTCCACTTATTGCAGGAGGATAAATGTCTCTCATATTATGTGCATATGTATTCTAATGGGTTTGATACCAAGCAAGTGTATTGACGCCCTGGGTGCAGTTCGCTGAAGCCTCACTTTGAATAGTAAAAAGGCGTTAGCCGATATAGATTGACCACAGATTAAACACTGTGTGTAGATCTAGAGACTAAAGACCTCAGGAGGAGGGAGGCTGTCATCGTAATGCTGTGTGGTCTTTGACGATAAAGAGTGTGTCTTTTTAGTCATGTATAGGCTGAAAGGTATTGACATGGGGTAGTCTCAGTCATGTGTACCAGGTGTTCGACCATAGTTGTTTGGAGCTGCATGACTGGGTGATCTCATTGAAATACTCTGTGTTTGACTTAATGCTGTCCATGGAAATAGTGTTGAATTTTCCATTATATAACTGATTAGGACCTATAGGAAACTATGGTAGAACACTGATCACACCCAGTGGATTGGAGTTGAGCTGTGGGACCTCTGCTCAACCAACCATGGTAGTAATCATTTAGATAAACCGGTTTGCGCTATATCAAACAGAGCCACGTGATTTCCGTTTCTAAAGGCCGTAACTGAAAAATGCCTTATGGGGGCCAGTGAACATCAACACTAAACTTCTTTATATCTTAGACATGATCTCTACTTGACTTAGGCGTCTAGATTTTCAGGTGTTTATGGTTGATTAAATCTTTTCAAGATCTTTCTTCAGATACTTTGGTCTACTAGTCAATGTATAATAGTATGTATATAGACTGGCCTATTTGGATATGGGATTGATCAGACCTCAGCATGTCTAATAACTAATCACATTTTTGGCAGAACAGGTTCACCAGAACCTCAAATCTGTGAATTTATGGACAAATCTCTTTCCTACGATAGATAATGGATAGCACTGTTAATTATAGGCCTTGTAATGCATGTCCCCAGGAGTACAAGGTCAATTAAAGTAAATTAGTAGCACGCTATAATTTGAGATCTGCATTAAGGTATTAGCTCTCATCATGTGTCCCACCCAAAACAAGGTTACCTGCCTTCACATAACTGGAGTGGACCTGAATCAGCTCTTAAGGCCAACAAATTTCTCAAAAATGTTAATGCACATTATAGAGAGAAGGTCTTCCAGACCCTTGTACACTACTTTATTCAAGCAAGGCTTTCATTCTACATTACAATCTCATTGAGACTATTCAGTCACTAAGGTTTCAAGGGGGCTCTGTCACAACATCTAAAGACAACGTTTCATATATACATGTACTTTTACAGGTGTACCTAACCCTGGGTGTCGATGACATAAACCCCAACTTTAGTCGTAGGACATGTCCTAATAAAAACAAAGCTCCCATCGCAAGATACGTCTGAGTTCCCTGCAACACTAAAAGTAAAACTCTTTTGTTCTGCATGGACGATTGTAAGCAATAGCAAAGAAAATGTGAACAAAAAACAGACAGGGAATGTATACAGAAAAAACACAGGTTTCAGTGTCATAGGGAATGCAGACACACTAGTGTAGCACTCTGTCCTTTAACCCAGTACCCGGTAAGATGTTTTGCAGTGTTGCACATCACAATGGCTGTGAGCTCCACCAGGGTAATGATTTAACATTTGATAAGGAAATACTAGTTATGCACTGGGCATGTGGTGTGCATGTTTCTACAGAATATCATAGCAATGGCCCTCTCACTTAGTATATTGCCTGCAGAGGCTCAATTGAGAGACACTATGGTGTTAGTGTTGGCTACAATGGTTTTAATCCATTTCTCTATTTGCGATTGCTTCCAGTCCTCTCTATTTTGCATTAGAAAATGTGTTGAGATTCGAGAAAAAAATACTTCCAGTTTCACAGGGAACACAGGTCTACACTAGTACCATATTATGCTGGAGTTCCTGCATTTGCAATTGCAGAGTATCGCAGTACACTAAATTAATGTGAACAAATTACCCCCTAATTAGCGTTTACTTTCACCTGTTAGAAGGACATGACAATTATATCAAATATATTACCTAATATGTAGACCCCCATTCTGCCATATTTAATGCAGTGTTAGGTGTTTCCATAATTCAGGTCTAGTGGGAGTAGACTAAATATGGCATCACTGCACTTATAGAGCAAAACACAGGTGTTTCTTCAGATTCTTCATCCCCAGATCCATGAGTGGATTTTAACAAGAGCTGGTATTAGATGCAGCCACCTACATTGTATTCCCTCTCAGCTAACAAAAAAAACACTTTAAATCACCTCAAAATAACGTTTCCCCAGGGACTGAAAATGTTTTAAATAACAGAAATAACGTTAGATTAACGTAAAAACGCTGACTTCAAATAACGTAAAAGGTTATACAAAAACGTTTTTTTGTAAAACGCTTTTAAAAGTTTTGTAAATTGGAAGTTCAGGTTGGAAAAATTGTAGCATTACACTTGGCATAGGCTCGACCTCAATGATGAAAACAACTAGAGGTGATGTGAACATCCATATAAGATCACCTTATTACTGCAGGGTACTTTAAAACACTAATGAATGGTGACGTTTGTTTCACCGGGAAATTTTATATAACAACTCGAAACTGTATCTTGTACGAATCGAGGAAAAAGTTGTGTTGTTGATGACCGAGGTTATCGCAGCACTGATTGCTACTTTTGCTCTGTTTTCATGGATGAACAATGAACAACTCAGGAGCTTTTTTTTAAAAATAAAACTTGGAAACCAGAGGTTGCCTGACCTTGCTCTTCTTTTGATGGGGCTAGGGATGAGTCAAGCCACTTGCTTTAACCTTGAGTCTAGCTAAAGAGAATATTTTCTAATCTTGTACGACATTAATTTCCCCAAATTGACAATATGAGACAAAAATATAGTGGTGGGACTATAACACACCTCCCTCCCTTGCCATAGCCCAATATTCATCACCAATTACCATATTCGATATTACAGCAGGGCAATAAAATAGACACATTTTTTTCATACCATAGACAGAAAGTTTGAACTATAGCTATTCAAAACAGGCAATTCACTAGTGTGAATAATACTTAATGAATTTATATGATATTGAATAACAATGTAGGAATGACTCATTCTCTCTGCCCTTCAAGTCTAGTTTTGTATTATAGTACCAAATGTGAACCCAATGGAAAGATTTCGAGTAACCTATTTGACAGAAAGTGTGACATGTCCATTAGGGTGTATGGTGAGCAGGGATGTCTCAGTGTAATTCTTTATCACTCCACATATTTTTCAATAACCCTCTTCCCTTTTTATATATATTCCAGACAGTCCTACTACAGAATCAGGTCATCCCTGTCAGTGATAATGACCTAGGGGTCACCAGGATGTAAGTGAAAAGAAAGACTGGACTGACCACTTCAAGCTGATGCTACATTCCACATCATGTCTACTAATGCCTCTTGGACAAGTGCCTCCTTGGTGTCAATGTCAACAGCAAGCTGGACTTCCAGTCCAAATACACTGTTTCCTGAAGGTCTCCGGGACAGGAGACTGCAAACCATGGCCAGTACTGTATTGCTGACAGTGACCCTATGTGTATCATGGGTAGCAGGACTGGTGGGTAACTTCTTAGTGTGTCTTGTCATCCACCGTAGCCGGCAATTGCAGTCAACCACTGGAGTTCCTGCATTTGCAATTGCAGAGTATCGCAGTACACTAAATTAATGTGAACAAATTACCCCCTAATTAGCGTTTACTTTCACCTGTTAGAAGGACATGACAATTATATCAAATATATTACCTAATATGTAGACCCCCATTCTGCCATATTTAATGCAGTGTTAGGTGTTTCCATAATTCAGGTCTAGTGGGAGTAGACTAAATATGGCATCACTGCACTTATAGAGCAAAACACAGGTGTTTCTTCAGATTCTTCATCCCCAGATCCATGAGTGGATTTTAACAAGAGCTGGTATTAGATGCAGCCACCTACATTGTATTCCCTCTCAGCTAACAAAAAAAACACTTTAAATCACCTCAAAATAACGTTTCCCCAGGGACTGAAAATGTTTTAAATAACGGAAATAATGTTAGATTAACGTAAAAACGCTGACTTCAAATAACGTAAAAGGTTATACAAAAACGTTTTTTTGTAAAACGCTTTTAAAAGTTTTGTAAATTGGAAGTTCAGGTTGGAAAAATTGTAGCATTACACTTGGCATAGGCTCGACCTCAATGATGAAAACAACTAGAGGTGATGTGAACATCCATATAAGATCACCTTATTACTGCAGGGTACTTTAAAACACTAATGAATGGTGACGTTTGTTTCACCGGGAAATTTTATATAACAACTCGAAACTGTATCTTGTACGAATCGAGGAAAAAGTTGTGTTGTTGATGACCGAGGTTATCGCAGCACTGATTGCTACTTTTGCTCTGTTTTCATGGATGAACAATGAACAACTCAGGAGCTTTTTTTTAAAAATAAAACTTGGAAACCAGAGGTTGCCTGACCTTGCTCTTCTTTTGATGGGGCTAGGGATGAGTCAAGCCACTTGCTTTAACCTTGAGTCTAGCTAAAGAGAATATTTTCTAATCTTGTACGACATTAATTTCCCCAAATTGACAATATGAGACAAAAATATAGTGGTGGGACTATAACACACCTCCCTCCCTTGCCATAGCCCAATATTCATCACCAATTACCATATTCGATATTACAGCAGGGCAATAAAATAGACACATTTTTTTCATACCATAGACAGAAAGTTTGAACTATAGCTATTCAAAACAGGCAATTCACTAGTGTGAATAATACTTAATGAATTTATATGATATTGAATAACAATGTAGGAATGACTCATTCTCTCTGCCCTTCAAGTCTAGTTTTGTATTATAGTACCAAATGTGAACCCAATGGAAAGATTTCGAGTAACCTATTTGACAGAAAGTGTGACATGTCCATTAGGGTGTATGGTGAGCAGGGATGTCTCAGTGTAATTCTTTATCACTCCACATATTTTTCAATAACCCTCTTCCCTTTTTATATATATTCCAGACAGTCCTACTACAGAATCAGGTCATCCCTGTCAGTGATAATGACCTAGGGGTCACCAGGATGTAAGTGAAAAGAAAGACTGGACTGACCACTTCAAGCTGATGCTACATTCCACATCATGTCTACTAACGCCTCTTGGACAAGTGCCTCCTTGGTGTCAATGTCAACAGCAAGCTGGACTTCCAGTCCAAATACACTGTTTCCTGAAGGTCTCCGGGACAGGAGACTGCAAACCATGGCCAGTACTGTATTGCTGACAGTGACCCTATGTGTATCATGGGTAGCAGGACTGGTGGGTAACTTCTTAGTGTGTCTTGTCATCCACCGTAGCCGGCAATTGCAGTCAACCACAAACTACTTTGTTATGTCATTAGCAGGTGGGGACCTTGTGTATACAGTGTTTGTCGTGCCTTTCCTCCTGGTTGAGCTGCTGGCTGCAGGTTGGGTGGGCGGTGCAGCCCTGTGTAAGATGGTCAGGTACATCCAGCTGGTGGTGCCCATCTCTATGGTGGCTGTGTTAATCTCAATCTGTTCAGACCGCTTCTACACCATCATTTACCCCCTCAGCTTCAAGGTCAGCCGTGGCGGGGCTAAGCGAATGATCCTTGCCAGTTGGTTGATGGCGGTTGGGCTGGCCACTCCTGGACTGTATGTGTATGACCTCGAAAACTTTGGATCAAGCAAAGGGTACTCCTACTGCAAGTTGTTCCTAAGGATCCGGTGGGATGGCCTTTATGTAATCTTCCTGGCCTTTGCTGCCTTCTTCTTGCCTATCATAGGCATTGTTGTGGGGTACTCACGAATCTTTCGATTCATTTGGCGGTATGGTGTGAGTGGCCGAACATTTCAGCGGACAGCTAACCCAGTACCACGCAGCAAGGTGAAGATGATAAAGTTGATCATTGCAGTTAACCTCATTATTGTGGTGCTTATGGCTCCTTGGTACATCAGCCAGCTTTACTACTGTGCACAACCTTCACCGTCAAGGAGAGAATACAGTGTTTATGTCGCAGTCATCTTAATCTTCTTTGCCAACACGGTCGCAAAGCCTGTCATCTATCTCTGCTACAACTCAAACTTTAGAAGGGGGTGCAAGGAGGTTCTCTGCATGTCGTCCATGAAATGTTACCGTAGCAATACCTACACAATCACATCAACCTCAAAGTTTGGAAAGTGCAATCACATTGGGGTGACAGATGGGCCAATTTATGGAAGAGAGAACCAAAGAGTCGAATCACAGACAAAGACATTTGATCGAACAACAATGGTCGATAAAATAGCATGGCCTATACTAACTCACACTCCATCAATATACTTGTAATAGAATTATGAGCTATCTTTATGAATTTTTACAAAAATTACAATGGGAAAAGAAATATTTATAGGTACAATATCAAATAGACCACAACCACAGACTTACAGTATCTATGTACTGCACATATTAGCTCATTATGCTAACCACACTGTAGATAGATGATATTCATTTATCAATTTAGGCAGTATCTGAACCTGATATTTCAAAACTCAGTATAATCTTTTGTAAAAAAAAGTCTTAAAATTGACCAATGTGCACTTGAAATTCACGACTCATTCCAGCACTATAAGAATGAGATGTGGTTTAGGTTATACTGATCCCTAGCAAAGCAAGACCGATCCTGAACATGATATTTTGATTTCTAATTTTGGAGGGAAAAAAACTGAGATCTTGTTTGGTAATTCTTCTTTTGGGGTTTCTAATTCCAAAGTGTCAACTCATGAAATATTACCTTGAAATGTTTGACACTTAAATGCAGTATTTCAAAGAAGTCAATTCCAATGTCCATGTGTTAATGTGGTTGCCATATTCTTGAGTCAATCATAAGGTCATCCAGGAAAAGAATTAAAAACAAGAAATGCGGTTGTGACCGTGTAAAAAACGCCTCCCAGCATTTTTCATTTCTTGCATAGGAGGGAATTTAGTTTGGGGATTCTGTATTGTGACACCTCATCACATGGGGGAAATGCAATCCCCATTTATTCATAATTTAGTCATTATTTGACTTTTAGGTGAGGGATCTACATACCCCCTGTTCATATTATTGTGAAATGACCAGGTACTAGCTAGACATATTCAGATGGGCAGATGAGGGGAAAGGGCCCTCCCTGCGGGAGTTTTAGTACTGTTTTTGGCCACTAGGGGAGCTAGAAAGACAAAAAATGTGAAAAATAGACCGAAAATAGCTTTTCTATGTACTTTTTTTACACAGAAAAAGGTGTTTTTCTCAAGAACTTTCTATTTCCTGGCACTTCCTGTGTATTTGGAATGTAAATGGAATGTTTTGAATACAAAACAAGGCCTAAATAAGGGTTTTCAGATAAATTTATTGCCATGGCAACCAAAATTATATTCCAAATAGAAAAAAAATAATGTCAACTAGTAGAATGATTTATGGAGTCATATGTTGAAAAAAGCATAAAGATACAATTTCTAGATCCAAAGTTATGGCCAAATTTATGGAAAGGGATGGTTATTTATTAATTGATGATTTAAATCATTTTGCTAATTAGATGCCTGATTTAATTAAAACAATGAATGATAGAGATTAATGGCTGTTTTGATAGAGTCATGTCATTCCATTTTTGTGAAGCAATATCTCCACGATGTTATCATTTTAAAGCTGATAACATCAATTTTATATTTCATATTTAACCTCGGAGGACCCTTTCCCCTCACCTGTTCACTATATATTATGAGTTTCAGTATCAGAGAATTTCTGCAAAGTTGTTTAAATCATAGAATAAATCATATAGATATGGCAAAGGAGCAAGGTAAATCATCTAGTGAAATGAATACAAGCCTGCCTCAAATATAAGCCTGCCCCGAATGTAAGTCTGGTCAATTTGCCACTTGATATCATAATAAGCCCAGGCTTCTAATCGAGAAAATATGGTAGTAATGACAGACACAGAAACCAAGACAAAATACACAACTTGATAAAGACACTGTCTTATGATGTAAGCAGTTGGATGGGACAAATTGATCTCAATAAACACTGTACCTAAACTTACAAGCATTTTGTTGTCATATTCTGTCTAGGAAACCTTCATTCAATCGAGGAAATCTATCTAATCATTTATTGGAAAGAATACACTAAATCATTGTGCAGAACACTATTACATCTGTAAGCAGCAAATGGAAGAATACACTGATAAACCTCTAGATCTCTAACCTCGTCAGGTTGAGGACCTGAGGGCCTCAGGTAGTGTCAGGAGAGGTAAAGAGAGGGGGCAGCACCTTACAGCGAGACAAATCCCCCAGTCTACCTCACCTCAGTGTGCGTCTATGACATTATGTTGACAACACATAAAAATCACATGTTTGATGGTTAGGACTTCGGTTTTGAACTGAAGGTTGTCACTACTGAGGACTTTAGGTGCTCAAATTGAATATTCCCGAATCTACAGCTTTGGGTTGTCAGATCAAGATTGTCGATTTGCATATATTATGGTCAGTCTGACGAACTTGGGGAGTTCAGTGTGCTGTATTATTTCATACTGATATCAATGTTAAGGCATCCTTAAAAATACATGGCTATAGACATTATTAAACTCTGAGAGAAGAAAAATAATTCTCTTCCTTCTTTTCCCCCTGGCTTTGTGCAGATTCCCTCCAGTGCAGATTCATCTTTGACATACATGTATAATTTGAACATATTTCACCAATCACTAATGCCCTAATCCTTTGCTAATCAAATTGCCACAATGCACTGCTCCCTCTCACTACTTCTCCAATTTAACGCTTGGCAGAGGCACCAAATCCAATGAATGACATGAATGACAAAGCTATTCCTCAAAATTCTTAATCTATTTGCATTCAAGAAGCAAAGCATGCCTTCCTCACACCTATTAATTTTATTAACTAGTTCTGTATTCTGTGTTATAAAATATTTCTGACGTTTCTAAGGAGGGGATGAGACCACATGCTATTAAAAAGTATGGCCTAAAATTGAAACCTCTTTGGAATGTATCACTGCATGATCAGAAACATGTCCATGATACAAGTCAACTGAAACATTTCCCAAAGTGTCTCCATAATTTAACTTATTATCTATCATCAAGAAATCTTTGGAGTTTGGTGAATTTAATGACGTTGTCAATAGATCGTTAAATGACTATTAGTGAGGGAAGACAGAAGCTCAGAGGTCTTCAGTTGATCCAGGTTTATTCCAGTTTGGTACAGAGTGATCATAAGATGGTACAGCATGATCACTCACCAAGCTTATCCAGCCAAGCCTATGTATGCCTTAGTACAGGGTGATGCAGCCTCTAGGTCTGTGAGCAAAATAAGATGCTGAGGCTTGATCCTGGCTAGGTTATATAGTCAGGAGCAAGCCCAGATGACGTCGTGTCTATTTCTGTACTTTCTATTTTTAGTATAGGGAGCGACTCAAATATGCTGAGTCAGTGGTTCTGCTCAGTCCCAATCTGCGGTAGGAGGGGTGAGCCGCTCCTATTGGCTAGGTGAATCTAAATATAGTTGAGTTCTCCAGTGGGGGATCCACAGGAGGGAGCCTGGGGATTTCCCACTGGAGGAGGGCAGGTGTGAACTCTTCACCCTGCCAAGCTAAAAATAGGTTGACCTTGGTTTGAACTAGGCTTGTAGGCAGAGCTGTGGATAAGCCTAGTGGTGAAAGGTAAATATATATCGAATAATTGTTATACCTAGAATCGTCCATTGACATATCCCCACACTCCCACTCATCTCCGCTATGAGTGCAGGGAAAATATAGGTTTACAAGAGTAAGGATTCTGGGTTTACCAACCTCATATTTACAGAAGGAAATATCTGTGTAATCTTGATCGGTATGAAGGCAATTGCCACAGGGTTTTTAATTGTTCGAAGTCTTTGAGGTTTGTTTGTAGTGTAGGATAAGGTTATGAGTAAATTGAGGGTAAAGTCAAAAGGAGCCTTCAAGGAATATGATTTTGATTAAGGGTTTGAATTATACCTTTCACTGATTCGTATCTAAAGTATTTGCAAGGTAGCTTGGATTGGGTCTGATCAAGGAGACACACTGAATGCTGAATGATGCTTAAACATGCAAATTATATGTTGACTAAATTGACTAAAACCCATAAATACAAGACATTGTGGGCTTAAAAGGGAAGAAATTTAAGAATCAGCCTAGGAGCTGGGCTTTAAGGCTGTCTTTATGATTGATTTTTCCGGAGTCCTTTCATAAAGGGGGCTCAAGAAAAATGTACAAGTACAAGATAGTGACTTATACACTCCCAACCCTAGCTCAGGGTGTACTCAAAACATTTCTATTAAGTGTTTTGACCTGAGCAAGGCCTGAGAAGTTTCTCTTGTAATGATGGAAGTGAGTGAGGATATCCCCACACAAGCACTCAGCTCCGTATGAGTGACAGGTGCATGCAAATCCTGTTAGGAGAGGGAGTGTTTGATGCTAGACTTCCAATATTCCATATATCCCCGTTCAACAACTGTGCGCTTTTAAACCAATATAAATTACGTTTCTCATTAATGTAAGAATTATCAGAAGTTTGGTTCATTTTTGAGATATCACTATGGATGGAGGCATGGGGCCAAAGGGGGAAATCATTGGGGAGGGGGTTCTTGGTACAGATGAGGTGTGCATGAGTAAATGCTGGGCTCTGGTGACATGTGAGCATACTTGCTTTTTTAAGTTATATCACTCAGACTGATTGTTGCTTGTTTGGTTGTTCAATACTGCCATTTTAGAAAAAGGGTGAACTAGCTGCAATGTGCATCAAGGTCCCCTTCATCCAGGAAATATGTGTAGTGTGTCTGATGTTTATATTGGCACAGTATTGGCCTTGTTGCCATTTGGTATACTACCATTTAGAAAAAGGTGAACTGACTGCAATTTGCATCCAGGTCCCCTTCCTTCAGGGAGTATGTGCAGTGTGCCTGATGTGTGATTTTGTTTCGACAGAGTATTGGCTTGTTGCCATTATATGCTTTAGTCACTGAGCAAAATTTATCAAGCACAGCCCTCTGTCTGTTGGGGGGGGGGGTGAAGGGGGCTCATGAATGACTTAATTGATATGGCCTTTCATTGATAGTGATCTTGCACATTATGCTATTGTTTCAAGGGTTGTGAAGGTATGTTTGATTGTATGAATTTTTGAATTAGGAGAGTTCGAGTTAGAGCGCTTTGTGGTTGAACATGGCTATGGGAATGAAAAACATGTACTTTGGGTGTGATGACTGAGATATTTGCCCTGCTTCAACGGAGTTAAATACATTCTCATCCAAAAACTTTGCATCCTCATGTACCAATGACTGGTGATATGGCTCAACTTCGAAAGGGTTTTCATATACAACGTGGTATACCAAAAAGTGTTCTAACAGTACATTGAGATTGATAAGATAAGATAAATAAAGCAAAGTATAATGGAGTGAATGCAAGAGAGCACTAATGCACATGATTTTTTTGGCATAATGATAAACATATAGATAAGTTTGGTACCCACAAGGCCATTCAAGTATGTAGATCTATACACATGCCAAACTACACATGCATGTGCAATGCATATGCGCTTCTGCATGTGCACACAACACACATTGATGTTATTGCTATATGGAACTGACTATTCAACTCCTACACTGCACAGATATAGCACTAAAATACTAAATGTATGAAGTGCAGGGGTTAAAAGGGTCAAGGTCAAAAGGTATTGTGCAAGTTTGATGTTGATATTAAGCACTCTGATGTACAGAAATAATTTGATTAACTGCTGAGGGGGAAAAACTCCTCACATCAATTGATCAAAGTTCAAGTATCTAATTTCTAAACTAAAATAAATATATTTTTGGAGTGTCTTCCTTAAGGCAGGCAAACCAAAAATAGCACAGCAAACAGAGTAAAACTGAAAATATGCATGCATTTTCTATCTAAGTTGAATAATCCCTTGTTACAGATATATGACAAATATGTTGCTTATAAAGGGCTTAGGGTTTAGAGACATCCTGTTTAATGTATCAGGTGTGCCTGTACAACAAAAATTAGACTTCTGGCGGGTTGCGGTCAACTGGTTTCTGCAGCTCCATTCGGCGACAGGGTTTGTGGTGGCAAGCCACGTTGCTGTTGTGATGTGCCCTGATGAAGATGGGAAGATGGAGCCCTTAGACGTAGTTAAATGGGAGTCAGGTGCCGCGATCTCCTTCATGTCTGCTTCTTAGAGTAAGGACTGTCTCTACAATCACTTAATTTTGATGATGGTGGATACATTGGGAAAAAGGCACATTAGAGAGTCTGTGGATTAGCAAGCATTGTCAGAGGCAGTACTGGAAGTCACAAAATGTAGACACAATCAAAACCTTGGGTCACATGTTTGGTTACATAGAATTTATCACTCAGGATGATCTCAGCACATCAACTCAATTTTGGCAGAGATCTCTCTAGTACTCCGTAAAAAGGGGTGTTGAATTTTTATGTTGAGGTAGCGGTTGGGTAAATCGGTGGTTAGGATGGGGTGGTTGATCTATCCCCACACAAAGATGGGAAGATACCATCCCCACACAAGGATGGGAGGATGCCATCCCCACACGAAGGTGGAGGTATTTCAAAATTAATTTGTCCACTGAATGTTGCCTAAAAAAAATGGGGAATGTATTAATGATGTCAAATTTTCTTAGTTCGGGGGATGGGAGGGCTGTAGGGAGAAGATACAATTATGTTCATCCCCAAACAAGCTTGGAAATATTTGTAGGTGAAGAAAGGGATGTTGATGGGGGGGGAAGGGGGGGAAGGAATAAAAATAAAAGGGGTGAGAAAAAAAAGGATATGATCATAGAACTCTCCATCCCCACACAAGCCTTGAGCTATTTCAGGATACACAAAAGATAATATATGGAAGAGGAGGGGGATTGGAGATTTGTATGGTGTGTCTGAATTTTAATAGTTACTTAAGATGACATGCTGGCGCTTAGAGTAGGTGGAAAAAGAGGTTGGGGTTTTAGAGAAAAAAATAAAATAAAATAAAATAAAACAAATAAATGAATAAATAAATAATAATAAAGAGAATAAATAAAAAGGTTTTAGCTTATGTTAGCTATAATAGATCAGCACTAGGGCTTTTAGGGGGGAGATAGAGACTAATATATGTATGGTTCACGGGTGGATTCCAAAATACCTCGTGATGAAATTAGGATGACAATGCTCTGGATTGCCAGTTTTCGGCCTGTCTTAGGCGGGTCATTCTCTGCCGGACTTAGGAGTCGGTTTTGGAGCGCTCATTTGTACAGTTCTCAGCCTGACTTAGGAGGTTCAATACTCAGCAGGTCTTAGGAGGTTCATTCTCTGCCGGTCTTAGGAGTCAGTTTAGGAGCACTAATTAGTGCTTTACAATTTGTAAATCATCAGTTGCTAATTGGTAATCAAATGTTGGTGTTCCATGATATTGAGTCTATCTCTTGATAAACCAATCCGAAGGGGTACAGGGGCAGACAGGTTGGACTAGCTGTGGGTTGTGAAGTGAACAGTCGAACTTTTTACAGGTATTCTAGTACTCACACTGCCATTGGTTAATGGAGGTACCTGGGTATCATGACATCAGGTTATGCCATTGACGATATAAGAACGACTGATAGTCTAGTACTAAAGATGGGCACATAGGACAGGCCTACCTGGGCTTATTGCACGCTGTAGACGCCATGTGGCTCCTAATCCAGGCACTTGCTCACTGGTTGCGGTGATGTGGTTGGAATTTGAGAATATTTGTGAAAAAGGCTAAGATGGGGGTGGGCTAAGGCTTATAAACCTGTCCGTGAGGGTGGCTATTTCTCACTTCTTGATCTCCCTATGTTGGTATGTCTTGCCCTAAAAAGGCTGAGCCTGATTCTATTGGATGGTTGCAGTTTGGGCATATGTCCCTTATGCAAATTTGGAACCTATGCCCCGGTAATAAAGTTTATAATTAGGATCCTGGGGTCAGGTTCGAGATAAGGTGGGAGTGGGGAGGGTCAGTGTACGTGTCTAAACATTGCTGACCATGAATTCATGTGTGTGTGAGAAACATCATGCATGGGGGTACTGAGCTGCTCTTAATTGACAGCTCATAAATATAGTGTTCTACCTGCATCACCGTCCTCGTGCTAAACAGAGGTACAAACATGGATTGGGCATGGGGGAATACAGACTCCTACAATAGGCGTGTCGACTGGCAATATGCCATACTGGTAAATAGGAGCCCTGAAAAGCTATCTAGCCGGTGTATGCATGCTTGAAAAGCATGTACCAGAGGATACACTGCCGCCGTGGGCAATTTATGTGGCTACCCAACCATAACTGAAACAAGACAGTCCGCATATACGCTTTCAGTAATGGTTATCATTTTGTTAAGTTTTGTGTTTTGGAGGACAAAAGAGGAAAAAGGGAGATACAGATGGTGTGAGGGTTTTGATCTAAGAGTAATTTACAGGATTTAGACCTTAGGGGGTCTAACATAAATTATTCCTGAAGGGGTGGGGAGAGGCCAGCTAGTGTCAGGGAAATTAAATCTTTGTATTGATGCTTGGAAAAGGATCTAAAGTTCTGGTGACTTTCAATTGATTTGTTTAGAAGATTTGAAGCCAGGAGGCAAACTATAAGAAAAATGTGTAAATGACCGAAAATGGGGTTGGGTAAAATGGTGGTTAGCTTTGATGTAATTGTATAGTCTGTGTAAGATTGCATGTTCTGGATGGTAAGGTGATTTGGTTAAATGATTTTGAAAGGTATGCATTGTTGGTATAGGATGCAGTATGCGAAACAATCATGCTTTGATAAATATAACCAATGTAAATAGTACATTTGGTAAAATATTACTATAAACGATTTTATCAGTATGGATAAAAATACCTTGCCAAGGTAGTATTTAGTGTGTGACATGGGGGGGAGGGGTAAACTAACATTATTTATGACTACATAGGTGTAAAAGCTTTGATGTAAAAGTTTTTAAGGTATATCTGCTATGGATTGGGAAGGGGATATTATTATAAATATGTGAAGTGTTCTTGGCTGTGTGTGAGAGTTTCATGATGGACAAATCAATGAGGTGGGGCTTGTGTGGTATGTTACTAGGCTGCAGTAATGGTGTAGCACTAAGTACAGTAAGGGATGGATGAAGTCTAGTGGGGTGAGAGTTGGGGGGAGGGGGGTGAGTAAGGCTATGTGTGAGGCCTGGTGGTCAGCTGTATTGGAAGCTGGTAGGGTGGGTCTATGGGGGGGGAAGGGTAGAGGGAGGGGTAAGTTTTAGCTTTCAGTGATGACCTGACAGGGTGACTGTAGAATATACACTATTTGATGGTGTGATCAGCTGATCAGCTGGGTGTAGTGTTGGTCTAAACTTGTGAAGGTTCATATTTGGATGTTTGAATACAAATGGGTTCAAAGATTTCTTTGATAGCATATGAGTTGCTGTGAAAGAAAGGGTTCAACCCAAAGCATACTACAAAAAGAATGAGTCTAAAAGTGTAATAGTTGTTTGAATTTTGTTTGAATTTCGTGAAGAAAGACTAGATTTTAGTCCAATATGAATGTGAAAGACCAATGATATAATTTTGACATGAAGCTTTGGATAATATGAAAACATACTATTCTGTAGAAATAGGTTCTATATGACGACAGGAGTCAGCTGACTATCTGAGAGGGAAAGGGGAGAAGAGGGAGAGGGGTGGGGTCATACTCAGGTCATGGAGATGACCAGGGGGTGGTATATGGGAGAGGGAGGGGGGGGGGGTCTGGACTGACCACAGATGGTATAGGTTATAGGGAAATACACAGTAGCAGTTTCTTATTGAATTCAGATACTGGGACACATATCAGGTTATTGGGGTGGGTTGGTTCAATAGTGATATCAAATTGGGCCTAAAATTGTTGGGTTTCTTATGGATTAATACAGGATGGTTATTGTCGTCAGAATGAGCCTAAAATGTTAGGGTTTCTCATGGACTGATATAGGATGGCTATTTGGGAAATAGGAAGGTATTTTTACCTGGGACAGGAGCAGTTCACTGTGAGTGAGTTGCTAATAAGAGGGTTTTACATGTACATGGAGAGATCATAGAGTATTATACATGAGATCCCGCATGACAAAATAGTAACCTGTGACCAGAACCTGTTTTGCAATTATGTCAGTATTAATGTGGACTTCCTACCTTTGTGCCCATAAGTTGCTGGTGCCAATCATCAGGTGGATATAAGTGTTGCTGTATGGATTGAATCCTCCTTGTGCCATTTGAGAGCATGGTGTATATATGGCATATATTCTCTGGTACTCTGGTCTACTCTGGTGTATGTGTGGAGTAGGTGGTGATACTACCTGTGGTGGTGGTAGTGCTGGTGGTTGGAGTAACACACAGGAGGAGCTACAGGAGGAGGAGGCCTGCTACAGTGAGTAGTAGTAATATGTATGTATAGGCTGTAGGCTGCTGGAGGCTGGGAGCTGTTGGCTGGCATTCTGGTGTTGGTAGAATCCTGCTATTGTTCTTGTAAGAGGTAATAACAGTGGGATTTTAATTAAGTTCTCCACCAGTGTCAATAGATCGTTAAATGACTATTAGTGAGGGAAGACAGAAGCTCAGAGGTCTTCAGTTGATCCAGGTTTATTCCAGTTTGGTACAGAGTGATCATAAGATGGTACAGCATGATCACTCACCAAGCTTATCCAGCCAACCCTATGTATGCCTTAGTACAGGGTGATGCAGCCTCTAGGTCTGTGAGCAAAATAAGATGCTGAGGCTTGATCCTGGCTAGGTTATATAGTCAGGAGCAAGCCCAGATGACGTCGTGTCTATTTCTGTACTTTCTATTTTTAGTATAGGGAGCGACTCAAATATGCTGAGTCAGTGGTTCTGCTCAGTCCCAATCTGCGGTAGGAGGGGTGAGCCGCTCCTATTGGCTAGGTGAATCTAAATATAGTTGAGTTCTCCAGTGGGGGATCCACAGGAGGGAGCCTGGGGATTTCCCACTGGAGGAGGGCAGGTGTGAACTCTTCACCCTGCCAAGCTAAAAATAGGTTGACCTTGGTTTGAACTAGGCTTGTAGGCAGAGCTGTGGATAAGCCTAGTGGTGAAAGGTAAATATATATCGAATAATTGTTATACCTAGAATCGTCCATTGACAACGTATAAGACAAAAACATGAGTAATAATGCTCTAGGTAGGCACTCTGAAGTCACGCGCCACTGGTTTCAAAACAGCAGTCATGGGAGAGAGTGAGAAATTGGTACCCTTATGACATACCACCTATGATGAGCTGATGGATTTTGATTCTCATTCAGTGAATAACATAGATACCAGGGTGGGCAGCAGGTAATTTAAATATGGATTAACTACCTCTAAAGATTATTTCCTTTATCTCATTTAGAATGGCAGTTCCTCTGAGGTACAGGTCAACTCTGACCATAAAAATCTATTTGAAATAATCAACAAACCATCTTTTAAAAATGATAAACCTATTCTACATATCCAAATGGTCCTATACATGATTTTATAGCTTCCTAAGACTGTTATAGCCAGGTGTTAAAGGGATTTCCCACCATCTATCCCATCGCCACCTGGTGGCCTAAAATTGAAACTCCCTAATTTTACCTAAACTCATGATATATGCTTATATCCCTTTTGTATATTCCCTAACTTATTATAATCAAGCTGTTGAATATCATGAGAAATGTAATGAGAAATGTAAGAAATTCCAATACTTTCATTTCCGCTTTTTTGCTTAAATTATTCATGACTCTTTTGTTTGTCCAATGACTACCTTTTTTTATTGCTTGGTTATGGTACAAATGATGTCTTGTAGACATATGAGAAGTTTAGTTAAGATATTGCTGGTCTCTCCCATAAGTGGCAATAGTTAAGGATTCCCCATCTTCAGAAGTCAATGAATCTGAGACTAGCACAATGAACTGTGGTTTTTATTGCTTCAACTATCTCATAATACATAAAACTGATATGATCCCAAGTGATTTGGAGAAACTGCTGGTAGTTTAGGATTTAACGAATAGTGGAAAATCTCGTCTATCATGTGAAATAGAAAGTTCTAAAATCTAAACATTTTGAAAATTATTTCCTACTTTAGGTACTGTTTATTGGTAACATTTCTCCCAGCAACACAAAACCACACCTGCATATGAATGTCACAAAAAAAGATATTGTATAACATATATCACAGGATGACCCAAAACATGGAATAAGATGATGCAAAATGTCAATTCATTTTACAATTCAACCTTCCTTTTTAAATAGAAGTTACCTATTGTTTAAAAACAATTTTCTGAAAATGGTAAAACCTTTCCTTCTGATTTCATGTAATTTAAAATCTCTATGGTTCACTTGAATAAAAAAAATCAACGGCAACTCTCAATATGAAAATCCTTTTTCATAGAGGTATACTTATGATATGCCCCAAAGCTCATTAATACCTTGCTGCACCTTTTGCTAAGGCATTGCAAAATGTATTGTCCCTGTAAAGGAAAAATTATGAAATCCATACTGTGTTTTGATAGGAGGATAGGTTCATGTGTGATATAAATAAGACTTGGGGATTTGGGTTATCCAACGATTTTGGAGAAAAAACAAGTACATACAATAATATGCACTAAAATTATGTATTTAAACAAAGTAGGGATGGAGTTAAGTTAAAAGTTTCAGAGACAAAGATGAACTGAAGTCAGGAAATCTCCTTTATCATGCACTTATATATATATCAATACTTTAAATGGGTTACATCATTTATATGAAACTGAAGCATTTTTCTCCTTTTTTGTGAGTTGAGATTTTAGAAAGCCATATCTACAGAGTAAAGCAAAAACAAAGATCCTTTTGTATGTAAAACTCTAGAGCATAGTAAAAGCAATATAAGTGGGCTCTCCTTGAAGGAAATAATCAATGTGTTCAGCTTACTGAATACAACAACAGATGAAATAAATATAATGCTGCCAATAGTGTGTATATACAAACACCACTCCTTTTATCAACTTCAGACTGTTTAAACTTGTCTTCCCAGGTTCTAGTGAGCTAGATAAATAGTGGTGTATTTCCCTTTACAATCATATTAAAATAAGTGGGAGAGAAGACATAACCATAGAAGATAATATGGGAATATCATAATGATATGAATTATTACATTTTAACAAAAAAGCTAAAAGAATAAATGCAACCTCAGCCATATTAACATGCATTCCACAATATCTGATTATGTGTACATGTATGTGTGTTATTTACTGATTTTATAAACAGGCAGCTGTCATTCATATTATATAAGCTGCGCTGGAGGGTTCAATTCTCTTGACAGAAGCATATCTGTCATTAACATTTGATCCTCTATCACAGACTGAGCCATACCTTCAACAGTCTTTGATGTACCAATTCTAGAGGAATGATTTCCCTTTGACATTCCTAAGGCAACACCAGGCAGGGCAACACTATTGACTGCTAAATGGCAATAAAATGGTTTGGGATTTCAGAAACCTTGCCCTCTACAAGCCAGGCATATATTTAGACCCTCCAACAACAATGTTATGGAAATCTTCCTAATCATTAGTAAGGTGATATGCCCATTGATCAGTCAATATTCCTCTCTGATATAGCCACCCATGGAATTAGAATTCTTGGGAAATTAACTATCCAGCTTTTTACGGTCACTAAATACTCAAGTTTCCCTTAAATATGAATGTGACTGTTCATTTAAAAATGGTAAGGAATTCCCACACATAAAATATTACTATTTCAATGTGCAGCATACAAAGAGGTTTCATTTGATATATAACATTTGGATTTTTGAACCCAACTACGCTTGTTTGATCTTTTGATACATGTATTAATTTAGCAAAATATACTGAGATGATTTACATACTCCTGCCATACTTTGCATTTAAGGTGCTCCTTATATCTGAGGATGGACCCCTAGTGCGCCTTATAGAAGAGGGGGATATTTCTTCTTTAAAAGAAAAATCATAGTTTCTTTAAACCCATAGACTGGCATAGGGGGCTACAGGAAGTTTGTGGCTACCCACAGATTTTTATATTTTGAAGATACATTGAGCAGAACAGCAGTAATCCTTTTTTATTTCCTAACATAACCAAAAACTCCTGGTGCACCTTATATGCAGGTTGCACCTTATATGCATGGTATTACGGTAGCTTTATGATAAACAATGAATTCTATACAATTCGATATCTATCGCAAGTTCCAAAATTAACTTGGGGGGGGGGGCTTGAATTCAGATCCATAACTAAGGATTCTAAAATACATCTTCCCATACATCAATAATATACCAAATATCATCTTTGATATTTTTAACCCCACACCAGTTTAGAACTCTACCACTAGGCTTCAAAATGTGTGACATGCTAAGCATTTTGTAATGATGGGTCACAAATTACCTGATGAAATGGTCTATCAAGCCATCATCATGATTCTCCTCATTGTCATCATCATCATGCAAGGAAACATTTGATTACATTATGAGGATATTTCTAATTTTCAATGTCACAGTTAGTCTAAAATGATCATATCAACAACAATCAGTACAAATGGGTCATATCCTGAATGTCAATCAGGACTTTGAGACAACAGAACAAGCCCTTATGGTAAGGCCCCAATACAACACATTATTTATTACTCACATATTTCTTTATAACATTCACCAGAAACTACAGATAGAAAACTATGAGATATGTGCTATAATAACAGCAGTCCATTTGGTATCTGCTTCAGTCATCCACAATTCACAAAGCTTATCTTAATCTGAGCAACAGCAAGCAGGAATTGATATCATAGTGGGAAGCCATTCTGATCACACTACCATGGGAACTAATGCAATAATCTGGTTTGAGTAGCTCTATGTATTATATACAAGACAGACTCTACCTGATATTCCTTACTGGTATTTGGCGGCTAAACCTTTAAGGTACAGTTCAGTGGTGGACTTGTGATTTTGATGTAGCATTAGTGAATTGCTCATAACACAATGACACCCTCAACTTGTACTCTTAATCAACATTCCGGCTCAATGCCTCAGACGTTCCCTTTTAATGGCAAGAGAGGCATTTCCATTGAATTAAAATCTTACAGAACATTAAAGCAACCTGGTTAGACATCATTATATGTACAATTGGTTAATCCAAATGTTAAAAGTTATATTCACCCCTGGCTTTAGATATGCAGTTAGGTCCATTGGTTTCATTGTTTTACCACAGCTTATTTTTATAAATCATATATTGTATATCTCAAAGGCATTGTAGGAAAGGGAACAATAGTGAGGATCACATTAATGTAATTTCAAGATCACCATAACTCATTCTAAAAGTGCCTTTGAATTTCTTGGAGGTGACATCGGTTGCCTTGTCAAGGTAGATTTTTAGCTAATCTCAACAACAAGACTGATCACATCACAGCATACCATTTACTACATATAATAGTCAAATAGGAGTTATTGGGCAGTTTTATTTTTATAAAAGCACTGTATCCAACCCTAGAGGGCCTGCCTCCAAAGAATAGTAGAAGTCATTTATCTCATGGTGCCATTATCATAGGAATTTTCTTTGTAAAGAACAGTCCATTATATTGCATAGGACTTTAAGACACTTTGTAAGACCAAAAGCAAATTCTCACTATTCGATATTTAACAAAGAGTAATTTCTCTAATTTTTTAGATACTTATTGCTTGGATCTACATTATTCTATTAGCCATCTCCATTTGAAAAAAAAAATCAATTTAAGAGTCAGCTGCTTCATTGAATCAGGATTACATAAGGGAATTCAATGGATGTATTAATATTGGCTAAGAGATATAAGTAAATTGAGAAACTAATCAATAGACCAATATATCATTGGCACCTGACTGTACCATGTACCATACCTGAACACTGCAGTATTCAAAATGATGAGAAAACATACCACAATAAGCACACACACCCTCTTTCAGGAAACATTTTAGACAAGAAAATACTCTCAATGCTGCATTTTTGGGGCACACTTTTTTAGATGTCAAATTTTAACTACTAGTGTAAATTTCAGCATACAAGCCGCAGCTTATTGGTGCAGCTTACAGGATTTTCCTGAACTCAGGCTGTAGCAATGCATGTTGCAGAGTTTGGGGGAAATACCCAAAGGAAAACTTTATTCTTATCTCAAGGTAAAATGGCGCATTCTAAATGAATCACAATATACCCTGGTGAATCTATGAAAAACAGGCATTTGCAGGTACAGTATGTACATGAACAGTTCAGGTCAATTATTATTTATCCACTATTTCTTGGAAGATGAGAATTTATACTGAGAAGTAAATATCTTGTGTATAAGGCACAAATTTCTCATAATTACTGTGAGCTATATCAGATTATTCATACTTGCCCTTCATGTAAAGAGAATATGATAAAGCCTTGCATTATTTAAGATGTATGTCAAGCAGTCAGATTTATGATCTTAGCTCAAGTGTCAAAGTGTAATGTTCTTGGAACATATGGTTGACACAGTGCAAACAAGAGGCTGTGGCTACTCCATGGTCATATGTATAAAAGCAAGAGGTTCTGAGCTGTGTCTTGGTAATAGGTTCAAACAAGATAAGAGGCTTCTAGTTGTGGTTGTCCCATAATAACTGGTGTCTCTGACCTATGGTTATCCTATAGGACCAGGTGCAAACAAGAGGACCTGACCCCAGGCTGTGCCTTCATAATTGGTGTAAACCAGAGGCTCTGAGTTGTAGCTATCCCATATGCATTGGTAAAAAGAGGAAGCTCTAAATTGTGGTTGCAAACCTAATGGTTTAAGTCATGCACAGGGTAAAGCATAGTATACAAGGCCGGTGCTTGTTGAGGTCTTTTTTTTCAATGCTTGAGAGTTATTTCAACATCTGTCTTACCCTGATTCCATTTTTAGATTGGCAAGTGCTTATGCGAAACCCGGTGCTTAAACATGACGATACAGTAAGTAAAAACAGATGATACTATTGAAGCAAAGACACATGGCTATATAGAATTGGAAAAAAATAATTTATACAAAGTCGGGGTATAGTGCAGGGGTCTGCTTGATAGTTGTGGTACTTTAGTTTTAAAACAGAAAAGAAAAGAATATGGTTGTTGCATATTTAACTTTAGCTTAAACATGTGCAACAAAGGATGTATAATGCAACAAAAATGTAAGAGCAATTAAAACATAAAAAGAAAATGATCAAAAGAATAAATAAGGCTGTTACAGAAAAGAAATCAATCAGTAAAGGATGTGCACAATTTCTCTGCACTAATGTTCCAAAAACATAACCAATTCTACATCATTGGTTGAATCATTAAAAACGTTCTCCTGGGGATAATACATACAGAAAATGAAATAGAATTACACAGAGGAAAAAGAAACCTGAAGATTTCTTAGTTTTTGTAAGAGCAGTTAGCATAGAAATAAGAATCAGAAAAGAGAATAGAACAGAGATTTTGAAAATCAGTCAAATTCTGGCAACTTACATTTCTGTATCAGGTGTTTATCCAATTTTGTGGATTTTTGAGTTGGATTGATTTTATGGATTTTCAGGTTGGTTGCTTGTTGTATATCTGAGTATATTACTTATATCTATACATTATTTCATTAATAACTTGGCTTACAAGAAAATCCATTTTCGTTGTGTGACATGATATACAGTAAAATTCCGTTATAACAAACTGCTTGGGACTTGCAAAAAACTTCGTTATAAACGAATTTCGTTGTAACCAAATCATGCAATTAAGGGTACATTAAGGGTCATCTAACACCCCTCAGAACTCCCTTACCCCTTCTGCCGCCCAGAGCTCAATAGATGCGGGTACAGAAGCCCTATTACACCCCCTATACCTCCCTTACCCCTTCTGTCGCCCAGAGCTCAATAGATATGTGTACAGAAGCCCTATTACACCCCCCTTACACCTCTCTTACCCCTTCTGCCACCCAGAGTTCAATAGATGTGGGTACAGAGGCCCTATTACACCCCCCTACACCTCCCTTACCCCTTCTGCTGCCCAGAGCTCAATAGATACGTGTACAGAAGCCCTATTACACCCCCCCCCTTACCCCTTCTGCCGCCCAGAGTTCAATAGATGTGGGTACAGAGGCCCTATTACACCCCCCCTACACCTCCCTTACCCCTTCTGCCACCCAGAGCTCAATATATGCGGGTACAGAGGCCCTATTACACCCCCTACACCTCCCTTACCCCTTCTGCCGCCCAGAGCTCAATAGATGCAGGTACAGAGGCCCTATTACAACCCTCTACACCTCCCTTACCCCTTCTGCCGCCCAGAGCTCAATAGATGCGGGTACAGAGGCCCTATTACACCCCCCTACGCCTCCCTTACCCCTTCTGCTGCCTATAGCTCAATAGATGCGGGTACAGAAGCTCTATCATACCCCCTAACACCTCTCTGATCTCCCTTCAAAGAGTACCAGAGGTGGGTGAGACAACCAAACAGGAACCCTAGAATTCCTTTAAAGCCATTCTAAGGCCAGTATCAGCCATGAAAAATTCTTTGTAAACGATTTTACATCACATAAAGTTCGTTGTAAGGGGATTCTTTTACTATAGAAATGTATGGGACTGTTTTGGGACAATGTGATTTGTTTGTTGTAAACGAAAATTCGTTGTAACAGGATTTGTTGTAAAGAAATTTGACTGTACCTTTACTAGATTGTACATAGAGCCTAGACTCACTGTCTAGATATGATTACTCACATTTGTTATCCTAAGGCATGATTTCAGACACTCTTTCATCACTCATATATCAGTTTTAAATGTTATGAATCGATAATCTGCTGATGGCCTATAATCGGGAGTGAGATACTACTTTTATACCTTATGATACATGCTTAGGTTTATGCATATATTGAACAAGTAATCAATGGAAAATTTATGAAGAGTGTGTGTTAGGGAAGTATAATTACACGAGGCCGTAGGCCGAGTGTAATTATCCTTCGCTTACACACACGAGTCATGAATTATCCATTGACTACTTATTTTATACCACGAAACCAATAAATAATCGATAGTATACCAATAAATTCAAGTTGAAAACAAAAATTATTTCCCCTCCCCGGGACTCGAAGCCAGCCATTGTGTGTACACGATCTGTACATACACCTTGCCGCCCGGCAGAGGACAGCGACAGCCCCCGTCTCGGCTTGCTTTGAAATTGAATGCGTCTCGCTGTTATGTTTGTGTATAATACACCTTGTCGCCCGCCAGCGGACAGATATAGCGCACACGGCGAAAAAAAGATGCGTCTCGCTGTTATGTTTGTGTATAATACACCTCATCGCCCGGCAGCAGACAGCAACAGCACACATGGCGAAAAAAGATGCGCCCGGACCGGGGCTCGATCCGCGTACCTCACGTGGCTGAGCACAATGCGCTAACCACTAGACCACCGCGTCTCCTCCTTTAGCGGCCGTCTCGGCTTGGCTATGTTTGACAGTAGGGAACAAAAATATACGCCCGGACCGGGACTCATCCCGCCTACCTCTACAAGCTTACCAAGCAAACCCAGACCATCACACGTCAGTCCCTGTGGTGCAATGCATAGGGGGTTGGATTAGGGATCTGAGGCTGCTGGTTCGATCCCTACCCTGGCCTTGACAATTTCGTGGGTTTTAACATGTAACATATGACATGGAAGGACATGAGAGGCATGCAGGTTATCCATGGATAACCGCATGCCTTCCAAAACTCATGCTACAGCATTCATGCTGTGCAATATCGACAGATATGTGCATGGGAATATCCAGCAAAAAGCACTGAGCAACCCAGAAATCGTGGTATAAGTACTTATACTCCACCTCATTGTTACGACTGTAGGTTTATTTCCAAATTCTATAGTAGTTGGGCCAGCAGGAGGTTTTATGAATTAGGTCAGATCTGGCAGGAGATTTTGTGAATTGGGTCAGGTCTGGGAGGAGGTTTTGTGAACTAGGCCAAGCGTAGCAGGAGGTTTTATGAATAAGGTCATTTTCAGCAGCTGACCATATTCTTCAGGAAATGGTAGTCCCTATGGGATTGGTACCCACGCACCAAAGAGTGCTAGGATCTCAAGTTCCATGTGCTAACCATTACACCATGAAACCTCAGCTGATATGGGATGTGTTAGAACATTTACTGATTATTCAAATGCAATCCAATTGAGAAATATCCCTCAAAAATACAAGCAAATACCATAAAATTCTCTCATAATCTTTTAGGGATGGAGTATAAGTCAGAAATCAGAGAAATGTCACTCTAAAAGATGATTTAAAAGGATAATCCTTTCCAATGCTCTATTACAGGGAAAGCAGACAGACTCCTTGGGCAGGGTGGGACTTGAACCCACAACCTCTTGTTTCAGAGATGGACAATATATCCATTAGGCCACGGTGCTCTGTACTCAACTGGGAATCAGCTGTAGTATATCTGAAGTATTTATATATTATCTTTACCAGTGTGGGTTCGAATCCAAGTAAAGCTGCAAAACATATTTTTACATTTAAATTGAGAAATATCCCTCTAAAATACAACCATAAAATTCTCTCATAATCTTTTAGGGATGGAGTATAAGTCAGCAATCAGAGAAATGTCACTCTAAAAGATGATTTAAGGTGGCTGGCGGGGATAGAGTAAAAGTAATTAGAATTTTGCCATATTCTCACCATAGTCTAAAAATGATTTGTACTTTTCATATGTGCAAAAATTATAGGGGGGTCCCATGCATTTTTTTGAGATACAGAAGATTTAACCCTATATAGGATCATATAGTGATTTGTCACATAAACCCTTGGATTCATATCCAAAAGTAATTAAATTTTGTTTAAACCTCTTCAGCACTAAGATATTAAGCATATCTTTGCAGTAGATGTAACATTGACATATGGTCCCAGGCATATTTCTAATATTTTTGATGATTGAAATAATAAATGTAAGGATATGGTTAGAATAGTGACATCTAGGTTATACATTCTTTTCTAGGTGGTCTCACACAACAGTCCCCATGGCTCATTTGTAATGTCTCTGCCTTACTCACAAGAGATCCATAGAGTCAATGTACCACAGAGACCCCTGGTGTACAAATGATGAACTAACAATACCCGCCAGCCACCTTTAAAGGATAATCTTTTCCAATGCTCTATTACAGAATGGAGGAAAAGCAGACAGCCTCCATGGGCAGGGTGGGACTTGAACCCACAACCTCTTGTTTCAGAGATGGACGCTATGTCCATTAGGCCATGGTGCTCTGTACTCAACTGGGAATCAGCTGAAGTATATCTGAAGTGTCTATGTATTATCTTTACCAGTGTGGGTTCGAATCCAAGTAAGGCTGCAAAACGTATTTTTACATGTAAATTGAGAAATATCTCTCCAAAATACAAGCAAATACGATAAAATTCTCTCATAATCTCTTAGGGGTGGGGTATAAGTCAGAAAACCTCCTTGGACCAGGAGGATTTGCCACAAAACCTCCGAGGTTTTCCATTACAAAGACTCCCCCACTCAATCTATCTATATTCTCATACATATCCTGTATATAAGTACATCACATTAGCACATATTGTGCATAATCTAAAGAATGGTGCCTCATGAAAATTCTTACATAAATTTTGCTATGAAGGACACAATATAATCATTCATGGCTGTTGACCAACACTTGTAAAGATTTAAACTATAAGGATATTCGTGAGTTACTCAGTGTATTGACATGCCACAACAACAGGAGTCAGAGCACATGTTAGTACAATATATAACTTATTACTGAGGTTCCAACCTATCTTTTTGATGGTGAGTCTCACTGTTAGTACACTGCTATCCCTGGTAGTCCATCTGCCAGACTATACCTTTTGGGACAAGTCATTTATTGCTAGCCGGGGGGCTAGATGGATTTTGGCAGATCGGCACATTTTTTTCTGACCCCCCCATCACTATGACAAAAATAATCCAGACCCCCCCCCACTAAGAGCTGATTTTGCAAAATGACCCCCCCCCCGGTCAAAAATCGAATCCACACATGGAATGATGCGTTGCAATGGGCATTTGCTCATATCTAGTTTTGACCCCCCCCCCACAAGTGTGAAGGTTTATTGGGTTTTAGCCCCCCCCCACCAAGGGGCTCCTTTTTAAAATGACCCCTCCCCCGTTTTTTTACCAAAATCTTTCAAAAATCTAGGCTAGAGGTAAAAAGAGTTTAAATGGACAGCCGCTGCATTTCACATTTCTGGACCCCTGTACTGGGACTATAAATGGTACTGCCCACTTCTCCCTGCGAAAACGAAATTTAACTTTCACAACCTAGATGATATTCATGTACAATCTCTTGATTAAGTACCAATCTGAGATATGTGAAATATATACAAATAGGAAGTGTACAATTGAAAATAAATAAATGTGAAGAAAGCATTACTGACTGAGCACAACTGCTAGAAATTATCAATTCATCTCTCCCTCCCAAATCCCCTGCAGCAGTATATTCCTTTCAGAGATATTTGAACATTATTCTTCAATCAGCAGTCACCTAATCCATTTACCGAAATAAAAGGTTATGCATTATTTCTGCGTTATGAAATTTTGTGGTGCAAACTGCATAACATGTTGCAATAAAAAACTCAAACTCAAAGGTTAACAATATTCCCAAAATCCGCTACCATAATTAGGCACTCTGAAGTCACGCACCACTGGCTTCAAAACAGCAGTCATGGGAGAGAGTGAGAAATTGGTACCCTTATGACATAACACCTACGATGAGCTGATGGATTATTATTTCTATTCAGTGAATAACATAGATATCAGGGTGGGCAGCAGTTAATTCTAAAAGTCTTGAATAAGGCTACGACCTAACCATCTCTAAAAATTATTGCCTTTACCTCATTTGAAATGGCAGTTCCTTAGAGGTACTGTAACAGGTCAAATCTGACCGTGATCATCTATTTGAAATAATCAACAAACCAAGTTTTACACAAGATAAACCTATTCTACATATCCTTCATGGTCCTATACATGCTTTTATAGCTTCATTAGACGAGTAGCAAGGTGTTAAATAGACTTAGCCATATTTGATAAAAATGAGTTCTGCTCCCACAGGTATATCACAAAAGGACAATAGAAACATAATGGGGAAAGATACAGAAATGGCAGACCACTTGTTAGAATTGTGTAAATCCCCTCAATCCTGAATATTTTACTATTTGTATGGAGTGTATCATGTAAGATGCACCCCCCCACCTCAGCCAGTTAACACCAGAGAATTCCCATTAACAATGTCACTTATGTTATTGAATAAGGCAGAGATGCCACTCACTGGCCAACAGAAACCAGGAAAACTGGACTTTGGACACATTTCCCCAGGAATTTAACATAACTTAATACAGAAATCTTGGAATCAAAACCAGGAATTCCTACATGGTAAACCAGGGAAAGTGGCATCTCTGATAAGGTAAGGTGAGACAAGACCAGATTAATTTGGAAACTGGACTGTCACAAAACAAAGTGACCGCCCTTTATTAAGTAATAGAAAAAAATCAACATGATTCCCCAGCACTAAGATGCCTTGGGGCAGTGCTACTCCTGCTGAAGCTACCTGGTGAATGACCTAGGCTACACAGAGCCCCGGGAGTAGGACCTCTGTGGCGCCGTCTCTTTATCTATACTTGAATCAATTGATTGATTCTACACATTGAATAAGGTATTAAAGGTGAGACAAGACCAGATTAGTTTGGAAACTGGACTGCCACAAAACAAAGTGACCGCCAAATCACCCAAAACCTTATACAAGAAAAGTTTTTGTTTTTTTAGGAATTCAAATGAAATATTAACATAACAAATCATTGAAGAAGAAGATTAAAGTCAGTTATTGAACAATTCAATGTCTTTTGACATCTTGATGTCTGACTCAATCTTGCCGACATGGGTTTGGCTAAGTATACCAAAGCAGCCAAACTTGACCAGTCACCGGCTTGACTTATGTCCTCTAGACTAAATTCCATCTGGTACATGAATGAGGTGCCAGATCTGTGCATGCTAAGCATGCCTAGACGGGGTTCAGTTTCCCCGATCAAAGTCATTAAAAAAGTCATCAACTTGGAATATGTCAAAGGAACCACCGTGTTGCCCTTGTTACATAAGAACAAGAAAGAGTCTGGGTCTTCAGATGGGAAGTCATCGAAATGAGCTCTTAGCATTGATGCAGCACACAGTGGTGAGTTCTTTGTCAATGTGATTGGGATTTTTTTTAACCCTTTGTCTATACTGGATTGTTTTTGTGCTTGACAGAGAGACCAACATACCCCAGTCTGTAAATTCTATGGCACTGCGCCTTAGTACATGTAAGTTTAGAGCCATGTTACTACCGGTAATTACAAGATTTGATTTCCTCAGTGTGGAGTTTGCTGAAGATTAATCAAGAACAAATAGCAACACGTGCTTATTGATTTCCCGTCATCCCGGAAGTTCCTGTATTTCCATAAAAGTTGTCTGACTTACAAATGGGTTACAACCGCGTACATAGACGGCGCCACTGCGCGTACTTTCCCGCGCGAGGATACCACATCCCTCCCCTTGTTATTTGTTGAAACCATACATGAGATAAAACATTTTTACTGTTTGATATGAATAAACATGACATGATAATAAAACCACTTAGTGTTGAGTCTCTTTGATCATATATATAACCTGAAATATGAAATACACTTTTAACTCAAATTCACTTTGTCAGTTCTCTCAATGTTCAATATGATCAGATAACCACAAGTCACTTGTCACAAATATAGTATAGTTTCTCACTAAGTCACAAAATCAGTCATCCAGCCTGGCGTGCGTCTCTCACGTGTGGGTCTCGGAGATTGTGGAGGCACAACTTTGGAAACAGTGGGGTTTGGTGTGTTAACAGATAACTCTGTTGGTACATGAGTAGATACAGGACTAGCTTTCATAGGACTAGTAAGCACAGAAGTTGGTTCAGGTGGAATAAACCTTTTCATATGTGCAGTATTTCTCATACGGGCAGGTCCACCTGGACTTTGCACTACTACTGCATTTCCTCTTTTCTCAATAATCTCATGGGGAGTTGGATTAAATGGTGGAGTAATTTTGTCGGTTTTGTGAAGTTCTTTCACTAGCACTTTGTCTCCAACTTCAAGATCACTGTCTTTAGCTAGATTTCGGGTGTCAGCATACTCCTTCCCCTTTAGCTTTCTAAGAGCGTCTCGCTCCTTCATGGCATCAAGTCTATCTTGTAGATGTAGATCAGAATCAGTCATTTTTACTTCAGGTAACTTGGTTCTGAGCTTTCTTCTATACATGAGCTCAGCAGGGCTAATGTTAGTCACTGTATGCGGAGTGGATCGGTAATGGAACAAGAACTCTTTGAGATTCTCGACCCAGTCTTTCTTTTCCACTCGGGCGATTCGGATGATTTTTAGAAGTGTGGAATTTAGCCTCTCGACTTCGCCATTACTCTGTGGCCAATATGGAACACCTTTTAGATGTTCGATGTTGCGCTCTGACAGAAACTCTTTAAACTCTGTCGACGCAAACGGTTGTCCATTATCACTTCGCAGTGTCTCAGGGTATCCATGATTGAAGAACATGTGATCTAGACACTTTTTCACATTTTCAGCTGTAGTCTTCTTGAGACACACTACCTCAGGCCAGCGCGAGAAGTAGTCTACGACAACAAGTAGGTGGTATTCGCCTGGAATATCTAGTAAATCAACAGCAATGTCAACCCAAGGACCGGTCGGGAGTTCTGTTGACTTTATCGGTTCAGGTCTCATACCTCTTCCAACTATCTGACATGGACCGCAGGACTTGACATATTTCTCCACTTGTGAGTCCATACCAGGCCACCAACACTTCTCTCTGAGTCTACTTTTGGTGCGCACCATGCCTTGATGTCCTTCATGCGCCAATTCGACCGTGCGGGCCCACAATGCTTCAGGTAACACGATTCGGTTACCTCGCATAACTACTTGGCCTGCTATCCATAGGTCATTTTGCAGAGCTTTATATATAGTACCATTGAGCTTTGTCCAGTCTCCGGACTGAATCGCTTGTCTCACTAATTTTAGTGTTTCATCATCTTCTGACAGTTTCTCAACATCTTTTGGCACAAGTGCGACAGGTACAGCATCTCGCACCACTGAATATGTATAGTCACTAGTTGAGATTCCAGATCTGTTGTCACTTACAGTACTGTCAGGTATTGGCAGTCTGCTCAATACATCGGCTTTGTTTTCCTTGCCAGGAATATGTGTTATACGGTACTTGTACTGCTGTAGATATAATATCCATCGCTCAATCCTTGCAGATGGAGGCTTTGAGTTTGGGCTCAAGACTGACACTAGGGGCTTATGATCGGTTCGCACTTCAAAGTCAATTCCGATCAGATACAGATAAAACTTCCTACACGCCCAATACACGCCTAGTGTTTCTCGTTCAAACTGAGAATAACGGCTCTCTACGCTGGTTAGCTTCCGGCTAGCGTAGTATACAGGCCGGTATGTGCCGTCTTCCTGTTTCTGTTCTAGGATTGCACCTAAACCCACTGGTGACGCATCAGTAGTAATGCGGGTTGGTGCGCCCGTTGTGAAATACGCCATCACTGGGGCTCTTGTAAGGCACTCTTTAACATCATTAAATGCCTTCTCCTCTTGGGATGTCCACTTCCACTCCGCCTTACCTCGGGTTAGTTCCCAGAGTGGTGCTGTGATTGTCGCAAAATGGGGAATAAATTTGGCACAGAACTGTGCGAGACCGAGGAAGCTCCTCGTCTCCGCCGCATCCTTTGGATATGGTGCTTCTACTACTGCTTTGACTTTATCACTAGCAACTTGCAACCCATCCTTTGTGATCACATGTCCCATGTATTTTATTTCTGACATGTTGATTTGACACTTTGACGCATTTAAGGTGAGTCCATGCTCATCGAGCTTTCTGATGACCTGCTCCAGGCGCTTGTCATGTTCCGCCTGATCAGCTCCGACTAAGATGATATCATCAGACATATTATAAGCTCCGGGACAGTCTCTGATTACCTGACTTATCAGCTGCTGAAACTTCTCAGTTGCCATATTCACACCAAATACGAGCCGCTTGTATTGATAAAGACCATGCGGACCAGCAAACGTAGTGATTGGCCTCGACTCGGGATGGAGTTCAACTTGATGATATGCCATATTTAGGTCAAGTTTGGAGAACACCTTACCACCACTCAACTCCTGTAGTGTTTCCTCTACGGTTGGAACCGGGTGTCGCTCACGGATGATTGCCTCGTTCGGTCTCCGCATATCGAGACACAGACGGACATCACCATTCGGCTTCTCTACAGAAACTAGGGGACTAACCCAATGTGTGGGACCTTTTACTTTTTCAATTACATCCAGTTTCTCCAACTCCTCGAGTTTATCGGCCACTTTCTTTCTACGGCTGAACGGTATTTTACGGGGCGGTTGGATAACTGTTGGGACAGTTTTGTCAATATGCAGTTTTAACTGAAAATCCTTGAGTTTACCCAAACCTTTGAACACTCTTGGGTATTGGACCTTAAACTGATCCCACTGACTAACATACGGTGTTTTCACATTGCAACTATTAACACCAATTTTCAGAATACCCAGATTTTCCGAGATTTCATGTCCGATCAGTGTAGGGTGATCACCAGTAACAATATAGAACTCAATTTCTTTTGATACACCAGTTTCAGGGACACTCACAGTACTTACAGTTTTACCAACAAGTTTTAGAGGTGTATTTGACCCATACGGATAGACTTTTTTAGTACACTCAGACCTCGGCTTTTGGCTGCAAAAAGAATCAAGTACATTTTCAGACATCAAATTACAGTTTGCACCAGAATCAACAATGACATCATTCAAAGTACCATCAATCAGCAGTTTCAAAGTGTTTGATTTCTTTTTTTCTCTAGTACTAAACACATGAAAGTCATCATTTTCAGTCGGTTGAGCACTATTATCGTCATCAGTCACATTGCGCACACTTTGAGATCCACCTCGACTACGACCTCTGTTTTGTCCACGGCCTCGGCCGCGTCCACGGTTTTGTCCACCTTGACTACGCTCCGGCTTGGTGCGACAGACTGACTCAAAATGACCGGTGAAGCCACATTTTTCGCACACATGATTCTTCGACTTACGACAGTCCTTTGACATGTGACCTTTTTCACCACACCGGTAACAACTGCCTGTAAACTTTTTGTCGCCTCCAGTCGCACCACTTCGGTTAGATGATTTACCCCGGGATGAATGACCTTCTCCACTAACATGATTGACCTGCTTATTTGTGGATGACGGTATGAGCACTAGCGCCGCTTTGTCATGGTACTCGCCGATCACTCTTATCATGCTTTCTAAGGTCAAGTCTTTTTCCCTATACAGCTTACTTTTCAGGCCAGTGTCTTTTATGTGTGACAGAACGCGGTCTCTAACCTGGTTGCTGCTGTCATCTTTGTAGTCACAATGCTTCACTATAGCTTTCAGCCTAATTATGTAGTTATTTACTGTTTCACCGGGTTCAGGTTGTGTGTCGAGGAATTTCTGACGGGCTTTTGGGATACAGATTTTCAACTTGAAATACCCATCAAATAGTCCAGAGGTTACTTTGTAGATATTGGTATTGGCACCCACAGTTTTCTCGGCATCGGAAAAATTATTGTATACCTCCCGTAGGCCAGGACCCCCGAATAGTAACATACGGGCTTGTGAAACTTTGGCATCTTTAACCTCTGCTGCGGTCAAATAAATGTCGAAATCGGACTTCCATTGGGTCCATCTTTGATTCAGGGTCTCAGGTTCACCCACTATGTCAAACTGTGGAATTGGACACATGCCACTAGTAGTACCCATAGCAAACTCCATGATTCAGATTGAGTCACACAAATTTAATATGACAGGTTTAGACAACAGATTGAACTTGTCAGGGCAACAGATTTAACTTGGCAGGGTAGCAGATTCAGCTAGGCACAAATTGAATTTTAGCCAGGCAAGACTTCCAGAATGTTCTACTTTGGGCAGTTCAGTTTTCACTTTGACAAACCTCAGATTTGCATTCCAATTAAACTGGGCATCAGATTAAACACTGCCTGATTCAACAGTTGTGTCGCAGATTCAGTGATCCCATCCTTTCGTCGCCAAATGTGGAGTTTGCTGAAGATTAATCAAGAACAAATAGCAACACGTGCTTATTGATTTCCCGTCATCCCGGAAGTTCCTGTATTTCCATAAAAGTTGTCTGACTTACAAATGGGTTACAACCGCGTACATAGACGGCGCCACTGCGCGTACTTTCCCGCGCGAGGATACCACACTCAGCAAGGCCCTGAAAGCTAAGGCAACTGCTTTGTTTGTTTGTTTAGTTTTACGTCCGGGGGCCATCGAGGAACTCAGACATTCAAAAGGCAACTGCAGCCCACATTGATCGGTTATTTGGATCCATTATATTTATGGCGTAGAACATTTTAAACAAATGGGTAATGTCCAGAGAAGGTGTGGCAGGCTCAGGGTCACCTAATGTTCTTCCAATACCAGACATAGTGAGCTTGAATATGAACTCTTTTCTGATCTACTGTGTGTCATAGCCAAACATGTTATTTGATACAATCACAGCACTGACATATTTGTCAATACTCTTGAATTTTAAAGAATTCGACAAAAACACAACATATCTACACATTAACTGCAAAGTCACAGGAATAGGTGTGCATAAGATTAAGCAACAAAATATTTCTTCCATTGTGTGGCTCTTGTTTTCCAGGTGGTTGGTGCCCACCTCAGTTCTGCTGCTTGTATGTCCAACTGCTCCACGTAGTTCCGTCTTTCTACAACAAAGTGAATGAAGGACTGCAGGATATATTAAATCTGACCAACGAGAAAATGTAGTCAGCTAGGTGGTTATCTACACCTGGCAAATGCACTGCCTTTAGATGACAATTAACTATGACAGAAAATCAATCTTAGGATCAGCATGGAGTCCTTGTTCATGCTCTTGCCTTTGTTAATTGCAGAAACCACCTGAGTGTTATCAGTCCTGCACTCAGTCACACCATGCTTCACCCCATCTTTTAACAGCTGCTAAGATTGGGAACAATTCCCTGACGTTGATGTTGGCAGGGAGGTCAGGAGTGTCTAAGTCGAAATGGGCATGACTAGAAATGGGAGATGACAAACTGTGGCCTATATTATCCCAGAAGCCACATATCCAATCTGACTCGGATGTGTCGGTAGTGACAGTTGCATTGTCTCTGGTGTTCTTGTCAATAATGTTGGCCTCTCCATTGAACCACCTACTAAAATCAATCCACCAATCCAAGTCTTTAAAGAATGACTTGGTGAGTCTAATGTAACGTCTGCCTTGACTGAAATGTTTGAGATGGCAGATTATGCGCTGAGAAAATATTCTGCCTCCCTTCACCATGATAGCACAGTGACATAATAAACCAAAGCGCTGTATTTGTCTTTTTGATGCCTGGCAGCATCCACGGAAGATTTCCAATTTAGCATGTAGGTTTGTCAACTTATCCCATGGTAGACGTAGCTTCCACACCCAGGTATGTATGTACCTTTGCCGGGGTCTTTACCTTATTATATGAGATGCAAAAGCCGACCTTACGTAACCACTTGTGTAAATACAGCTGAGCCTCTACACATTTCTCATAAGTGGTACTGGTAGCTGTGACTAGGAAGTCGTCTAAGTAGCTGACACAGCTGTAACCAGAATAATTCATGAATCTACAAATGGCGTCTGTGTCTCTCGTGAAAATAAAAGGAGCAGAGTGACTGCCAAAATTAATGAAATTGTCCACCATAAAGAAACACCCGTCCTTGTCTGACCAGCTGAGACCTTGTAGGGTTCTGTCACATGGCCTTTTTAAACAGGAACGGTAGGCAGCTGATACGTCTGTTATGGCTTTATAGTAGTCGCTGTCAATCATTTTGCAAACATCATCAATGGATTTATAACTAAAATGATTGAATGTCAGTTGTATGAAAGAATTGATGGATGAGCCCTGTGGTCTACTGGCATCTGTTATTGGGCGAAACCCACCAGAAGATTTGCGTACAGTCCCAAGCACACACTTGGACTTAAAATGTACTTCCGACAACTTGCCCGAGCACAGTTCATCATCAATAATAACTCCAATCACATCTTAAGCTGTCACCTCGGCCGATTTTAGTTACAGGGGGCCGTTGCACAATCAGCCTCAAAACCGGTTTCCTCGTTCTGCTAGTGTCTAAGTGTTGCACAAATGTTTTCTCGCTCTGCCATTTGGTCCGTTTTTGCAGAGCGAGAAAAAAAGTGTTGCACAATCTTTTCCTCGCTGTGCGAAAGTCGCTGTGCTAAAATTTTTGGGTGCACAGCGAGAAAAAAAAGGCAGTTACTCTGGAGTCACCGCCTTTTTGGTTTTTAACATTGGTCCCTATGGGGACAGTCGTTCTGTGATTTGGAATGGAACCAGAGTAACATTTTGGAGGGAAATTTAAAGTGTGACAACTACACTGTGTCAAAATGGATGTCCCAAGAGACAGTCTGGGAAGAAGAAAGCGAAAGTGCAAGAAAAGAGATACTCCCTTCACTTTATTCTCTGATGAAGAGTTTACAGCAAGGTACAGGCTCAGCAAGGAGGTAGTGATGGAGCTGTGCCAGGACTACAGGCTACACAGCAAGTTCAAGGGGAGCAAACGTGGGGGAGGCCTCTCCTGCATAGACAGGGTAAGCTGAAATACCTTCTTTTTTTCATTGTGGTCTGGATGGGGGGGGTCCCCCTTCTGACATGTCGACTCGATGAAATGGTCATGTCACATATCACTTGATGTCACATGTCACCTCTGTCATGGCCCAACATGTCAATTTTAATAATTTTATGTCAATAATTGTTTTAGTCATGTCAGTAAATCCCATGTCACATGTCTGTTTCAAGAAATGAGCATGTCACCAGTAGAATTTTGTAGTCCACACCCATGACTAGACGACCTTTTATCAGGAAGAAAGAAATTTTCTTAATTTATTTATTTATTTCTCCCCTTTTCCTAATACTCTGACATTGATTTCCTTTTTTTTCTTTCAGTTCTGTTTAGTGTTACGGTATTTTGCCACTGGGAGTTTCTTCGTGCTGACTGGGGACTCCCAGAAGGTATCCAAGTCCGTAGTGTGTAATTCAGTGAAAGATGTCGCTCAATACTTCGTCAAGAACCGGCACAAGTATGTGAAGTGGCCCCACTCTTTTGAATCGAAACTGCTTGCGGCCTTGAAGTTATACCGCCACAAAGTCAAGAGGAACCAAAGAGAGGTCGAACAAGAGACACCGTTTGTATTTGGATACGTGGATGGGACCCACATCCCAATCAAGTGCCCCTCCAGAAACGAGAGCGCATACGTCAACAGAAATCAGTATCACTCCATCAACACCACTGTGAGTTTTTCACCTTTTTCTTACCTTCTGTGGAGTCCTCTTTATTTTTGTTACCTTAATAAAATAAGGTTCATCTTCCTCTTTTTTTTGTCCTGCACCTCTAGAATTATAATGAAACATATCATCTATAACAGAATATGGTTAGATGGAATTTATTTCCCTTTTCCTGATTTTTATTTCTTTCTTGGTGCAGATTGTCTGTGACTATGACAAACGGATATTGTTCATAGACCCTCGCTTCCCAGGATCGGTGCATGATGCCTACTGTCTCGCGGCGAGCCCCGTTGGAGACGAGCTCGACCAGGAGATTTGGGGGGATTTTGTTCTCCTAGGAGACTCGGGGTGAGCTTCCTTTCTTAGTCTTTGTCTCTACTTTTCTTTCACAGCATGCAAAACACTATAACATGTGGTTATCTTCTACTTTTGGCAGATATGGGTTGCGTCGGCACCTCTTCACGCCCTATAAGGACGAGACTTCACCCAAGAAGACCGCATTCAACAAGTGGCATAAGAAGAGCCGGGTTCGAGTCGAGCAGTGCATCGGTATCCTGAAGCAGCGTTGGAGGTGAGTGTAACTCTTTCCCACTCATGAGAAAAAGAAAGGAACTAATTATCTGCGCTTTAACATATTACCTTCCAATATTTTTTTTCTGTGTCATCCTTTGTCCCTGTCTAAAGCTCCTTTTTTTCTGTTTTTTTTTGTCTTTCAGGATCTTGGACTCCTCCGCAGGTTACATGAGGCACGAGCCAAAGAGGTCTTCAGACATCATAACCAGTTGCGCCTGCCTTCACAACGTGGCCATGGATCATGGCATAAGGATTGTAGATGACCCTGCTGATCCCTGGACACCAGTCCGTCTTCCCCTTCCCCAACCAAGACAGCTTTCCCGAGAACAGGAAAAGGAGCGTATCAAGTGCTTCCGGGACGAGTACTGCAACAAATACTTCTGAAAAGTGTGGCACCTTGCATGCTTCAAGTTACAACGAAAGTACTTTGGCTCTTTGTCTGTGATACCTTATAATTAGGATGTGGTACACATGTATGTCACAAAGAGAGAGTTTCAGCTTGTCTGAGATATTTACCTTAATGTACATAAAGATGTACCTGGCGGACAGGCCTCACATGAAATATTTTTCTCTGACATTTTTTCCTGTTCCTTTTGTGAAAGAAAACTTGAACACGCGCCGTAAAAGAAAAAAAGTTTTATTTATGTACATATACATAATAAACTGTAAATAAACTGTATTTTTGTCAAACTTGTATAAGATTGTCCATTTCTCTTTATCATATATATCTTTGTCACATTTAATCCATACTTCATAACTGATTTTTGGCTTGCCTTCTCTGAGCTCTTATGGCTTCCCTCTCTGCCTTCCTCCTTTTCTTCTCCTCACACAGCTGCAGGTATTCGCTTCTGGTGCAAACCACAACTTTCTGCCCTTGTTTAGGTCTAACTTTGGGTAGAGCAGTCTTTGACTCGTCTTTCTTCCTCGCTGCTGCTTTCTGTTTGGATAAATTCTCCATTTTCTTCCTTAATACTGCTTCTTCTTTCTCCCTCTTTCTCTCCTCCTTCATCTTTCCCTCATGTTTCCTCCTTCTCTCCTCTTTCTTCTTTCTTTCTTCCTTCCTTCTCTCTTTGTCTTTATCTTTTGTTGGTACTTTAGTGGTCTTCATTTTGGTCTTAGCCTTGGAGAAGTCGGCAGTACCTGGTCTCCACAGATGGTTTTCTGTTATGCCTGACTGTGTCTTTGGTTTGGTAGGGTCCAGCTCCATGGGAGTAACTCCTGGAATACCTGAAAACATACAGATGTTTCCTGAGTCTCAAAAGTACATAATATTGTTTTTTTTCTCGCTGTGTTTGAAAAAAACATTAGATGTCTTTTATTCTAAACTCAATAAGAGGTTGAATAAGGTAGGGTACAGTGACTACGGTAGTCCATCCTCACCTCGAACTGCCTCTGGTTTCAGATATTCTAAAGCTTTCTGCTGGGTGTTGGACAAAAGCAACTTCTTTGCAGGTGGTCCGCTTCCTGTCTTTTTGATCTCCCTTCTTAGTGTATTGTACTGTAAGTAAATAGATTAGCATAAAAATTTTGTTATTTTGCTTATTTCTCTTCACTAACTTTATTGTTATGTTGAAAAAGAAAAATTTCACTTCTCTCCTACCTTTTGCTTCATCTTTTGGGTGAAATCAGACGCCTTATCAGAGCACTGTCTGACAGTCCGGTGAGTGTGCGCTTCCGAGTTAACGTATACTGAAAGAATTAAGAAGAAAGTATTTAATTTATAAATTCTTTTTTTATGAAGTAACTTGCCTTGAAAAAAAAGGGGAAGATATAAGATTATTCTATCGAAGTAATAAACTTACATGCCACGTCTCTCCATGCTTGCCGCCTTATGTCCCTCCCTCCTCCTGTGCCGCTGAAGTGGAACTTTATAGCGTCCCGGTTTAAGTTTATTGCATCCATTAGGGCTTCTACTTCTTTCGTCTTCCACCTTTCTCTGGAGACAGGAAGGTCGTTTCGCATAGGGAGATCTTCTGCTTCACTTTCGGAGTCACTGGCGTTGGACTGATGGTCAGCATAAGAAGCTCCTACCAAGGTATCGTTTGCTTTCTTTTCTCGATGTGCATTTTCTGGCTGGTAAAGGACTGTAGAGGCCTCTGAGTCAACCGAGAAATCCTTATGCTTCAGTATCATTTGTCTTCTTTTCTTAGGTCTCTTATCAGGCTGACCCTGCTGTCATAACATGGAATAAAAAAATTATTTATTAGCCTTTGCCAACCGGTGTCACAACGAGAGAAGTAAGGGACAAAGCACAGCGACTATTGGCTAACTTTTAACGTTGTGCTACGTCGTACGTGACCCGCCATTATCCTCTTATAAAATTAACTTTGAGGCCCTTTTTTTATGCTCTGCATGCTCTCCTTTGTGTTCAGGACTTTCTCTGATATTCAGACTTGAAGTTGGTCAAGCTTTTTTACATACCTTGTGCTTCTTAGGAGGCATATCACCTGTAGATTTGGACATGTTGTTCCACGACGTTCTGTCAATTATGACGTCATAACATGAAATCGAGAGTGCTGCCCCCTACGCACAACGACCTTTTTTCTAAAAAGTCGTTGTGAAGTAGGGCATAGCATTAGAATAGATAAACAAAGCTTTTTCAGTCTTGTACTTCTTTAACTTCAAGCTAATATACTATTCAGTACGTTATCAGAGGAACAACAGGTCACACAGGCTTTCACTTCAAACTTTTTATTACATATCATGACCAGAAAGTGACTAGGAAAAGTGGACTTCAATAGTGTGGCCACTGTAGCACCTTATTTCTTTTCAAATGGTTTTGTGGTCGAGGAAAAGCCGATAACTGTTTCAAAGGCATAAAACTCTTAACTACACTGTACCTCATGACTTTTCAGACTACTCAGTGAAGGGGTCATGGTATAAGACATCAGTGACTTATTATGTTAGGAAGTATCTGTTTTTTTAAGCTTAAGTACTAGTAAAGTAAACCAAAGTGGGTGTTCTCTTTTGTTCACCCGAAAGAAATGTTCCCTACATGAAAATATGTCTGTCCACTCTCCAACCGCATCATGCATTTCAGAAGGAGTCTCGTTGTGGCCAAATAAAAAGATTCCTCTATGTAGGTTGAAGTCATAAAACATACAGCGTCATAGTCAGTTTGTTTCTCTCTTGAAAAATTAGATTTTCTTAATCTGAAACCCTTGTATCATAACAAAGTGGAAAACGAACATGAATACTCTGACTGTGAAAGTCACATGAAAGTAACATTTTCTATTTCTTTTTCGATCCATTCTTTGGGCCCTTCCTTTTTTTCTTAGGCTGTCCTTTGGTAGCCTCTGCTACCCTTTTCCTGGTCGCAGGACCCGGCTTAGGATCAACAGCCAGGTGAAGGGAGTGGAGAGTTTCTGCCGCTGTGATCACCTCTTTGTCAGGTTCAGGCTCTGTTAGTTCCTCTAGAGGCTTCTCCTTCTTCAGTACCCCTTCTATGTTACTGCAGTCGAGCACTACTCCCCCCTGAGATATATCTATGTGGACCCTCTTGATTTTACGCGGAGGAGGGTGTGTTCTGGCACATGTAGAAAGAACCACACATAAACCAAGTCTTCCTTCTGGAACTTCATCGTCTACGTCTATGAGAGAAACCTCGAGGTCTTCTTTAGTCTGAATAGCGCCTTGCTGCAAATGTGGCTGTTCTTTTCCAGCCTCTTTTTGGGTGTCTTGTGCTACCTCTTTCACTGTCTCTTCACCTCCATCTTCTTTAAGTTTTGGACATGGTACTACTTCGCTGTCCTCTCCTGCCTCACAGCTTACAGTTTTATCTCCTTCTGCCGCCTCTTTCTGTAAGTCAGTTCCTCTGAGAGTTTGGCCATCTTGACCCCCATCCTCAAGGACATCATTCCCTCCCTGTTCTAGTCCTTCGTTATGAGCCTGCATGTCAGTGCTTCCCTCTTTCATAAGATCACTACCTCCCTGTGCTTCTATGTTAGAACCTGCATCACCCGCGTCACTATGGGAGTCTTTTCCAGGCTCTGAGAGGTCAGTATGCCCCTGATTGCCTTGCTCAATAAGCTCGTTATGCCGTACATTCAATGGCTGGGTGACCTGATTTTGAGGGTCATCACCTGGCGGAGAAGGAAGTTGAGTCCCTTCCTCTCCCTCCTCTTCATAAAGAACCTCTTGGTAAACAACCTCTCTGTTGACGTTGTTTCCCGCGTCTCCTTGATCGTGCTCTAGAGGCTCGCTTTTAACCACACAACCAGGATACGATCCTCCCTGCTGCTCTTCCTCTTCTTGGGCTGCAGGTTCCCCCGCTAAAACCAAAGTTAGAGGGGAAGCTTGGTTTACGGTGGGACCTGTGACTAGTTCTCCATTGCCATTGACGTGAAGGAGGTTTTGGGCCACTGTGGACTGGTCTGCAGAGGGATCGAGCGTCAAAACTGTGGAAAAACAAGGCAAAAACTTTTTTTGTGCTTTCTTCAGAACGAGAGTGATACAAAACTATACACAGGTGAGTTTCTCTGTCTTTACGGTGTTTTCTTTTATTCTGTTTTTCCAATAACTTACAACTTCCCAATCTTTTGGACTAACTATATGAAGAAGCACAGATAGGCCAGGAGGTCGTTGCACAAAGAGCGTGCCTTCGTTCTGCTTTTTTCTCTCGTCTGTACGAGATTCACAAAGAGACTTATTGGATAGGACAAGACACATTTAGACTATGAAAAAAAAATAAAAAATACTTACCTTTCAAGGCACCTGAAGACGAAGGTTTAACAACAAGGGGAAAAGTAGGAAACTCAGGAACAGGCGGGGTCTGCGTGGTTTCACACATCATCATGACAGGCCTCCTTTGGAGCCCGTCGGTCATGTGAATGACCTTACCGGAAACTGTAGGATATAAAAAGTTGAAACGAATAAAAAAACTTATGCCAACTGTATAAGTCACGCTGTGACGATCTGTCTCGTTGTGCAAACAAATAAATATAAGTATTTTTGTTGGTCAAGAAAAACTTCAGATGAGAGTGAAAATGAAATAAAAAAAGGAAATGCCAGACACCTAGACACTTACTGCTACACATATTTTTTTTCTCGATTTATGACATGTCCACCCAAATAATGCCTTACCGTTTATAAGTTGAGCCACATTACGGCTGCAAGTTGCCTGAGTGTCAATGATAGACTGCAAGTGACGGCTGGTAGTTTCCTGCGTTTTCACGATGGACTCCCTGTCTGACACTATCCTCTCAAGCACTGTTCCTAGCCTCTCATGCACCTCTGTGCATCGACTCAGGAAGGACATCATGTTATCCACGTTGTCCCGTCTGTGTACTTCCATAGTGGTCATAAAAGACTCGATATTGGCTAATCTGATTTCCTGGTTCTTAACCTGATTTGCTATTTCTTCTTCTTTACTCGAGGCATCTGTGGTTTTTGATTCAAAGTCTAATTTCTTTCCTCTGCCCCCAGAGTTTTTCTTCTCAAGAATCCGTGGACTACGCCGTACTTCCTTTTTGACTTCCGACTTTGGAGTAGAAGTGAGGGGGACTTCCTGTTGAATACCGGTCAAGTCCACTATGTCGGTGTCTGTTGACACAACGTCTACTTGCATGTCATCAGATCTGTCGTCTCCTGTCAAATCAACGTCAAAGGCAGCAGCGTTCCTGACTGCCCGAACACCTGGTTTCTTGAAAGGAGCCTTAGCGGTACCTCTTCGAGAGGGAGAAGGAGAAGGTTTAGCCTTCGCTTCCTTTGTATTTGCAGCAACTTTGGCCTTTGTCGCTTTCGGTGTGCCAGTGACCTTGGCCCCACCTGCTGCTGCTGCAGCCTTACCCGGTTTCTTGAAAGGCACCTTGACTGCCGGAGACACAGGTCCTTTCCCTTTCTTAGGCATGGGACACTGAAACTGTGCCAACAGCTCCTTCTCTGAAGGCACAACCAAAACTTTAAGGGGAGACGGAGCAGCACCTTTAGCTTTAACTCTAGACTGCACAGCAGGGGACTTCTTGGCCTGTTGCCTTCGTTTCTTTTCCTCTTCCACGGGATCCGTGTAGTAGACTATTTCCCCTCCTTGCCCTGAAAAAAAAAAAAAATTCTATTGTTCAAGGGAAATTGTGGTCCAAGAATATACACATTGTCAAGAACAGAACAACGTGAGGTATCGCTATCGAGGAGAGAAAGAAGAAGAAAATAGGTCAAAAGAACAAACAATGTTAGGTCTGCTGTGTTTTACTATGAATTTTGGGAAAGCGTAGACCCATCATAATATTGATGCATGTTTCTTGAAAACATTTATTTATTCAAAGGAAAAAAAATGCCTGTGCTGAAAACACAATAATCAATAAAAGTAAAATTCAGGACGCTCACAATAAGTTAAAGATAGGGCCTAGTTTCATTCTTAAAAGAAATTTCTTTCTGTCTTACCGGCAATTCTCTCGACTCCCTTATACTTCAACAACATCATGTCGGTCAAGGAGCATCCTTCACATGGTTTTCCTTTCTCTATCAGGTATAGATATTCCTCGTTCTGAAAAGCATGAGAAAATAATGAGGACAAGAAAATGAAAAATAAAGGGGAAGGAGGTCAGAAAGATACAGAAGAAATAAGACATCCATTTAAGTTACACTAACTTATATTTTGAAAGGTGTAGCAAATCACTATGAAGAGTATAATATATTTTTTGTTCGCTCACCTTTGCCTTAAGCTTAGAGAAATAATCATTCACGTGATGCTGCATTTTGTCTAACTCCCGGTTCGCATTCTTGATGCTGTTGACTGTGGCTGCAAGAGATCAAAGGAGACATAGAATATCTGAGAAAAAGAACAGCTCTCTTCATGAAAAACACACAGAAGGCACTTAGTTCTGTTTAACTTTGAGGATAAGAGAAAAGATAAAGATTTTTTTCTGTCATAATGTCAAACTTAATAAAAAAAAACTCACCTAGAACTGTGTCCCAACCTTCTCTCCTCAGCTGTGCTCCATTCTTCCCCCTAGCCTTGATATACGGCTTCTGATTGAGGAGGGCAAAGAAGAGCGCTCTATGCTCAGCTTCAGTCCAGTATACGTCTCTGGCCCTCTCTGTCCCCCGGGAAGTTAAGTTCGTTTCAGGCCTGCTGGAGGGACCCGCCTTAGGTTGTTTTGCCTTAGCCTTTTTCACCTTACCCTTTCGAACAGGGCTATCTTCCTCTGAGAGTTCACTAGAATCCTCTAAAATGTATTCCTCTTCTTCCTCTCCTTGCTCTAGTGCTTCTTCCTCCTCGTCTGATCCTTCTGTTAGGGTGTTAGTTTTCAAAATTTCTGGTAACTCGAACGACCTGCTGCCCGCTTGGGTCGCAAGATCGTACTCCTCTTCCTCATCGTCTTCGTCGCTTGAAGACAAAGCATAACAACGGTCGTACTGAAAAAAGAAAATAAAGAATATTTATTTTCAGGAAAAAAGAAAATTAGGGGGGAGGAGAGGGGGACTTTTTTTCAGGTACTGTTAATTATGAAAAAATGAATCTAAGAATGTCTGAATAACTCGATTTTTTCTCTTCTTTGCAGTAAAATTTGAAGAGAGGGAGAAAAAAAAAGAAAATGAAAAGAAATAACAAGACAGAGAGAGAGACACGCTCAAAAGACGTTAGAACGAACCAAATTACCCTATTATCGCCCGACCCGGCATAGAAAGAAAGCTAACAGAACGACGGAAAAGGAATAACAGTCTAAGAACAGCATGTCATTGTCTTCTTCTGAACAAGATCTACCTTATAGAACACTATTTTAAAAGAAAACTTACTTCTGAAGCGTAGTGAGACATGATATATCCCTGTGTTTCGTTGATCGAAGCCGGCCTCTTGTTGACATCAGCGCGGGCACCGGAAGTGACGTTCTGCCTAACTGGGTCAAAATACGCGGGTGCCCTGTCATTTTTTCTCGCTCTGCTAGAGTCTCGCTGCAGCAGCGAGGAAAGCACAGCGAGTCCTGTTTTTTTTGTCTCGCTGTCACAACGACTCTCGTTGTGAAAAGGCAGAACATATTGTGCAACGGTCAGAAATAAGTCTCTTTGTGAATGTCGTACTAACGAGAGAGAAAAGCAGAACGAAGGCACGCTGTTTGTGCAACGACCCCCAGGTCAAGTATTCTGTAATAGTTGCTTGTGTGTCTATGATCTTGAAGCCATGAATTATTCTGTTGAGCACAAAAAATGCATCTTCGTCCCACTCTCCCAAGCCAAATACTTGGTTAGGTCCACCTGATAACAGCTCCCTCCATCCACATGGGGACAATTGAGCGCATATTCCTTCCAGAAAGAGGGATCACTATACCGGGAGGCTGTTCCTCAAAGTTTGAGTTCGCATTTGAGTTCATCTTTCTGTTCCAGAATAGTTTGAGTTCACTCCCAGCAGTTCCTGAAAGTTTTGAGTTCAATATTGGGGTAGTGAACTCTAGGCAGTTTTTGAACTCAAACAGCCTGATTTTGAGTTTAACAGAACAGTAACCTCAAACTGTAAATGTTCATTTAATATCACCTAAATGCATCCCAAATGCATCAAAATTACTTCAATTGATGAATGAGTATTGTGAGGGATAAGATAAAGTGGTTCAAAATAAGCTCTGACACTTTGAGTTCATCATTTGAGTTTGTTTGTCTCCACCCAGAGTGACCCACCTAAATGGAAAGAAGGTGTGGCTTCTAGTGGGAATTTCAGCACAGGTTTCAGCCATAGGGGCCGTTCATAAATTACGTCACACCTTCTTTGGCCATTTTCACCCCCACCCCCTGTCACACTTAGTCACACATCAGCCAACACCCCCCTTGTAAATTACGTCACCCTCAGCTGACCCCCCCCCCCTCTGCCATACTGACTTTGCTTATTAGCTGCATAGATGTTTGATAAATTATGTGTGAGTGTTATTGATAAGGACAGGTAAGTCAATCACTACAGGAGTGGAGTTGAATGGAGTGGCGTTGAGTGAAGAGTCAGATTGACCCAAGTTGGGAAAATTAAGAACAATCAGGTCAATAAGGGTCCAAATAGGCCAAATTGACCCAAGATGGATCAATTCGGGCAAATTGAATTAGACTGACCCAAATGGTAATTTGGGTCAAAATAGGTAGATATGGGTCAAAACAGCTTAAGATGGGTCAAATAGCCAGAGATTTGGCCAAATTGATGACCTACAATGGGAAAATTAGACCAAGAGTGGACAATATAATATAGTTTGAAATGGGTGAAGAGGGCCAAAGTTTGTCCAAAATGAGTACAGTAGAATGGGGCTATTTTGGCCTGCAGGGGCTATTTTGGCCACCCTCCAAAAAAAGTGTTCACATTTCAGTTAAAGATGAAAAATTAAGAAGTAGAGATGAAAATAACTGGATATTTAGTTTTGATCTCATATATATTCATGGATCTAAGATTGCATTTTGATGTTTTTGAGAAAAATCATCTTTGGGGTGCATATCTGAGCATGCGGCCATTTTGAGGTCACATGACCAAGATTTGTGAAAAAATTCATCATACCTCAAGCTTTATCACAGATAGTCACGAAATAATGGGTGGAACTGACTTAACTCTTCCTTTACCAGGTTATTTCAGAGCAAATTTTGGAATGTACTAGGAGGCATAAGCTTTCAAAAACTTTTGGAGTTGTGTGAATATTCCAAATATAAGGGAAATGGTGATGGATTAAACTAGGCTAGTTGATCAGAAAGAGCAAAACCCAAGTTTTCTCTAATTACTTTAATTAGTGAGATTTATCATCATGAAAGTGATGTTCTAATGAGTGAAATTGATTATTCAACCAAACTTTAAATTGCAATAACTTAGCAATCCATTTTTTATCAATTTTGATGAAATAAAGTGTATTTAGTGGGATATATATCAAGTTTTACTTGGAGTTTGGTAATGACAAATTTTTGGAAATATTTTTTTCTGCTTACCATGGCAACCAAAACTATGCAGAATCATCATTTTTAGCATATCTGTTGCCATGGTAACCAGCCCAAATGGCCAATAATGCATCAAAATACACAGAAAATTTCGATATCATTTTGTTCAGCATGGAAAAATGTACAAAGTCAATTTTCACCAAAAACGACTTATTATTTGGAGTTTTTCATGATTTTTGGCTTAAATATTGATAAATCTATAGGAAACTTTTAGGGTGAATCCAAATTTTGTCTCAAGTTGGTGAGTCTGCCACATAAAAACTATAAGAGGTAGAGACTAGTTCTTTGGACTCTGTGGGGAACCCTTCTCAATGGAAAAAATCTAAGGGTTTCAGTCAATTTTGAGGAAGTTACAGCGTGCTCAAAATCAGTCAAAAATCGACCAAAATCGGCCCAAACTATGCACAAATGCGTAATCAGTTCAGGTGGAGTTAAATAAGTATTTGGTCAAACAGATTGACCCAAGTTAAGTAAATTGGGTCAAAGCAAGCCAATATTGATTGAATTGGCTGAAAACGAGCCAATCTGACTTTAATTGCCAATATATCAATCTTGGTCCAATTTGACCTAATTAATCTATAATGACTTGTTTTGACTCAGTTTACTCATCTTGGGTCCATTTTAACTCGTTTCACCCAGTCCTTGGCAATACAATTGATCCATTTTAATCTATTTCAACCCAATTTGACCCAATTTACCAACTTTGATCAGACTGATTCTATTTGGACCAATGCACTCATCTTGGGCTAATTTTACCCACCTTTGGCCAATTTGATCTATTTTTAACCATATTGACCTCTTTTGTTTGAATTACCTATCTAGGACACAAATGACTCAATTTGGCCTAATCTTTGGTCATTTGATCCTTCTTGGCCCAATGTAACATATTGTTACCTGATTTGACCCAATTTACTGATGTTTGGCCTACCTTACTCAATTTGGCCCAATCTCTGGCCACTTGACCTGTTTTTGACCCAATTCATCCAGGCTGGGTCAGTCTAATTCAATTTGGCCCAATCTATGGGTAGTTGACCCATCTTGACCTGATTTTATTCAATTTACCCAACCCAGGTCAATTTGATTCTCCACTCCACTTCATTCAACTCCACTTACCAGTATTCCACACCATTCAACTCTACTTTACTTTAATACTTCACTTACATCTTTATTCTTTTAACACCTACTGCCATACTTCTGACACCTCCCCTTACCATCCAAAGACTTTCATATCCACTTGACACCTTTAGACACCCTTGTAGAACCTTTACATACCTTTGTGATAACTCCCCATATCATTCAGACCCTTTGTCAAATCCTTTTGACACCCTCCCACATCCTTGTGAAATCTTGTACTACCCTTTTGATATTTTTTCACATTGCTCTGACACCTACACACACATTTGTGACACCTCAGTACACTCTTCTATAATTCTGATTCCTTTACACAACATTCTAACACACTGCCATCCCTTGTGACACTTTCCATATTCCTATGACCCCTTTCTATACACTTCTGACACTGTCACCCAAGGTTATACACCTTACCTACACTTCTAATATCATCAGGCAGTCTTTGACTCTTTTTCCTCCCTTATGACACCTTCCCACATCATTTTTACATCCTCCTTTATTGTTCTAACACCTTCTGACATCTGTCTGACTCCTTACCATACCCCTCCATACCTTTCCACCCATTTGTGACATCTCCACTTTCTTCTGACACCTTCTTTTATCCCCATGACAGCTGACTGTGTTGTTGTGACATGTCTCCAAACCCCCACAACACTTTACAACACCTTACTACACCTGTATGACACTATCCAATACCACATTGACACCTCAACACATCCTTCTGATAAAGATATCCCACAGCATTATGACAGTTGACACCTTACTCTATCATTCTGACATCTCAGACAGCTTTCTGACACCTTCTGCCACTCTTTACATACCTTCCCATATTATTCTGACACCTTCCCTCATACTTCTGACAACTCACCATACAATTCTGATGGCATGTCACACCTGTGTGACACTTCAGTATACCTTTACAACATGTATCCATGCCCCTGTCATCAAACATCCTTGCCATACCTTTCTACATCCTTGTGATACTTCTCCCTACCCTTGTGACACCTCCCCATACCCTTGTGACACCTTCCCATACCTTTCTGACACCTTGCCAGACCCTTGTGACACATCCCCATATCCTTGTGACACCTCCTCATTCTCTTGTGATACCTTGCCAGGCCCTTGTGACACCTTCCCATACCCTTGTGACACCTCCCCGTACCCTTGTGACACCTCCCCATACCCTTGTGACACATCTCCAAACCCTTGTGACACCTCCCCATACCCTTGTGACACCTCCCCACACCCTTGTGGCACCTCCCCACACCCTTGTGACACCTCCCCAAACCCTTGTGACTCCTCCCCATACCCTTGTGACACCTCCCCACACCCTTGTGGCACCTCCCCACACCCTTGTGACACCTCCCCAAACCCTTGTGACACCTCCCCATACCCTTGTGACACCTCCCCACACCCTTGTGACACCTCCCCAGACTTGCCAGACCCTTGTGAAACCTTGCCATACCCTTGTGGAAGCTTGCCAGACCCTTGTGACATGTTATCATACCCTTGTGACACCTCCCCATACCCTTGTGACACCTCTTCAGACCCTTGTGACACTTCCCCATACCCTTGTGACACCTCTTCAGACCCTTATGACACCTTCCCATACCATTGTGACACCTCCCCAGACCCTTGTGACACTTCCCCGTACCCTTGTGACACCTTCCCATACCTTTCTGACACCTTGCCAGACCCTTATGACACTATCCCACATCATTATGACACTTTCCTCTGTCATTCTGATACCATCCTATACCCTTCTGATGTCTTTACACAGCCATCTGACACCTTTTCCCACCATTGTGACACCTCCCCATACTTCCCCATACCATTGTGATACCCTTCTGTCATCTTCCAACATCGTTCTTGCATCTCACCTTAATCTTGTGACAGAATATCTCACACATGTGACACTTTGTCTTGCCTTTATGACACCTTTCCACTAACATTTGACACTTTTACAGATGACTGTCACACCCCCACTGTCCTCCTGACACTTCCCCTTGCCCTTCTGACACCTTCTTCTATCCTTATATAATGTTCCCATACCATCCTGACACTCTACAGTAGCCACCATTCCATTTCTGACTTTCAAACTCAAACAAGTCTAAGTGAACTCAAATGCTGTGCTTGTGTGGACACTCATCATATAGAGAAAGAGGGGAACATGCCAGTAACTAGCAGCAGAAAAACAGCTGTAAAATACAAATTCATTACTGTTCAAATGGAATATTTGAGTTCACCACAATAATTTGAGTTCACTTTAGAACAGGTCAGTTTGAGTTTGAGTTTGCCATTGAGGAAAAACAGCAAACTCAAACTAACAGATTTTGGGCAAACTCATTTCATCGTTTGAGTTCGTTTTTGAGGAACGGCCCCCGGGTGCATGACCTAGGCTGCGCAGAGCCTCAGGAGTAGGACCTCTGTGGCGCCCTCTCTTTATCAATACTTGAATCAATTGATTGATTCTAGGTTGATGGTTCTAGAGCAGTATCACCACCTATTGGACATGTAGAGAATGAATGATGAAGGCACATTCAACATTCTAAAGCACCACCTGGTGAAGTGTAGAGAAACAGTTGAGGGATCTCAGATACATGTACATTCTGAGAAATATAGTCTATATTGATCCACACATGAGGTTGAGATTAGGTTATGCATCATTATCTCTATAGCATATATATATAAATGATACCATGCACAACCTCTGCTGAGAGCCCTGAATGAATAGGATTGATATATGGCAAGCAATCAGAATGGTTCCAATTTCTAATAGGGCCCCAGACAGGTAAAATCGACAAGGGGACAAGGCCACTTTTTAAAATCGACAAGGGACATGGGACTGGGTGACAAGGGACAAACCCACTTCTTAGAATCGACAAGGGGACAAGGCCACTTCTTAAAATCGACAAGGGACATGGGTTTGGGTGACAAGTGACAGGACACATGCCCTTCTAATGGCACTCCACATACATTTCCATAGAAGGAACTGACTTGTACAACCCTGCACATTTTCATCCATTTCTCCACTTCTGGACATTGTAGGATCATAATTAAAGATGTTATAAAAAGGGATTAACCTGGTCTATTGTGTGGAATAGAAAACTCTAAAATCTAAATATAATTTGCCTACCATAATTCCTCATATTAGCTGCATCCTCTTAAAAGCCACACCCCTGACTTTGTGAGTACCCATAATCAATAGCTAAGGTTTGAAAATTAGCAGTCTAGTACTGTCTTATAGTGTAGAATATGGGTCCTTGTTCCCGCAGGCTGCAATTCTATTTGGATTCTGGCAATAGTAAGCTGCGGCCTATACCAGAGAATTTATGGTACTCCCTGCTTCTCCACTTTGACACTTGGGGGCAACACCAAATCCAGTGCAGATGACATGCATGGCGAAGCCATTCCTCACAACTCTTAATCTATTTGCTTTCAGGAATCAAAGTATGCCTTCCTCACACCCATTTATTAACTGGTACAGTGTCCTGTGTTTTTACAGCTTTTTTGGTGTTTCTAAGGAGAGCCTGAGGCCACTTGCTAGAAAGTGCAGCCTGAAGTTGAAGTTTCTTTGGACTGATGCACTGCATTACAGAAACATGCCCATGATACACACTAAGGGGTGTGAAATCCCAAAATCCATTTCCTCTGAAGCCTATTATCCATCAAATGGAAATGTAGTTTATATCTTCACACTGAATAAAAGTGACTAGAATAGTCAATTGAGGACTTCATTCCACCTTATATTGTAAAGGAAGCCTAAGATAATGATAGCTATATTAATCTCTATTTGGGTGGAAATCAGATCAAACATAGGCAAACTTTTTCTAATACCCCCCTCTCATAAATGGTAATTCAATTTCTCAGTGGATTTGTACAGATCTCTTGAGAGAATCAAAACAACTGAATTCAGCTGAGGTTTCATACCCCTGACACTGTAAATTCTCTTGTATAGGCTGAGGCTAGTACCAGAACCCAAATGAAAATTAGGCTTACAGGAATGGCACAAATTCATGGTGTGGCTTATACGAGGGTATTTTACACTATTAAACAGTACTAAACCTCCAATTTCCAAGCCTTGGTTGTGGCTTATAGCTTCTCCCGAAGTCAGGGTGCGGCTTATACGAAGGTGCGGCTAATACGGGAGGATTTACGGTATGTAAAATGAAAAGCTTCTCTTGACACATTTCTTCATGTGTCTCCATAACCTAAATTATCTTCTACCATCTTAATATTTCTAGGTTTGGTGAATTCAGTGGGATTTAAGACAGACATGAGTTATAGTGTTCTGGGTACTGTTTATTGGTAACATTTCTCCCAACAACATTTTACTACACACCTGCATGCGAATATCACAAAGCAGATATTGTGTAACAGATATCACAGGATGACACAAAACATGGAAAAGGATGATGCAAAATGTCCATTCATTTTACATTTCAACCTTCATTTCTAAATAGAAGTTAACTATTTTTTAAAAATAAATTTTCTGAAAATGGTAAAATCTTCCTTCTGAAATTCATGTAATCTAAAATCTCCATGATTCACTTGAATAAAAAATATCAAGGTCAACTCTCAATATGAAAATCTTTTCCATAGAGGTATACTTATGATATTCCCCAAGGTTCATTAATACCTAGCTTCACCTCTTGCTAAGGCATTGTAAAATGTATTGTCCCTGTGAAAGGAAAAATTATTAAATCCATACTGTGTTTTGATAGGAGGATAAGTTCATGTGTGATATAAGACTTAGGGATTTGGGTTATCCAACGATATGTACACTGTGGTCGCTAGAGTTGTAGTTTGGAGTAGAATAACTACATACAATAATACACACTTCAATTATGTATTCAACCAAAGTGGTGATGGAGTTAAGTCAATTAATTTCAGAGACAACGATGAACTGAAGTCATGAAATACTGCTGAACATGCATGTGTATTCATTCATTAAATGGGTTACATCATTTATAAGCAACTGAAGCAATTTCTCTTTTTTTTTTGTGAGTTGAGATTTTAGAAAGCCATTTTTTACAGCGTAAAGCAAAAATAAAGAACCTTTGGAACGGAAAAAAAGCACAGTGAAAGCAATATAAGTGGGCTCTCCTTGAAGGAAATAATCAATGTTTTACGGCTTAGTGAATACAACAATGGATTAAATAAATGTAATGCTGCCAATAGTTGGTATATACAAACACCACTCCTTTTATCAACTCTAAATGTTTTAACTTGATTTCCCAGGTTCTAGTGAGCTAGATAAATAGTGGTGTATCCCCTTTACACACTCAAGTTAGAATGAGTGGGAACTCAAGTTAGAATGAGTGGGATAAAAGATGTAAACATAGCAAGATAATACGGGAATATTATACTGATATATTACATTCTGGCAAAAAAAGCTAAAAGATAAATGCAACCTCAGTCATATTAACATGCACTACACAATTTTTGATTATGTGTACATATATGTGTGTTATTTATGGATTCTATAAACAGGCAGCTGCCATTCATATAAGATAAGCTGCTCTGGAGGGTTCATTTCTCTTGACAGAAGCATATTTTTCTATTAACATTCGATCCTTTAACACAGCCTGAGCATACCTTCAACAATCTTTGATGTACCAATTTTACGGGAATGAACTCCCTTCGACATTCCTAAGGCAACACCAGGCAGGGCCTTTCATTGCCAAGACAACACCATTGGCTGCTAAATGGCAATAAAATGGTATGGGATTTCAGATATCTTGCCCTCTACAGGCCAGGCATATATTTAGACCCTACCTGACAATGTTATGGAAATCTTTCTAAATGTGAATAAGGTGATATGCCCACTGATCAGTCAATATCCCTCTCTGAATTCTTGGGAAATAAACTATCCAGCTTTTTCTGGTCACTAAATACTCAAGTTCCCCTTGAATATGAATGTGACTGTTCATTTCAAAATTAACTTTGGGGGCTTGAATTCAGTTCCATAACTAAGGATTCTTAAATACATCTTCCCATACATCAGAAATATACCAAATATCATCTTTGATATTTCTAACCCCACACCAGTATAGAACTCTACCATTAGGCTTCAAAATGTGTGACATGCTAAGCATTTTGTAATGATGGGTCACAAATTACCTGATGAAATGGTCTATCATCATGATTCTCATCATTCTCATCATCATCATCATCATCATCATCATCATGCAAGGAAACATTTGATTACATCATCAGGATAGTTCTAAGGTTCAATGTCACAATTAGTCTAACATGATCATGTCAACAACAATCAGTACAATTGGGTCATATCCTGAATGTCAATCAGGGCTTTGAGACAACAGAACAAGCCCTTATGGTAAGGCCCCAATACAACACATTATGTATTATTCATATGTTTCTTTATAGCATATACCAGAAACTACAGACAGGAAAATTTAGAATGCCCACCTCCGCTGTTGGCATGAGGAACCACGCAGCCAGGCCACCATGTTTACCGAAGGAGGTGGGGGGGGGGGGTATTCCGGCAGCCTAACGTGGTCAGGCCGGGCTCCTTCCCCAGGACCAATTGTCTCCCTGAACGCTCGCCATTTTGGAACTTTTTCGCCATGGCTGGCGAAAATGATATGATCACACCTTGAAGGGATATATATTCTATCCCTGAATGAAGACACAGGGCTTAATTCACTTTTACTAACCTGCTATGAAGTCATTTCTATGCTACACATGTAATCCTCTCTCCCTATCCATCCGCCATTGTTCTACAATGTTCCTTACACTCGCCAAACCAGATGTTTGGTTTGTATATGCTACAACTACTAAGGCAAAGCCTCAGGGAGGAGAATGCTGTCCACCTCTCATGTCATCTCACACTTTTCGAGACTCACCCAAATGTTGATCGAAAGAAAGCCACCACTTGAAACTTTTATGGAGAATTACAGCTATCCTGTGTACCAATCAATGAAAATAATGTCTGGAATCTTATGCCACATCTCTTCCCCTCATATTCTGCTATGAGTTATGGCCGGATGACTTCTGTACACATTCTAACATGACCGACTGTGAAGGGATCCCTCGTCAACCCCTACGTTCCAGGGATATGTTAGTCGATAGGTAAAAACTGCTGCGCAGTTAACTAATACTTATGTGCTATAAAAACAGCAGTCCATTTGGTATTTGCTTCAGTCATCCACAATACACAAAGCCTATCATAATCTGAGCAACAGCAAGCAGGAATTGATATCATAGTGAGAAGCCATTCTGATCACATTACCATGGGAACTACCGTAATGCTTCTATGCATTATATGCAAGACAGACTCTACCTGATATTACTTACTGGTATTTGGTGGCTAAATTCTTAAGGTACAGTTCATTGGTGGATTTCGATATAGCATTAGTGAATTGCTCATAACACAATGACTCCCTCAACTAGCACTCTTAATGAACATTATAGACATCACTTCAAGGCTCAATGCCTCGGGCGTCCCCCTTTTAATGGCAATAGAGGCATTTCTATTGAATCAAAATCTCATAGAACATGAAAGCAACCTGGTTAGACATCATTTTATGTACACTTATCTTATGTCACTTATCTTGTTTGCCATTATTTAAATAACAGTCCATCACATTGCGTAGGACTTTAAGACACTTTGTAGGACCAAAAGCAAATTCTCAATGTTCAATATTTAACAAAGAGTAATTTTTCTAATTTTTAAGATAACTAATACTCTCTCATTGCTTGGATCAATGTTATTCTATTAACCACCTCTATGTGAAACAAAATTCAAAGAGTCAGCTGCTTCATTGAATCAGGATAACATAAGCGAATTCAATGGATGTATCAATATTTGCTATGAGAGATATAAGTAAATTGAGAACCTAATTAATAGACCAATATATCATTGGCACCTGACTGTAACATGTACCATACCTGAAAACTGCAGTATTAAAAATGATGAGCAAACATACCCCATTAAGAACATGCACCCTCAGGACATATTTTAGACAACAAAATACTCTCAATGCTGAATCTTTTGGGGCACAGTTTTTTAGGCAATAAAGTCTTGAACATTTTTAGTGCAAAAATATACATATAGGGTAACTTGTTAACAGTCTGTCATATAGGGCAGCAAAATGGACTCATCTCAGTTTCTACTTAAGTGTTTGCCAAATGTGGATGCCGTAGGAACTTTAACACATGCTTTGTGAAGGCTAGGATTACAGTATTTTATCTATCGTTTTATAATTTATTTTAATGTCTCGAGGAGGAAAGTTAGTCACTGATCCTTATCAATATCTAACTTTGATATTCTTACAGATAAATCTTTTGACCTAATTCTCCACACTACAGGTATATTGTTTGTATCTCTAGGAGGTACGCTTCTAATAGATTTAATAACCCAAAATATTCATGATGGGATGATGAGCGAACAATGTGTAATGAAAAGCATGACAGCTTACAATGAATTATATCAAAAAATAAAAATATTCCAGCATACAAGTCGCAGCTCAGATGCGAAGCAGTTTATGGGTGTGGCTTACAGGATTGTCCTGAACTCATGTGTGGCCCAACTAAGGGCATTCGATGTTATAGAACAATTCATAATGGCCAATTTCCAAGCTTTCTTCCCAACTCAGGGCTTATATGAGTGTGGAGCTTTTCCGCTGGAATTCACAGTAGAGATAAATTTCAAATATTTCTCAAATGCACAGTGCACTAAATACATTGCATTGCAGTAGTGATGCATGTTGCGGAGTCTGGGAGAAATCCCCATTGGAAAATTTAATTCTTATCTCAAGGTCAAACAGTGCATTCTGGATGAATCACAAGATATACCCTTGTGGATCTATGAAAACTGAGGAGTTTGCAGGTATAATTTGGATATTTGTTTCTTGGAAGATGAGAGTTGCTACTGAAAAGAAATTTCTTGCGTATAAGGCACAAATTTCTCATCATTACTGTTCAGTCACTGAGAGCTACATCTTAAACAGATTATTCATCCTTGCCTTTCATGTAAAGACAGTGCTATAAAGCCTTGCATTATTTGAGATGCCAACCAGTCAGATTAATGATCTCAGCTCATGTGTCAAAGTCTAAGGCGCTTTGGACATTATGGTTGACACAGTGCAAACAAGAGACTGTGGTTGTCTCATGATCATAGGTATAAAACAAGAATGTTCTGAGCTCTGGCTGTGCCTTGGTAACAGGTGCAAACAAGAGGCTCTTAGTTGTGGTTGTTACATAATAACTGGTGTAACTAAGAGTTTCTGACCTATGGCTGTGCCTTCGTAATTGGTGCAAGCCAGAGGCTCTAGAGTTGTAGCTGTCCCATGGGAATTGGTACAAAGAGTATGTTGGGAGCTCTGCTTGGTTGGCCCCTGGCAATGAGTGCAAACCAAATGGTAATTCATGCACATAGAGCAGAAAGCATAGTTTAGGTAACTGATTTTTATCTAGAAATCATAATCTAATAAATAGAGGTAACAGGCTACTGTATTGTCACGAAAAACCACCACAGCACTAATAGATATGGAGGGGGGTTTACCCCTGGGCCTTATACGATGCAGGTGCTCTTTGAGTTCTATTGTCAATGCCGCTTTCTTACCCCGCTTTTTTAGACTGGCACTTATACAAAACCAGGTGCTTGAACGTGGCAATATGGTAAGCGAAAACAGGTGGCACTGAAGTTAAGATAAATGGCTATATAAAACCGGAAAATTATATACAAAGTCAGGGTATAGGTCAAGTTCTGCATTATAGTTGCGGTATTGTAGTTTTGAAATGGGCAAGGAAGAAATGTGGTAATTGCATATCTACCGTAATCTCCCGCGTATAAGGCGCAGCCCGCGTATGAGGCGCACCCCAAACTCAGGAAGGCCTGTTCCACGTATAAGGCGCACCTCTAAGTGCAGATTTTTGTTAATTTACTACTGTTCTATAGTAAAAATACCCCCCCTATAAGGCGCACCCCAAACTCAAGGCAATGATTCTCCCAAGTATAAGACTCAGCAGCATTTTGTTTGGCGTATAAGATGCGCCTTATAAGCGGGAGATTACGGTAACTTGAGCTCAAACATGAATATCCCAATATATACAGTGCAACATAAAAATAAGAGCAACTAAAACATGAAAGAAAACACTAAGAAATTAAGAAAATAAAAGTATACAATAAGGCTGTTAGAGAAACGGAATTAATCAGTAAAAGATGTGATAAAGATAAATATAAAAATGAACAAAAAAAATATGCTCAAAGGAAAGATTTAACATGTGATATATATCACATATGGCCCAGGGTCTACTACCCCACCCACAATATAAAAATTAGGCGTTGTGCATTGAAGTACAGAAGGCTCAGGGTAGGTACCATAAAACCATCTATCAACCCTGTAGGGTCACAGGAATCAGCACTTGCGAAATATTGACTAATTACTTAGAAATAGAGACTATTATCTATACTGACACCAGTCTGGCATAATCTTCTCTTACTAAACCCCTTGGACCGCTGGCCCCTAAACTAAAATGGTAACCATAATGCAGTGTAGGACTGTTGGTATACTTCTCCTCCCTTGTGTGTTGTATTATCCCATGGTTGATATCTCGACCTGTTCGAGGTGCTTTTACATGCATCCTGCCTGACAAACTGCTCATTGGTGCTCCATATTAAGTGCAGTGTTCCATGTAGGTCGTAGAATAAGTCTGTGTGACAAGTCATTGTATATGAAACATTCAGCGGTGAATTGAAACAGTTCTCTGTCTACTGTAAAGCTGCAGGAATCAGATAAAACTTACAAACTCAGTAAAGGGGGTTGTTGCTGCATCATAGCATGACGGCACATGCTAATGCTCGTGTCGATGACACATCCGCTTTTCTCTATTACGATTACTTTGACAGTGAGCAACCAGATATACTTATTTTACAATACCGGTAGTCCATCACAACATCTTTGTTAATATATTAATATAATCCAGACACCATACATAATTGTTGTTATAAGCGCTATTTCCTGGGAATGAAGAAAGACAGGGCATAGCTGCACACATATATAGAATTTTGTGTTGAGCTGGTAGAGCTCAAAATCCATACTATTGGTTCGAATATTCACTTCAGAATAAGTCAGGTATCCAGTTTGACAGTTATAAGTGATGATCCATAGGAGCCAGCAGTTTACAATAGCTGCACATGTAGAGGGTCTGTTCGTAAGCGGATAGTTTAATGCCCGCTAGAGGGAGGCCTGTGAGCCATTCAGTGGCGTACAACTTGATGCTCCACATGCGCAATGCATGGTTTCTCCATCCTTGGCAGGCTTTGCCTCTGGTTCTCAGTTTGCTACTCCCTGATTGGCTGAGGCTTTATGGGTATGATACCATTCAAATAGCCTTACAGAGTCCAACATAATGCTTTTATGGTTAACGTGGGGGACGGTTTGCTGCTCTTGGGATGACTGTCTTATAACAGGGATTCAGGAGTTAACATCGCAAAAGGCTAAACTTTGTCGTATGAGTGGGGTTCATGTACAAATCGCTTAAACCAGCTACTACTGGTGGTTCCCTCCTAGGAATTCCACATGCCTCTGCTTCTTGAGTGTTTTCACACTGATGATATTACAGAGTGGCCACCTACATACACAAATTAAGAGGTATAGCTGGCACATCGCTGCATATAACAGACTTCCAGATTTGCCACTTTGAGCGTGTGTTCCATTGACCGCACAATTACATGGCTAAGTAGGTTTCTTCATAAAGCTGGGGGACCTTTAGTGTTGGATGCATCATCATGACGTTGAGGACAGCTTTCTGATGCTCCGCATTACATCGATTAACCTCGGCCAGTCTTGCAAGGATGTAACCGTCACGATTTGTAGTTTTGCCTTCCTTCTCTGTGTAAGCAGAAAATGGATGAAAGTTTGTGAATAGAGTGAAAAAATTGAATTTACATTTTGTTTCAGATGAGATTTGGATTTTTTTTTTATCATATATTCTTTTTTTTTTGTTTTTTTTTACAAAGGCTATGTGGCTATATCCTTTTCCTCCTAAATAACATATTCTTAGTATCTCACTAACTAATATTCCGTAAACTCCCGCGTATAAGACGCGTCCTCTACGCCAAACAAAATGCTGGGGAGTCTTATAGGATTTTTTCAAGTTGGAGGGGGGGGGGGCGTCTTATACGAGGGGTACTTTTACTATAGAAATGTACTTATCTTACAAAAATCAGCATTAAAATGTGCTTCTTATAAGCGAAAATGCATGTGCTAAGTTTGGGGTGCGTCTTATAGGCGCAGCGCGTCTTCTACGCGGGAGATTATGGTAAGTTCAAAAATAGGTGCTTAAATGGTCCATGATTTGACCAGGTTACTGTGACAACCAATCCCAAAAAAAAACCTGCAGGGGTGTTGTGAAATGAAAGTATGATTTAGTTGGAAGATGTTACGTGCTGGAATGAGGCCATGCACGAAGTGCTGTAGGTGCGCAAACTCAACTCTTGGGGGGTATAAGGGCATGCCCCGGGAAAATTTTTACAATCTAGAACAGAAAAAGTGCATTCTGGTGCATCCACAGACGGGCCAATAAAGAGGCAGACCCCCACCCCCCCCCTTCATACTGAAATATTTTCTCAATGGCTCTTAAGAAGTGTCCTGTGATGAAGATGAAAAAGTCTGATTTCAGACTTGAGTCTGACATTTCACACCCCTGCCCTATCTCCCATATGGTAATAGCAGTATTGGTCACCCACCTACACAGTAGAGGCGTAAAGCAGTAATCAGGTCCTCAGAGTTGACAAGTGGATCTTGAGGTTCTGTAATACAAGAATAAAAGTTACCCTAGTGTCAATGGACCATTCTGGGTATTATTATTATTTTTCATATTTACTAAATTCTTCGCCATATAAAGCCTAAGCTCTGCCCATGATCTACACTCAATAATCTCCTGTATTCCCCAACAGGAACCAGGATCCATTAGTCATCACAAACACACTTTCTCCATGACACTCTGTGACATAAGGTACACGGATGTAATAACATTCCAACCTTATCTACATCCACTCAGTCCAACTGGAGAAAGTGTGATCCACCTGTGGTGCCATATTTGGAATGAGAGGATATTTCACAATCTCCTCTCAATTCTCATTAACATAATCTACCCACAGGTGGCACTCTCTCTTTATGACATGTGTCACTATTCTATTGAGCCACATGTACAGAACATTTCACAACACTGTGAGCTGCTCAAGCCCTTAGTATAAAAGGCAGCTTGAGCAGCTCCCAATCAATCTATTCTAAGCTCATCTCTCCCAACTTACACCTTACACCTATACCTAGAACGACAGGTTGAGCTATAGGATCAGAGGCAGAGCTTAGATATTGGCGAGTGTTATCATTGTTACCATCTTTATGAAACACTCATGTCAGCTATGCAATAAAAGGATCAAATGAACTTCTCTGGATTCCGTGTACATTCACTTCACCACTTGTAACCGTCCGTTGACACTAGCACGAAAAATGTGACTGTCTAATTAAATTTAAATGCACAGCTCTGGGAAAACTTAAATACACCTCAGGGAAAACATTAATCTTGAGATGTGCTGCCATCTGGCGCATTTGAAGTTAGTATATCAACTGAAAAGAGAGTTTTGGAACTTCAACAAAACATAATTTAATGTAAATGGGCTTGTTTTTTGTTGTTGTTTTTGTTGTTTGCTTACATGATTCCTGGTACAGCCAATGTGAAAAGTTTTCATTTTGCAGGCCATTCGGTCCTGCATTTTTTTTTTTCATTTTGCAGGCTCTGGTTGATTTTGACAGGACTGAATATCTAAAGGTTATTTTTGTCAGGAAAGAAAAAAAGAAAACAAGAATGAATCATTTAGCTCATTTAGATAATCAAAATTCTGTGGAAACAGTAATAACAATGGTCCAATATGCATGCCGGAAAAATATGAAAAGTATCCCAAGGTCCTGAGATAACAGCCAGACATTTAATCTCCATTTTCACCGGTCCTACAGCTATTTCACAGGCTGTAGGCAGTGTCCGGCAGGTTTTTGTATTGGCTGCTGGCACTACCAGTAACTGCGCAAAAGTACGAGGCATCTTATTACAATACAACACACTGTGTTGGGTCCTGGCTCAGACAGGATACATTTCTGGGTAGTAAAGCTGGATTCCATTTCTCAGGGGTCCTGGGGTAGGGATGTTACCCATCACCATAGGCTCAGGTATGGTATTATAAAGTTATGATAAATATGTGAGCATTGAAGTCAACATACCCTGTCCTGGCATGTCTGCTGACATCAGTATGACAGCGCAGAAGAAAGCGATCTCTATGTCGTCCATCTCGACATATTTCACCGAGTGCCCCATCGCATGAAAGTGGTCACAGAGGATGCTGTAGCCAGGGAATATTGTGAATACCACCTGAATAGAAATTTTTCAAAGTTTAGAATATCAATAAAACAAGAAGGACGTCAGGGGAACCTGTCATCTGTGAACAAATGTGGGAGATCATGTAGTGCACTGGGATTCAGGGAACTTGGAGACCAAATTTTGTCCCTTGAAGTTGATTTTATCCAGTTTTCTCAGGGTCATAACATTCCTGTTGACAGAGAGGACTAAGCGGCATGACTTGGTCCTGGCAGTGCATTTATGATGTGGATCTTAGCAACGGTATTATCTACCAATCAGTGTATGTTTTTCTGCGACCAGGCTGAAGGACTTAAATTGATTTTTATAAATATATAGTTGAATTTATAATCTAATGTTCGTTGTCAGAACCACGTTTCACTACATGTATGTCTTCCGTAGGAGTAACCCTGGGACCACGTCACTTCATCTCGAGACCCTTGCTGGGCTGTGTTTGGTGATCCAGGCCAGAGTCTCTACACGTCGTAACTTGGCCCCAGGGGTACTCTATACGGCACATGGCTATTGTATTATTGACCAATGGGAGGCATCCCTGGCATATACTGCGGAGTCGGGGGCTGAAGGTGTTAGTCATAGTGCCGTCGGGGTCTAATGGCGGCCCCCAGCTGATCATGGCTATGTGAGCTATAGGAGCTGTGGTTTAATGTACACCCATCGTTATCTAATTTTAACAAAACAAGCAAAATTTAAAATGCTGGACACACTGAACGTCCAAACTGAGGCCTATAGTATATTCATACTTGCCTCGCGTTCCTTCTGCGTCATGTGGAAGTAGTTGAAGATTTTGGTCTCCATGTTGTATTGTGTAGATAGCACAGTCAGTACGATCGGGTACATGGCCATTTGCACCTTAATGATCTGTGCAGCGACTGGGAACTGTAGGAATCCTGGAAATAAAGATTGAAAACTTAAAGATGGGTTAGGAGTTAGTTTGGCTCGACCTAATAATTAGCATATACACCAATATTTATCGTTTAAGGAAGTGGTTTCTATTTACCAAAATATATTTTTCAATTATCTGCCCTTTCCAAGCTAATAAGGCTCATTTAGTGAACTTAAGAGTTAGTTCTGACCACTGCCACTGGTGGCCTCACTGAGTCACTGTCTGGTCAGCCCTATGGGACTATACCGACTGAGCGTGTTTTCATTGGCGCCATCCTGTCTAGCTGGAGCTGGTTATCAGCATGTGGCTTACACTGGTTATAGGGTACAGTTACATAACACCTGTTGGGAATCCACCCTGCCCCACCCTACACACAAAGGTACTAACATGGCTTATTAAGTAGAACATAGTGGCTTAAGATTATATTTACAAGTTCAAAGGTACTATGGTTAGTGAGGACTATCACTCATCACACCTCTAGCCTAGGTGTGGAGTCTTCACACCTACATGTCTCCCCATTCTACTATATGTGGTACATATGGGGTGGAAAAGGCTAAACATGCATAGGAGGAAAACACAAAATGGACCCAGATTAGCTACTAAGGGAGTGATCATTTTTTAACAAGTGGGGGGGGGGGGCGGGGGGGGGGGCTGGTGGGTTTGAGGGGGGTGTCAGAATTTTTTCAACCCCTTGACCGGGGGGGGGCTCAGAATTTTTTCAACACCTCTGATGGGGGGGGGGTCAAAATAATTTCACCTGTTTTCACTGGAAAACCCAGCGCGTTACTATAGGCTAAAAGGGGACGTTCGCGCGCGATTTTTGTCCCTTATGAGGGGTCGAAAAAAATTTACCTCGAGATGGGGGGGGGTCGAAATTTTTTTCGCGCGGCCGCGCGCAAACCCACCAGCCCCCCCCTGTTGTTAAAAAACTATCACTCCCTAACCCATCTTTAACCAAAGCTGCTACAGGGGCCAATGTATCAATACATAATGCCCATTGGACCGGATGATTGGTCGTCATGATGCATGGATTTCAGAACCTAGTGCAGCTTACTTAGAACATTGCCATGAGCTTGGGTCCTCCAAAGCCTTCCCTAGACTCCCCATAAATCTTTTCACACACTCTTCTTTGATATTTTATCGAATTTGCATCCCCCAGTTTTGTTTTGTTACAAATGGGGTTTCAGGGAAAGAAAGTGCAGCAAAAACGAAGGCGGCTGGGGTACGCATGCCCATGGCAGGCTATATGAAACCCGCTGGCAAAACGTCTGACAGACCGGCAGGTCGGGTCAGACTGCTGGAACAAATGTCTGGCTGTGGTCCAAAGACCCTGTGCGACTAGCCACACAACTGAGACGGCTAATATAAGTTTTGCAGCATAAACCTTACTATTTTGTACATGTTTCCACATTTCTTTAGATATCTAAATAAGTTAAATGGTTGAATAGGAAGCTTATTCTCATTTTCCATTCTCAAAATTTAATCCAGAATAACGGAATGGCCTGTGTTGTAAAAACCTTTTCCTCTTGACTGCCACAGGCCCCATCTATTAGGTTGTGAGCCTCCTACCACGGAAAGCTGCGACCTTATATGGGGAGCAAGTCTGTCTGTTTTAACCAGTTGACAGAGTAATTTTTTCACCACTGCTGTGAAAACAGTACTCAGTGTTTTGACCCCAAAATTGGCCCAGTATATCTTGAAGTCTTTATCTTGTCGGTGATCATGACATTTTGAAGAAAATCAGTGGAAATACAAGATATCCAGACCCCTTTCCAAGTGTGCACCACAACTGAAACCTCCATCTGCCATTTTTGGCACTGTGCCAGGGCAGAGCTGCACTGGAGATCTACCATCTCCTATGTACTATAAGTCAGGATTATTTAATTTTCATTTAATTTGACAACCCCAAAATCTACCAAATGGGAAAACAGTATCAAAATTAAGAGTTATGACTTTTTGGCACACAAGAAGTAAGAAGTAAGTAATTCAGTCAGAAGAGGAGATTGTTTCTTGACACTATAGGCTTTCTACAGACTTGCTCTCAAACTGAGGGAAGGGCCCCACAGTTCGAGCCTCTACAATCTACCATTTATATATCTACAATTAATCACTGAGTTGGGTTTGGTTTGGTTTGGTTGATTTTACCTCCACTAATAGTACTTAAAACTTCTCGGACACTAAGTCCTTTCTTTTCTTTTTGGACAGGTATTTAAAGCTGCTTGTCCAAACAGCTAGACAGGTATTCATATGCTGCTTTCCCGACACAGCAGTGATAGCATCTATGAATGACCGAATCTATGAGATGAATGATTGAATCTATGAGGAGGGGTGAGGGGGGAAACTGCTACCAGGGCTTCATTCCACTACTCTTCTCGGAGGATAGCAAGTGTTCTTTTATTTGCCTGGTCCCATAGGTAGGGCCAGACAAACCACAACCTTTGTTCAAGATCGTATCGTATTGACTTAAAGTTTATAAGGGTTGCTAGATTGCCGACGAAGAGAACAACGGCAAATCTGGTGTGATTACTTCGTCAGCATAGCAACCAGACATAAACTTCTCTCATTTTTCAGTCATGCCATATTTATATGAGTTATACCATCCTGTAAACCCTCCTTAAGTTTTTAAACAATGTGCAGCATATTTCAGCATAATATAGGCACATTACTACACAAATCTTTTTAATCTAGGTCAACACTAAAACAGTTGGATAGCATACCAAGTGTTTGGTACTTCAAAAGGTTCACATATATTCCACATGTATTGAAAAGTAGTATTGCAAACCATATGACATATCATGCAACTCTTCACAAGAAGCAACATACAACACAGGACACACATAATGGCAGGTAAAAATTGGGTGTTGTACATTGAAGCATAGAAGGCTCAGGTACCGTAAAACCTTCTATCAACCCTGTAGGGTCACAGGAAACAGACGAAATATTGACTACCATAATCTCCCGCGTAGAAGACGTGCTGCGCGTATAAGACGCACCCCAAACTCAGCACATGCATTTTTGCGTATAAGACACACATTTTAAGGCTGAAATTTGTAAGATTAGTACATTTCTATAGTAAAATTACCCCTCGTATAAGACGCACCCCAAACTCGAGGAAATCCTATAAGATGCAGTAGGGATTTGTTTGGCGTAGAGGATCTTATACGCGAGGTTTTACGGTAATTACTTACAAATAGAGACTTTTATCTATACATGTACTGACATCAGTCTGGCATCATCTTCTCTTACTGAACCCCTGGACACTGGACACCTCGCCCCCTGGAAACCTGGCCACCTCCCTCCCAAATCTCCCTTCCTCATAAATCTATTGACTTGAGCAAGTCAACTGTCAAGTCGACTGGAGTAAGTGACAACCGTCTTAATTTCAGACGATTGTCACTAATGCGGTCCAGATTATACTGCCTACCCAGCGTTATTGACTTAGAGAGGGCCCTGAGAAAATAAAGCAAGTGGTATGATTGTAAAGGCCAGCTGGTAGAGTCCCCTTCTGTTAAAGCCTTTACCTGCCTTAACCTAGCAAGAAACCTGATTTACACTTCCCGCCCTAGAAAAGAGGTGTGGTACATCTGGATACCTCTTATTTACACATGCACAGAGCATTCATGTCAAAATGGTATACACCATTTGTTTAGGGAGAGGGAAACAGTGGACAAAGTATGATTTATTGAACACTTTCCGCCATGTCATTTTAGTTGAAATTGCATCTTTCACTAAGACGTGGTTCACTGAGGGGGAATCCCATGACAAAAGACAAGCATGTAGGATCACTGAGTGAATGGCGTGTATAGCCTACCTGGTACTTTGCGAGCAAACTGAATGACGGACTTGGCGCATTGGTTGAACTGACTCATCATCGTGTCCCACATCTCTTCTGCTGTAGCCTCCAGGTTCACCTGCTTACAGTCCGGATTCTGAAAAAACACAGGATTTTTTTTCCATTTTCAAAAAGAAAAAAAGTGGTTAAAATACTACTTATGTCGAATATGTTAACTTGTTACTTCTGCGAAGTAATGAACAAATGGTACTACCGGTAAAGCTTATTACCATAAAACCCTGGTCATAAATGACATAGACAATTACAAGAGGTGACATCTCTGCATATTAATCTAAGGCCAATAAATATTTGTTTTATTGAGCGGAAGACCTTTATCCCGCTATGCTGCTGCATGAGTTAGGAAGCATTGGCGAGGGTTTTGAGCAACTGCTGCCCCCCCCCCCCCACCTTCTGACGGTCTGAATGTATTGTAAGTCTGCAATGAATGGCCATCAAATAATGAGAATCTCTCATTTCGAAAAATATCAGGACAATGACTCACCTTTTCGAGAATTGGCCGTAGAAGAAGTGAAGCCTTTCTAATAACTTCTATCAAATTCCTCTGGGTACTTGGCACTCTATTCATAATTTCAATACAGTCTTTTGGTGAGGCTTTTGTGGTAGACATGCCTGAATTGCTTCGGGATAATCTTTTTGAACTGAGATCTGTTGGCATTTGACATGACGTCTCAGTTTGAGAAACCACTGGGGACGACCCACTGCTGACTGAAGGGCGGGACATGGGTGGACTTGGTCCGGGGACCAATGTTGCTTGTAGGTCTTTACCCCTTCCAACCAATACTTCCACAGGACTTCTACTTTCTCCACACCAGTTTGGCTCAAATACATCGTTCATTGACTTGTTGTCCAAAGCCAACCATTCATTTTCGGGGCTCAAGGAGAAATGAGCTGAATCAGGGCTTGTGTAATTGCTTGTCGTGGCATCAAAACTTGGTGCTCGGCTTGCGACTTCCTTCCGCTGGAGAGCATCCATATCCATAGCTACTGCGGCACTAAGTGGCTTCCCATGTAATGGCTTCTCTTCGACAAAGGCCCTCTGATCTCCGCTCCCCTTGAGATGGCTGATCTCCATCATGTATTTGGAGTGTGAGGCAAGCTTTCTGATCTCCATTTTTAATTCCATTGCCTTCTGCTGTTCTTGGCGTTTCAGTTCTTGCTGTTCGGCATTTAGTGCCTCGATCCGTGCTAGGCGTTGTAAATGCTCTTGGTACTCGGCGGAACTGACGTCATCTGCTTTTGGTTGTAATAGGCGTGGATCCAGATGCACAGACAGTGATCGCTGAAGGCTTTGACCTAAAGTGGCCTGCTGCTCTCTTTGAACACGCTCTCTCTGCATTTGCTCTCTTTGGGCTTGCTCTCTCTGCATTTGCTCTCTTTGCATTTTCTCTCTTTGAGTCTGCTCTCTCTGGAGTTGCTCTCTTTGGGCCTGTTCCCTCTGCATTTGCTCTCTTTGGGCCATTTCTCTCTGCATTTGAAGTCTCTGCGCTTGCTCTCTCTCCATTTGCTCTCTTTGTGATTTTTCCCTCTGTGCTTGTTCAGTTTGCACTTGTTGTCTTTGAGCTTGCTCTCTTTGTGCTTGCTCTTGCTGATATATCTCGTCTTTATTGGCGTACCCCTGCATCTGTTGATGCTGCATACCCTTACCCGATTGTTGGGATTCCCGGAAACTCCTCGGTTGTGGAATAACCTGTTCATGTGGCAATACCGTAATGGCATGAGGGTTCTCCCTAGGCTCCAGATACTGACTCGCAAACTGAGTTGGCTGCTTGTGGCCGGGAAACTGGGACTGTTCTCTCATGGCGGCATCATGCTGATGTGAATACGCCGGCTTATAAAGCTTCAGATCATCGGGCTCAGGCTGTGGGGATGGCAAATCAAGTACCTCGCTGGGTGAGAACGGCTGAGATTTGATGGCTCGTAACTTTCCCTCCTCTTCACTCTGGGTTAGGTAGAGCTCCTCTGGTAGGTTACTGGGGTCAATCATCTCAAACTGAGCATTGTCAGGGAAACCAGAGTCTTGGTTTTCTGATGGTGGAGAAGCCTGTTCTTGTTTTACTTCGACAAGATTGGTGTCAGTTGATGTGGACCCTGAGCCAAGACGCTGTAACTCCAACATTGTTGCATGCTTCACAGCGTTCGGTTGACGACCAATACGACTCCCTGGGGAAAATCAAAGTATGATTATGATTTGAAACTGGAATTATCTGCTGTAATTCAAAATTTACAAAATTTCTATAGATAAAGTTTGCTGAATTTTTTTTTTCTTTTCAAGTTCCTTCCCCTTCTATATTCAACGGGTTCTGGACCACCTGCTTTAACTAATTCAGATTTGCAGGAATATTGTGAGTGTCAATCGTCATGCAGATGATATGACGCACAAATACATCATTGGCGAGGATCTTGCTATCACATCCATTGATCATAACTGGGTTCAATCAATTTCATTGGACTAATCACTTGTTTTTGTCCCCCCACTTTTTTTCGGGGGGAGTTGTATTACACTTGCTTCTACCTTGTGAAATAAAGACAAATTAGCCTTGATTTTTTCGTATTCAAAACATCTTTTGTTCCCAAGGTTGAACATTACCCCTTCCCACACCCACTTTACTTAAATTCACTCCCTAACAAAATGGGTGGGTTGGGCAGTTTACAAACCACCAGTAGACTTACCATCTGGTGTCATTCCGGCTTGGAGACATTTCTGGTAGCGGCAGTACTTGCAGACATTACGGGTGTTTACCGTGATATTACATGCCCCGCTCCGACTACACACGTATCGCACCCCTGAACGCTCCTTTACTGTTCTACGGAAGAAGCCCTACAATGATGACACAGACATGTGTTTCTGAGATTACTGACACTGATGAATTCATTGGAAATTGCCTATTTCATTGTTACCTGAAATATCGTAAAACCCTGAATGCTGTCGATTCCTGCTGCGTATATGCAGCAGATTAAAGTTGGCATATCTGCTAAAAAGACAGATTTAAAAATTTGTGGAAACTTCTCTAAATAGTTTGTAAATGCTCATCTCTTGTGCCATGCATATAATGTTCCAATCACTACTTGCCCAAATTGCCTCAAAATGCTGTGTCTAATCACAACACAATACAATTCACTGGATGGCCCTTGACATTCTTGCTCACCAAAGTGCCACCTGTTGGCTAGTCTGACAGGCTTTGAGTAGTGTTTAGTACACCTTGGGAATTAGGACTGGCACACACGAACCAGATGCTTATTGAGGCTTATACAGGCATGGGACTGGGTTTTGGAAAAAAATTACCAAGATCAGGCATAAATTCTTTCTATGGGCAGTATTTTAAATAAAACCATAGTGTTGTAGATTTCAATACAATAGTAGAGAATAGTCCTGTGAGACATGGCGCGGCGACTTGTAATCTTGTGTCTAGTTTCAGTTGGTGAGACAGATAGGGCATACTATCATCTGGGCTTTTGGTAGTATATAGCACAAATTCAACCTGAACTACCCACTGCAGCTAAGTACTAATAGTCTGTAGACTGTCCATTCTGCATGCACCTCACTCAGCTGCCACAGGGACCTGTCTTATTCAATGTTCAATGCCATAGTCAACAGTTGTGTCATTATGAGTGTACACTGTCTCAGATTGCCAGGAGCCTGCTCTGCCCCCCCCCCCAACACACACCCAACTGCCAATCACTTGTAATAGTCTGTACCTCATCACGGGCCAGTGGTCAGCAAACCGGCCAGATCACTCCACCTCTCTGTAGAGGGGGAGCACAGTGTAAGTACCTCAGTGTACATACATGTTTTCAGTGTTCCACAAAATCGTTTATATAATGAAAGAAGTAATCAAATTAATCTTTCATCACCAATAGTAGATACATATTTTGAGATAGCATTATTTCAATGTAAACTAAAAATTTTACACAGAAAAGAATGTAGCAGTTCCTCAAGGTGGCCTTACACTTCAACCTCCTCTGATTTACAAAAATGCACATATGGCAACACACACTTTAGCACTGATTTCTCCATAGAGATCTTTGACAGTGAATACTTTGTTCAAATACAGAAAATATGATCCAATTGTACCATAACCCACTGAGATAAAACCTGTACTACATATATATAGTAGTTTCAAAATGAACAATTCTAAAACAAAGGCTACAGGGATGCATTTCTGAATCTTAAAATGCTCTAATGCTAATCTGCCATAGGGCTCCAAATGATGAAATGTCTTATCTGCGCATAAAATCAAAAGTATGAGATATATTCTGAAAATTCCTTCACTGATAAGTAAAGTATACAAACAGTTATTATTACATTAGAATAGTGAGCAGGAATAGTCCATAGCAGAGGAGCCACAAACAAAAATAGATTGCAAGGCCTCCCTATCCCTTACACTGTGGCGACTGTGAACCATACACTAGTCTACTCATCTCACGAGTAGTACTCACTAGTCGCCGCGCTAATGAGTTCTTTAGGGTAGATGCCTTCCAAAATCCCCCTCCCCATGTCGATGTTAAAATATCTTCTAAATGGATCTGTGCAAATCACAAAGATGACCCAAGTGGCCATCAAATATCTGGTAAACTTCTGGACTTACCCCCTGATTACCGTAATCTCCCATCTATAAGGTGTGTCTTATACCGTAATCTCCCGCATAGAGGGCGCGTCTTCTACGCCAAACAAAATGCGGGAGGGGCATTGCCTGGAGTTTGGGGTGCGCCTTATGGGGAGGTATTTTTACTAGAGAACAGTACTTTCTACGCGAAACAGCCCCCCTGTGAGTTGGGGGGCGCCTTATACGCGCTGCACCTTGTACGTGGGAGATTACAGTACATTGTATGTGAATCAGAGGCTCCCTACGCCTTTTAAAAGCAGCCCAAAGTCTGGGAGCATCTTATAGGCGTGGTACTTTTACTATAGAACAGTACTAAACCTTCAAAAATCGACCCCCATGATCTAAACTATAGATCGCCTCGTAACATTTCCTTCAACACCTTATACGTGGGAGACTGGTGTATCGAAAGTTATTGTAATGACATAGATACATAAGCACACTTGGGATTTCCGGTGTGACTTTTGAGTCTCCGGAGACCCCTGTGGCTTGATCCCTATGCACTTATGTAATATGTTTTCACACCTTTGGACAACTGGAATTGATATGGCAGAAGCAGCTCTAAAGGTTGGACAGGTGGAGTACTGATTATTTCCAGTCTGTATTGTTACATCATCTGTCATGTGCAAATTGCCAATCAGCGCATATCACCAATTGGCCTTGCACCTTTTACAAATTTATGTGAGGTTGAGGTGTTTGTGCTTTCTATTAAATAAAAATGACTGGATTACGGGATTTTGTGAAATGAATAGCTGTATTTTATCCTCACCCTGATGCCAAAGTTTTGCCCAAAATATTTATTTCGAAATAGAAATTGGACCTTACACATGCATCATCTGCTCGGCCAGAAAATTTTGCAAATCTTTAAGTGAAATTATGCTTTTTGGTATCTTTTTGGTTTGTGGGGTAAAGTTTTCACCACTTTGAGTTCCTTTGCCTCTTGTGAGGCCGTGAATAAAATGAATTGATTTGGAGTAAATTGTATGACACCTGGAATTGTTATGGCATAAGAAGGTGTAAAGGCTAGACAGGTGGACCAGGAATTACTGGTGTTAATAATTAAAAGGCGTCTATTAATTGATTTAAAGAGGGATCCCCAAAAGCTGGGATTGTACAACCACAGAGATTTCGAACCAGGAAAAAAAAAACTGGGCCCATAAATAGATTTTTCCCATCTGTTATTCAAGGGTGAAAATAGTCGGATCTGGGAATATTTCCGAGAATTCATAAGTTAAACAAGACTTACCTTGGTAAAAGGTGACTTAAAGTTTATAAGGGTTGCTAGACTGCCGACGAAGAGAACAACGGAGGTGTCATGTGATACCGTCCAATAATGCATCAGTATTTAAAGGTAGCTGGGTAACAAGGTAAATCCCAAAACCTGGGTCCACCCAGAGAACAATGGGGTGGGTGAAAACTTGATCAAGTCGGGTGGGACCATTGTTCTCTTCGTCGGCAGTCTAACGACCCTTATAAACTTTAAGTCAAACTTCATCTTTTACCAAGGTAAGTCTTGTTTAACTTATAAAGTTTATGTCTGGTTGCTATGCCGACGGAGTTCTCACAATGGAGATTTTAAAGCTGCCTTGTTATCCAGCTGGTAATGACAACATAGAGATGTGTAATTACCTTATTGTGTGCTGGAGGCGATGGAGAGCACTGTAGACTGGTACATGCTGCCATGGTCCTTGTGGATGGACCTTTTGTAGAACTTAGCAAAAGTCAATGCATTGGTCCATCTGCCCTGTTTCATGGTGTAATCCACAGGTAGTTTGCTGTAATCCGCTTTAGTTACCGAGGCTCCTCTGGTGGAGTGTGCCTTGAAGTATTTGGGGACACCTGCTTCCCAAATGGTGTCTTTTATCCATCTGGATACAGAACTACAGTCAATCTGTTTTTAGTGGGACATAGTGACAACCAAAGTAAGTCTTTGCCACCTTCCGTGAAGGGTTCTGTCACTTTAAGATAAAGTCCTGTAGGGGCATAGTCCCCTGTTTTCAAACTTGTAGACATGAAACCTGTCTTAAGGTTTTTCTTCCTTGGTGTGTTTCAATTGTTTGTCTACAGGTAGTATTACCTCATTGTCAGTAAATACTATTGAACTGGTTTTAAAGGCATGTAATGTTTGTGCCTTTTGCTAGTGCCAGCAGTAACACGGTTTTGTATGCTAACTGTTTATAGCTTAAGCTTTCCAGTGGATGCCAAGAATTAAGCATAGTCAGTACTATGTCTACGTCCCAAGTGTGAGTATATCTAGCCTTGGGAGGTCTAATTACTGAAACTGTAATGTCTGGATGTGAACCTAGGGTTCTACCCTACTGATCTAACTCTACATAAGCAGATAGTGCAGATCTAGCTGTGTTTATAGTGGTGTATGCTAATCCTTCATCGTAAAAGCTAGAGTAGAAGTTCATTGCTTCTATGTGTGTGGGTTTTATGGGGTGTACCCTATTTTCCACACAATACTTTGTCCACTTTTCCAAATACACATTGTATTGAGTTTTGGTGCCTTTAGTCCATGACTCCATGTATAGCCAGATGGTAGTAGGCATGGCACCCTGAGCCTGTAGTGCTCGCTCTAGATCCTCCATGCAAAAAGGTCTAGGTCCCACAGATCCCATGACTGGGTTCCTCAGAGGTGTCTTGGGGAGTCTCCTCATCAACTTCGCTATCCTGTTCAGGAGGCCGTACCAAGGTTGTGCCGCCCAGTTGGGCGTCACAATTGTTCCCTCCATGCCCTCTGCTAGGGTCTCTGTACAACTCTCAGGTTCAGGCTGAAAGGAGGGAAAGCAAAATGTCTAAGGCTGTGCCACAGGCACAAGTATGATTGACTATCATGTTCAATGGCCATAACTCACCAGGGCTGCAATGTTAGACATTGATGTCTAGTCAATCAGATAATAAGATTGTGTAAGTGATCCTGTTCTTAAAAGGCTAAAAGTCAGTGATGCATATGTGCAAGGTTTAAAGGTTCCCTTTAGACAGGTGCCTGGCCAACACTCTTGTAGTGGCGTTTTGAGATTGGGGAGAGTGGAACTAGTTGAGTACCTCAAGGGACACAGAGTGTTAGTGCATCATACCAACCTTAGGGTAATAAGGCCTTTGTATGGTTGTACATATATGTAGGTGGCCTGTTAAAGGGTTAAGGATTACCCGGAGGTGTGACAATATCAATACTCTATCCCCATGTGTAAATAATCTGCTAGTAGCCCTCTTAATATGCCTTGTCAGCACAATAGATTTATACAGGGTCCCTGTCCTATAAGGTAACAGCTTTGCAATGCTCATGGAGACACTGTATCTGCAAAATATGGTAAGGTTTAGATAGAAGTAAATACTTGATTGACGTCTAGTCAATCAAGTAATAATAGTCATAAGGCCAAGGCAAAGACAGTGCATCTGTATTAGCTGCCCCTGGGTCAGGTAGCCAGCTGTAATAGTTTTCTAGTTTGAATTTTAGTCTTGAGGCAAATAGGTCAACACTGTGATGTCCCCATTCCATTTGAATCTGTTCAAAGGATGAGTCAGGTATTTCCCACTCAGTGTGCCCTGCAGTTCTAGACTCCCTGTCTGCCTCCTCATTCTCTTTCCCTGGAATGTGGGATGCCTTTACCCATAGGTCTCTGCCTTTGTGATTTACATAAGCTACTGCTGTAGTGTTGTCAGATAAACACCTGATCGTCTTACTACGATACTCTTTGGCATATATTTGTAGGCCAAGCAGTACTGCCATACTCTCTTTTATGTTAGTGTGGTTTTTTCCCTCTCGTTGAGTGACCACAAGCCCCTTGTCCTATTTTCCCCACACACTGCTCCCCATCCATTGTCTGAGGAATCAGTTATGATTGTGGTCACTGGCTTTTGTAGTCTGAATTTTCTACTCCCTGTGTCTAGTCTTTCTAACTACCAGAAGATGTCTTCTTGCCCCTCATGGGAGATTTCCATCTTTGCCTCAAAGTTACCTCTTTTTCTGGCTAGAGCTCTAGTCTTGTCTGACTTAAGACATTTATAATGGGCTTCCCCATAATTTAGGCCTTTAGAGTAGTCCATCATTAGACCCAATAGTCTTGCTACCTCCTTGATTACAACCTTCCTTTTATTCAAGAGTTGTTGTGCTAGGTCATTAAATTTTTTGACATTTTCTTCAGAAGGTTTAATCGTCATAGTGGTGGTGTCTATGACTACAATCTTGTTTAGGTGAATTTTGAACCCCAGGCTTACCAACAAAGACTGTAGTTTGGCTATGGTGTCAGCACATTGTTGTGCTGTTTCCTCCATAATGAATGTATCATCTATGTACCCAAAACAAGAATGGCCTTGTTTTTGCAACTCTGCAAAGGCTGATTTTAGGACCTTAGTGAAAGTTCTTGGTGCTTGTGCTAGTCCATTCGGCAGGCATTTATATTGATATAACGCCCCCCCCCCCGCCAAGCAACCTAAGCAACCTTTTGTCGGTATCTGATAGGGTGCGCTGTAATAAGCGTCAGAAAGATCTAAAGAACCTAAGAAGGCATCTTTCTGCACCATGTCTATGGCTGTCTGTAGGCTTGTCATTTTGAAATGTCTATAGACTACTGAAGAATTCAGTTCTGACAGATCTAAACTTAGTCTGTGTTTGCCATTTGGTTTAGGCCAAAGAAAAATAAACTGTCCTTTCTCTGGTTGGCATGTTTCTATTATGCCTTTGTCCAGGTGTTCTTTCACAACTTGGTCAGTAATTTCTCTATTTATTTTCTCAGACACAAGGTAGGGCCTAGGAGCTATCTCTTGCATGGGAGTTTCCTGCAAGTCAACCTTCACCCCCTGAACAGATTCTATGATGAAGGGATCATGTGTTGATTTTAACCATTGGTTTACATGATTTTAGTGCCACCCGGTACAAATGTACCAAACCCTAAATTTTCATTTGCTCCCTGTACAGGAGCAATTGGCACTTTGGGGTATTTTTTTTCTATGCAAAGCAATATTAACTCACCTGATCTAGTGAGACCCCCCTTCGGAAAACCTGGAGTTTTGGGCTTCTTTTTGTGGTGGTTGGACTTGTGCTGCTTGTCCTTTTTGTATGTGTTGGACGAGTACTCTCCAGCATGTGAGTGCCTGTTCCTGCAGTCACTGGGCTGGTGCTTCTTAAACTTGTTGACATTTTTGTCTTCTTTTTCAAGTTTATCCATGGCTGATATGATATCATCGCTGCCCAACCACTGAGGTGTTGGTGGATTTTCATCAGTGAGCAGGTTGCCTACCTTTTCCGACAGTCCTAACTTTAGGATGTCACATCTCAGGTTTGTCATGTCTGACATGGTCCTGGTCATGACAATGTTAGCATCACAGGTATTGATGACTAACTTGGTGAACTTGTCAGTCTTGTCACGTACAGCAGGGTCAGTGTTCTGCTTAGCCTATATTTTAAACTCCTCCATGGCGGCAGCTTGCCTAACCATGGCTGTCATAGTGGCAGACATGTTGGTCTTAAGTTCAGCCGGGCGTTTGTCCAGTGCGCGTGCATTTGCTGAAACAGCGCGCTTAAGAGAGTGGTTCAGCTGGGGCACTCTTTAACTCCGGCACGTTTTAAGGTCTGTGGAAGTTAACCCTCTTTTCTTTAATGATACTGAGATCAAAAGAGGGCCCACAAGCCTTTTTCAAGATGCTAATGAATCTCTCTGGAAGATCCTTGCTTGTAGGATCCCCTGCTTCTAGCTGAACCTCAATGCTCTTGTCATAAGCATTCAGGTCGTCCCCGGAATCTGGGTCACCGCCATCTTGGCCAGTGTTGTGGTCAGCGCCTTGACCATCACCATCTTGCTCATCTTCTTCACTACTGACGTTGTCTTTTCTGTGCTTCCCAACCACATCTTTAACCATGGTTTTGACCGTTGAATGAATAGTTTCCTTCAACATAGTCATCATCTGAGCCATTTGCTCAGTAGACAGCGACACTGCCTGTGTGGTAGTGGTGATAGTGGCGGTAGAGGTTTCCCCCTAGTCAGTGCCTTGGTCAGTGGTGCCGCCATTGTTGGTCACTGCATGTGTTGACCTACTGGTCATGGCACGCGCACCAACTTGTGTCATTCTCCATGCAGAGGTTGTGGAGAGAAAGTTAGGACAGTGTCAGTCAATGAAGTTCCATGTCTGCTTTGAGCCCATAGAGTTTGCACTGTGACTGCAATGTTCCATGTCTGCTCTGAGCCTACTGTCAAGCAGTCTGTACCAGTATGGCGGCTCCAAGAGTGACCTACCCTGTACTATATATAGCCTCAACCCCTACCCCCTTTCTAGAGATCCAGTTTGGGCCCTTGGGTCATGGTGACTGTCTCAGACCAGCTCCAGAGCACTCGGTGGTTTTGGTCTTAAGAAGCAGCTTAACAAAGTCTGTTTATGCCAAAAGGAAGCCGACAGTAACTGGACCGTTGGGACCTAACGGACGGTCATTGAAAGTTTGTCGATATTGTAGATTTCTGGAAGAAATTGATGCAAATAATCCTACTCTGGGATGTGCGTGTAGCTGCTGATGCATTATGGGACGGTATCAGGTGACTCCTTCTCCATTGTGAGAACTTCATCGGCATAGCAACCAGGCATAAACTTTTTTGCGCATCTGTAAGTCAAATGACCCCCCCCCCTCATATAGCTATATATTGGCCCTGACAGATTTACGGTAGTAACAACCGAGCCAACTAAAGTAAAAAAAAAAAGAGAACAAACCGAGGAGTTTGCCTGGAAGTGTTTGCATGCATGTATCAGGGCATGTGCATCTTCTGTGCCTTATACTATAAGTTACAGAACTTTAGAAAATATGGGGTCCACCTTGAAAGTAAGGTAAAATTAAAGAAGATTAGTACTAAACTTGTCAAAATAAACCTCTGGCTGCACCTTATAGGTCTGGCATCAACTCAGGTTGTGTCTTCTATGCAGGATTTGCCTTATCTGCCGGCAAGGTACAAAGAAACATGTCTGACGGTACCGTAAATTCTGTCATAGAAGCCACGAGCAATACCAGAACATGAATAAAAATGAGTCTTTTAGGAATGGCCCAAATTTAGTGTATGGCTTATATGAGGGTATTTTACACCATAAAAGAGTACTAAATTGCCGATTTCCAAGCCTTGGCTATGGCTTATAGCTCCTCTCAAAGTTGGGGATGTGGCCATACGAGGGTGCGGCTAATACAATAAAATTTATGGCAGGTTGAATGCGATACTCACCTTGCAGCCCTCACAGGTTATGGCGCCAAAGTGGTAACCAGAGGACGGTGACTCGCAAACCTTACATGGAATGTGTGAGATCTCTGCACCGAATTTACCGCCTCCTGGCCCCGAACCTGAGAATCAAGCATACAAGTAAAGATGTCATCTGATTTTAATGTAGCAAAAGAATACAAAAATCAAGTTATTTTCCTCTACAATGTGCTTCTCAGATGATACCCATAGAAAGCAGAAAGAGTGATAAGATATATTTCAACCACCAATGTAACCAATAGGGCCGACCTTCCCTTTTCATAAAAATGCGATTTCTTATATTTCTGATTGCAATTTCAGCCCAAAAGGAAATAAATAGATATTTAAAAAGAAAATAAAAATATGTAGGCTTAAACCAAAAACATGGTAGGTAGGTGAGGTTTTTTATTAAAACAAAATTCCCTGTCACCTTTAATATGTGGGGTGGCGTGTTTTCAACTTTGTTCGTTTCGACCCTTGAGAGGGGTGACCCCCCCCTTGTTAAAAAATGCGAGCTCCTTAAAATGTTCTTACCGGGTTTATACATGCCGAGTGAGATACACTTCTGATAGCGGCAATACTGACACTGAGTCCGCGTCTCCCGATTCACCACACACATCTTATTTTTTGAACACATGAACTTGTTCCCGACGTCTTGCTTCAGGCAGCGGACAAAAAATTTCTGCAAAACATTTAATAGCACATAAATGAAGATCCTAAATACTCCCATTAATTAAAAAATCATAGTGAATTTGAAATTTCTATACTCCTGTACCCCCGGCGGTTATTCAAGACTCCATGCTTATAATACAGACCAATATGGTACATGTATATATTAAATCCCACATATGAACCATACCCTGAGTTCAGGGTGATCCTAAAAGCAGCACCAAGGGTCTGTAATGGTCTATAAGAAGCGGCCTGGTCGGGTTTCACCCCGGGTTTCACCATATGCAACCTTCTAGTAAGGTTTAAACAAATAGGCAGTAGGAAGAACTGTTCTTTTTTTTTTAGCAACATGGGCGGCCATGATACTTTTGGGCCTCATCCTACAGGTAAAATATATCAATGTCAAATGACATATAGCCTATTGCGATCTGTCATAAACACTGACGCACAGCAAATTAGATTTCATGGAAATCAGATCGGGAATAGAAAATATTACCGTAAGATCCTGTGTAATGCAAATAAGATCATGCTGAACTCGGGATATGTGTTTTTGACATTATAGAACAGTACTAAAATGACAATTTCAAGCCCCAGGAGCAGCATTTAGTTTATCCTGAATTCCGGGTGCGGCTTATAAATATGCTGGGGGTTTGACCCTATTGGCCACTAGCTGGTCTGGAGATGGTTTCGGCGACACACACTGATAAGAACTGATAAGATGGGATCAGCATCTCCCTGGAAGTGGGTGTTAACCAGGGAGTAGGTACCCATCATGGTATGTCTCATCAGTGGGTTTAAGCTCAACCAGCGAAATTCAAGATGGTCGCTCCACTAGGCCTCCCTACTGAGTCCTATATATTAACAGTAATAAAATGTCAATTTTCAAGCCCATGATGCGACTTATAGCTTTCTCCTGAACTTGGGATGGAGCTTATACGCTGGGTTTTACGGTAGGAAGGCCGGCAGACATGAAGCACTGATATGTGATAACTTATATTCCCTGTATCCACAATAGCCAAATCATGTATATTGACGTCATGCTTATGTTACATATATTGCAATCTGTCGCGTATAAGCCAGGGCACGACAAATTCTGCACCCTGTGCCCATTACACGAGAAAGTTCCACAGGGCACAAACAATTCTAAAGTTGTGCCTGGTGGACAAAAAAGTTTAAAATGGTAAAAATTCATTTTGAAAAAAATAATTTGAACAGGAAACCCATTTTGTCTTCCTGTATGTGGGACACAAGTTTCCTATACGGGGCACAAAGTTGTTAGCTGACTTAATTTGTTGAGCCCTGATAAGCAGGAGCTTAGATAATCTAGACTAATAGTGCGCAGAGAGGTGCTAGGTAAGGGTTGGCGAGGGGCACATACCCATTATTTCTCAAAGTATTCAAGCATCACAATTCACAGGGCCTTCAGGGATAACAAGCAACCCTAGCTTGTAGAATTTTGAAAATCCATTGGAACTATCTAAAGTTGTTTTTTTTTTTGGGTAAATACTCGAAATCTGGGTGCGGCTTATACACAGAATTCAAGGGTATGCCATTTTATATATTTCTAGCAGACCTATAAAGTCTGGTCATGACCTTTACTCAAAGTGCGCCGATTGGAAGTACCATTATAATTTTTATATTAGACACAGCCCGCATATAAAGTTTAAATAAAAGAAAGGATATAAGGCACAACTGTGGCTTAATTGGTTCTGTTCTATATTAGATATAGATATGATTCTCCAGGTCTTATTTTTCTATAGTACTGACGCGCATGCGCCAATTCCGGTGTCTCATCTCCTAGACACCAAAACATTAAAATGTTGTCTGAGGTAAAATCTATAGTAAAAGGACCCCATCAATAAAGCCCACCCTCACTTTGGGAACCTCTGGTAATTATTTATAAGCTGCAGTAAACCTTTGCATATAAGATTTGCATTTAAGCCACAGTTAAATTGCAGGGTACGACAAAGCTGTGGCTTTTATCCATATCAGATATTTGAGGAGGGGATATAGATATATCATCATCATCACTGTATTTAAGCAGCGGCTTATTGCAGAAGTTTATGGTACATTACTTTTAAGGACTTAAAAACTGGGCTTGGGACACCCTATTATAAAAACTGTACATACCTTGCAGGCCTCACAGACGTAAGCACCACAATGGAAGCCAGCCGCTACATCCCCACACACCATACAGCTTTGCTGCTCTCCGGTATTACGTTCCACGCTCCCGACTCGCTGCGAGTCCGGTTCAACCTTAATCAGATTGGTACTTTTGTCAATGATGTCATTACTCTGATCATCCTTGGCCTGATGCTGATCCCACTGTCCAGCAGTGGGGGCAGGGCCTGGAAATGCTCTCACTGGGTCTCCACTTGATGTTATCTCATCACACATACCTGAAGGGTGGCTATGACTAGCGCTCTGAGGCAATGTGGCCAGATCCAATCTCCCTCGCGCCGCACCATCACTCAAAGATCCTTCATGGATTGTGTCCATTGAGAGGCATGGTCTTTGGGTTGGACCTCCGGTTTCTTCTTGATGCCTCACATTGAAGACTGGGACAGGAGGGGCAGTGTCTACCATATTGTTTGCAGTGGTTTGGTAGCGACTACCATGCTCGTAGCTGGATTTGGGGGGTCGACCACGGCCCCGGCCCCGGCCTCGGCCAGTACCAGAGGATGTGCCCATCAGGGCATTTATGTCTTTGCCCGGATAAAGTTTCTTTTCACATTGTTTCTTCACCTGAAGCTCCTTTGGATGCGCAACTCCTCCCGGCCGCTTCCCCGTCTCACCATGCCCTGAATACCCTGGTTCTGACACTCGCTCTACTGGCTCATTATCCATTTGCTCAGCTTCTGGTGGATGCTCATCTTTAGATTTCTCCTTATCTAGGGCGGCAAGCAGTCGCAGATGCTTGCCTGTTTTCCCACGCGAGCGTTTCGTTGGCGAGTGAAACACCTCTGGTTCTCGTTCATCTATGGTGGGCATTTCTGATGCTGGGTGGGCATCAGTTAGTGCTTCTGGGAGTTTTTTCTCACCACGCCGCCCAACCATTGTGTTGGATGTTGTTGCTTCCTGGTTGGCCTTTTCTTCCTGCTGTTTCTGCAGCAAGTAAAGCTTCTTGGGTGTGAAAAATGAACGCGGCTTGTTCGACAATTGCTCCATTATTGTTTACTTTCAGCTTCTAAAAATTTAAAGAGAAAAAAGACATAATTATTGTGTTGTTACAAGACATTCATCATTAGTTGTCATATTCAGAATAGCTAGAAAAGTCTGAAAACTGCTATTACTTAGGGAGACCTTGAGCCAATGTACGGAAGACCATAACTGCTAACATAACACCTTGTGTATAAGTTTCGTACAGTACTGTTATATACTCCCGGTCTACATTACAAGAAGCCTCGATAGATCGGGAACCTATACCCAGGGATGAAAGTCAACAATGACAAAAAACCTTGAAAAAAGGAAACAACTTTAAATACACTGTATATGCCCTCCAATCCCATCCATAAGTGTGTTACAGGGTTCGTGTGGTTGGGGGTGGGTGCAGTAGGGGTTGTATAAGGGTGTAGTTTGTTCTCAAATAACAGGAAAAGCTGTTTTTCAAGATGTTGTTCGGATACTATACATTATGACCCTTTTGCAGAGTATGACCTAGGATCCCTTTAGAATGCCACTGTATAGCTGTTTTCTAAGGTCTTGTTCGGATAGCATACCCAAAATATGCACCACCTGGTAGTGGTGCTTTTGCACAACACGACCTATGGTCCAAGTACAATGTTAAATGTATGGAGATGGGTCAAATGGTGCAGGGAATATATGACCAATATAGTTACATGGTGAAAGCATAACGCGCAGAAAAGGGGTATACTATCCGACACTCTTCTAGCATAGGAACTATAGCTTGCTGCTAAGACTACACTGAAGAGTGGAACAAACACTAATATAGAGGGGAAAATTTTCAAGGAAAAACTTGAGAATCCTTGAAAACCTTGAACTAAATACTAGCATGCTGGCACTGTATGCAGTGTTGTGGGACCTGACTGTGTGCATGTATGCAACCTCTGGAGGTAATTTGTGACACCTTTATCCTGTTTTCAGAGGATTTTCAAGAAAACATATTTTTCTTAAGTGAGTGAAAAAAAAACTTGAAATCAAGGAAAACCTTGAACTCTTTCATCCCTGTATACCCACCTCAACAAGATCCTCACATATGAGGCACACCCTGACTACCGTAATCTACAGTGTATAAGGTGCAGCTCATGTATAAGGCGCACCCGCAACTAAGCAAGGCCTTGTTTACTTATAAGGAGCACCTATTTCCTCTGAATAATTATTTTGAAGAAAAAAAATGCATTTAAGGTGCACCCAGTTCTACCATAGCTGTGTGGAGCTAGGCAGGGTGATTTCATTGAAGAGTGAGGCACTGGGAAGGTGATATGCTGTATCACTGCCCAGTTCTAGGCCTAATCCTATAAGGCGCACCTGCGTTCTGATTTGCTTATAATGTGCATCTCATATGCGAGAGAATACAGTATTCTATAAGGCACAGTAGGGGGAGTCGTTGAATTACGCTGTGAATCCGTAAGTTGTTAAGTTAAGTTGAATCCCCACCAATGCAGCACGTCACAGTAATGCCAGACTAATTTTACTGCATGTCACATGCTGCATGGTGTGCATGACATTGCAATGTAGTATAGTAAACTGAGGATCTGGGGGTGTCTGTATTCCAATATAACTTGCAGTACAGAGCAGGGCGTTATTCAAAAGTACTATAGTACCTTGTGTATACGGGAAGCTGAGGCCAACTGCCTTATAGAACTTTCCATAAGAGGGGCTGTGTCATATGGATGGGGAAAAATTACATTACCGTAATCTCCCGCGTAGAAGACGCGTTGCACGTATAAGACGCACCCCTAACTTGTCAATGGTTGTTTCGCGTATAAGACGCACATTTTAATGTGTAAAACGATGCTATTCCACTTTGGAGATCTGCTCAACTCTAACAGCTACCGCGTTCTGAAGCTCTTCATCAGTGAAAGCTTCTTTTATAGTGGACCCCCCCCCCAAAAAAAAAGACGCACATTTTAAGGCTAAAATTTGTAAGATTAGTACATTTCTATAGTAAAATTACCCCTCGTATAAGACGCACACCCAACTTGAGAGAAAGCTATAAGAGGCCCCAGCATTTTGTTTGGCGTAGAGGATGCATCTTATACGCGGGAGTTTACGGTAGATTAGTAATACTAAACTGTCAAACCCCATGCAGCATTCGTCCTATGTGCGTCTTATACACACGGTACTACGGTAGAACATTTTCTACTTTGACTGCACTGCACCATGCTGCACCTTTTGGAATAGTGTCGGTTAATATCTACCGTAACCTCCCGCGTATAAGACGCAGTGCGCGTATAAGACGCACCCCTAACTTGCCAATGGCTATTCCGCGTATAAGACGCACATCTTAAGGCTGAAATTTGTAAGATTAGTACATTTCTATAGTAAAAGTACCCCGCGTATAAGACGCACCCCCAACTTCAGATAATCCTATAAGACGCACCAGGCATTTGTTTGGCGTAGAAGACGCGTCTTCTACGCGGGAGATTACGGTAGTTTTCTCTTCTTTCTTGCCCCATACTGCACCATACCATATCATGCTGCAATGATGAGTTATGAAGTTTATATGGAAGTGTCCTATAAGCAAGATATCATATTACATGCTACCGTAAAACACCGCTCATAAGCCAACCTCAGTCACAAGACGAGGATAGACTTTGAGGAATTGATATAAACCGATTTTGGTGCATAATTTTCCCTTTTATTCTCTTTAATCTATTGTAATAAAACCCCGCTCATAAGCTGGGGTGGACTTTGGCTAAGAATTAGAAGCCATACTTTGACTACAAAAAAAAAAAAAAAAATCTGGGGTTTTATGGTAATTAAATAAATTGTCATTTTGACTGCGGTATAATATATACATATACGTGTACCGTAAAATCCTGCGTATAAGCAGCAGTTCATAGACCATTTCTAGCCCTGGTGCGCCTTAAAGTGTCTTGAGGAAATCAGGGTGCGGCTAATACATGTTTTTTTTTTTACTCATATAGACTAAACTAAGGAAAGGCGACCATTTCAGGCCCCCATTGCAACTTATAGCATTTTCACAAAGTCAGGGTGCAGCTTATACCCGGGTCTGGCTTATACGTTAGGTTTTATGGTATGCATATGTTATGCGCAATGTGGGAATTTGCAGTTTAGGAATATTATAATAGGGGTAATATTGTTCACAAGACAAGTTTATATAAAGACACAAAATCAATAATTAAACTTTATCTCATTGCTTACATCACCCCTACATGTGTAACAGGCCTCACTGTGTCAGTCCAATGCATCACACACCTAACTGTAGGTGTGAATAAAGCTGTGAAAATTACGCCTGTAGCATGCTACAACACCTGCACTGGACCAAGTAGACTTTGCCTATCATTCTTTTAAACTCAGCTACCCATAGATTTTTAGGACCCATCTTTAGGGCTTTATACATTGTAACAGTGCAGGTTCCATTCAAATATTCTCAAACTGTGCAATCCTAAGAGTGAGCAATTCCAGAATTGCGCAAAATCTGGGAGGGGCAATTCCGGAATCGTCTCCATTCCTACTTGGCGCATGACATATACACTCTGCACCAACCATTGTCGTCAGGAAAAACTGTGTACTTCTGTCTATGCATTAATAATTTCAGTACCACTCCTTTGTGTTTCCTGGAAAAATATCTGGGTCACAGAGATAATATAACACCAGAATTGTTACCAGGTATTCTGTGAAGATAGTAGACCATGTAAAGATATCACATTACTGCATCATGATATATCAATAAGGTACCATAATTTCCCATGTATAAGACGTGGCTTATCCGAGAATCTGAGGGCCCCTGTGCAGAAGCAGCCAAAAGTCTGGGAGCGTCTTATAAGCAGGGTACTTTTATTCTATAGAACAGTAATAATTAAGCCTTCAAAAATTAATCCCAGCTGCACCTTTTAGCATTTCTTTTTACTCAGCCTTAGGGTATGCTTAATACAAGGTATGTACAAAGCAGCCTTAATTGTGATAGATTATGGTATTCGTCATTATTCTAACAAATGAACAATAATTGTGTGATTTCGTCCCATAGGCAGGGCCAGACAAACCACGGCCTTTGAACCCTCAGACATGGTTCACTAAGGGGGAATCCCATGAAATATAATGCAGCAATGTAAATTGCTGATAACTCGAAAAGTGAAAAGCCTGTGATTGGCTTCCAAGAGTTGTGCAATTATCCTGTTGCATCAGCACTCCCTCACTCAGATTATTCGCACCACCAAGCCACTATTTGCATAACTCCTGCCAAAACTGTACTATTCGCACCACATTGACAAAAAAGGCTGGAAAGTTGATACATGGATCAACATCATATACCTTCACCTTTGGAGGCAAAAAGCGTCTTATGGCTGCCAACCAATTGAGTCTGTACAATATTGACAATTTCTCAAAATTTACAAAACTTTGTAATGAAATACCTTTTCCTGCAAGGCCCCTACATCTCCTTTAATGGCACTACAAATTCATTCAGTAATTCTGCCTCTTATATACAAAATTTCCATCTTTTTCTATACTTTCTAAAATGAATGAAAGTGCAGGGCCCCAGGGTGTCTTCTTATAACTCGCTTTTTGAGTTTAAAAAACTCAAGCATGTCGGCCCCGGCATGTGAATTTGGACACCAGCTGCCAATATGCTCACCTCATGTCACAAGAAACCCTGAGTTTGTCGCTTATTACGAATATGATATGTCCACTGTTACTATGGAAGGAGACTACTCCTTTGTGGACTCCTGATGGAAATCCTCAAATTTGCATATATGCGTCACTTATGTGCAAGGTACCAAAAATGAACTGAATTGAATCGTGCATGAAGCAGTCCTTAAAGGGTGGGTGCACTTTCATACTGCTCCAATTTAAGTTAATTATGTTCAGAAAAAAAGATAATGTAATCTCGTAAGGATCAAGTTCTCTCATGGGTGGCTAATTGGTAAGCGTATCTAATTACAGAAAAATGCTCCCCTTAAATATTAGGTTATTTCTTTTTTAGGTTTTCAGTGAGAAACGACAAAATGTGTATTAATAAAAGATGCAAAGTACAGTATAGACCTATGCGTGTTTGTTATCTCCACTATATGCAACTCCCACATTGTCCAGTGGGCGCATCCATTGCTGAAGCTGGTATTAGTGAGATGAGGACTGATAACTGCTGTCAACTCTGGATGCGACTTATATGTGAGGCACAGGAGTATTTGTAAAAAAAAGTATGTGTAATTTTTTCCTATCAAAATTACATGTAAATGCACGTCACATACAAGCCTCATTTTCTGCTGTTTGAGGAAACGTGGGAGGGAATCACAGGCGCTGCAACACCCATATTTCAACTGTCACACCTGCTACAGTAAACAGTAATGTCACTACCCGGTAATCATCATCAAAAGATATATCTATTCTCCAAGCATTGTGCTCTCGCTCCTAATAGAATTGCTAATTTAGATAACTCCCACGAAAAGCTGTTTTCCTACTTTGTTCTATCTTCTCTCTGCCAAAGCACTACCGTAAATTTGGCACTATAGAAGAGTACCAAAACTACAGTTTTCAAGCAAAAAAAAATGGCTTATAGCCCCCTTTAAAGTCGAGGGTGCGGCTTATATGAGGGTTCGGCTTATACAAGAGAATTCACGATAGATTTTGTAGCACCTGGTACAGTGAATTCTCTCGCGTAAGCCGGGGCTTATAGAAGAATCAGATACTTATTGCGGCTCACAGAAGGTTTCCAAAGTCAGGCTGCGGCTTATACGAGGGTGCTTGACACTAGACCAGAACTGAACTGTCGATTTTCCAGACAACAGTGCAGCTTATTGCTTATCCTCAAACTCAGGGTGGGTCTTATAGGAGGCTGCGGCTTATACGAGGGAATGTATGCTAAGCACGGTGAAACAGGTCTGTGAGGCCTTCAAGTATATTCTCTCGTATAAGCTGCATTCCTGGTATAAGCCGCACCCTGAGTTAGAGAGAGAGAGTTATAGGCTGCAAGTGAGGGCTGAAAATTGATATTTTAGTACTGTTTTATAGGGTAAAATACCCCCCTATAAGCCACACCCTGACTTTGGTCCGATCCTATAAGCCCCATTTTCATTAAGGTTCTGGTATAAGCCGCGGCTTATACGAGAGAATTTACGGTAGTGCACAAAGACTTTGGGAGGTCCTTCAAGGTGCATCTCTGTGATCGCCTGCGTTAAAAGCGCATCCTATACATGTATGCACATCTGAGGCCTACTGTACCTTATAGAATCTCCCAAAAGTGGGGGTGCGTCGGTATAGGTGGGGTACTTTTACTATAAAACAGTACAGTACCACCAATCCTTCCAAAATCATGTCCCAGGTGCTGCTTCTAGTAGGAACAGAGGCAGTATTCTAAAATCCATTCAATAATTGCTATGTCAGAATATATATTTGTCTATGTTATTCATAGTCAAAATCAATTTTTCTGTTGTTTCCAAGTTACTCAGAAGCTAAGAAAATTGAATGTGAACCTTATTTTGCCTAAAGCTGGCTTCCTCTTGTGTGTCATCTTTCACTCTTTTGCCTCAGTGATAAAAATACATCTGATTCTCAAAATGAAATCCAGACAGAGCCCTGAACTGAAGGGCCCATCATCAGTCTGTAGGTCTCCCTACTCGCCCAAACCAGGTCTCTTAGAGAAAGCAGAGCCCCACTGCGGCCACTCCTGTCCCTACTCATAGCATTCCCTTTAACTCAGAGTCTGCCTTATAAGTAAGGTCCACATTATATAATCTATAGGAGGGTGATTAGGCTAATGACAACATCAAGATAGTGTTGATAGAAGCAGACAGTGGAGAGGACGTGGGCGGCCTTAACCCTTACATTACCATACAGTGCGTTACTGTACTTTACCCATAGCTCCTAATGATACATGAAGGCAAACCTGGCGAGTTACTCACCAGGGTTGTATCTACACGTATATACACTATGACGACATACGGGCTGATACACACCACGCTGCCAGCATGATGTACCAATCTAGCCCTGGGGGTAATCTTAGGACGACAACATATACCAGATATTCATAACGAAGTGAAATCTCTCAATACAAATCAGAATTTTAGTGCCATTACATGCCTACATAAGTGAGTACTACCGGTAATTACTGGTAGAGCCCTATGACATCTATATGGTAATTGATGACATAAGGGGCGGCTTTAAGCTGCAGTGCATTCTGAAATGGTTTCTGGGCAGATTACTTTTCTCTTTTCCATTTATCTAGGGTGAAAAAGGGTAACACTTTTTCTTCAATGCTGATATGGCAGATTCTCTTTGTCAACAGCATCACTACAAATCACATCGACTTGTCAACTCTTTTTACCCTAGAATTTAGCCAGAATTAGGGGCTAAATGAGGGGCGCGCCCCCACTTTTTAAAATCCTGGATCCAACCCTGAATCCACTCATAGAGGGTTGACACGATGCACCAATGAAGTGATGACATATAGATCGGCCAGCACTTCCTTGGTGCATCATGGTGACCAGTGCACCTATTACATTAATGGACTATCAACCTTTAATAAATTACTGCATTGTGTGATTTTCACTGCATTATGTGATTTCTAAATGGTTAACCCCTTATGGGCCCCTGCAGTGCCTCATGTCGGCAGACTCGCCAGCACTTCATTGGACCATCATGCCTATCCCCTGGGAGTCTATAAACCCTGGAGGGTCGGCATAATGCATGAATGTAGACTTGGCTAGTTACTGACCAGACCTGCATTCATACATCATGACCACCAATGGGCATGATACATTAATGCATCAGCGGCCCCTTAAAGAGCTAAGATTGCCTTAAGGGCTTCAGTGAAACAGAGCCTCCACCCACGGGTAGTGTACAGTGTTATTGAAACCTCATACACTACTATGGCTTATCTCATGACACCTGAGCTATCCATGTATAGAAATGGCCCGCGAGACAACCGCAGGGTAGGATACAAGCCGACTACAATGTGAACCCTTCATACAATGCTACTTCTATAATACGGTTCCCTTCTTAAATGCTACTCCTCGCATATAAGGCACATCCTTATAATATCAGGTTCATCCTTGATTCAAATTTTATTCAGTTTATTAATTTCCTACTTTAAAAGCCCTAGGCTAAGGCACATCCTCTACTTTTCTGGGCCTATAAGTTGAAGTATCAGAGTAAGTAAATAGATGTTTAACGCCATTTTAACAGCTAAGGTCAAATTCATGGCGAGAACGACATTACAAATTTCACAGAGGAATGTGTCAGTGCCCGCGCATATGTGCACCACACACACCTGAGCCTGAGGGGATAGCAAAGAGAAGATATAGGCCCTTTTAAGTGGGCTAGGGAAGTATGGGTCCAAGCCACCACTTAAGGTGGCTGGCGGGGATAGACTAAAAGTAATTAGAATTTCGCCATATTCTCAACAGAATCTTAAAATGATATGTACTTTTCATGTATGCAAAGAAAATGTGGGGGTGCCATGCATATTTCTGAGATACAGAGCCTTCAACCTTATATTGGTTTATATAGCAATTTGTCACATAAATCTCTAGATTCATATTCAAAAGTAATTAGATTTTTCTAAAACTTCCTCAGCCCTTAGATTTAAAGGATACCTTTGCAGTAAAGGCAAAACTGATATATGGTCCCGGCCATTTTCCTATTGTTTTGGATTGTTGAAAAAAAATCAGAGATTAGGGAGACAATAAATGTATGAGTGCCTATGACATAAAATGTCTAAGGCTGTGCCACAGGCACAAGTATGATTGACTATCATGTACTATGGCCATAACTCACCAGGGCTGCAATGTTAGACATTAACGTCTAGTTGATCAGATAATAAGAGTCTGTAAGTGATCCTGTTTTTAAAGGGTTAAAAGTCAGAGCGTTAGTGCATCATACCTACCTTAGGCTTAGGGTAATAAGGCCTTTGTGTGGTTGTACATATATTATGTAGGTGGCCTGTTAAAGGGTTAAGGATTACCCAGAGGTGTGACAACATCAATACTCTATTCCCACGTGTAAATAATCTGCTGGTAGCCCTTTTAATATGCCTTGTCAGCACAATAGATTTATACAGGGTCCCTGTCATATAAGGTAACAGCTTTGCAATGCTCATGGAGACACTGTATCAGCAAAATATGGTAAGGTTTAGATAGATGTAAATACTTGATTGACGTCTAGTCAATCAAGTAATAAGAGTGTGTCTACCACTGGAATCCGTAGTACAGTGGTAACAAGTTTGCTTGGCATGCAGGAGGTATCCGGATCGAATCCCACCAATGCCACCCTGTTCTGTTTTAGTCAGATGGTCATCTCCCTATATATAGGCCTATATGCCCTCTGTGTCTGGTTATTGGAAGGACTGTATTCAATACCTGTGAGGAAAACTGCTCATTGGAACACTTTGCTATCCCCGCCAGCCACCTTAAAAAGCACCGCTTTATATGGGGGATGTTATGGTAATACATGTATCATAGTTTCTATTCCTGGCGCTCTTCATTACGGAAGAGACACAGACTGGCAGATGTTCATGTTAATATTTTAACCAGTACTGGTTCTTTCATTTACCATGTGTTAATTCGTATCGGGCTCAAGGACACATCCCACACATACTTAGGGAGTGATCATTTTTTAACAACAGGGGGGGGGGGGGCTGGTGGGTTTGAGGGGGGGTCAGAATTTTTTCAACCCCTTGACCAGGGGGGTCAGAATTTTTTCAATACCTCTGATGGGGGGTCAAAATAATTTCACCTGTTTTCAGTGGAAAACCCCGCGCGTTACTATAGGCTAAAAGGGGACGTTCACGCATGATTTTTGTCCCTTATGGGGGGAGGTCCAAAAAATTTTACCCCCTCTAGAGGGGTGGGTCGAATTTTTTTTCGCGTGTCCGCACGCAAACCCACCAGCCCCCCCCCCTGTTGTTAAAAAATGATCACTCCCTTAGATGGACCTTTTTGGGATAAACGGGATAGGCCCACATGGGCTTTGTTTTTTGGGCAGTTTAGTATAAATATTATGAAAAAAAAGCTTGAAATTATAGATCAGTAAACAGGTAGCTAATGATATCAAATAGTTGATATTAATCTTGAAGTGCCATCAGTGGACAATGCTACTTTGTTGTGCCACTCTGATCTATAACTGTAAATTCTCTCATATAAGCCGCGGCTAGAACCAAAACCCTAATGAAGGTTGGGACTTATAGGTTCAGCCCAAAGTGTGGGGTGCGGCTCATATGAGGGTATTTGTCACTCTAAAACAGTACTGAACTGCCAATTTTTAAGCCTTGGGTGCGGCTCCTACAAATTCCGGGGTGCGGCTTATACGAGGGTGCGGCTAATGTGAGAGAATCTATGGTACACAATGCCAATTAGTCCCTCCCTCTCTCCTCTAACCATTGCAGAGGGTGGCCTATTTTTTATAACACAGGGGTGGAGGGTTAGGTCATGACCGACATTGGTCACCCCACTGCAAAGAGGGGTTTTTTTGGGGGTTAGTTCAAGCTTGGGTACCCTGAGCTGAGCCTCAGGTAGGCCTAGGCCATCCATAAATTACATACGCACTAAGGGGGGGGGGTCAGGCCAAATGTGTACAGGGGGAGGCGGGGGGGGGGGGGTCTAGGGCCAATTTGCCATTCACATTGTGTAAGCATTTGGGGTATTTTGGGGAAAAGTGCGTATGTAATTAATGTATGGTCCCCTAGTCCAATGCACTGGAGGAGTTTACAGGGTGTGAGAAGCTGAAGCTGGGAGCTCACTCATTTTTTTTCTTTTTTTATTATTCATCAAGTTTTCATTCAAGATGTTTTTCCATAGTTGGTCTTTCGTTGCCTTTCAGGTGCAGCAGTCATGTGTGCTACAATGGTATCCATTAACATCGAGGAACATGTAAAAAGTAGGTTTACATAAATTCATCATATATTAGGTAAGAGTTCATTTTGAAAGTTGATTGGAGTTCGCTTTACAAGATGTTTCCTGTTAGGACATTTTGCTGTTAATTAGTGCAGATTGTTAACAGTTTAAGTTATATACAAGTAGATTTCCTCTACTCCAACAAGTAACAACAAGTAACAGTAACTGCTCTAGAGCATATGTGCATGATGACTTTGTACAAATGAATGCAGAACTGAAGATTGACATCATATTGTAAACCCATCCCTGCTCAGTTTTTATACTCATAGCATTTTTGATAAAAATATTTGGTATAAACTTTACCCATTTTCAGCCCTGTGTGGTATAGCATAGATACATTGAGAAGTTGACCAGATCCGAGCACGCCTCATTTGAACAGTATATTCATTTTTATCTCCTCCCAGCACAAATTTCTTAGAAGGGCTGCCCTCTTTTTTCCGGTCATATCAGTGCCTAACCTTTTCTTTGCTTGTCGCTCAAATTTTTCTTTCAGAACTATACTCCGCATCTCTACTGGGAGGCTGTTCCAAAGCTGTATGGCTCTGTACTGAGGACTGTGTTTCATCAGTCCAGTTTTTGAGAGAGGTAACCTAATATTTAATTTGTGGTCTCCTCTTGTGCGTCACATGCCAGAAGAGGGTGTGTGTGTGAAAATTTCTTTGATTTACTAAAGAAAAGTGATAGGAGTAGTTCTTTTCTCCTGGGGGGGGGGGCTGGGTTGGAATTTCACATAGGTCATGCAGATCTTTTATGGACCTCCCCAAACCCTGGCTCTTTTAATACTTCTCAGGAGTCTATTCTGTATGAGCTGTAATTGATCAATCAATAAGATCCCCTGAAGCGCATAAGTCAACCAAGAAGGAGCAGTAGTCAAAGTGTGGTAAGAGCTCTGAGAAGTACCCGGACCATAAGGCAGTGGTGGCTCCTGGTTGCAGTGGAGACCGCCAGCATGGCTACATTGCCCCTGCATATGGAGTTATCACTGGAGTATCACTGTCTTTTACCTGTATTTATGTAGTTATTCCTCAGTGTCTCACTGCAATCTCACTGAAGATTACCTGAATCACTGCTACATAATTCCATCTGCCACTGTAGATTCAGTGATCCACTGTACACTTACTGCTGTATGTCAGACATTCTGCCAACAGAGTGGGCAGACAGTGACACAGATCCCCCCTCCATTCTAGTGTTTTCCTAACTAAAATGTATTTACTTTTCATTTGTCAGCAAACTGTATTCTTGCTAGTTTGCTTTAGTGATCTCTCAGTCCGCTTATTGATAAGCAAACTGTATTCTTGCTAGTTTGCCTTAGTGATCTGTCAGTCCGCTTATCCTATACTATATAGCTTCACATTGTAGGATTACATATATATTCAAATAAATAGATGTAGATAAATTGGTTTTTATTCAACATGTTGCTATCTGTTGTAGTTATGTGTTAGACTCAGTGGTTTGGTATCAGCAAAATGATAAGTGCACTGCCATAGTGTGTTTGATAACTGTAAAGGTGTAACTGGCCATGCCTCAACATCAGGATAGCCTGTTTCCACATTTGTAGGATGTAAAGGCAACTCTCTGATAGGCAGGGGATGTAGCTGAGAGGTCTAAGGCACCAGGGCAGTAATCAGGATGTACCAAGTTCCCAAGTCCCCAAAGGGGAAGGGAAAATAGCCTACTCCTAAAGCTCATTGCCGTATATTGGGGACCAAAAACTTAGTTTTTCCTATTTTTGCACCTTCAAAATGGTGCTGTGTCTCTCATAGTTGGCCGATCTACACAATTCTTTCACCATGTAAAAGTACACAATTAGGGCATTATTTCTAGATACCTCATTAAGTTTTTGGTGAAAATTAAAAATATTTTATCTTGTATCAAAGTGTGAGTTTCAGAAGCGAAAACCATGAAAAAACACCTACTTCTCCATCTTTAGGCTAAAATTACTATGAAAAAGTGAGTGATGACCCCCTATTTTCATTAATTCATCTTTTAGAGTGAGAAACAAGCTTTTTAAATATGTTTTTACATTTTATATGCCTCTAATAGTTCAAATTCTACCAAAAGATATGTATTTTTTTGAAAACTAACTAAAATCGCCATTTTGACCCGTCCTTTGATACAATTTTTCCCTATAGCATTTAACATGATCCCTATATATGAGAAAAAATGGAGCAAGAAAAAGAAAAAACATGGATTTTGTATCACATTTATGAGTTCTTTCAATATACTGGATAGCTTAGATATTCATGCATTTGTTGGGATTATCCATTGCGGTACTTCATGGTGACCTAATTCAACCTTGACCCCAATAACTGTGATTCAAGGTCAGACAGTGACCTACTTATACAAATGTAAGATATATGGTAACTAATATGATTTATATACTTCTGAAAAGTGTCAATGATATCTCTGACTTGGATTTGATGTCCCTGGTCCATTAAATCAAGATTTTGTTGTTTTATTAAGAGAGAAATCCATAATTTGCACCCAACCACCTGCTATTAATGCAGCTATTTTGCCCCAAATGGGCAGCAATTGGGCAGTATTTGCCCTGTTGTAATAATATGGCAGCTGAAAAAATTATCAAATATCTTCCAATTTCCAATAATTTTCAGTATAGATATTCAAAACACCCTATACAAGACTAGGGTTGTGAAAAAACTAGGATATTTTATCATTAATTAGAAAAAAATAAGGGCCTCATGCTGCAAATGCACCAGTCCCCAATATAGAGGAACGGACTATAGTAGTAGCACCATGCCCTAGTAACATGGACAACTGTTTTGCCACTCCCCCTGCATTCACCACTCCCTCTGCAGTGACCCCCACTCCCTACACACTGCAGCATAAGGCTGCTTTGTCACTGCTACCTCATTTACATATTTTGGACAGGCTGTTTCATGACTGCACCCTCACTGCCTTTCCAATGTTAAATGACTGCATCATAACTCCATAAAGCCCTTGGTCAGGGGGCAGTGTGGGTAGAGTTACCACTGTAAATTGACTTGGTACCCACTGTAGTATACCTGTTACCTCCACTCCTGATGCACACTTCTCCTTGATTGCTGACACCCTGCTTTTACACTGCATCCCATCCCAGGTAGGCCTGTGCTCTGTATGCTCCAAGGTGGAACCAGAGTATCTATTCTATAGCTACTATTTTACCTCTACCAACAAAGCAATGAACCTCATTCTCGGGAGCAGAACACCGGTTGCTAGGGACCTGGCAAGGGTCATACATGCCAACATTGCGGGGGACAAAACCGGCAGACCTCGGGATATTTGTAGTAACCTTTCCCAAATGCCCTATACAGACTTTATCGAGCAGTGCCGGCTGCTTTAGTGGGTTAAAGTTAGATACAAAATCAAGTATTTTCACAATTTTTGGTATTCTATGAATGCTTTTCTCAGCATAAAAAGGCCAAGGGATGCCAAAATCGGGGAGATTTTACATGTTTAAAGTGCATAAACCTGCCAAAATTCGGGAGAATTGTGAAAATCCGGGAGATTTAAGGGGAGAACTTCAATCCGGGAGAAACCATAAAAAATAGCCGAAATCCAGAGATTCCCGGCCAATCCGGGAGTGTTGGCATGTATGCAAGGGTTCAAATTACATAGGCAATGTACTAGCAAAAGTACCGTTCTCACCGTTTCCTTGTTTGATATGGGGATTAGATAATAGTGCATCAAGTATAGGATGTAAATGTTTAATATCTTTCAGATTTTGTAATGTGTTTTGCTGTGGGATGTTTAGATCTTTTTGATAGGGGCTTTAACACATTTTTCTAGTACATTTCCTATTCAAAATAACCTTTCATGAAGGGAGATAAGGCTGATAAGGGTCGCGCTGGTAGCTATGATGTCACTGCTGCTCCCTAGAATATGCCCAAGGGCATGGCATACAATGTATCATAAGTTACGCTCCTGTATGCTAGGCTCAAAATGGAGAACAGCTCATTGTTGTGATAAAGATCCCCTATACACATACGCTGACCTCTACATCTTCAACTACTACCGTAAACTCCCGCGTATAAGACGCGTCCTCTACGCCAAACAAAATGCTGGGGAGTCTTATAGGATTTTTTCAAGTTGGGTGTGCGTCTTATACGAGGGGTAATTTTACTATAGAAATGTACTAATCTTACAAATTTCAGCCTTAAAATGTGTGTCTTATACGCGTAAATGCATGTGCTAAGTTTGGGGTGCGTCTTATACGCGCAGCACGTCTTCTATGCGGGAGATTACGGTAAGGGCTGTCTAGCAATGAACAGCAGCACTCCACAGTACATCCATTTTACAATACATCTCCATTTTCCCGAACATATTTTTGAAAAATAGGATCTGCTGTTGTTTCTAGAGGTAGAATAAAACAGAAACATCACTTCATGGGTATATGGGCATGGGCTTATAAAGCCACTCGTGGGTCTATAATGGGCATATCCCTACAGGGTTCTCCACAGATTCAAAAACCACACCGTAAACCCTGAGCGAGACGATGTGCGAGTCATTATGCAAACTTTCGATAAAATAATTATGGGTTTGATACCCATTATAGTGATATATGGTGGTTAAGATATTCATATTAGGAGATTTTTCCATCCTTTTCATAAGAAATTACATGTTTTGACCCAGGAAAAGTGCTAAAAGGGGCATAACTTTGGTTCAAAATTTAAACATCTACAGAGAGCTAAAATGACACCGGCGGCGATTCTGGGGTTATTTGACACCGGCGGTAGTAAAAATGATGCCGGCAGCCCGCCGGTGTCATTGCAGTGTGAGGAGAACCCTGTCCCTACTACCGTACTCTCCCGCGTAGAAGACGCGCTGCGCACATAGGACGCACACCCTTCTTGGGAGAAGCATTTTCGCGCATAAGACGCACATTTTAATACTGAAATTTGTAAGATTAGTACATTTCTATAGTAAAATTACCCCTCGTATAAGACGCACCCCCAACTTGAAGAAATCCTATAAGACGCACAATGCATTTGTTTGGCCTAGAGGACGCGTCTTATACGCGGGAGATTACGGTAGTATTTGTATGCCCATGCAGTGTTGTTTCTGGTTAGAACAGGGAACTTTCATGATTTGATAGAGAATGAAACCACCTTTTGACCACCTACATGTAGCAAAAAAATTCTTTTGAAAATACATGAAAACTCGAAGTAGCCTGAAGACTGTCAATGGAATTTGATCACGCTCCAACCCCAACATAGGGCACTTCCAGTGGGCAAAATGCCATTCTGTACCATTGTTATGGCAGTGAATGTACCTACAACTACATTATAGCCTAATTCTATAGTAACCATTGGATGCGGATCGTAAATACGCATCCATAGGTGTGCTTGGTTAGTCAATACGACCAATATTTAGATATTTACAGCTTTATTGGTTAATTTTCCTGTATCAAAGTATTACGTAATGCCCGCGGAAATGACGGGAATCAGGGGATTTTGTAAGATGTGGCACCTAGTGTATTGATTACGCAACTCTGATGGAACCCATGTATAATACAATGTAATTTTGCCCAGCCTATCAGGGGCGGCGGAACCTATTTAAAGTTGGTGGGGGGGGGGGGGGGGCTCTCAACTGCGGGGGGAGGGCGGTCAAATGTATGGCTACATGTATAACTATATGTCTGTAGTAAGGTTTGTATTGTGTTTAGAAATATATTGAAGGGAGGTCTGGGGGCACACACCCCAGGAAAATTTTGAAATTTTAGAAGTGAAATGGTGCATTCTGAGCCCACAATAGGCCCATCTGACAACATGAAAATTCTAATATAAAACAGCGTTTCACTAGGACCTAATGTTCCCCAAAATGTTCGGCGGGGGGGGGGGCAAACCATAGTCTGGCCCCCAAACATTTATGTTGGGGCCTTAGCCCCCCTGCCCCCCGGTTCCGCCGCCCCTGCCTATAATGCGCAACCCCTCTTTAGGGAAGTTCTATAGAATGCAGTAAGCCTCAGATTCACTTTATTGATTGATTGATATTTTATTTACTTTTGAACTGAAGAAATACATATCCTTATACATATGATAGTTTGCTTTGGGGCATATTGCTGCCATTAGCCCTTTCAAGAAATGCAGTGCTTATGAGTCTACTTGCTTGTAAGTCTACTTGCTAGCACTGAAGTTTAATAGCTTATACTGCCAACCATCTTCAAAAATCGTGTAGGGTCGCAACAATGCATTATAAATGCAGCCCTGGCAAGTCTACTCATAAAGGCCGCATTCATAGATCCTACCGAAAAATGGGCATGATGCATGTAACTTATAAGCATCATGAAGCCCTTAAATGTTTAACCCTTTAAGAGCTGCTGATGCATAAATTCAGGAGGGTTGGCATGATGCTCCAATGAAGTGCCAGCGAGAGTCATTAACACTTCATCGTTGCAACAGGCCACCCTTAAAAATATGTTCCGTTTCCTTCCAGTGGGTGGTATTTTTCAGACCCATGAGGGAGGGATGGTAAAATATTTTTTAGGATTTTTTTTTTATTTGTCGGCGTTGAATTTGTCATCACGTTCTAGGATTCAATGATTGGAAACCTAGATTCTTGTGCTGATGAACGAAAAAATAAATTTCTTTTCAGAACTCAGGAAAAAAAATTCCCATGCTCGAAAAAAATTCCACCAGGCCTCATGACGACCAATGTGCATGATGCATTAATGCATCAGCAACCTTTGAATGGTTAAGAGATTTCACATGCTGTATCGACCTACAAACATGTGGTTCACTGATAAGGTTAACATATGTGTTGTAAACAAGTAGTACCGGTATCAAGGATCACCTATAAATATCTAGTCTAGACAGTGATAATATATTTCCACAGCTAAAAATGGCACAGAGCCTACTGCAGTGACAAATCAAGAAGCGCCTTTCCCTGTTTTTGATGGGGGGGGGGGTAAAAGTTTTCTTCAAGACTTAAAAGGAAAATAATAAATCGTCATATATAATAGGCCATAATATATCATATCAGGTATAATGATATCAGTCTAGAGTTTAAAAGGACACAAAATTCTGCCAGGATTGACCTTGGTCGCCCGCAGGCAGATAAAAAAGCAATAAATGTTACACTGTGGTCAGTCTCTCCTCTAGACACTGCATAGTGTAACTTGATCCAGGGTATGTAGATAACACCAAACTGCAGAGTATCTGCCTGATAACAAAACGTGACAAAAGTCTTCATCAGGCTGTTATTATCCCCAAACAGGGAAATTAAGCATGAACAGAGCTCCATATAGACATTTTGATCATAATTGTAGTCCTACTAGAAGTAATAATACAGAATATGTTCAGGATATTGTTATCAATCTCTGTACATTAAGACCTTTACATAATACTACTTCTAATAGGGTTACAGACTTAATTGAAACACCCAAATGGAGCACAACCCATGCTTGATACACTCATCCAATGATATTAGCAACTTATTGAAGGATTCCATAACTTTTGCTTTCAAGGCATAGAGTATTCTGAGGTACAACAGCTGTTGGTCATGTTCTACTAGTATATTTGACAGCTTTATGACGTGGGGCTGTCACCCCAATGTAACCACACTCCTCACTTTGTGGTTTATAGGAGACATGCCCATCTGAAATCGCTCCTGAAGGAGCTTTTTCAACCCTAAGTAAGTAAGGGTGATATGATTAAAGTTGTGTTTCAAGTAACATGCTGAATATTATTCCTCTTTCTGGTATACATTTTCACTGCAACCAGTGGCCAAAGTCTGCCCCAGTCTGTAGACCAGGAAAATTTTCCTTTCCCTAACTGACACTACAATCCACCCCTTTTTAGTAAGGCCACACCAAATTAAAAAAATGGCCTAGGCGGGAGGGTGAATTTTTTTATTTTATTTTTATAGGAAAATTTATTTGTCTATGGATTTTGCATAGCCAAAATGTGGAGAGGGCATTTTTTTTTTTTTTTTTTGCAAGGGGTCCCTTGCTGAAAATGTTCTCTTTTTTTCCTGAGTGCAGAATAGGCCTATATAATGAAACCGATGGCATCTTTACCTATCCAATAAGTGGTCTGCCATTTCTGTACTTTTATTGACTGATCCTGTAAGCTCCTTGAAAAAAAAGAAGTAATTTTCCAGAAAATGATGTGGGCAGAATCCATAGACCAATAAATTTTCTTGGAAAATTAAAATTTGTACGGGAAATCCATAGACCAATATTTTAATTTGGTGTGGCCTAAAGGATAGGTGAAGTGATTGTTTATAGGGAGCCGCAGCAAATACTGTGACATTCAAAAATGGTGGAAATATAGCCTCAAGCCGTGCCACTCAGAAGTAGGTCACAGTGCTGAGAGATTTTCTAAATATTTCAGTAGCCATAGAGCTGACATTTTCGGGATGAATCTTCAGTATTCTATGAGTCAATAGCATGACTTCCTACATCTGACTCCATTTTGAAAATTGAAGAGGATTTCCAGAGAAATTTTGATGTAGGTTAAACCCCCTATCCCTTCAACACTGTGACCTATTTACGACAGGCACGGTGATGTGATGAAACACCCCTGTTCGAGGGTAAAAACATAGCCCGCAGAAACGACTTTGGTCCCCTATGAGTTCGGCGTATATGCAAGGCACAGCTGTACTTCTATGTGCACATTCAATTCTTCTAACAGGACAGAAGTCTAAGATGTGCAAATTGCTGTAAGGCCGCTTAAAATTGATTATCAGCTTTGCAGACACTTTTAAAAAAATAGTGGTGAGGGTGGACGACTTTTTATTTATTTTTTTATACCATTTGTGTAGAATGAGGGTGAACCTTTTTTTTTTTTTTTACCCCACATCAGTTTCTGTATCAAAAGGAGGAGTAAAACGCCTTTTGACGTAAGTTTCTACACCAATTAGTGGCTGAGATAATGATATTTTCATATTTTTTCCTTATACCTTTTCTTGGGAGCGGCCTTTTTTTCTCAAAAAAGGAGAAAAATGGGTCGGTGTCTGCAAAGCTGATAATCGATTTTAACTGGCCTAATGCATCATAGCCACTAATGCATGATGCATGAATGCAGTCCTAGTCTGCTCATACATCATACCAAATACAAATACCGGGTCAATATTAGTCTCAAAGGGTCAGAAACTAAGTGTACACAAACAGAGAGAAATAAGGCCATTTTAAGATATAGTTTGGGTGCGTTCTTTTGTAAAGATTACCTTTGTTACCTTTGCACCTTGCCAAATCATCCTGAACACACCATATCTCTAAGGTACAACTCTCAACTACATGTACATGTATTTCAGTTTTTTTATAAGTGTCCCAGTTACCAGCCTTGACCTATTAACCCTTGGTGCAACGTGGCTCTTTTCAGCCCTTATCTCCTCCAATGAAAAAGAATCTTCTAACAGGGTTAGGTTAACCCTTTAAGGGCAGAGCAAAAATGACCGTCCTGGCCATGGGGACAGCCTCTGAAAAAGTATAGTTCCTAGAGAACAAGCATATTTTCAATTCCTGTACAATAATATAATGGACTTCGACTATAGTTGGACACTAGATCTACCATGGTGTCGACTAAAGTCGATGTTAGCCCTCACTGGGTTAAATAGGAAATGTACTAAAAGGTGTTCACATTCTTTTATATCACAACAAAAATGTAATTACCCCTATGGCAAAATGGATTATAATATCTGGAAGGTATTCAAAATTAACATCACATAATGTATGAGATACATTATTTTCATCCCAAAATTTCAAAAGAATTTAGGCATTACTCAAGTAAGTTGTCCTTGTTTTTTACACCTTTAGCTGTGTATCACACATGCAGTGACTGACTGACCAAACGTAGACATGTCACACATTTTAGTGCTTAAGCTTGGATAGATGTTATGCCTTAGTGGTGCAAAAAGGTGTGGGTTGGGATAAATTAAATCTACAGGCATAAATAAAAAAAAATGACAGGGATGTATAACTGTCAGAGTATACTCTCTCTAATGTGGTCACCATTCGTTCTTTCCAAAAGTGACCACATTGGCGAGGTGAAGGTGACCACATTAGAGAGAGTTCATCAGAATGAAACTCCCCAGGTCACCCATCACTCATACAGCCATTAAATTGAATTAAAATATGACTACCCAGGCCACACTACACCTGCCAATTCGGTATCATACATTTCTATAGTAAAATAATCCCTTTATAACAAATCTCACATGATCTGTATTCGTTTACAAGATTTTTTTCTCGCTATACAATGGTTGTAAAGGGGTAGGTTAATGATTTTTTTTTTTTAAATAAGTGCTGGTAAACATCAAAGGGACTCCAGGACATATGTCAGGACATCACCACCCCTCCCGTTCCCCTCTAGGGGGTAGGATATCAGAGGGGCACCAGGACTTCAGGGCTGTAGAGTAGGGTCAGAGGGATGTCAGGACCTATGTCAGGACTTCACCACCCATCCCAGTCCCATTTGTGCGGGGGAAGGGGGGCTGGATATGCAGCAGGACATCAGGGCTGTAGAGTAGGCCTAAAGGGTCGGGTAGAAAGGATGGGGTGAAGATCGGAGGAAGCACAAGGTGGGGTGGGGGGGAGGGGTAGCAGCAGGTATGTACCCTCACTGCACATCCCACCATACTTCAAAGGGGCTGGGGAGCATTAGAGAAGTCCAGTTACCCTTTAGGCCGCACTACACCTCCCACATTACTTTAAAGGGGTTGGGGAGCATGTAGAGAAGTCCTGTTACCCTCCAGGCTGCACTGCATCTCCCAGCATACTTCAAAGGGGCTTGGGAGTCTGTAGAGAAGTCCTGTTGCCCTCTAGGCCACACTACACCTCCCACCATACTTCAAAGGGGCTGGGGAGTATTAGAGAAGTCCTGTTACCCTCCAGGCTGCACTGCACATCCCACATTACTTTAAAGGGGTTGGGGACCGTGTAGAGAAGTCATGTTACCATCCAGGCCGCACTGCACCTCCCACAATACTTCAAAGGGGCTTGGGAGTCTGTAGAGAAGTCCTGTTGCCCTCCAGGGCGCACTGCATCTCCCAGCATACTTCAAAGGGGCTTGGGAACGTGTAGAGAAGTCCTGTTACCCTCCAGGCTGCACTGCCCCTCCCACATTACTTTAAAGGGGCTGGGGAGCGTGTAGAGAAGTCCTGTTGTCCTCTAGGCCACACTACACCTCCCACCATACTTCAAAGGGGCTGGGGAGTATTAGAGAAGTCCTGTTACCATTCAGGCCCCACTACACCTCCCACATTACTTTAAAGGGGTTGGGGAGCGTGTAGAGAAGTCTGATGGCCTTCCAGGCCACACTACACCTCCCAGCATACTTCAAAGGGGCTTGGGAGTCTGTAGAGAAGTCCTGTTGCCCTCCAGGGCGCACTGCATCTCCCAGCATACTTCAAAGGGGCTTGGGAACGTGTAGAGAAGTCCTGTTACCCTCCAGGCTGCACTGCCCCTCCCACATTACTATAAAGGGGCTGGGGAGCGTGTAGAGAAGTCCTGTTGCCCTCCAGGCTGCACTACACCTCACACCATACTTCAAAGGGGCTTGGGAACGTGTAGAGAAGTCCTGTTACCCTCCAGGCTGCACTTCCCCTCCCAAATTACTTTAAAGGGGCTGGGGAGCGTGTAGAGAAGTCCTGTTGCCCTCTAGGCCACACTACACCTCCCACCATACTTCAAAGGGGCTTGGGAACATGTAGAGAAGTCCTGTTACCCTCCAGGCTGCACTGCACCTCGCACATTAATTTAAAGGGGCTGGGGAGCGTGTAGAGAAGTCCTGTTGCCCTCCAGGCCACACTACACCTCCCAGCATACTTCAAAGGGGCTTGGGAGCGTGTAGAGAAGTCCTGTTACCCTCCAGGCTGCACTGCCCCTCCCACATTACTTTAAAGGGGCTGGGGAGCGTGTAGAGAAGTCCTGTTGCCCTCCAGGCCACACTACACCTCCTACCATACTTCAAAGGGGCTTGGGAGCGTGTAGAGAAGTCCTGTTGAGCTGCAGACCGCACTACACCTCCCACCATACTTTGAAGGGGCTGGGGAGCGTGTAGAGAAGTCCTGTTGCCCTCCAGGCCACACTGCACCTCCAACAGTCCTTCAAAGGGCCTGGGGAGCGTGTAGAGAAGTCATGTTGCCCTCCAGGCCACACTGCACCTCTAACAGTCTTTCAAAGGGCCTGTGGAGCGTGTAGAGAAGTCCTGTTGCCCTCCGGGCCACACTGCACCTCCAACAGTCCTTCAAAGGGCCTGGGGAGCGTGTAGAGAAGTCCTGTTGCCCTCCAGGCCACACTGCACCTCCAACAGGTGCAGTGTGGCCTGGAGCATTAGAGAAGTCCTGTTACCCTTCAGGCCGCACTACACCGTGTTCAATACACAAAAATTGGGGAGTTTAAATCATCTGTTCAGTCAGTTCAGTATGGAGTGCCTCAGGGCTCTGTTCTAGGGCCTTTGTTATTTATTTTATATGTCAATGACATTGGGTCCGTGATCACTGATTGTAAATATATTATGTACGCGGACGATCTAGTACTTTATACTTCCAGTAACAAATCAACCCTAGCCCATAACCGTCTGCAATCTGATATTGATAATATTTACAAATGGTGTTTAGAGAAGCGTCTAACAGTAAATGTTGAGAAAACAAAAACACTATGGTTTGGTTCTGAAAGGAAGTTACCTAAAGTTGTGTTGGGTACTTTTAAAATGGCAGAGACTGATTTGGAAACTGTACATGACTATACTTACCTTGGTCTACACTTGGATAATTACCTAACCATAGAATTGGCAATAAAAAATGTTTTCCAAAGGGTTAATAACAGGTTGTTCAGATTAGCTAAATTGTGTCATTTACTGACACTTAAAGTTACAATATTGGTGTATAAAACGACTATACTAAGTTTGTTTGATTACTGCAGCTTTGTTTATGCAGGTTGTAGTAATGAAGATAATCTTGTCAAGGCGCAAAGACTCCAGAATCGAGGTCTAAGAACGTGTTATAGGTATAACAGGGAATATCTCTCTGTAGAGGAACTCCATACAAGGAGCAAGGTTCCATATTTGGATAGAAGACGTGATGAAATATTATTAGTATTGATGTATAAGTACTCTAGATGTAATGATATGTTGGATCATCATAGAGGTGACAGGGTCACTAGGTCAGATAAAAAACTTAAATTCTTGGTTAAACAACCTAAGTTAAGTATATATAAAAGGTCACCCCTATATCGCGGTGCTGAACTGTGGTCGCTATTAGGAACCTGGTATCAACATACTGAAACAAAACTGAAGTTTAAGCAGAGAGTCAGACGTATTGAAAATCTGGGAGTACCAAATGATGGTCCTGGCGATGATAGTGATGAGGATGATGATGACAACTCTATTGATGAAGTCGGGAGCTTGATATTGACCAGTGACGATGGTTTGGACTCTGATTCTGATGCTGAAATAGGCTAGGCAAGCATTTATTATTTTATTATTTATTTTTTATTGTTGTTACATCTGAGTATCTTGTACTATTTGGCCTTGCAGTAGTTGTAGTGGTGCTCTGATTGGTTAAAACAGAATACAGACAGCTTTTGTGATCACGGCTAATGACCCCATGGCGTTCTAAATCGCGTTCAATGACCTGAATGATCTTTATCTTGATCACTGGTATTATCACTGGTATTATTATTATTATTATTATTATTATTATTATTATTATTATTATTATCAGAAATAACAGCCAATATCAGTATTAGTATTGTTACTATTATTATTATGCCTTGTGTAAGTGTGAATGTTAGTGTGTTGTTTTCTTTCTTACTTAATCCTTACCTGATCCTACTAGTTTGAGCTTAATATATTTTTGTCTAGAATTTTGTACAATGGTAACCCTCCTTTATAGAAGCTTATGTGCTTGGTGTATGTTGTGAGTCGCAATTTCAACAATCCTGTACATTTTCTCGGCCTTAGCCTGTGTTACTTTTGTTCTTGTTTGTCTGGGCCTGTTTTATCTATCATTATTTATCATTATTATATAGATTTCTCATGATTCATTGTTGTGTCTATAATTGTTTGTATTTTTATAAAATTGATATGGTGTACAATTTGATATGGTATCTAATTTACCATATGAATATGATTTGTAGCTTTTTTTCTTGAATGTATGATTGTGTTTGACTTACTGATAGATGTTTGACTATAATTCCAGTTGTGCTTCAATTACCACAATTCTGTAAATTGTGAGAGGCTCAATAAACTTTGTTTTCAATTCAAAAAAATAAAAAAACAGTCCTTCAAAGGGCCTGGGGAGTGTGTAGAGAAGTCCTGTTGCCCTCCAGGCCACACTGCACCTCCAACAGTCCTTCAAAGGGCCTGGGGAGTGTGTAAAGAATTACTGTTGTCCTCCAGTCCGCACTGGACCCCCCCCCATACTTCAAAGGGGCTTGGGAGCATATGGAGAAGTTCTATGGCCCTCCAGGCCACACTATTTTAGTTTTCTCACCATGATAATGAAATGTAGCCATTGATATGGTTTTAAACAACCATTACTCACCTCCTCACTCAAGAGACATCTCAATGCTTCCTTAAGATTGACAACTAATTTTGGGGTGACCACAAGGAGAGATGACCACATTAGAGAGGTGGCCACATTACGGAGAGTTCCTTACATTAGAACAAAGAGCGAAATGATCCTGTTCTTTCCAAAAGTGACCACATTGGCGAGGTGACCACATTAGAGAGGTGACCATAAGTAGAGAGTTGACTGTATGATAAATTCTGAAGATAAACAAAGAAGTTCTGATTTCATTGTGAAGTGCTAAAAAAACTCTGATCAAAGAAGGGAAATTTAAAAGATTTAACGCGTGCAATGAATGACTGGCCCAGGGTATTCCACAACCTACCGTAGGCGACTGTCAATATAGTAACACTGTGTCCGAGTCGTCAATGGTTAAGGCTATGGAGATTGCACCCATTATCGCTTGTATTGTTCAATGGCGAATAACTTCTCTCCTGGCGAGTTAATCATTGCATAATACCGGCAGGTCTTGAATAAGGATCCATATTTTCCATAGAAAGGCATGAGTGCTTGTAATTATTCTCCATTTTGTTATAATCCAGCATTTTCAATATGACCGTAAACCGATCTTCTCCCTGTCTGCCATTTTGGATTTTGGTTCTCTCTGCGCATGCCTGACCCCCTCCTGCCAGAAGTGGCATTTTCGAAAGAGAAATTCGATAGATTCTATTTAACTTAAAATTAATGAGTTTTAACATGTAATCCATGCATTTTGGGCAATATTAATCAATTTGACTCGAAAACACCTCTCAATTTACTGTATAACGAAAAATAAATCTAGCTTACAGTGGTCCACTCTGTGCGCATGCCCGAACTCATCCTGCCGGAAGTACAATTAAAAAAAACCGCCATATTTATCAACGCATACTTTTGGTCGACAACTGTCACATGAAATGTAAAATCATCTGCCATACCATAAAGGCAGTCCCAAATTTTACCGTAAGAACTCAATCAAAATTTGCAGACTTGCGATTTCAACTACAATAAGGAGGACCAAACTGCAACTATAGCGGTCTAAACTATATGGCGGTTCCCCCTCGTATATAGAAACAAAGAAGTAAATTGATCAGACACACAAAGGATGTAGCACATATACATGCCTGATTACTTCTACACCTGCTGAATTTTTGGCATCTCAATCAGCAATTTCCATAGGAATCAATGTGTTTTTGAAATCGCTAAAAATGATCGCCACCATAGACCCCATGTTGAAGGCCATGTTATACATTTGGCTCTTCAAAAGGTAAGTCAAATATGGCATCAATTTAGACAAATAAAGAAATGTCCCACGGACAAGAGAGATGTATGCCTGGAAAGATGAGATTCCAATCTACCTCTTCATGCTTTTATCTTATGGATATCTGTCCAGGATCTACCGTAAATCCCCGGTCACAACTGGGGGGGAGAGTTCAGGGAAATCCTAAAAGCCTTTTTTAGGGTCAATTTTTTACCATTTTCTCTTTATTCTATAGTAAAAAAAAATGGTCATAAGCCGGGGGGGGGACTTTGGGAAAAATTTAGAAGCCGGTTTGGGCCCAAAATAGAAAAAAAAATCCGGTTTATGACCAGGGATTCAAGACCGGAATTTTGGTACTTCTGTTCATTAGAAAAACATCATATTTTGGTATGTTATGTAAAAATACCAAACTAGTTACTAAATTTGTTGTAATTCCTACAATTCTTTGTCAAATAACCCACTTTAAAGAGCAATTTATACTTAAAATATCAAGCTTCCTGTCTAATGAAGAAAAACAGAATCTTACAAAATCTAAAATTGAATGAAAATATTTTGAATTTTTAACCATTTTTTTTAAATTACAAAGTTTTGGGGTACCTTTGAGAATGACCACCAAAATGTCCGTAATTTTTTTTTCCTACAAGAATCTAAAACTGGTTCCTAAATATCTGTGTGCTCAAAAGTGCTACAAGAAAAAGATTAACAGCATATTTTGCTTAAAATTGCACAAATCTGACCTGAGTGAATTTACTCCACCACACAGAATTTTGAGTTTCCATCGAAATATGACACATTTTTCCATGTCAAATCAGAAAATAATTTATACCCCTAGAACCACCAAACTGTTTTCTGTCTTCTGGTGCAACTGGTTTCTCTGTAACCTCGACTGTTAGAAAGTTATAAGGATTTATATGGGATAATGTCAAAAATGCACCACTCAGTGAGATAATGACCAGAAAAGGGTGACAGAAAATACTCCTAACTTTTTTATATTCAAAAGTTCACTCCTTCTCTTCTAATCACTCTATTGCATTCATTCAAGAAGCATTAGGTTGGCAAAGGTTTCTTCTTTCTATGATGTATAAATTTCGATTGGATTATACTAAATCTAATTTTTGGGTGCCCATCGCTACACCTACGGGCCTACTACTACTAAATTGTTTATGTCACTGTTTGACAAGCAGATCGACCCTATCCTTTTTTACGGATACCCAGTATGGGGTATGCCATCTAGTAAGTGTTCTATATCTATAAGTGGATCTGAGGTACAATCAAAAAGAGATCTGTTAACACTATTTAAACTTTTAGGTGTCGAGGATATAAACATATTATCTTGTAGATTCTATAAGAAAACACAGGTAGCTTATGTGACTCTAGCCAATATCTGTGACAAAATCAAAATCCTGTCTGCGTACAGAAAGCAACCGGTAACTCATATAATTGAGGACTTAACCTCTGAAGGCGTCAGAAAGGCCTGTCCGGTAGAAGTGTTTTACTCTACAAGTTGCAAGTTTGCTCTGGGTATATCAAAATATGCATGTACTACTCTCACACTAGGCTAGTTAGGGAGATTTCCTATTGAATCCAAAATAATCGTACTGAACATTCTATATTGGCTGAGGCTTGAGCATGGATCGAAAAACCCTATTCTAAATGAGGCCTTCTCTACCATGAAGAGTGAAAACCACCAATGGCTTAAAGATATCCAATACCTCTTGTTTAAAATCGGTTGTAAGTATGCCTGGCTCGATCCTTATGTTCGGTCAAAGTCCTCACTCAAAAACAATATAAAGAGAAGGTTAAATGATGCACATATTCAGAAATACGCATACAGAATCACCTAAAATTAGAACCATTATTGCTAAACTTCGGACTGACAATAACTGTACACTTGACAGCCTGTCAAGAAGATATAGAGGAAAGAAACCTGTCAATTCTAAGTACACATTCTGTAATGCTGTGCAAGATGTCAATCATGTCTTCTTACATTGTAACATGCCCGAGATGAGAAACACATATTCAGCGTTTGAAACAAAATACCTCAAGTTCGTTGATTACTATAAAAGACACAATGACACTAGGAAACTTTCTCAAATACTAGCAGTGGCCCCATATTGCAAATCATCTAAAAGGCCAGGGGCTGTGAACTGTATATACTCATATATAAAATCTGTCTACAACATTGTAAATGAAAACCTGGTGCTGACATAAGTGTACCTGTACATTAGTCAATAAAGCCATCTTGAATCTACTACTGAACTGCTCAAAATCCATTTCCTTCATGGAATCATACCATCATGGACATGGCATGCCTTCAACCCAGGCCCCTGGCCCAGGGCCAGGCCAGGGTGTGCAAAATCTGTATTCTACTAACCATGTTGGCATGTAATCATTTAGTAGTATATCATATAAAATTGTCCACTGCCTAGGTAAAAAGTCTAAGCGTTAATTCACTTACCGTGGAGAGTCAAAAGCGATGCCTACCACAACTCAGGCATGGCGAACGACAGCTTCGAAAACAACAGCAGGCAACGCCTTCTTCGTGTTGGAGTCGAAGCAGCTCCGAGCCCGACCACAGCCACGGGCGGGCCCCATGGATACGGCACTGACTAAATACTCCCAGGCCTTTGACAACTCTAGTATTGTTCATGTCAAGGGGTTAAGACCCTGATCTATCTCCAGGTATCCTATTATCAATTGGCTGACCAAAAACAGAGGTAGATCGGCCACAACACCTGTACACATTCAAGGCCTATTTACGCACCTCTTCCCATTTTCAGACGGCCTTGACCCCAGCAGGCAAGCACGTACCTGTGGGCCCGCTAAGAACACGTATAATAAGTAGGTCAATTAAGCAGGTCAAATCGTCCTGCGATTGGAGAGTGAACGAGACGCCGGGCACTTGTTCCCGATGTAAAACAAGCAAAACGTATCTAAGGACAACAAAAATGGCGGCCCAGGGACCTTACTCGATCATCGTCAGTGGATTAATTAGTGATATTAAATTTCATGTGGCAAGATGCTGTGCACAGGTATGGTAGAACGGAGAAAGAATGAACCGTGATTGTAGATAATGTGGTTAAAAGTGCAAATTTCATTTTGTTTGTCAGAAACCAGCCCTTCTGTGACTGGCCATGTCACAAGTCAACTTGTAACTTGTTCGGCGGGCGCTGACTCTTACCTAAGAAAAAAGAAAAAAAGTAAAAAGTAAAAAAAAAAAAAAAGAAGTAAGTTTTACTCCTGCCCTTGTGCTCGTGCACATGGATCTGGGTGCTGATCTCCCTCACAGGCAATTCAGCTATCAGGAGGTGTACCTCACAGAAACAAGTATGGCATGGGTAGGCACTTACCTAGTTTTTCAAAACTTTATATTATCTATTCTATCTGCATACTATTGGATAGATCTCAAGAAAATAAGTGGACTTGCTTTTTGAATGAAGTCTCTATCTTAATTCAAAGTGACATTATGACCATCCAATGACCACAAAATGACCCCAATATTCTGCCACAATAACCCATACTTAAGAGTTTAATCAGGGTTCAAATTTTGTGATCATGCTAGTTGTGGTCAGAAATGCCTGGAACACTTAAATCACTGTTTCTCAGAAGATATTAACACTAGGAACTTGAAATAAAAACTTGAGATAAGGTCATTAAGGGGTGGTTCCAATGACCTATGGCCTGACCTTGATCTAGGTCAGGTCAAGGTCATTATAAGGTCAAAGGTCAAATTTATTGATTTTTTTTTTTGTTTTTTTGTAAATGAGTAAACATTTGTTAATATTTAGCTAGATGAATGATAGAATCAATGATAAGCTGACTCTTTTTCAATGTTTGACCAAGAAGGTCAAGTTGACCTAAAGGTCAAGGTGGAAGGGACATTTTGCGATCCTGCTTGTTGTGGACAGAAATGCCTGGAACACTTAAATTGCTGTTTCTCAGAAGATATTGACACTAGGAACTTGAAATAAAAAAGTAGAGGAAAGTTTATTAAGGAGTTACTCCAATGACCTATGGCCTGACCTTGATCTAGGTCAAGGTCATTTTAAGGTCAAAGGTCAAATTTATTGTTTTGTTTTTTTTAATGAGTTAACATTTGTTGAGATTTAGCAAGATGAATGACAGAATCAATGATCAGCTGACTCTTTTTCAATATTTCATCAAGAAGGTCAAGTTGACCTATATAGGGTCAAGGTCAAAGGGACATGACATAACCAACATTTTGACAGTCCACATAAAACCATAACAATCAACCATAATTTCTTGCAAAAATATTAAGATAGGAAACACAAAGTAAGAATAGAGATCTTTTGATATGTGGTCTAGCATTTGACCTTGATATGACCTTAACCAGGGTCAAGGTCATGATAAATAAGAGGGGTCAAAGTTCTCAAAAATTTTCAATGTTTTGATGTAATGTTAGTGTGAACCCAAAAGTTAAAAATCACATGACATGTCAAAATGTGTGGGTTGCCATTTCACCTTAAAATGACACTCTGACTGATGTTCATACTTCAAAGTATAGCCCTACTAGTCAGTCAGAGAAGTCCTGGTAGTCAGCCCTCCAGTAGGGCCCACCCCCAGTGGTGGCTATAGGTGTGCTGCAGTGGGGGAGGTGTTAGAGCTAATCTCTCACTCCCCCTCACAGAGTTAATAGGTCATGATTTTGTAGTTGCTTAAAAAACATACTGCTGCCTATTAGAAAGAAGAAAACTAGACATTTTCTAGACCTTATTTAACCAGGGAATATGTGAGTGCCATTTTTAACTATGTGAGATGCATACTTCATACCATAAAATGCTCCTGAACTTAAGTTTTGAGTTCACCTGGGAGAAACATGATTTTTTTCTCTTCAATTTATTAAACAAATACATGCATATTGAAGCCCTCTTCAAGCCCGTTAAAATGATACCCTAATTGTCCAAATCCACCTGTAAACAGCTTTAGAATCAATAAGTAAAAACATGTCAATTTCAGCTGCTCCATTTTTGCTAAATCACACTTTTAGCTTCCACGCACGGCAGACCCGCGCACGGCAGTTATGTCAGTGCCTAGCATGGGACTATACAGGTTTCAGGATACATACAAAGTGCCCATGGGTGCCAGCCTATAGGCTATGGTCGCTTCGCTTTGACATTTCTGTCTCCACGTTTTGTCACTGCCCCCTGCTTACTTTCGCACAGTGAGATAAATCTCTGGTGCTCCTCATTTTACCGACCAACGAATGGATGGAAAGCTGAGTCAACTCGGACGGGACTCGAACCGGGTTCATTTGTCAGGTGCATAGGGCTCATTTGTCAGGTGGCTGGAATTGTAGGACATAATTTTTTATGTCGATTTCCTCTTAAAGATGGCTTCCTAAGACATGTTTGTTGCCATTTTGTGAGAAAGCTTTAATACGGGGGCCCAGATTATTTGGTTCTCGCCAATCTGTTAGCCTTCATATCAAGTTTAGCTGCCACGGTCGGCCATGTTGGATGTGGTTTCAGGTCTCACAACAGAGGTGTTATAGGGAGCCTAAGTCTCGCGGTAAACTATGTCGTAAAAAAATTTCTGATTTGTAACTAAAATGACCAATATTTGAATTGACCTGGAGGCCCACCATATATAAAATTTTAAGGCTCAACTCTCATTTTTAAAAAAGTTATGCTAGGCCTAAAATATTCCCCTATCCTTCAAGCCTGAAGGCGATAATATGCTGAGCTCAGAATCCGCCCACATGTGATGTGACTTCCCCTCCCTATTCATGAAATAATGTTATTCATGAGAATCTGCTTGGAGAGTGGAGATTGACTTCCTGTCTGGCAGAAAATGCACCTGCTGATAGCTACCCGTTGCAACCCACACTGCATGTGCCAAATCTTGGAAAAGGGTGCGATCTAAAAGTTTCCAACAAAAGACGCTCTTCCAACTCACAGACAGGAAAACTAAGGTGGTACTCTTGTCAATACCATAAGCTGATTGTTGGGGATTTATTTCTGTCAAACGCTATTCTTAGAAACGTGCCGTTTCTAGAGCACCTGAAAGTTTTAGGTATGCCAGTCCCAGTGACTCAGTCCTTAACTGAGTCGCGCCCAGTGACTAAAGTCAACTGACAATTCCCCCCATTAGGGTTAGGCCATGGGAAGTCAGGTTACAGTTTACCGTCCAAGTCATTTTGAAAATTGATGAGGCTTTTTTTCATTATTCATTATATAGGTACAAGTGCCTGGAAATGTATAGGTTGTATATGTCACCATGTTATTGACACTTCTTGCACTGTAAGCTTTAATTTGATACCAAATATGGCCACCCTTTGCTTAGGGAGTGGTCATTATTTATCAATGGGGGGGGTGGTGGATTTTTTTTACGCCCCCCTCTCGCCGGCAGTCAAAATTTTCGCGCCCCTCTTTGATCTATAGTAGTGCGCTGGCTTTTTTGCTAAAAAGAAGGTGTTTTTTTTAGTCCCCCCCCTCAAGAGGGGTCAACATTTTTTTAGCCCCCCCCTCGGGAGGGGTCTGAAAATTTTACGCCCCCCCTCAAACCCACCACCCCCCCCTGTTGATAAATAATGACTACTCCCTTAGTCCTACCATGTCCAAATGCATTTTTGAGAAATTTTGCAATTTTTTTTTAGATAATGAAAAATTAAATTTTCTCATGCGGCCCCTATAAATGCATGCGGGCGGTGGACAGTTAACTGTACTAAACTGTAACCCAAGTTCCTTTGGCCTTAGCTTTCTCGCACCAACTCAGGGCCTCTCGAGGCTGTTTGTCCGAGGCTCCGCTGATTTTTTGCTCTTTGTTGTGTTTACTTTTACCTCAAATATCTTCAAGATTCAAGATTCTTCTGATTTCACCCGGAATCAGGATGATTTTGGATAAAGCAAACCCATATTTATCAAATATCTATTTGGGTTGAAATTTTTTTATTTGTGGAAGAAGCTACGGACACTCAAAGTAAACATAACAAAGAGGAAAAAGTTGGGGGATACTCGAACAAACAGCGGCCAGATGGCAAGTTTTGCCACGAGAAACCTAACCCTAATGAGGTGAATGAGTGAATGACCTGAGTCCTGACAGTGACACTACTGTAGGCGTAGACTTCACTTCAGTACAATACTGTTGTCAACAGTCTAGAACAAAGCAGGGATAAGAAATTTAGGGAGTAGTCAGTATTTATCAAGAGAGGGGGTGGTGGGTTTAAGTGTGGACACGCAATAAAATTTTACGCCCCCCCTCGACGGCAGTCAAAAATGTTGGCCCGCCCCCGCCGAAGGCTCTGAGAATTTTTGGGGGTCTAGATGGGGGGTCCCCATGTCACATGTCGATTTTAAGAAAAGGCAATGTCACATGTCATTAAATTTCTATTTTCCCATGTCCTTGTCACTAAGCTCCATGTCACATGTCGATTTTAAGATAAGGCCATGTCTCATGTCACTAAATTTCTGCTCCTTCATGTCCTTGTCACTAAGCTCCATGTCACATGTCGAATTTAAGAAATGGCCATGTCACCCTGTCGAATTTAGGGGTCCAGACCCATATTTTTCGCGCCCCTCTTTGATCTACAGTTGTGCATGGCTTTTTAAAAAGAGGGTCAATTGGCCCCACTCTTTAAAAGTTGTCTCAGAATGATCGAATTGGATCAAAGGGATAGAGAAAATCTGGTTCCAAAATATAACCTTTCATATATTTATTCCAGGATCTCAACACAAAAAATCCAGACTTGTATCCAGAACCTAAAATAAATGCCATGTTGGAATTTGACTGGGATATTTACCTGGAAAATGAGAAAAAGGTGAGTCAACGATCTAACTATTTAAAAGTAGAATTTATGTGTTTTGAACGGACCATAATTTTAGGAACAAACTATTTATCACTGAATGGAAAGGTTTGTAGAATTTTTTGTAGTCAGTATTTTTTTGGAGTTGCTGGGAGCGTAGCGACCTTGGCAACTCTATTATGGTTTCATTTTCATCCATGGCATGGGCGCCGCCATTATGGCCGTGACGTCACTTGTGACGTCATTTAGCCCCACTGACGTCACAGCAGCTATGACGTCGAACAGAGGGGTTGCCTAGAGATGCGTAACGTATGACAACTGATGGGAGACAGGCTTACTGGGGGTAGGGGGGTACTCGCCAAAGACAGGGCAGCAGGGACAACTCTGCTCTAAATTCTGTGCTTTACATCTCTCCCCATCTAACATCTCTGTTTGTTGTGAGAACTGTTGAACCAGCTGTCAGGTAGTAGGCCGACCAGTAGGCCTATGGAAGCAGTGATTCCGGCCAGTGATTAAACCCAGGGATTAAACCTTCTCGGTAAAACAACTCTAGTATTCTCAATAAAGGTGCATGACATATTAAAGCATACTTTATCCATCTCCTGGGTACAACTTCAGTGGGCTAGAGTGATAGATTGCAATCTATCATTCACATTCCCCTGGTGATGTAGCCATAGCAACGTGACGACATATACCTACGATAGACGCTCAGTGCTGCAAGTCACTTTCCCACGCAGTTTTAGGGCCCCGGGGGGGGGCACTCTCTATGTAAGGTATACACATATGTGCGGCTGGCAAGGGTACTTTTTCAAGGAAAAGTCCCTAGCAAGCCTCCTGTTTCAGCCACAAATGTCCCTAGCAAGGGTCTACTTTTCAGCAAAATGTCCCTAGCAAGGGTCAACTTTCAGCAAAATACCCCGATTTACGCAGGAAATTTCGAAATTTTCTTGGACATAAGCACAGTTTTCATGAAAATAGCATGAACCAAATTCAATTTTCTCCCCAATCAGTGTAAATTTAAGACATTTTGAAACAAATCTAGGATTATTGAGTCAAAAGTGCCCTAGCAAGGGTAGGCTTTTGAAGAAAAACCCTGCGAATGAGTGCCCTAGCAAGGGTAAGGGTTGTCATGGGTTCAGCCACACACCTGTATCAAAAAAAATTGAAGTGCCCCCCCCCCCGGGTTTAGGGCCTATGGCCCCGCATGGGCTGTGGGGTGGGGGGCAAATGGTGTAGGGAGGGAGGATGTAGGGTTGGATGGATTGGTGGTGGGGTTGGGTTACAGATTCAGGCGGAGGGGGGGGCACCAAGATTTAGATCCCTCTTGTGCATGGGACAGAGAGAAAGTCAAAGTCACCATCCTCTTGGAATTGGTGTGGCAGAAAAGCCAGTTTAATAGGCCTACTAGGGACAGATGTGAGAACACCTGCCACACGGGCTGTCCCTTTCCCCCCCCCCCCCCACGAGCTCAAGAAAAATGTGGCTTGGACCACTTATAGGAGTGGCAACTCCTCATCGTGGTCCTTGCCACATTCTTCTTGTTTTCTGACAGGCATCATTGCATCAATGAATCATGAACTAATCTTTGAAAGCCACCCTTGGCCTCTTTTTTTCAAAATGGGGCCCCTCTTTTTCACGAACCCACCCTTTAAATGTGATAAAGGCCAAAATACAGAAGACTAGTCTAGATAAACGAATAGAAGTTATTCATGCAATAATTTGTGTTTCAGAAACTTGGCGGTGAGACATGGGTGTTTTCCGATACGGCCATCATCACAGTCAACGACATTCTCCTTGGGGGTCCCTCCGAGTTCCTCAAGTGGGCAGAAGAGGAACAGGATTATGACAACTTCCGCCCTGCAGCACTTTATGAACCTCTTACCGAAGAAGCCTACAAGCAACATCTGAACAAAGACGGGGTCAGTTTTGGTACTTTTCAATACACCCTTTCTGTCATTACCCCACAATAGGCTGAATCCACAGGTCTTTATGGTTACTTGTGATGAATTACTGCAGTGATTTGTTGTCTTTATCCCCGAAAGAAAATTTATGATTTAAATGTTACTAAGCATTCCTTTTATTTTCAGCATGACCATGTATATATGGATTTGACGATTGGAGAAAAAGATATCGGCAGACTAGTCATTGAGGTAAGCTAAAGGGCATATTTCTCCTGTGTATTAGAAGAGTTACATAGCTCACGATATATTTGCTATCAGGGCTATCTATTACACAAAAATATTTCACATTGAATTTTTTATACTCAATCTCAAATAATTTTCCTGGTATATTTCTTTGTCTTGTATTGCTTTCATGACAGGGAACATTTTTATGCATGTGTATTACACATGATTCACATGATACAGCAAAAGGATTAAAATAAGCAATATCTCTTTTTTAGTTGGGTTAATTCATTTACCCTAATCCAACTTTAGAATATTTATTGGTTCCAATTTTCTTACCCTAATCAAGTGTACTGTTGGATTAATCTATTAACCCTGATCAAGAATACAGAATTATGTTGTCTGGTTGCAGCTCTTCTCTAAGGACGTACCCAAGACGTGTGAGAACTTCCGTGTATTGTGTACAGGAGAGAAAGGCGAGTCACAAAACACAGAGTACCCACTCCACTACAAGAACTCACTCATACACCGTGTTGTCAAGAACGGATGGGTGCAAGGAGGAGGTACGCACATGGACATTCTTTTAACCTTGGAAGGGAGCACTTATTATTGATCAAAACAGGGGAGGGCTTTGATTTAGACGTGGAGGATCGAAATTTTAACTGCTGGGGACAGGGTCTTGTTTTGAGCGGTAAAAAGAAAAGAAAAAAAAAGCAGAAAGCTTATGCATCACTCTAGTTCAAATAAAGAGGGGGGGGGGCTTTAAAAAATCTGGCACCTCTCAATCAAAATGGTTAAGGTGGCAGGCTAAGCCTGAAGCTTTCAGTGACATTCTATGTTCAATGTGCTATATACAATGGTTTAACGGGGTTACAGTATGGTACAACTGCTAAAACACCATGGTGTCTGTAAAAGGTTATGGTTTTGGTGCATGACGACATTAGACCAGGCAGTACACAGTGCCCAGATGCAGCCAGGCCGTTGTTCATGTATATGATTCAATGTGCTGACTACCTGACACTGTTGAGCTGTGACCAGGTAGCGTCCATACCTACCCTGGATGTTGGTTTTGTCTTTATATCAAGTCAGCAATATTCCAGCTCACTGCACAGATTATGGGAGTGCTGGGAGTGGCTGGAGGGGTCCATAAGTACCCTGGGTGGTGGTATTGTGTTTATATCAAGTCAGCAACGTTCTGGCTGACATATTACGTCTATAAAAGTTCTAGGTAGTAGAGAAGGGGGGGGGGCTCTTAGGCAGTCATGTACTGGATTGTAATGTCTTTGTTGCCGTTCATTCTTAAGAATGAACGGCTATAGGAGGGGACCCATTCTTAAATACAAGCTCTCATAGTGGTGCTTCCTCGCTCTCCATGTATAATCCTCTCATAGGTACAGTATTGAGTATGCCTATACCTGGATTAAAATCTGCAAATCAGTCAAGCATAGAAGTGGTGGCAGTGGTGGTGTTGGTGGACCTGTTATTGTAGACCCTGGGGACAGTGGTGGTAGCCCTGGACACCAGGCAGAGCCATGGTATATAGTATATAGAGCCCCCCCCCCCCACCCACCTCTGAATGGTGGTGGTGGCTGTGCTCCTGGGGTGGCCCCATACCTGCCTGGCACCACCTCCCCCAGCACCATGTGGTTCTCTTCTGCTGGTGGTGCGTTTCTCAGCACCACTGACTATTAACCCACTAAAGGCCACCTACATGTATATTTATGTATACATGTACACATAAGTATGATGCACTTTTTTTAGGAGTTTTAAGTGGCATGATGAATTGATGCACATTTAAACCTTTATGGATGGCATGATGCATTGATGCACACTTAGACCTTTATGGATAGCATGATGTATTGATGCACACTTAACCCCTTAGGGATGTATTGATGCACACTTAACCCTTTATAGATGGCATGATGCATTGATGCACACTTAACCCTTTAGGGATAGCATAATACATTGATGCACACTTAACCCCTTAGGGATGTATTGATGCACACTTAACCCTTTATAGATGGCATGATGCATTGATGCACACTTAACCTTTAGGGATAGCATGATGCATTGATGCACAATTAAACCTTTATGGATGGCATGATGCATTGGTGCACACTTAGACCTTTATGGATAGCATGATGCATTGATTCACACTTAACCCTTTATAGATGGCATGATGCACTGATGCACAGTTAACCCTTTATGAATGGCATGATGCATTGATGCACACTTAACCCTTTATAGATGTGTTGATGCACACTTAACCCTTTGTAGATTGCATGATGCATCGATGCACTCTTAACCCTTTATGGATGTATTGATGCACACTTAACCCTTTGTAGATTGCATGATGCATTGATGCACACTTAACCTTTAGGGATAGCATGATGCATTGATGCACAATTGAACCTTTATGGATGAAATGATGCTTTGGTGCACACTTAGACCTTTATGGATAGCATGATGCATTGATTCACACTTAACCCTTTATAGATGGCATGATGCATTGATGCACACTTAACCCTTTATGAATGGCACGATGCATTGATGCACACTTAACCCTTTATAGATGTATTGATGCACACTTAACCCTTTGTAGATTGCATGATGCATTGATGCACACTTAACCCTTTATGGATATCATGATGCATTGGTGCACACTTAACCCTTTATGAATGGCATGATGCATTGATGCACACTTAACCCTTTATAGATGTATTGATGCACACTTAACCCTTTGTAGATTGCATGATGCATTGATGCACACTTAACCCTTTATGGATATCATGATGCATTGGTGCACACTTAGACCTTTATGGATAGCATGATGTATTGATGCACACTTAACCCCGTTAGGGATAGCATGATGCATTGATGCACACTTAACCCTTTATAGATGGCATGATGCATTGATGCACACTTAACCCTTCATGGATAGCATGATGCATTGATGCACACTTAACCCTTTAGGGATGTATTGATGCACACTTAACCCTTTATAGATGGCATGATGCATTGATGCACACTTAACCCTTGAGGGATGGCATGATGCATTGATGCACACTTAACCCTTTATAGATTGCATGATGCATTGATGCACATTTAACCCTTCATGGGTTGCATGATGCATTGATGTACACTTAACGCTTTCGGGATGGCATGATGCATTGATGCACACTTAACCCTTTATAGATGGCATGATACATTGATTTACACTTAACCCTTTAGGGATGGCATGATGCATTGGTGCACACTTAACCCTTTATGGATGGCATGATGCATTGATGCACAATTAACCCTTTATGGGTGACCTGCTACATTGATGCACACTTTAAGCATTATAATTAACCATGACAAAATAAATCACCACGGCTATGCCGTGCTTAACTAATTTCCTTAATCCATCAAACACACACCTCCTAGTTGTTTTCCATGTGTGTCGGCCATCTTTGTTTTAGGAAACACAGGGATCCAGCTCATATATTGTCAATTTTAATCTTCAAAAGTTATCAGATGGATGTTAGTGACCATTGGGACACCTCAACTAGCTAATTTTATTGTTCTCCATATATGTCGGCCATCTTTGTTTTAGGAAACACAGGGATCCAGGCCATATATGGTCAACTTCGATCTTCAAAAGTTATCAGATGGATGTTAGTGACCATTGGGACACCTCAAGTACCTAATTTTATTGTTTTCCATGTGTATCGGCCATCTTGGTTTTCGGAAACACAGGGATCCAGGTCATATGTGGTCAATTTTGATCCTCAAAAGTTATCAGATGGATGTTAGTGACCATTGGGAGACCTCAACTACCCAATTTTGTTGTTTTCCATGTGTGTCGGCCATCTTTGTTTTAGGAAACACAGGGATCCAGGTCATACATGGTCAATTTTGATCCTAAAAAAAAAGTTATAGATGGATGTTAGTGACCATTGGGACACCTCAACTACCTAATTCTATTTTTTTCAATATGTGTCAGCCATCTTTGTTTTAGAAAACACAGGGATCCAGGCCATATATGGTCAACTTTGATCTTCAAAAATTATCAGATGGATGATAGTGACCATTGGGAGACCTCAACTACCCAATTTTATTGTTTTCCATGTGTGTCGGCCATCTTGGTTTTAGGAAACACAGGGATCTAGGTCATATGTGGTCAATTTTGATCTTCAAAAGATATCAGATGGATGTTAGTGGCCATTGGGACACCTCAACTACCTAATTCTATTGTTTTCCTTGTGTGTCTGCCATCTTGGTTTTAGGAAACACAGGGATCCAGGTCATATGTGGTCAATTTTAATCTTCAAAAGATATCAGATGGATGTTAGTGACCATTGGGACACCTCAACTACCTAATTCTATTGTTTTCCTTGTGTGTCGGCCATCTTGTTTTCAGGAAACACAGGGATCCAGGTCATATGTGGTCAATTTCGATCTTTGAATGTTATCAGATGGATGTTAGTGACCATTGAAAGACCTCAACTACCTAATTCTATTGTTCTCCATATGTGTTGGCCATCTTTGTTTTAGGAAACACAGGGGTCCAGGTCATATATGGTCAACTTCGATCTTCAAAAGTTATCAGATGGATGTTAGTGACCATTGGAAGACCTCAACTACCTAATTCTTTTGTTTTCCTTGTGTGTCGGCCATCTTGGTTTCAGGATCACAGGGATCCAGGTCATATGTGGTCAATTTTGATTTTCAAAAGTTATGAGATGGATGTTAGTGACCATTGAAAGACCTCAACTACCTAATTCTATTGTTTTTCATATGTGTCGGCCATCTTGGTTTTAGAAAATGCAGGGATCCAGCTCAAATATGGTCAATTTTGATCTTTCAAAGTTATGAGGTGGATGTTAGTAGTCATTGGGATACCTCAACTACCTAATTCTATTGTTTTCCATATGTGTCGTCCATCTTGGTTTTCGGAAACACAGGGGTCCAGGTCATATGTGGTCAATTTTGATCTTCAAAAGATATCAGATGGATGTTAGTGACCATTGGGAGACCTCAACTACCCAATTTTGTTGTTTTCCATGTGTGTCGGCCATCTTTGTTTTAGGAAACACAGGGATCCAGGTCATACATGGTCAATTTTGATCCTAAAAAAAAGTTATAGATGGATGTTAGTGACCATTGGGACACCTCAACTACCCAATTTTATTGTTTTCCATGTGTGTCGGCCATCTTTGTTTTAGGAAACACAGGGATCCAGGTCATATGTGGTCAATTTTGATCTTCAAAAGTTATCAGATGGATGTTAGTGACCATTGAAAGACCTCAACTACCTAATTCTATTTTTTTCAATATGTGTCAGCCATCTTTGTTTTAGAAAACACAGGGATCCAGGCCATATATGGTCAACTTTGATCTTCAAAAATTATCAGATGGATGTTAGTGACCATTGGGAGACCTCAACTACCCAATTTTATTGTTTTCCATGTGTGTCGGCCATCTTGGTTTTAGGAAACACAGGGATCTAGGTCATATGTGGTCAGTTTTGATCTTCAAAAGATATCAGATGGATGTTAGTGGCCATTGGGACACCTCAACTACCTAATTCTATTGTTTTCCTTGTGTGTCTGCCATCTTGGTTTTAGGAAACACAGGGATCCAGGTCATATGTGGTCAATTTTAATCTTCAAAAGATATCAGATGGATGTTAGTGACCATTGGGACACCTCAACTACCTAATTCTATTGTTTTCCTTGTGTGTCGGCCATCTTGTTTTCAGGAAACACAGGGATCCAGGTCATATGTGGTCAATTTCGATCTTCAAATGTTATCAGATGGATGTTAGTGACCATTGAAAGACCTCAACTACCTAATTCTATTGTTCTCCATATGTGTCGGCCATCTTTGTTTTAGGAAACACAGGGGTCCAGGTCATATATGGTCAACTTCGATCTTCAAAAGTTATCAGATGGATGTTAGTGACCATTGGAAGACCTCAACTACCTAATTCTTTTGTTTTCCTTGTGTGTCGGCCATCTTGGTTTCAGGATCACAGGATCCAGGTCATATGTGGTCAATTTTGATCTTCAAAAGTTATGAGATGGATGTTAGTGACCATTGAAAGACCTCAACTACCTAATTCTATTGTTTTTCATATGTGTCGGCCATCTTGGTTTAAGAAAACACAGGGATCCAGCTCAAATATTGTCAATTTTGATCTTTCAAAGTTATGAGGTGGATGTTAGTAGTCATTGGGATACCTCAACTACCTAATTCTATTGTTTTCCATATGTGTCGTCCATCTTGGTTTTCGGAAACACAGGGATCCAGGTCATATGTGGTCAATTTTGATCTTCAAAAGTTATCAGATGGATGTTAGTGACCATTTTGACACCTCAACTACCCAATGTTATTGTTTTCCATGTGTGTCGGCCATCTTGGTTTTAGGAAACAGGGATCCAGGTCATATGTGGTCAATTTTGATCTTCAAAAGTTATCAGATGGATGTTAGTGACCATTGGGACACCTCAACTACCTAATTCTTTTTTTTTCCTTGTGTGTCGGCCATCTTGGTTTCAGGAATCACAGGGATCCAGGTCATATGTGGTCAATTTTGATCTTCAAAAGTTATCAGATGGATGTTAGTGACCATTGGGACACCTCAACTACCTAATTCTTTTGTTTTCCTTGTGTGTCGGCCATCTTGGTTTCAGGAATCACAGGGATCCAGGTCATATGTGGTCAATTTTGATCTTCAAAAGTTATCAGATGGATGTTAGTGACCATTGGGACACCTCAACTACCTAATTCTTTTGTTTTCCTTGTGTGTCGGCCATCTTGGTTTCAGGAATCACAGGGATCCAGGTCATATATGGTCAATTTTGATCTTCAAAAGTTATCAGATGGATGTTAGTGACCATTGTGACACCACCACCACCAATACCACCACCACACTACTCCCAACCCTCACACACATTCCTTATTTGCATATTTTAATCCAGGCATAGGTTTACTCCATACTATAGCAATGGGACAGGATTTTACATGGAGAGCGAGGAAGCACCACAATCAGAGCATATATTTAAGTATAGGTCCATTCCAAAGGCCATAGAGTTCATATATAATGATCTTTTTTCCTTGGATCATAATAGGAATATGCACGGCATTACAGCATTGCTGTGTTTACTTTCCTGAAAGTATGTTATAGATTAATAAATTGCAAAACACACAACATATGAAGGGCTTTTATATTCCGTATTAAAATAATATTTGTTCTGAAAATTTTGATCTAAGATCATATTAAAAATGTTGTAAATCAATTCTATACTTCTTAGAACATGATATGAATATGCACGGCATTACAGCTTTGCTGTGTTTACTTTGCCGAAAATATGGGATAAATTTCTAATCCGGGAAACACACTGCAATTTAACTGCTTTTAGAATTGATATTAAACTCAGAATTGATCGTCAAATTTAAATATGAAATCCTAATATCTTGATCATAGATGACAGATCCTAAATTCAATCCTCTCAATTGCATCCTTAACATGGGCCTCTTGATCATAGATCTTAGATCCTAAATTTTCGATTGAATCCTTAACATAATCTCCTAACCATTGACCCCTTTTATATGTTCACAGTTTGTCAATAGTTGTGGTCCTTGCTACTGACTGACATGAAGTTCTGCTGCTGCCTATGGGTAGACTTGCTTGGTGCTACAGATAATTTTATGGCATTGCTGGACTGATTAAGCATATGGGCCACAAAAACAAAATAATTCTAAGACTCAGAAGCACGTCATAGAAATTCGTTGGTCTATCGTACATTCAACTATTTAATGACTAAGGTCACTGAATAATAATACATAATAATCTAAGCAGTAGATCAATTATGATTCCACCTAAGATTTGCACAGATGTTTGCTTATGACAATTTGTAAAGATGCATGAATGCAGCCAGATATTGGGTTCTGTAGTACTTCTGTGCTAAGGTATCATTACGAAGGCCCATTTTATTAATCTCGGTTGAGGTATGTCAGAATCTGTAACATTGTATCTTCTCTTTCAGATATCTGGATGAAGCGGGGGGATGGTGGTGAATCCATTTATGGCCCAGTGTTTGAGGGTACGTTCTGAAATTAGTACCATTGCCTTTGTAAAGGAGAGAATTTTTTTTTTCAGATAAAAGGATGATTGACTTTTTATCAACTTTCATTTTAGATTATCCTAAACGATGTCTCAGTTTCTGTGTTCGTACTCTTCATGCTTGTACCTTGCATCCCAGGCACAGTCACATTTTTAAAATCAGCATTTAATATGCACTCAACCCTCAATATATCGATCTTCAAAACTCGGTTGATTCACTTGACAGTCATTATAGCCCTTTAAACAGATTCGATATTAGGCAGCCATCAATTTCTATTGCGATCCAGCTTCAGAGAACTGATCAATTCACTAACCAGCCATTTTAAACCAAGGGGGGCGAATTGTTGACTTTTTTTATGTGTAAAGTTGATTCTTTAAAGTTCAAAATTAAGGATCAATCTAGGACTTAGAAGAAAAGTTGATTGGACCATGCATCCCAATTGTATCCAAAGTTCATTCCTGGCTTTTTATGTTCAATAACAGATGAGAACTTTGCGATAAGTCATTGTGGTCGCGGTATTGTTGGAATGGCCAACAAGGGACGGCACACAAACGGCTCCCAGTTCTACATCACGCTACAACCTGCACAATGGATGGATACCAAATATGTCGCATTTGGGTAAGGGAATAGGAATATATATTTCATCATGAAAAAGTCCAATAGGCTTGATACTGTAGCTTTGTATCTCAAACTCCATGAGTAACCCTCCTCATATGTGGCATTCGTTTAAGTACAATTTTTGTCAGACCAAACAATATGTATAATTTGCAAATTCAAGATCCGATTGTGTTAAAGCATTAAATGCTATAGACAAGTGAAAGTCGCAGAAATAAAATGATCTGGTTATCAGAGGTTTAGTAAATCAATACTAATTTTGGCTGAAATTCTTCAATCCCTGGGTTGGGATCTACCGTAATAACTGAGGGGACATAAGGTGCACCCTGAAGTTGAAGAGAATGTTTTAAGGTGCACCTATGGCCTGGTTTGATAGTACCGATACCGGCAATTCAGCATAATTTTACCCTGCTAAAAGATGCACCTCCTCTTCTGGGAGGTTCTGTGAGTGAGTAATAGATGCTTAACGCCATTTCGACAGCTAAGGTCATATTCACGGCGAGAACTACATTACACAATTTCACAGGAATGTGTCAGTGTCCACGCATATGGAGATAAGAAAAAGGATAAATAGACCCTTTTAAGTGGGCTAGGGAGGCCCGGGGAGGTTCTGTAAAGCGCAGTATGCATACAGGGTGTCATGTATGACTTAACCGTTTACATAAAATATCTTTCTTTTTCCAGAAAAGTGATTGAGGGAACTGCAACACTGAAGGCAATTGAGGAAGAACAGACACAAAATGACCGACCCCTGCAGGAAGTCCGTATTAAAGACTGTGGTGTCCTTACATATGAATTCTAGCTTTCAAAAGGTCTAAAATGACATAAAATTGAGTTTCATTAATGTGTAGCTTCAGCTGCTTAAAAGTTGAAAATAATGTGATGGGATATTACCCTGTTGTACCTGTATATATGAAAATGTAAATTATTTTATAAATTTTTCAATAAAAACTATGTTCTATGAAATGTGTCCCTGTTCTTTACTGCCGACCATCACAGACTTCCTCCCGGAGATATTTAGTTGTACTCTTTAACTAAATTCCTGTCTGCAATGTGCAGCATCTATCACAAATTCTTTTCCTATTAAGTCTAGTGACGGCAGACCAATATTACGCATCTTACGCATATGCCTACGGTCCTACTGTTGCTTATAGAATTTGTCTCAAGTCATGGTGCAACCTATACTCGGATTGATAGAATAACACCTTAAAATTCCAAGTCTTTGGTGTAGCTTATAGCTTCTCCATAAGTTCGGGGTATGGCATCTACTTGAGTGCGACTTATATGTGGGAATTTACTCTACTAACATCAACACACTAAAAATTTAGTTGAAAATATGCTTTTATTCTTGTAGATAATTAAATACACGTTTTATGTTTTATGATATTATATGGCTACATTAAACAATAGGAGAAAATGGTTATATTTACAATACCGACTCCAACAATACAAGTTCTTAATCAACCGTCACTTCCAGGTAGACTGGTGGGGCATTGTTCCAAAGACGTTTGACTCTTTCATCAATGTTACTGTAATACCACGCATATAGGCAGTAGCGAATACGCTACTGCACGAGTAGCTCGCTAGAGCTCCCTTCATGCATCATGCTGATCCTACGGGTTAATATACCCCCGGGGGTCAGCATGTTACACCAATGAAGTGCAGATAGTCACTCACCAGGGCTTCATTGGTGCCCCATACCAACCAATGGGCATCATGCATTAATCAGCATCAGCCGCTTTTTAAGGGTTCACCAGATGGAAACCCAAGGAGAATGAGGAAAGTGGAATAGACAATTTAACGGATGCAGTGCGCCAGTTGTGGTAACATTCAAAGCTGTCTTTCATCATTATAGTAGAGCACAACAAGCCCCTTATGATTCCCAAATCTTGTCCAGATGACCGATGAACACAAGTTTGCAGATGGCAGCGAGGTCTGATGTCAGTGTTACCGCTCAGATCAGCGACTTATCACCTCCTATTTCCACCAAGCCTGAAAATCAAACACAGGGTTTTTCATACTAAGAATAAATTCATTTTGGAGATTAAGGCTGTTCATTACTGAACATTGGCAGTATTAGATTTTTCTTTTGTTCACTATCGTTAGGATCAGTTCTGTTCATTATAATAATGACATGGTATTGGAACCTCCAAATTTTGCGTTGGGGATATCCTTTAAATGGTCAAACAACTCCAGCTCAAATGCTGGAGGTCTTACAAAAAAGTTAGAAACCAAATAAATGCAGAATAAGTGTCACATCACTAACTCCTACCTGTGCTTACTGCGGTTCTTTCCCTTCTTGTGTTTATGCATAGCCTTGTGGACTTTCCCTGAGTTGTCCGAGACGCGCGGGACCACATGGTGGGTGCTGCTGCTACTACTGCTGTTACCGCCGTTATTCTCACCATTCTCTGAGCTCTGGCTCGAATTCTGCTGTGGGGGCTGGGGGGCAGCGTCGGCCCCACTGGTTTCCTTGTCTGGTGCGGGTGATTGAGATCCCGCAGGGCTCGGTGGGTGCTCTTAATGAAGAACAATGGTTTGGTTAACTTAAAGAACCACTGGATAATCAACACAACTAAAAATTATTTCCTAGTAGCCATAAGACTATTTATCTATTTTGCAATGACAAAAGATTTGTTGTTGTGACCTCTACTGAGATATATGATAAATAATCAACCATTTTTATGTGTTCGCGACAATTTTTTTTGTGGTTGTGATCTCTATTGAGATATATGGTATTTTTGTAAAAATAATCAACCATTTTTATACGTTCTCAAAAAACATGGTCCTAAGCTTAGAGGATAATGATCTTACAAATATGTATCATTATTATTATTCAAAGTTTCACACCTTTGTTTAGCGCCTCTGTTAGTCCGCTGACAGCCTAAAATAGACAACATGGTTATTTACTCATTATTGACATAACTTGAGGCAATTACACAACTCTTACCGTAATCTCCCGCGTATAAGGCGCGTCTTATAGGGGGGGATTTATTGCTAATTGCATCCACAAGGGGGACTGCAAGACCTTTCTTTTGACATGTTACATGCCCCCTTAGCCATAACAGGATATATGGGGACCCAGGGGGGTCCATGGGGCCAAAGTTACACATAGGTCTTTGAATTTTGAAAATTCATTCAGTAGAACCAAAGTTATGAATTTTTCATTTTTTTGAGAATTTTCCAAAACTCTAGGTGCGCCTTATATGCGGGCTGGGCCTTATACGCGGGAGATTACGGTATATTGTAAACATACTGTAAAACCTAACATTTTTCAAATCAGACCTCTGAAGTGGCTTACCAAAAATCCTGCACCGAAATATTAATTTTATATATGGGGTTTTGACACTATAGAATAGGACTATAATAGTAATGTCAAGCCGCAGCTTCCAAAGTTAGGCGTGTGGTTTATCGTAGGTGCGGCTTACACACGGTGTTTTATGGTATAGCTTATCTGCAGTCTGAGTGATACCATAATACAAAGCGTATAAGGTGTAGTGTATATCTGCGAGGGTGTACCCCTGGCGTGCCTTATGTAAACAGCTACAGCTGGGAGTGCGCCTTATGGCCAGGGAAATTACACAATTTTAGTATTAAGTGTTCACAATCAATATCCAGGTGGGTCTTATAGAATGTGTGTGCCTTATACGCTGGGTGTGCCTTATACACTGGCCATTATGGTATTTGGCCCACACAGGCTGCATTCCATGGCAAGCATATAATTACACTAACACATTGTCTTTAACTTACTGCATGAGACGTCACCGAGGACTTGGAGAAGAGGCGGTCAGCTTCTTTGAACTTACGGTTCCTCTTGTCTGCTTTACTGTTGGTGTTCCTGTTCATTTTGATAGAAATGTAATCTGATTAACAAGCGTACCATAATCTCCTTGTGTATAAAAGGAATCTTGTGTATAAAGGGCATCCTGAGTTGAATGAAAACCTATGAGGCGCAGGATAATTTTTGAAGGTATAGCACTGTTCTACAGTAAAAAATACCTAGTCTAGATTATATTTATAAAATTATCTATAGCACATCATATAGATACTATATGATGTACCTTTACTAATGTGTCACCTCAGGATGCGCCTTAAAGGCAGAGTAATCTCATATCAACCTTCCTTTGTTAGGGAAAAAAATTAAACTCTTCACTACTAGAGAGAAATCTCAGTATTTTCTAAGTACACTTTGCGCTAATTACCAGGTACCTAGAATTACAGTATTACTTACTTTGTGTTGGTGAGGTAGCGGTCCCAGCCACGGATAATGTTTCCATACTGCTGGGTATCCTCGAGGTAACTTCCCTCGAAAGCATAGATCTGCCGCTCAAGGTTTGCAAGAGTTTCCTGAAATAATTAAAGAACCCTAATATGTAATGAAAGACTTTCAAATGAGATACCCTACTTACCTTGTTTTGAAGAATTGAGTTATAAAATCTTATAGCCACAAAGGCTTGTATCAAACCACTCAACCAAAAACCTTCATTTTATCAAGTAACCCGGTACCTTAAATTCCTTCATATATAAACTGAACCCCAGACGTTTGCAGGAGCTATATACTGCATTTTGGGCTTGAAACTGCAATTTTGGTACTGTTCTATTGTGCAAAGTTCCTGCCTATAAGCCACACCACTTCTTTAGACTGATCTGAGCCCCACCTGGGCGTTGGTTCGCATATCAGCTGAAGGGTTCTCCACATGACGTAAAATCTAGCAGTGGGGTGCTAATATACTTTTCAAGTGGTACATATCTAACTATTTTGAACATTCATAGAGATATATTGACTAAAACACATTTTGAATATGTTATTCGCCATTTAACTGCGAAATATGCATACATTTTTAATGTATATGAAAATAAACCATAGCTTCTGTTTGTATTGGCCGATTTTCAAAATTCAAAAACCTTGGCCTGAGATAACACTCAGTCAGATGCGCTCGTCGTTAACCTTTGTTTTGCTTCATGTATCAGTAATCACTTAAGTAAGGTTTCAAAAAATCTGAAAGGGAAGAATTTCTACCGGGGAAAGGACAGTTCGCCCTATCTGCAGTGTGATGACGATTCAACAAGACAATTCAGAATTTGATACGACTGTTGGACAGATTTTTGGGACAATTTGACAGGTTTGAACTGACGAAAATAACATTTTGAAATGGTCAATTTCAATTTATGGCATGTTGGAAACAGGTCAATACGGATGACCCACTACAAGAATCCTCGTGAGATAACCCCCAGTCAGACCCACTACTTGTGAATCTTTGTCTATTTATTATTTCAATACATATTTCGCCATTACAATATTCTGTGGCCTAGCCGTAAGGACAGTATCATTAGGGTTGTTTGCCTTTCAAATTCTATAAGAAAGGGGTATTATCATAGTTTGAAATACACCTGATTTTGTTGAATCGTCCTGTCAAACTGTCTCACATTACACAGTTTATGGTCACACCGTCACGTGAAGTGTGTTGAGAAGGTCTGAGATCAGAGATCAAATAGGGGTCCAGTTAGGAGTGTCATTGGTATCCATTTTTTCCCGATTTTGATTACCGTAATCTCTCGCGTAGAAGGCGCAGCCCGCGTAGAAGGCGCACCCCCAAATCAGGGAAGGCTGGTTCACGTAGAAGGCGCACCTATCTCCCCATGAACGAGTATTTTGAAAAACCCGCGTATAAGGCGCACCCCCAACTCAGGATGTAGTTGGGGATGGCCTTAGTTAAGGTTAGCATCAGGTTGGGTATGATGCTGAACATATATTTTTTTTAATGCCACAAATGAGGTGTGACCAGAAGTAGAACTTGTCTCTAACATTGTATCTTCAGTTCTTTTGATTTCTTTTCCTACATTCATGTACTCTATCAATGCTGTAGCATGTTAGAGAATGAATTTCAATCAAAACATTATCTAAACATAGTTTGAACATCTATTCTTAAGTCAAACACATAGCAAGTGTATATAAATGGTATACTGGCTCCACACTTCTATGAACCATTCCTATTGAATACATGGTTATAAATGATCATGATTAAGGTACAGTTTGAGGTAAATTTCAATTGTATACTGTCTTCTGACAGTTTTGACAAATCAACCACATCATGATGACTTATTTACACGATAACATGAAATCTATCATGTAAAATAGTGATCTAAGTATGGATAACCTAAAATCGATTTACAACTACAGATCTGGGAATACAACCTAACACATAAGAATAATGCAAACTGTATCTTGATCATGATCATTTATAATCCTGTATTCAATAGGAATGGTTCCTATAAGTGCCACCAGATGGAGCCAGTATACCATTTATATACACTTGCTATGTTTTTGACTTAAGAATAGGTACTCTTGGTAGACTGTGTATTGCTAAATGTGTTTCACCTGTATGTGACTGTACCAGATATTGGCCCTACAGTCCATGTGTGTCCTCACCACTGTTTCCAGTGCTTTTGGTAGACTGTGTATTGTTTAAATGTGTTTCACCTGTATGTGACTGTACCAGGTACTGGCCCTACAGTCCATGTGTATATCCCATCTGTGTGTGCACACACCATATGCAGGTTACAGGTACCACTGACACTACCAGTGTATAGGCTCTGTGGTGACTACATCTTATAGGTAAGTTGGATCTCCCTGATCCCCCTGTGAGTAACACTCTACCCTGTGTATTGTATTATTTATACCCATACCCTACCACTGACACTACCAGTGTATAGGCTCTGTGGTGACTACATCTTATAGGTAAGTTGGATCTCCCTGATCCCCCTGTGAGTAACACTCTACCCTGTGTATTGTATTATTTATACCCATAGCCTGCCTGTATCCTACCCTGTGTATTGTCTAACCACTCCCCCCCCCCACACTCATACACACACCAATCTTGTGTGCTATCATAACCTCCACACACACACTCACAAATCAGCTCCTAACCCCCCCCCCTCTACACCTATACACACACTGATCTTTCTACATTGCCCCCCCCCCATCACACACGCACACTCCAACCACCTTAGAACTCCCCCCCCCCCCACTATACCTGTGAACCTATTCAGCTGTTTTGCTTCCTGCAGCTTTACTACTTACTGCAGGACTGGGTACCCCCCCCCCCATCCCAACATGAGTACGGTCGATGGGAACATGGGGACCCCCAGGAATAGACTGGCCCCAAACTACTCCAAGCGCTCTCCCAATCAGGCCCTCTTCTCACCATCACCCCAGGACATTACTCCAGTCTCCCGCCACGTCCTTAGAAGCCTCTCTCTTAGGACATCCGTCTCTATGCTCTATGATGCCCTTGAGGAGGTATCCCGAGGAATCAACTGCCTTAACTCGGTCCTGAACAAAAATGAGATGGATACCAATCCTGAGGTCCTAGATCCTAACAAGGGAAGAATTGCCTGCGAGGGCATAAAAGCCGCGGTTAGGAAGTCAGGTCACTGCTTTGCGGCCCTCATGTCTGTTGCCTCCTGGTTAAGGCTCACTGAGGATTATGCCGTCAGTCAGTCAAAGCATGTTGTAGCAGCGCACCTTAGCATGGAGGAGCTGCTCATGTGCTACAACAACTCTGCTCACTGGCTGAAAAAAGATGACTTTAAGGAACTAACCCTCACAACGGTCTTTGCCGCGCAAGCTCTGAGGAACTTCCTGCTCCATGCACGCACCGTTGCACAACTAGCACTCGATAACCAGACATGCCCCTCTGACCACACCTTCCCACTCATAGACTTGTCCTTCACCCCCAACTCAACACAGGTCATCCCCGTAAGGGGGGAGCTGGACGAAGCCTCTGGGGGCACCCCTCCAGCCCCCCCAGCATCATCCCAGAAGGAAACTGTCCCCTCAGAGATCCTAAACCATGGATCCGAGGAGACTGGGGATAACCTTTCTCAGCCCTCTCAGGCCTCTCAACCCAACACCAATCATGCTGACCATTCCCCTGCCACCGGACCTGACTCCCCACAGGATCCCACCCCGACCCAAGGGGAAACCGAACCCTCCCAACCGGATACTCAGGCCTATGCCAACGCCCCTTGCCCCACGACACAGCCACCTGCTAACTCTCAGCCCTCCCAACCTGACCCCTCAACCGCCCCCGATCCAGCCCCCCCAACCCCCAACCACAACCCTACCAACGCCACACCCCCAGCATCCGCCCCTGATCCAGCCCCCCCCATCGCTACCAGCGCCACTCCCCCAGCTCCCCGCAACCCTCCCACCCCAAGCCTGACACAAGCCTACAGGTTCTTTGTGGCTGTGGATAGCCCCAAAGATCCGTTCCCAACCCTGGCAGCCTCCTCCATTACAGTAAAGGCTCGAAATGAGTCTGCTCTGCGTAAAGCCTACCCCCCTCTCACCTATGAGGGGGAAACTGCCATTAAGGTCCAAAACCTCATGGCCAAGGCCTGCGCTGAGAGCCGTCTGTTCAAGGAAATCTTCCCTCCCTCTGACCTGACATCTCCTCTTGGTCCGGACCCACCCCCCGCTCACCACAACTTCACCGACCATCGGTACAGGGGAGTCTCATGGCCCCCAAACTTCGACCCCAAAACTATTATCGGATACGGAGGTATCACCATGGCCAGACTACAAAGGGGGAACGAATCAAACAACCTGATCCTTCATATCAGATCATCTGCCCCCCTTGACCTCTCTAAAGATATCCCCTCCCCCCAGGGGCTCGTCCGCATCACCAAGGCGTATACTATTCCCTTGAGGTGCCGTAGATGCCAAAAGATAGGCCATGCCACGGGACCCTGCGGGGAAACAGAAAGGTGTGGGTTCTGTGCACAAGCACATCACACTGCCACTTGCCCCAGAACCTGCGCCCCAAGATGCGCTAATTGTGATGGTCCCCACACTGCGTTCTCCTCCACGTGCCCTAACTGGAGAGCCGTATGGACCATTCTCAATCCCCCCACCTCCATTACCCCACTCACGTACCCCCCACCTCCCCCCCAACTCATGGGCCCAAACCCAAACCCCACCCCCCCTTCCCCTACGGGGCCCACCCAAGCGTGGTCCCAAAACCAAGCGTGGTCACAGAATCAAGCCCCCCAACCACCGCCCAGACAACCACTTGGGACCCACCCTCAAACCTCCAACCCACCCTCATCTGCACCGGCTGATCAAAACAACCAGAACAACAATCGAGGAAGACCTCGTAATAGGCGTCGAAACCGCAACCGTCGTCCGAAATCGGTCTCAATCCAATCCCCGACACCAACCCCAACCCCCTCTCAGGCCACCAAAACCCCCCAACTTCCACTTGCCGCTCCCAGGCAGCAACAGGCCCCAGCTGCCATACCAAGCCAGGTAGCACACAGGGCCGTCTCTAACGATGATGACACCAAGCGCGACCTCGTCAGCCTTATCAAAAGCACGATCAGGGAGGCTATGGGGAAGAGTGAAAAAACATCCGACCCCCCATCACCACCTGAAACCGCCGTCTACTATCCTCTCAGACCTAGACATCGGTCCCCATCGCGCCATCGCCCTCCCCCCCGCTCCGCCATCGTACGCCCTCCTCCCCGTCCCCAACCAAGGTCACCAATCCGCCGCTACGATTACGACTACGACTACGACTGCGACTACGCCTATGAACGACGCGCCCTTCCCCCTGTCTCTTATTCGTCTCACGACTATTAGACCCGTACCCTCACCTTAAATGCTATCTCGACCGAACCAATGTATGAACCGAATCAGAACCACCGAACCCGCAACCGACATAAAAAGCGTAAAGGACCCCAGCCATGTCCCCACCTTGAGAACTTGAAAATCATTAGCTGGAATGTCAATGGTTTTTTCACGGTAGGTAGGAGGGCAGGGCTAAGGGCCTATGTCGAAGAAAATCACATCGACGTGATACTTCTCCAAGAGACAAGGACCAATAAAACCCCCAACATCCCGGGCTTTAAGACCCATGAGCTTAAAAAGTCGGATGGAGGCCGAGGCATGGCCACTCTTGTCAGGAGATCTATACTCTCATCTCGCTTGGAACCCCCCCGCCTGCTAACTGACACACAAATCATAGCTGTGTCCCTCACCCTGCGCGAAAAGAAGCTCGACATTTTCAACGTTTATCATGCATGCTCGCAAAATATTCCCCTTGATCTCAAAAGGGTAAGGACCTCATCACCCCACCCAGTGGTCATAGCTGGTGACTTCAACACTCACCACCCGGCCTGGGGTGAAAATAACCGGACCGACGCACAAGGGTCTGCTATCCTTACGTACGTTTCTGAAGAGAGTGACCTGATTATCCTTAATGACGGCACACCTACCTTCAGGTCTGGCTCGGCCATAGACCTCACACTTATTTCGGCCTCGCTTTACCACAATGCGAACTGGTCCGTAGACGAGAGGCTCTACTCTGACCATTATGCCATCCTGACAGTCCTCAACACGAAACAAGTAGTCCCCCCACCACCGCCACACCGGCGAAATACTGCTAAAGCTGACTGGCGCAAATTCAACTCCATCATCTCCCGCGCCTTGGCTCCCCCAACCAACCCCACGCTGCTTTCTCCTTTGCGGCCAACCAAGCACTGGATGCCTCCTGTCCAAAAACCTCCCCAAACCACACCAGTAGTCGCAGATGGTGGATGTCGACACCACTAACCAGGTTTGCTTCTCGCATGGTAAACCGTGCCCATTCGCGCTTCAAGAAAAACCGCACAGATGCTAACATGCAGATACTGAGAGAGAAACAAAGAGAAGCTGACAGAATCTATGCTCAGGAACGCGACAACCGTTGGTCCCTATGGATGGAAGAGATCAATGAGAAGACAACAACCACTGAGCTCTGGCGCAAGGTTAAAATCCTAAAAGCAACCCCCCGCAGTCCTCTTCTCCCCAAACCCCAAGAAGCTGCTGAGGAACTCGCTGCCCAATTTGCTGCCCGCTCTAGCTCCGACAACCTGACTCCCGACCACGTACAAGCCCTGGAGCGGGAGCATGAAAAAAGAGTGAAAATAATAGAAGATGCCATCAATACCCCCAGTCCGAACAACCTGGATGGGCCCATACTTCTTTCAGAGCTGCGAACTAATCTCCAGCGCACCCCCAACAAGGCCCCTGGCTCTGACACTATACCAGTTGATGCCCTCAAGAATCTATCACAAACCAACCTTGAAACTCTTCGAACCATCCTAGACACTGCCTTCAGCAAATCCACCCTCCCCCCCGAATGGAAGAAAGGGCACATTGTCCCAATACCCAAGCCTGGAAAACCCGATGCCAAAAGGCCTATCACCCTCCTTCAAACAACCTCCAAGCTCCTTGAGAAGATAGTCAGAGACAGAATGGAAGCCTCCCAGAGAGCAAGGCAACATGTCCCACCTGATGAGCAGTATGGATTCCGAGCCCACCGGTCTGCCCAGCATGCTTCCTACACCATGTGGGATCTTATCATGCGACACAAGGGCAATGAAACAGTCGTTATTTTTCTCGACGTAGAGAAAGCCTTCGAAATGGTGAACCACACTGCTCTCCTTGCTTGCCTAGCTGAAACGGGAGTATCGGGTAAGATAATGAAGTACATGCGTGAGTACCTTGCAGACCGCTCATCCCGCGTCTCGCTCCAGGGAACGTACTCTTCTTACCACCCACTTGAGAATGGCGTTCCTCAAGGGGGAGTCTTATCCCCTCTCATCTTCAACTGCCTCATGGAGCAAATCCACAAGCTTCGCATACCCAAGGCTCGCATCTTGTCATATGCCGATGACATTGCCATCTTCGTATCCGACCGCTTGGACGTCCACCCGCATGCGCAAAAAGCTCTCAACATGGTTCATGATGAGTGTCTCAAGTTGGGGCTCAAAATCTCGCCCGAAAAAACCATGGCCATCCCCTTCTTGAGAACCACCCTTGCCCGACCCCTCTACATGGGTTTTGACCATATACAGGTTTCTACCACCTACAAGTACCTTGGGGTCATCTTCGACTCCAAACTCACGTTCAAACCCCAACTAGCTTACGTGGCTGACAGGATGCGCGCCCGTTTGAACATCATGAAATCCATGGCTGGCCCAACATGGGGGGTCACTTTCGCTCACCTCCGGACTTTCTACAAACAGGCCATACTGTCTCTCGTAGACTACTGCGCTCCCCTTCTGTACACAACCCTCAGTCGGGAGGAGACAGAAGTCGGCAGCAGCACTGTTCTTGCCTTTTCCACACGCTTCGACGTACTCAACAAGATACAGAATGCAGCCATGCGCATCATGGCTGGAGCCCCCCTCAGGACAAAACTCACCTGCCTCCGGCAGGAGACAGAACTCCCACCTATCTCCCTTAGGGTCACAGAAACCGCTCTGAAATTCCTGAACTCCTTTGCCTCCACCCTAGACACCAGTCTTGCAAAGGCCATGGCCCATAAGCTTCAATCTTATACGGAACAGGTCCGTCCACCACCCACAAAGCACCGCTGCTCTACAAAGACTACCTGCTACATTAAGACCTTACACACGGCCGGCGGTACCTTGTCAGCCCCTCCCCCACCTCATCCTCACCCCCCTGGTTACCTGGTACCAGCCTCTTTCAACACCCCGTCCCTTCCCAAAAAAGCAGAAACCTCCCCTCTCATTCTACGCCAATATGCCCTGGAAAACATCGACATGTTGAAAAAGGAGCACCCGAATGCCCTGCACATTTTCACCGATGGCAGTGTGAACCCTGTTACTGGGGCTTCCGCTGCAGCTGCGGTTCTCCCACAGTCTGGCGATGAGGTTTCTTGCAAAACTCCCGACTTCTCATCATCCCTCACCACTGAGCTGGCAGCCATTGAGCTTGCCCTGGAGGAGTGGGATCAGGATGTAGTGATCCACTCCGACTCCCTTGGGGCTGTCTCGTCCATCTCCAACCCTAGGCCTTCAACTCTCCATGTAATGAGCATTCAAAGACAATTGGAAGATCTCAATAACCGGGGACTCCATACCACCTTCAGCTGGATACCGTCCCATATCGGCATTAAGGGAAACGACGCTGCTGACATAGCAGCCAAGACTGCAGCGTTACATGGAGGGAACAAGCCTGACAGAACCCCTCCACCCTCCAAAGATCAAGTATCAGCAATCATTGGCAGGAAAATTCAAAAACTCAATCTACTCTTGAACCACAAGGAAAGCTTACAGCTGCATGATGGAGAAAGGTCCCAGTCCCTCACGTGGAATAACAGGGTCAGGGAAACCATTCCCCCTATCCCAACTCACCTCCCCCGGATAAACCAACACATAGCTGCCCGCTTCCGCACAGACTATAGAAGAGCTGTAGACTGTGGGGAGCGTAAGGCATGCACTTGTGGCGCGGCTCGCTTTTCTGCTGCCCATGCCCTCACCGACTGCTCCCTGATGGACTATTCATCCATCCATCACTTATTCGATGAGGATACAGTGAACCTTCCCTGCACGGAGGCGGCCCTAGTCATTCTCAGTCGAGCAGCTCGTGAGGGGTATGACCCACTGATACGCCTGTACCTAGATAACCGTGACCTCCTCCTATAGAGGAGTGTTCCAAACAGGAGGCACACCCCTTACCCTCAGTTAGAACAACACCGAATCATCCTTCTCACTCACACCTAAACACCTAATACCACCTGTCCCCCGCCAGCCGAGATGCTCATACCACTCAAGCCGGTTAACCACATTACCCATCCCCCAAACCTACTATCTCCCTTAGAGTCTGGCTAAGATGCTCACCATATCACTTGGGCCAACCGCACTCTTCTCTCCAAACACTCTCTGCATCACAAACAGGACTGACTAATGCCCAAGGAGTTAGTCCAATTCCGCTGTCTATACCCTTACTCACACTATAACTGTCACACCCCAGTAACATGTCATAACCTCCTTCTGCATGCTTAACCACCCCAAAACCTTTGCTCTTCCAGAAGATGCCACGACGCCTGATCCTCCTGACAGACAGCCAAGGAAGGGGCATCCCCAACTCGCAGTACCTGACCTGCACCTTCAAATCCGGAGGAAGAGCCCACCACATCCAGGAGCTAATCGACAGGCAAGACATCAGATCTCATGAAGATGTCGCCATTTGGATAGGTGGTAATGACGCACACCCTCGGGTAGGCCAGTTTAATTCTTCTGCTCTCAGAGAGCACTTCCGCCATGCAGTTCACTGCGTGCGCCAAACTCACCCGACGGCAAACGTCGTCCTTGTGGCAGCCACAAAGAGAGGGGTAGAAGCAAAATCACTCAACATCAAAGCTGTAAACACTATCATCAGAAACGTTGCCCTCGAGTTTAATGTCCCCTTTGCCAATGTGTACCGCTCACTCGAGCGTAGATATGGTCACTGCTCCCAGTATTTAAAAGTAAATGAGGGGGTCCATCTGACCCTTAAGGCCAAGCTACAGGTGGTCGAATCAATTCGACACCAACTGGGAGTGTCAATTCCCTCCCCCCCTCCGCCTCTGAAGGTGGCTGGACATGGACACATCCTATCCATGTTCTACCCGGCCCCTCTGATCTGGGGCTACAGATGGTTCAGCACTGCTGAACATGCCTACCACTATGAGAAATGCATGAGGGCAGGGGAAATCGGCCAAGCCCATGAAGTGCTTATGGCTACCACTCCCAGCCAAGCAAAGTCCAAAGGTAAGATCCCGGATAGTCTGATGGACCTTCCCACAAGACGCCTGCTCCTAGAGGACATCCTTATGGAGCGATGGCGGAGCCAGCCCAGTTTCAGGAATGCTCTGCTGGAATCGGGCTCCAGACCAATCATACACACAGTGAAGGACGCCTTCTGGGGAGACATAGGTTGTGATGGCACTGGCTTCAATGCATATGGGAAGTCCCTGATGAAAATGCGCCACATCCTCCCCAGACATTAGACCATACTCCCTTCAACTCCCCCCGAAAACACCCTACCCCCTCACCACCTCCTACTGAGATGATCACCATACCACTCGAGTAGGACACCCCCCCCCCCTCACTCCACTTCGATCCCCCCCTCCCACACCCCGGTCTCTCCTCCCACCTAGGCCCCAGTGCCTATCACCATACCGATTATGGCCTGCCACGGCGCGGTGTACTGTATCGCACCGCCCATGGACATGGGTGCCGGCTGGTACCCCCCGCCCACTTCTGGAAGGGGACCAGGCCTTGCACCCTTGACCAAACGCAGGCCAACATTTCGGTAAAATTCTCGTCTGTGCCCCCTAAGAGTGGATACGCCAGATAGCACTACGATGCACTGGGCTATTGTCCTGCTCCCTGCTTCGGTGACACAGGTAAGATGACCCCATCACATGATACACCTTGTTCACACCATAACCGATATACTGTACTTTTTCCTTTCTTTCTTTTCTTTTTTCTTTTGTTGTTGTTTTTTGTTGTTTTTTTTTGTTGTTTGTTTTTTTTGTGTTTTTTTTGTTTGTTTTTTTCTTTCTCACTCCCCCCCAGCTCCCTCTAGTGTACGGGTCCGGGTTTCACGCCACGGGACCTCTCACCCTCGACGTGTCCTTGAGGCACATAGGTGAGGTTTAAATTCAAAGCGAAAGAAGTCACTTAATCCCAATTGAGATGTTAGAAAAACCCGCGTACAAGGCGCACCCCCAACTCAAGGCAGCTTGCCTCCCGCGTATAAGACCCATCCCCGGTCTGATTCGCGTATAAGACGTGCCTTATACGCGGGAGATTACGGTATCACTATCTTGTTCTCGATTCTCCGATTATATCGATCACTGATCGATATAATCGGAAAATCGAGACCAAGTGATTTACTTTCATTTGGAAATGATAATTAAAAAAGTACCATAGGGCACATTTGGTGCTTTTCTTTAACCATAAATGTTCGGGCCTCTGCCTTTTATCTCCTATTCAATTGTATATGATATACAGTATATTTGGATTCTGGGCGACCTATTCCATTTTGGGTGACCTAATGCAATAGGTCGCTAAAATGGCCTTTATTTCGTTATCTAACTGCCTCTTATCACCTATTCAATTATAAGTCAGAAAAGGCAGTAGGTTATATTGGGATTCTGGGCGACCTATACCATTTTGGCGAACTAATGCAATAGGTCGCCAAGATGGCCTTTATTTCGTTATCTAACTGCCTCTTATCAATCACCTATTCAATTGTAAGTCAGAAAAGGAAGTAGGTTAACGAAATAAAAGTCTATATTTCTTTCTTGAATATATCAGAAGGGGCAGTTTAAAGAATAAAGGATATATTTCTTTCTTGAATAAGTCGTAAGAGGCAGTTACTGAGATTGATAACAAAATACAGTAATGGGTACGTCTCTCTTGAATAAGTCATAAGATGCAGTGAGTTAACGAAATGAAGGCCATTTCTCTCTTAAATAAGTCATAAGAGGCAATTAGATTACGAAATAAAGGCTATATTCATATGCTTCTACTCAGTGAGATCTATTCTTTCATAAAAATAATAAAAAGGATTTTATTCTGTTTGGGTTAAGAATCCAGTTTTTAGTCACCTCAAAATTGTGCATGAAATATCAAATTTATAATCTATGGGCGACCTAATGCAGTAGTTAGCCCATGTGGCACCTAGCCTATGCCCAGTAAAACTTTTTTTTTTTTAGACTAGTACAAAATAAAGGGGTCAAAGGTTGAAAGGGAATTGATATTGTGCCGGGCCTGAGTGGTACATGGAGAAATAACCATCGGCCATTGTATAAGGGTTTGGAACATACGAATCGCAGGTTTGACACTCTGTACCTGTTTCAAACTACCAAAGGCAATCATCGATCTGTCCGTTTCCCGGGATAGGACGAGATCGATTTGGGACATCTCGGAAGCAGGACAGTTTAGGTGCAGATAAAACCATGATAATGTCCCTCTCTTCTCATAGAATTTGAAGAAACAACAACCCTATTGATACTGTCCCTACGCCGTAGAACTATGGATGCCAAAGACATGCTCTAAACTCAAGAAAATAATTCATTCTAAAAGTTATTTGCTTCCGAGATGACGTGCTTCTGAAAGACTTTGATAAGACTGCAGGGGCCGCTCAGAAGAGCTGGCAGAGGTGTGAACAAAATTTGCTGGGCTATGGAGGACTCCTGATTTTCGCATCGACTGAAATCGGCAATTTCTATTGATATTCTACCGAATCTGTAATGTATTTTTAGCTATTCTCAAAGTAGAGATATCAAGCTATCCCTCAGTGAAATCTGGGTTTAAAAAGACCAATTATTTATTGGCTGTGCTATACCAAAATCGATATAAATGTAATTTTCTAAGGTCGGAAAAAGTATCAAAACTTGCCCACATTTAAAATATAACCACCAACACATCTTGATTAGGTATTAAATGACTTACATGTGAAATTTCATGTATGTGTGAGGTGGTATAGTACCACTTTTAACTGATACAAAATTGGCCAGGTTTCACACAATTTTCGGGGAGTGATGCTGCTATGTTACGATTTTTCAGGAGTACTTTAAGCCCACTTGGAATAGATTAGGAAATTATGCAATTATACAATTCAAAACCTGAGATTTCAGAAATCAAAGGTTTGTGAAACATGGATCATGAGAACCTCATTTCCAAGACACTTACAAATTGAAAAGAATGCACACAATAGTGGTGGCCATGCAGGTGGGCCACTGGCAGTTGGCTGTGTGGCCACTGCATGACTGCACTCACATCACAAAAACTGACACCTGTTTCTACCATCTCAATAATGCTACTTGCCTCAGATATTTGGGCACTATTTTTCGTGTATCTCTGGTTCTAGATCAGCTAGAATTTATATTCCAAAATATTGGAAATTTCTCTATGAGCTTAATCGAATGTGACCAAAAAGTTGTTTGTTTTCATTTTAAATTTTTTGTTGAAATGCCTATCCGAGGTGTCCAGTTACCCTCTCCGGATGTACATGATATACACTTTCAGCAAATTCAGGCACTGCATAGTTATATAAAGCACTAGTACTAGGGGAAACAATCAAACCAAGATAACATCCCTCTCGTCTTATAGGAATTGAAAGGACAGCAATAATGATACTTTCCCTACGCCTACAGCAGCTATGTCATGGCCATGCCTATGGCATAGAACAGTGTAGTTCTGTCACGAGCCCAGACAATAGCTTTTCTGGGTTCTGGTTTCGGTAAGGGGTGACAGTTGAGGAGTCTGTAAAGTGTGGCTGGCCCCCTTTTCAGTTTTTCTGTTTATATTGTTGTCATCTCCATATTCTAAACTAGGTCTTGGTATTATCAGATAAATGACTGGTACTACCTTGAATTTACTGGCTGGTCAAAATCCAAGTTGAATCTATAACTTTCCTGACTCTTGAATTCACCACCATTTTTGTTTTGCCTGGAAGTGCCTCACTGGGCATGTGCAATGGGAAGTCCCTTAGCTGGTTACTGTCAAGGCCCATTGCTTACAGTCTGGATACCTAAGTTAGAGGAGGTTTGTTGTGATTTGATTTCTACTGCCAGTTCCTGGTGGTGGGAACTTTGAAAGCATTTCTGAACATTTGCTCAAGAAACTAACCTGAAATTGCATTATACATGGTAAATATGCACTGCAGAACAATGGAGGGATTTAGAGGATTGTTTCAGGATGTTCATAGAGGGTATTGAGGTTGCCCATAATCCTTTCTGTTCGAGGCAGTTTCCTGCTAATTACCATAAGTAGGTCAGTCACGTGACCTATCCCATTGGCCAGAACAGGTCACGTGACTGACCTACTTATGGTAATTAGCAGGAAACTGCCTTAAACAGAAAGGATTATAGAGCCTGTTGAGGTTCCCGAAACCGTAGCACTTTCTCGCCTCCTTTCGTGGAAACGGTTGAGTTCCGGTGACATCGTCCACGCATTTCAGTCAGATTGGAGATTGTCATAAAAGCTTTAATTTCCTTCCTGTACATGAATTACTGATTGATATCAATAAAGAAACCACCATTTATTCATATATAATTGCTGCAAGGTCTAGATATATGCTGTTTTTTTGTAATAATGGGTGTAAATTAACATGAAATGCGTGGGGGAAGTCACCGGAACTCAACTGTTTCCGCGAAAGGAGGCGAGAAAGTGCTACGGTTTCGGGAACCTCAACAGGCTCTATGGGCAACCTCAATACCCTCTTTGTGAGTAGACATTACAGGAATTGGTTTGACCATCCCTGAGTTTGGAGGGTATGAAGTTGAAAACCTAGGCATTGTGACTTGTAGCTGTATTAGGGAGTGATCATTTTTTAACAACAGGGGGGGCTGGTGGGTTTGAGGGGGGATCAGAATTTTTTCAACCCCTTGACCGGGGGTCAGAATTTTTTCAACACCTCTGATGGGGGGGGGGGGGGTCAAAATAATTTCACCTGTTTTCAGTGGAAACCCCACGCGTTACTATATGCTAAAAATAAAAGGGACGTTCGCACACGATTTTTGTCCCTCATGGGGCGGGTCTAAAAATTTTAACCCCTCGAGAGGGGGGGGGGTCGAAATTCTTTTCGCGCGCAAACCCACCAGCCCCCCCCCCTGTTGTTAAAAAATGATATCTCCCTTAGGGAAACCAGGCCTACGATACAGTGTACTTGTCTTGTAGCCTAGGCCAAACAGGCCTATTATAGCGAAGTCAGCCAAAAATTGGGACCTCAACAGAATTACGCAAGTCGTACATCAAATGAAAGTGCGTAAAATTTGTAGTTCACAGGTTTTTGAATGAAGTTGATACTCCTATTAGAAGCATTTCTGTGCCACTTTATATATTCGATATATGAAAAATCTTTCTGTCATTTCGCCACCCCACTAGATTGCCTAAATATACAGATAAGACCGAGCATTAATCATGCACTGCGCGTGAGGTATTTGGACAACACTGTACAAAATTACTCATAGATTCTGATTGAAAAGGTCAATCTACTAACCAACGACACCACCTTAAAGCTGAGAAATAGGAGATTCATAAATCTAAGTGGCATTAAAATACTAGAAGTGAAAGCTTTTTAAATATCAAGCTGAAATCAGAAAATTCAATATTTTTTTCATAAATATTTTGGTATCATACATTCAGAAGATTAATAATCGCAGAAAATCGCAGCTCTATTGCTTTACAAACTGACACTATCCTGAGTAAAGAGATGTTGAAGAATAGCCCTGTTGGTTCTGTTAGCTTCTGTAACAAATATTTTTTTAGGAAAATTGGTTCAAAGCTGTAGAAGTTTCCAAGACCACCCTGCTCTTAATAATCTGTCGATAGCACCCAGAATCCCCTCAAAATGTAGGTTTATATGTTGGTCATAAGGTCATGATATTGTATTATGCATAGCTATGTCTAAAATTGACAATACCTATGTATTTTTGCAATAAGTGCCTGGCGGTTCAGGTTACTCTTACAGTATGGTCTGACAGAATTTACTAAATTGCCCTAATGTTAGCTGTTATAATCAACAGTAGATAATGTAAAAGAAGCAAAATATTATACCAGTGAAAAGGAGATATGTTTTTCCTGTAATTTGACACTAATTTGAAGTCATTCTCAGTAGGTATGTCACTAAAAATTGAAAAGCTGTCTGATCACTTAGCTTTTAGCACAGCCTTTAGAGACACATGTTAGTAATAATATGCTTTTGGAATTTTTCATTTAAAGTGAAAATTGATGAAGTTATGGTGGTTTTCATGATCGAAAGTGGGCATTTTTTTCGTCATCATTTTAAACTGTACAAAGAAGGAACATGTGTGACCTTGCCATGATTTTAGTCTGATTTTTAAACTTGCTGTATCATGGAAAAGCTTACACCCCCTGAAAGCCTGGATCTTTGCCATCACAATGCAGTTCATCCCAGGTCATTCTGACCAAAAGAAGTGGAAATATCAATTTTTAAAGATAAAAAGTTGTGAAAAAAATCAAACACTAAATTGAAGGAAATTTTGTGTACTTGGGGTACAAATTCTCAGGCAGTTAAACCCTCCAATATTTCCCATGGTTATAAGCTGATCACTGAGACCTGTCCCTGCACAAACCTTCCAAGCCTGGCACAGTTTTCCATGACGCAGTCCAGGCTCATATCAGCCCCAATGCTGACATAGCGTAATCTCCCGCGTAGAAGGCGCGTCTTATACGCGAATCAGATCGTTCATGGGTCTTATACGCGGGAGGTAAATTGCCTTGAGTTTGGGGTGCGCCTTATACGCGGGTTTTTCCAACATCTCATTTGGGAAAATGCGCCGATGACAGCTTGAACTCATAGCGCCAGCACCGCGGCAGACCGGGAGGTGTCGACGCGCTCGCCGGGGATAAGGCCCGTCATGCGCCGATGACAGCTTGAACTCATATAGCCAGCAATTCGGCAGCCCGGTCGCTGTAGATTTGCTCGGCGGGTTTGACGCCGACCGTCACACCGTGTGCCGATGACAGCTTGAACTCATATAGCCAGCACTGCGGCAGACCGGGAGGTGTCGACGGGCGCTCGGCGGGTTTGACGCCGACCGTGTGCCAATGACAGTTTGAACTCATATAGCCAGCACCGCGGCAGACCGGTCGCTGTAGATTTGCTCGGCGGGTTTGACGCCGACCGTCACACCGTGTGCCGATGACAGCTTGAACTCATATAGCCAGCACCGCGGCAGACCAGGAGGTTGTCAGTAGACTGTTATAGGTATTGTACTTATCATATTTATTTTTCACCTTTGACTCTACCATGTAACCCAGTGTCCGAGTCTACCCACAAGCCAAGCCATACCCATAGACCAAAGGCTGGCGGTGTCAACTGCACTCAGTGACCCCGCCTCCTCCCACTGGAGGATACGCCGTCAATCACAAGCAGCCCGCTGCATGCTGGAAATTCCTAGCAGACAATGTTTAGAAACAACTCCTCCTGCTGGAGGACATGCCCATTGATCATGAGCAGCTCACAGCATACCGGGAGTTCCCAGCAGCTATATTTAGAACCACACTGAACTCTGTGAACCCCAGCGCTATGTTTGGGATGCCCCCTACATACCTGCACTGGAGTTCCCCAGTTACTATATTTAGCTCACCTGATACTATTTTTAGGATGAGCTGGGTGAGCAGCCCCTACTATAAATACTTGTAGGTAGAGCAGCTCACCATCACTAGCATAGTATCTTTCCACCTCCATACTTCATACCTCACACACTCACGTGAGACCAAGGCCCTTGGCTCAAGGGCTAGGCTTGGACACTGTTGGGCACCTTTATACTGTATCACCAACTATACCTCGTGGACTTCAATGAATAAAGTGGATATCAAACTGGATTCCTGATTCGTCTGTATTCATCCTTATTCATCATTTACGGACTCGTTGACAAGGTGTCGACGGGCGCTCGGCGGGTTTGACGCCGACCGTGTGCCAATGACAGCTTGAACTCATATAGCCAGCACCGCGGCAGACCGGTCGCTGTAGATTTGCTCGCCGTTTTTTTAACGCCGACCGTGTGCCGATGACAGCTTGAACTCATATAGCCAGCACCGCGGCAGACTGGTCGCTGTTGATTTGCTCGACATTTTTTAAACGCCGACCGTGTGCCGATGACAGCTTGAACTCATATAGCATATTATAGGGGGGTGGGGAGGGGGGGCGCCTTCTACGCGAAACAGCCCCCCTGTGAGTTGGGGGGGCGCCTTATACGCGGGTTTTTCCGGAAATCGATCCAGAAGAGGTACGTGCGCCTTCTACGTGAAAAGGCCTTCTCTGAGTTGGGGGGGGGGCGCCTTCTACACGAGCTGCGCCTTCTACGCGGGAGATTACGGTACCTACATTCTGCCCAGTAGAACCCTCAGAATCAATGTTTTACTAAGACATGTTCACCACTGTAACAGATATGGGGAGTGGGCAGCCAGATTCGGCTGACTTCGCTACCTATTAAAGTAGGGATGGGCACCCAAAAACTTTCCTCATAAATCCCAGTTTAAGGACACTTTATGCAAACATTTGATATTTTTCGAATATAATGCTTTTTGAATGAATTGGATCAAGGGATTATAACCAGAAATTTTGAATTTGGTGAAGAAATTTCTCACACAAAAAAATGACTATGATATTCGTAATCTATGGGTCTTTTTACATAAAGTATCTCAATATTATCATTTTCCATGGATGTTAAGGGGCAATATTGAGGCCATGAACCCACTCACTTTATTATAGTGACAGATATACAGTAGGCCGAAATACCTGCCTGCTCACAGGCAGGATCCAAGATGTATACAAGTCTATAGTGGCACAAACACATGGTTAGTCTGAACTAAGTTCTCACTTTCAGTTCCTGGAAATTGTCCCTCCTATTCACAAACATGTACCGTAAACTCCCGCGTAGAAGACGCGCTGCGCGTATAAGACGCACCCCAAACTCAGCACATGCATTTTCGCGTATAAGACGTACATTTTAATGCTGATATTTGTAAATTCAATACATTTCTATAGTAAAATTACCCCTCGTATAAGACGCCCCCCCAACTTGAAAAAATCCTATAAGACTCCCCAGCATTTTGTTTGGCATAGAGGACGCGTCTTATACGCGGGAGTTTACGGTAGTTTTCATGTACATCAGCTTATATTGACTGAAACATGAGATATATCCAATAAATCTGACATGTTTATCTTGAGCTTAGATATCACTACCTCAATGGCCTCCATTGTCAACATGCTGTGGTGCTACCTGGTGTTAGACTGCTCTTGAAACATAGGGCTAACCGACCAAGAATAGTGTAGTCTTTTTGGCACTAGGTGGCTACACCTGGCTTCAAGATGGCTGACAATGATTTGGAGTTAGGGAGGGAGATTTGAAAATCACCTGGATAATTAATTATTACAAGTATTTCAAGTGCTTTGTGTATTGTGAATCTTTGGATATACATTGAGGGAAGTGTTGGTGGAAGCATCGGACCTGAACAGTAAGTACTTCTGTGAGAAATGGCCACTCTGCCAGATTGGCTGACCAAACAGACTACAACAGACACACTTGGTCTCTGAGGTTCCCTCAGAGCGTCTACGGAGTAATATACAGGTGCTGACCAGACCCTCCCGGCGCCCGTCCCTAATTAAAGAACAGTGCTAAAAAATCCAAGGGAATTTGCAGAATTTGTTTATTAGAAGATGACATCTGAAAGCCATGCAAAGCCAATGCTAACATAAATTTGGGCCTGAGATTGTTATTCAGAGAGTGTGCACTCGATCTCGAGCCATGCTAGTTTTATGATTCCCTACGCAGTTATTGTTTTGGTCTAGATCTGGCACAGTCACAGTGCCACCAATTGGTGCCACTAAGGGAGTGATCATTTTTTAACAACAGGGGGGGGGGCGATGGGTTTGCGCACGGACGCGCGAAAAAAAATTTCAACCCCCCCCTCTTGAGGGGGTAAAATTTTTTCGACCCCCCCCATAAGGGACAAAAATCGCGCGCGGACGTCCCCTTTTAGCCTATAGTAGGCACTTTGATAAAGCCACTGTGGAGGGTGAGAAAAGCTGGCACACTGGGTTGACACTTTCTGCCTGGTGGGAGTGCGGCCGATAATCGTGACCTTTCATATCGCCGATTTAGGGTTCGATTAGGGTATTTTTCTTGTACTTAAATAGTTATCCTATACTGGCTATAGGCTATAGTAACGCGCGGGGTTTTCCACTGAAAACAGGTGAAATTATTTTGACCCCCCCATCAGAGGTATTGAAAAAATTCTGACGCCACCTCCGAGTCAAGGGGTTGAAAAAAATCTGACCCCCCCTCAAACCCACCGCCCCCCCCCCCTGTTGTTAAAAAATGATCACTCCCTAACTGCCAGTGGCACTGGCACTGGCACTGCCACTGGCAGTGCTCCTGGAGGCGGCAGCCTGTTACGAACGCCGTTTTTACCAACTCTGAAGACTCTTTCCCCATAGTTCTATCAAAATATCTTTGAACAAGGTTTTTTTGTACTTGAAATAGGTCTACTTACGGCGATTTCTGATCTTCTTTTAACTAATTCCGTCAAATCTGTTCGTGTATCAACGGAAGAAGCAGGTTTTGCCGCCATCTTGTTATGCATCTCGGCAGCGACTAATTACTTGAAGCCGATTGGTGGGAAGTCTGAGAATGTATCACGGCAACCAGTGCTACAAATTGGGTATGTTCAGATGTGAAACTATTCATTCTTACATTAGATGTAGATAATAACCATCTTAATTATCATTATTATGACTCATTCATCAACAACAGGGAAATAATCCGGATTTTTAGCATCATAAGCGGTCTCTTCACTCGCCCAGCTGAGTCCACATCGCCCACCGGCTGTCAATCTTGGGCGTCAATCTTCGTGGAGTGGTGTTGGTGCACGTAGGGGGCGGGGCCACATTGTGTGACAGTGAATGACTGCAGTGTACAGGCCATCAGACACATAAACAAACTGCCACCATACATCCAGTGCACACAGGTCAGATAGCTCTACAACTACAAGAGCCGAACATTATTGTCAGTGTCACAACATAAACACAAGGCAAGAACCCGTAGGCTGAGTAACTCTGCCTCTCTTAGTAACTGTAGCATGGCATAATGAGATTTTGTATCCAATATTAAAGGAGCTCTGAATCGGCTACGTCCGCCACAGTGCTAACGTCGGCGGACGTAGTTCCTTGAGTGGTCATTAGTTATCAACAGGGGGGGGGGTGGTGGGTTTTCGCGCGGACGCGCGGAAATTTTTTACGCCCCCCCTCGACAGCAGTCAAAATTTTTTGCGCCCCCCCCCGCGCCGGAGGCGTGGAGAGTTTTCGCGCCCCTCTTTGATCTATAGTAGTGCGCAGGCTTTTTTGCTAAAAAGAGGGTGAATCTTTTTAGCCCCCCCTCAAGAGGGGTCAAATTTTTTTTAGCCCCCCCCCCTCGGGAGGGGTCTGAAAATTTTACGCCCCCCCTCAAACCCACCCTCCCCCCCTGTTGATAAATAATGACCACTCCCTAAAGGGGCCCTGGCACCGCAAATTAACAACATGGGTACCAATTCAAACAGCGATCATAAAATCGCAGGGACCAGCGGAAAAATTGCGGCGTCCTGATTGGTCAAAAAGTGGTTATGTGACATTTTAATGCGGGCGTGCATTACTGTGCCAGGGCCCCTTTAAAGTAGGCACAGTCACAAAATTTTCAAATACATTAGATGTGTAAACTGATGTTATGACTGGATAGATCTAATTGAAATAGGTATTCAGTGAAAATTTCAAGTCAATATCTTGTTTAGTTTCTGAGAAAATGACAATTATGTCGTCTGAGAATTCTGCCCATTATCCCACAGGCCATAGTGAAGCATATAGGACTTTGTGACCGCTGACAGATAACTGCCTACTGGTGAAAACATATTTTTCTGTTCTCATTTTATCAATTTTTAACCAATTTCCTTCAAATAAAAAATGTCATGAGTGTTGGATGCCCGGTCGATCTAGCTCACCTGTAACCTTCTGTTGGTCAAGGTCATTTAAGGTCAAGGTCAAAGGTCACTTTTCAGCGAGACCTAAATTCTACCTAGATTTAAAGAGACTACCACATTTACCTGGTAATATAAGTATGCTTAAATACTATAAATGTGTATCAAATACCCTACCAGGCCAGGTGACCTTATTTTCAAGTCATTTAAGGTCAAGGCCAGAGCTTACTTTTTGGTCTCCGGTGTCATGTCCAAAATTTTTGACCCAAAATTTTCAGGAGAGTCCCTTGGCTCTCAGCTACAAATGACCCATCATTGGATTTGTCTTGATGAGTAGGATCAATTTATGGCCTCAATTGTGTGAACCAACCAGTAAAAGTGTGTGAACCAAAGCTCTGAAAAAATACATTTTTCAATTCCTCCAACAATACAACTTTCCCCCACCTGATCTTTAAAATTTTGGCACCATTAGAATCCTTGAATCAATAGCTTTCCATTGGTACCCTTACCATGTCTGTGCATTTGTAAACAAGGTCAGGATGATGCTAGGTATGATGTCATAGAAAATTCCCGTATGCGGAAAGTAGGTCACACATTTCGCGGCAGGGGGTACCCTTGCAGTATGGGGCTTTATGACTGTACCTACAATAAGCTGCAAATTTTATCATTCTATCAGCTTCTTTTTATCATGGGGATTTCAGAAATATCTTTACCTAGATTCTACCTTTATTAGTTATCTTTTAATCCCAGAAACAAGTACCTGATTTGAGGGCATTTATTGGAGGAAATTGCTATACGATTCATTATATGTCGAGGACCCCCTTGATATGCATTTTTCTTCAATTTTTCATGAAAAATGATGTATAAAATGTTTAATTTCAGTCTTAAATGTCTCAAAATTAGCATACAGGGGTAGCTGGATGTGTTATGCACAGAAATGATGCTAAAACTAATGTAAAGTAAGGATATGTATGAAAAAATAGTGTTTTTTTTTCTATAAATGTATATGGAAGAAATTCTAGGTTTTCCCATTTACTATAGAATATATAGCAAATTGATGTAAATGCACATAAACATGGTAAATGCAGCTGAAATCCCGCAAGGGTTCCCATTATCATAGCAAAATAATGTTTGCATTTCTGAAAAACCCTTGATTTCATCTTTATAATGTTTACCATGCCATGTGGCCACAAGCAGAATATTTATGGTAATAAACTGTTTTAGAAAAAAGGGACCATAAAATTCGTGCAAATCCATAGTACCGGTAAGTCCCTCCAATGGGCAATTGCCCCCCTTTTGGTAATGCTACGAGTCTTAGGCTTAGCAACAGGGGGGAGGTGGTGGGTTTGAGGGGGGGGGTGTAAAAATTTCAGACCCCTCCCGAGCAAAAAGCCCGCTCGCCAGTAGGCCTATTGATCAAATAGTGTGTGAAAATTATCTGCGCCTCTGCCGTCGAGGGGAGGGGTGTGTAAAATAATGTTTGCACATCTGCGAGTCTTACTGAGTGTGAGTACAGAATTTCAGAAAACTTCTGAAGGTTGTGTGTGAATAAAAATAAACTGTATCAGAGATGAATTTATTACTAGTAATAAATTTATCAATAAACACAACGAAAAACAACTGATAATGTTCATTAATGACAAAAATGTAGTTTTATTTCTGAATATATGATCACAACGTTTCGACCTTTTGGGTCTTCATCAGGTGATGAAAAATAAATTGAATTGACTTTTGACATTCAAGGGAGGATCAATGATTTTGAGAAAAGGGTGGGGTGAACATTTTGGCTACCAGGCAATTGTATGTAGATTAATGGGGTGATATATAGCGGGTGATAGGCCTGGGGGCACTTCATATATTTTGCTGATGCATGTGGGGCTGGCAAGGGCACCTTTTCATCAAAATCACCCTAACAAGGGTCATACTTTCAGCCAAAAATCTCACTTACAAGGGTCAAATTTAACCAGAATCCACCTAACAAAGGTACACTTAAAACCGAAATATCAGATATTTCATGAAAATGCCCATATTTTGGCTACAATTTTCCAAGCTCTCAGGATTTTTTTCTAATCTAAGGGGATATTTCAATGGCAAAGTTTATTGGTCAGATTTCTCTTTAAAAACATGGGGATTTGGTCAAAAGTGCCCTAAGAAAAAAAGGGAGTGTTCCCCTGGGGTGATAGGTTTATCACAAGTGAAGTGCAGTGGATTTGCAAGCAAAATTGAAGCAACAAAGTAGGGGGGTTTGGGGGTGTGCCTCCCCCCCTAGGAAGATTTAAAAAGTTGTTTGGTGCATTCTGGTGCATTTCTAATCCCCAAATTAGAGGCTCCTCTAAATCTTTTACTAAAAAATTCGAGGGCCAGGGGGCAGATTAAGGGGAGGGAGGGTTCACATTTTAGTGATGGGGTGTACAGGCAAAGTAAAGAGGCAAGTGCAGTGGAGCAACTTTTGTAAAGGGGACTGTGAGCATGGCCCACAGGAATATTTTGGATTTAGAAGAGCATTTTAGTGCATGCTGGTGCATTTTAGGAGCTAAACTAACTTGTAATTGTCCAGCAATTGATTACAGGATGGTGTTATTTATTTGAGAAAGACAACAGATTTTTCCTGGAGCTGTATTATATAGTTCAGGAACATCAACTGTCCCACCAACAAGCAACATCAAAACATTTTTATCATGAACACCAACACATTTGATGACACAGACGGCAACACCAACAATTTGAACGACAACAACATCAAAACAAAACCGGGAGATGCCCTACCGCACCACAACCTAGCAAGAGAAATAACGATCAATCTCCACAAAGCCAACAAACAAACAGAATACCTCAACAATTGCATATTACAAAACATAATATTGTTCAGATGGTTTCCATGAAATGATACATAACCTGCTGTGTAAAGTCATGAGACATGGCCTTTGGATATAAATGTCCCTATACTTGCAGTGGGACCAGTGTTATTTTGATTCTGCTCAAATACCAATTGTGAGTTATGTTTGCATTGTGGTTTATATCCAAGAATTAAGTGCCTGTAGGCACATCAGTAATAAATAATGAATTTCTTCATCCACCTTTCACTGAAGCTGGATATTGCTGTACCTCAGGCCACATTACAATGGAGGAAACAGAGAAAGAATCAGCAGTTAGTTTTGTTTGCATAAACTGTGGACAACGCGCGGCAGAAGTATACCGCCAGTTTCAAGGTGGAACATTGAAGATTGCCCATTGTGTGAGTACAGGAATTGTTAACATCCACTTTTCTGGCTAATGAATTTATGTTTATTTAGTTTTTGTATTGCTTATTTGAATCATTTAAATGATTCTTCCAGCATCCAAGTAGAAATTAAAAAAAAAAAGAAGAGGCATAGTAGATATCAAATTCCAAACTATATACAATGTATATGGGGAAAAAATGAAGTTGATGTCATTGGAATTAAACGTTTTATATGTGGGAATAATAAGATTTTATGGATGCTTCTGTCCTGTTTATAATCTGGGATATTTTCAGTTTCTGAGTAGCTGTCATGGAGAACTCTAGACCATTCTCTTTCAGGTGAAATGTGGAAATATCGTTGACAAGTACATAGAGTATGACCCTGTCCTCATCTTCCTAGATGCCCTTCTCCACAAGCCTCAGACATATAGGCACATGCTTTACAATGTGGTAATAAAGGTGAGAATTTATCATACATTTATATGTATAAGGTGTGCCCCTGAATCAATGGAATTCAAGCAGTTAGGAACAAACATGTAACTTATTAATTGTTGTGCTTCTTAAAGGGGTGACAAACTCAGGGAATATGGCTGACTTGAGGTGACTCTAATCCTAATTGATAAACCTTAGTTGTCACTTTCAGTGGTATTGGAAGTTGTTAGTGATCCTCATTCTCTGCGATATATACATCAAGTGGGAGTCGCATACACCTCACTCAAGTGACTCATCCTCAGACATCATCTTCTATGCTGCACTGGAATGGAACTTCTACAAGATGCTATTCTACACAGTGTCAGGTAAGTAAAGGGCCCAAACGGGGGAGATGGGAGTGTTATGTCCCTTTTCTATTTTAAGAAATGGCTGTCCAATTGTCGGTTTTTACAATGTGCCTTGTTGTCTATCCTCAGTAAAGTCTTGTATAAGGACCAAGGGTTATCAGCCCCCCAAAATCTACTAGCATTGGTGCAGTTATTCACAATGATGTGGTATGCTCCAGCCTTTTCACTCAAGACCTTCATAATCCTGTTAAATGTACTTGTTCACAATTGTTGTCATGTTTTGCTACTTTTGTCTTACAGAATGGGCAGTGCTTGTACTTACCTTTTATTTCTGCAGCCAGATGCTTCTCGAACCATGTCCAGAATTAACAGAACAAACAACAAGGTAAGAATTTCCGATTTGGAGGATCTAGTAAGAACAAGTTTTGAAGTAAGGGGGGTATGGGGATGTATTACTCCTAAACCCAGCCTAAAGGCAACTCCCACATATAATTTGTTTAAACTCTTGCATTTCTTCTCTTTTTGGCCTAGTGCTTATTCAGTACCCACTTTTCATTTTGGTGGAAATGGCAGGTTGGTCACAGAAAATGGAAACTGAAAAACATACCAATATTCTAGGATGAGTTAAATTCATAACTAAGAAATGAAAACTGAATTAAACCCTGCAGACAAGCTTCTTGATCTGTAGTTGTGACTTCACTCAATCATTTAGTATAAACCAAAAATATTATATTTGTAGGGATTACTTTTTTTCCAGAGTTAGAATTTGTACAATGGTAAAAGCAGTGACATTGTCGAGCTTCGGGAAGCTGTTTTTGATTCCGGCGATTGTCTGGGGACAAAGTCAGAGCACTCTGTGGTTACAGCTGACCCATATCCTTGTCTACACATCAAATGTTTGTGCCTTTAAAGGTAAGATTATAACCCTGCCAGAAAACTCTGCACAGATGCTTGGCTCATCAATCTTTTAATAAGGGCCCTCATTTGATACCAAACATAACTGTATAGGGTGTGGCTTATACCAGGGGTTACTTGTATAAAGCAGTACTAAAATATAAATTTTCAGGGCCCTGAGCAGTATATAAGTGAGGTATTACACATATACGACCCTTTCATCAGCACTGATACAACAGATGGCGCTATTGGCAGCCATGTAACTTTGCCACTCCTACAGGGGCACGGCTTGGTTGGACTCCAGTACCTGTAATAGGCCCACATGTTTGTAATGGTCTGCCTTATGTTTGGCTCACCATTTACTTTAAATATTGATAGTGAGTATAGCCCCACCCCTCACCAACTTGCACATTGGCAAGTTGGTATGGGGTGTCTGTGCACCAATGGTAAGCCTATGGTGCCCTGGGAGTGGATGCTGGACATGCCCATGTAAACAGCAGGGCTACTGGAGCGCCATCTAGTGTATCAACATGCTAAAACCAATGTATAGGCTATGCATAATGTCAGGGTCCAGCTTTTAGCTTTTTTGGTTGCATCTTCTACAGGCTTCTTGTACATGAGAGATTCGCTGGTATTGCATCATTAAACTCTGTGTGAATTGGCAAAGCCTGTAATCAGTGTGACCTTGTGTTGTATTTCAGTGTTATACACATCCGGCAGACTAAAGGTTATGCTGATGGTAATTATCGCCCATTTGTCACCGCTTCTAATTGGAGCCAACATCTAACATTCATAGACAGTTAAATATCATTAAAGAGAGAAATAGCTTTGATATATTTAATGATCTCACATGTCAAAGTGGGGAAAGTTGTGAAATAAAATTTTGAAGTACAGCTTAAGTATTTTCTGCCCTTCATCTTTGTATCAAAGGTACCGTAATCTCCCGCGTACAAGACACGTCTTCTACGCTAAACAAAAGCCTGCTGCGTCTTATAGCATTCTCCCAAGTTAGGGGTGCGTCTTGTATGCGTGGTCACCTATCACTCCAAATGGCCATGATGCTGATAACATATTTTTTTGAATTCTATACATGAGGTGTGAACAGAAATAGATCATAACTTAAACATTCTATCATCATTTTTGGTTGTTTTTCCCCCTACATTTCAGCAGTGCATCAAGGTTGTGGTATGTTAGGGAATGAATTTATTTCACCACATATAGTTTGAACATCTGTTCTTGGGTCAAATATATACCAGTTGCATAGGAATGGTATAGTGCCTCTTCCAGGTGTCAGTTCTAGGAATGATTCCTAGACTAAATAGTTACATTATCAAAACATAGTTTGAATGTTCTTTTGAGTTATCTTAGTCCATCTATGATGCCAGTAACATATAGCAATTATATGGCATTGGTAACATCTGGTGTAGATTCTAATGGAAACACCAGGTGGCAGCACTACAACATTTCAGGACATTTTCCCACAGTTACTTTTGAGTGATTATATCTTAAAATGTTCTTCTAAATCACAGTAACACATAATGAAACATTAAACACAATGTCCACATTAAAAGATCACATCTTTAGAACCTCTAGTATCATTTCTTATGCACTAAAAGGAAGCAGCTGGTACTCTGACACCCATTCTGTAACTTTCAAGAAAATATAAAGTAGAATTCTCTGCTCCCTGTCCTTTGTGAGAGGCCCCGGGTTCAATCCCCGGCATCTCCAGATCCGGACTGTTTAGCCGGGAGGCGTGGCGCAGTCGGTAGCGCGTCTGCTCACGGGCCGTAAGGTCGTGGGTTCGGTTCCCGGCCCGGCCGGGGCACAGTGGTGGTTCCAAACGTCGCCGTAAGGTGTCGGTTGAGTTCCTCCCTGCTCTGGCTATGCTGTGCTGGAAAGTCTCTTGGCGGTCATGGCAGACAAATGACTTAAAACAGGCCTGTCCATCTCTCACTATGCCTATGTAGTGACGGATGTTAAAGAACCATTGCCTCGGTAAATGTGTAGGGGCATGCTTTCCATCTTCCCATAGATTCGGTCACCATCATCCCCCCTCCCCATTAGACTAGGGTCCGGGCAACTACGCCACAAGGGTAATCTCACTTCGGTGTGGATACAACCCGCGGGACCTCTCACCCTTGAGTGTCGGCCGTAAGGAAGGCACGAGGTGAGATAAAATTCGAGCGAGCGTCCCTGTCCTTTAACTTTTGGCAATGTGTGCGTTCTGTATGTGGACCATACGCCTGAAGTTGGGGGGGGCGGCTAACATGTGAGCGTTGTCCAAAATATCAATCCAGACGCATTAGGGGAGTCTTGTATGCGAACCAGGGCTCCCTGAGTATGGGGTGCGTCTTATACGCAAGCTGCGTCTTGTTCGCGGGAGATTACAGTAATTATTGACAATGGTATATATACCCCATGGCAGGGAGAGCTTAGTGGATGGATGCCATGAAATAAACATGGTCTTCTTTTAATTGTAAGAGCTGAGCTATTGGGCACTGTTGGACATAATCTGTATATTAAGTGTATTCCCAGCGCGAGAATTAAAATAAAGATATAGCGAGGAATCTGGTCACGAGGCGTGCGATAGTCAGTGCCATCCTTGCATTGAAATGTACATGCCAGTCATCCTTACTAGCCAAAGCGGTGCCAAAGTCTCGTCAGTGCTGTTTGTTCCCAAAATATACAAATGTTATGGCTGGCACCATGTCTCCCGATTCCTGGCTAAAGGGACAGACTGTATTGAGAAGCTAGGAAATGAGTAATAAGCCTATTGGAAATCATGATTTAATAAATCATTAAGTCTACTGGTTCATGAAGGGGAACACCAAGCCCTCTACTTTAATACATTACACTCCCCAACAGCAGCATAAGAGGGTCCAGGGAACCATGGGGGTCATAGCCACAGAGCTTCTTGATCTTGGAAATCAGACAAATGATGTCATTCAACTAAATCCACAAACACTAGTTGTGTTTTCATCATGAGGCCAACTTATATATTCAGTACCATAGGGTCACCTTTCGAAATATATCCGTTCCCTGTCCAGATGGTGGGATTTCTCAGACCCATGAGGGAGGGAGTCATGAACATGGTAAGTAGGGGGGGGGGCACAATGAACCTACCATCGTTTTCTAAATTTGAGGGACTGGAAACATAGAATCTCCTGTTGAGAGACCAGGAAAAAAACTTCTTTTTTTTTTTTGTCAGAACTCTCCGCCCTCAACAAGAGATTCCACCATAAGGTCTCTGGACAGCAAACTAACACATTTCTAAGGATGGCCTGGTAGTAAGAATCCTTTGTGGATTCCTAAAAACAAATATCAATGCACATTTTCTTTGACATTCATCAATGAAGCCCAGGCGAATGACTGTCCAGCGCTGTATTATGAATCATGCCAACAATATATATGTGGCAAATAACCTCTCATAGATGAATACTTCAAGTGTTTGCAATTTAAAAATGATTAAATGAAAGGCAAGAGTAGATGCTTCTACAAAGTTGCCTTGTTAGGTTGATATATTTACAAGGACTGCAGGTTTATTATGGTTCTAGTCTGGTCCAGATGAGTACTTTCCCATCTGAAATATACAATACAGACATAATATGTACACATCATAGTGACTGTAACAGGTCTTCCACCTGAAAAAGATAAACCTCTCTTTTGGATTGCAATGACCCACACGCTGATTTCTCTACACATTTCAAAACTTGAAAAAGTAGTTTATGAACATATTTGCTCAATGCTGAGCAAATGGTCTGTATATCACTAGGAAACCACACCTCTTACATACTAGCCAAAGATCGGAGTTTGATAATAGCATTTAACCAGTGAAATGGTCACATTCAGCAAGTAGATGAGTGGTGAGTAGTCTCATCATACACCAAATATGTTACCAGTTATATTTTGTAATACTTAAGATTTGATCTAGATTGAGTCATGTTGAGGGTTCAATGCTGAATGCCCAAATATGGGAACAATTTGATGAAGTTTTTATAGTCATTCCCTTGAAATTAGAGCAGGAAAACTTCATTTAGGGAATTTGGGTGCTGAGAGTCCTTAAGGAATTTGCCTGATATCAAAGATTTTTAAGATCCAAGACCTATTGTCATGAATAAAGTCTGTAAATAAATGAGATATGTTCAGGGATTTTTTGTTGCAAACAGTGACTTTCATCACTGCAGAATAGAATATCCACATAATTCTCATTGTTAACAGAGGTGCTCAATCTGCAATGTTTGAGTCACAGGGCATTTCCAGAAGCCAAGTGCTCTCAGGTCCTCGGTAGGCCCTCACATTAGGAACTGAGAATACAGATTTACTACGGCTTCGGAATGGGGTAGGCTTCAGGTCATTCCTGCCCTCATTATTGTTATTATTACCTATACATGAGCCTTTTGAGGTACCCTTTAACAGTGTTGTGAGTGATAGCAGTGACTCTGTGAATGTGTGCCTCTCAGTTAACGGGGGAGGGAAGAGCGATTTACTCCGGCCTCGGTGTGGCAACTTTTGTGAGAAGTTAGTCTGTTGAGAGGCAGTTGTCTTTGCCACAACCTTTGTATCAAGGCTAACACTGGACTCTTGAGCATTGAGCAAGGACATATGTGACAGAAGTGATTTTTTGCCTGCAACTGGAGCGCTTGCAAGGGAGTAACTGCGAACTCGACCTGCAGCAGATGCAAGGGAGTAACTGCGAACCTGACCTGGTAATTTTGGTCCAGGTTCTTCTTGTCCAGAGGTAGGTACACTAGTGTTCTCAATACCATAACTTGAACCTCGGTTTAAGAACGTTTTACGCTCTGCTGAGAACAAAGATTTGCTCCGTTTTCGATATGGAGACTTCACTGACAGGTACTCTGGAGCTAGGCTAGACGAGTCAGAATCACTCCTATTTCTGACACTGGCACAGGATCCACCTGGGTTAAGTAATGGAGCACACGATCTCCATCTCTTGAATGTTGAAGTACCTTGATCAGTTACCAATGAGTTTGCAGGTTCACCCTGGGTCTGTACAGACAGACTTTGGTCAGGGAGTCGGACAAGGCCATCAAGAGAGCGCCACATATCACATCGCCTCAATGCTACAGTTTCTTGTGACCATTGGGTTGAGCCAGACAGCTTTTCACATGACTTATATTGTATAGGACCATTACCCGAACTGCCTTTATCTGCTGTATCGCTTTCATCCACCATCAAGGTGTATTTTGTGTCGGCGGACATCAGGTCTGCCATCTTCTGTTGTGCCTTGCCTGCTGCCATGTAGCTTTGCATCAGTTCTGGAATAAATGGGAGTTTGAGCAGTGATTTGTTTTTCAAAATATGACACACACAAAATCGCATATAATATACATTTTGTAATCCTATATTGATAAAGGTGATGTATCACTACAAACTGAAATGTTCCTCTGCAGTTTATTAACAAAAAACTTATATTCTTAAAAGTATTTGGTTGGAAGTATTGTGTTGTACAGTTGATGAAAGCTGCGAGTTTGTTTTGTAATATCTATGTAAGTGTGTATGAGTGCCAATCCAAATATACCTATGACTCCTCTTCATCTTCAACTTCTTTGTCAATGTTCACTGCAGACTACTTTCTGAGGCTAAAATATTGGCACTACCTGATAAAGGGGAGAGCTCTGTAATTATTAGAACCGGCTTTCTATCTATCTCTTGACTGCCTTTGCGTACCGTGAAAAATTGACCAGGGAAATTGGTCAGCGAGTCGACCATTGCATTTGAGTATAGCTTTTGGTTGGAGCTGGATGCCATTCCTCAAAAGCGAACTCAAATGATGAAATGAGTTTGCCCAAAATCTGTTAGTTTGAGTTTGCTGATTTTTCTGTGTTCCTCAATGGCAAACTCAAACTCAAACTGACCTGTTCTAAAGTGAACTCAAATTATTGTGGTGAACTCAAATATTCCATTTGAACAGTAATGAATTTGTATTTTACAGCTGTTTTTTCTGCTGCTAGTTACTGGCATGTTCCCTCTTTCTCTATATGATGAGTGTCCCCACAAGCAGAGCATTTGAGTTCACTTGGACTTGTTTGAGTTTGAATGTCAGAAATGGAATGGTGGTTACTGTAGAGTGTCAGGATGGTATGGGAATGTTATATAAGGATAGAAGAAGGTGTCAGAAGGGCAAGGGAAAGTGTCAGGAGGACAGTAAGGATGTCACAGACATCTGTGAAAGTGTCACAAGTTAGTGGAAAGGTGTCATAAAGGCAAGACAAAGTGTCACAAGATAAGGTGAGGTGCCAGAAGGATGTTGGAAGATGACAGAAGGGTATCACAATGGTATGGGGAAGTATGGGAAGGTGTCACAATGATGGGAAAAGGTGTCAGATGACTGTGTAAAGACATCAGAAGGGTATATAGGATGGTGTCAGAATGATGTAGGATAGTGTCATAAGGGTCTGGCAAGGTGTCAGAAAGGTATGGGAAGGTGCCAGAAGGGTCTGGGGAGGTGTCACAAGGGTCTGGGGAGGTGTCACAAGGGTATGGGAAGGTGTCACAAGGGTCTGAAGAGGTTTCACAAGGGTCTGGCAAGTCTGGGGAGGTGTCACAAGGGTATGAGAAGGTGTCACAAGGGCCTGGCAGGGTATCACAAGGGTCTGGCAAGGTGTCACAAGGGAATGAGGAGGTGTCACAAGGGTATGGGATGTGTCACAAAGGTCTGGCAAGGTGTCAGAAAGGTATGGAAAGGTGTCACAAGGGTATGACAAGGTGTCACAAGGGTACGGAGAAGTATCACAAGGATGTAGAAAGGTATGGCAAGGATGTTTGATGACAGGGGCATGGATACATGTTGTAAAGGTATACTGAGGTGTCACACAGGTGTGACAGGCCATCAGGATTGTATGGTGAGTTGTCAGAAGTATGAGGGAAGGTGTCAGAATAATATGGGAAGGTGTGTAAAGAGTGGCAGAAGGTGTCAGAAAGCTGTCTGAGATGTCAGAATGATAGAGTAAGGTGTCAACTGTCATAATGCTGTGGGATATCTTTATAAGGGTATGGTAAGCTGTCATACGGGTATAAAAATATATCAGAAGGATGTGTTGAGGTGTCAATGTGGTATTGGATAGTGTCATACAGGTGTAGTAAGGTGTTGTAAAGTATTGTGGGGGTTTGGAGACATGTCACAACTACACAGTCAGCTGTCACGGGGATAAGAGAAGGTGTCAGAAGAAAGTGCAGAGGTATGGAGGGGCATGATAAGGAGTCAGACAGATGTCAGAAGGTGTTAGAACAATACAGGAGGGTGTAAAAATGATGTGGGAAGGTGTCATAAGGGAGGAAAAAGGTGTCAAAGACTGCCTGATGACATCAGAAGTGTAGGTAAGGTGTATAACCTTGGGTGACAGTGTTAGAAGTGTATAGAAAGTGGTCATAGGAATATGGAAAGTGTCACAAGGGATGGCAGTGTGATAGAATGTTGTGTAAAGGATCAAAATTATAGAAGAGTGTACTGAGGTGTCACAAATGTGTGTGTAGGTGTCAGAGCAATGTGAAAAAATATCAAAAGGGTAGTAAAAGATTTCACAAGTATGTGGGAGGGTGTCAAAAGGGTTTGACAAAGGGTCTGAATGATATGGGGAGTTATCACAAAGGTATGCACAGGTGCTACAAGGGTGTCTAAAGGTGTCAAGTGGATATGAAAGTCTTTGGATGGTAAGGGGAGGTGTCAGAAGTATGGCAGTAGGTGTTAAAAGAATAAAGATGTAAGTGAAGTATTAAAGTGAAGTGGAGTTGAATGGTGTGGAATACTGGTAAGTGGAGTTGAATGAAGTGGAGTTGAGTGGAGAGTCAAATTGACCTGGGTTGGGTAAATTGGGTAAAATGATTAAAAATCAAGTCAAGATGGGTCAACTAGCCATAAATTGGGCCAAATTGAATTAGACTGACCCAGCCTGGGTAGATTGGGTCAAAAACAGGTCAAATTTGGTCAAAGTAGCTCAAGACAGGTCAAGTGGCCAGAGATTGGGCCAAATTGAGTAAGATAGGCCAAACATCAGTAAATTGGGTCAAAATATATAGGTAAAAATATGTTACATTGGGCCAATAAGGATCAGATGGCCAAATATTGGGTCAAATTGAGTCATTTGTACCCTAGATGGGTAATTCAAGCAAAAGAGGTCAATATGGTTAAAAATGGATCAAATTGGCCAAAGGTGGGTAAAATGGCCCAAGATAAGAGCATTGGTCCAAATAGAATCAGTCTGATCAAAGTTGGTAAATTGGGTCAAATTGGCATAAAATAGGTTAAAATGGACCAATTGTATGGCCAAGGACTGGGTGAAATGAGTTAAAATGGACCCAAGATGAGTAAACTGAGTCAAAACAAGTCATGATAGGTTAATTAGGTCAAATTGTACCAAGATTGATATATTGACAAATAAAGTCAGATTGGCTCGTTTTCAGCCAATTCAATCAATTTTGGCTTGCTTTGACCCAATTTACCTAACTTAGGTCAATCTGACTGTTTGACCAATATACTGGTATTGCAATTTTCTCCTAAGAACTAATCTAAACACTTGCACTATGAATGAAATTGCATTTAAAATCATTCAAATTGTGCTATTTTTTCATGAAAAAAAAGGCAAAAAACAAGAGCCCCCAACTTCGGGGCTATTTTGGCCACCTGGGTAGCCATATTTGACCATACGCCATTTGCACTTTTTTTTTTATTATTATGGCCTATTGGTTAGAAAAATGACATTATAGGGATACGCAAGCATGCTTAAGACCATTTAAAAGTGATTATGAGCTTCCCTTCAAAATGCATTCTTAGATCCATGAATATATGATATCAAAACTAAATATCCAGTTATTTTCATCTCTACTTCATTCATCTTTAACTGAAATGTGAACACTTTTTTGGAGGGTGGCCAAAATAGCCCCATTCTACGGTACTCATTGTGGACAAACTTTCGCCCTCTTCACCCATTTCAAACCATATTATATTGTCCACAATTTTTCTATTGTAGGTCCTCAATTTGGCCAGATCTCTGGCCATTTGACCCATCTACCTGTTTTGACCCAATTTACCATTTTGGTCAGTCTAATTCAATTTGCCAAATCGACCCATCTTGGGTCGATTTGACCTATTTTGACCCTCATTGACCCGATTCTTCTCAATTTTCCCAACTTAGGTCAATCTGACTCTTCACTCAACTCCACTCCATTCAACTCCACTCCTGTAGTGACTCCACTCCTGTAGTGATTGACTTACCTGTCCTTATCAATAACCCTTACACATAATTTATCAAACATCTATACAGCTAATTTAAGTCAATGACTGCTATGGGGCAGTCCAAGAATTATGTCACACAGGAGGGGTTGGGCGGGTATTTTCCAATTGTGACAAAGTGTGACAGTGGGTGTCAAGGATTGTGTGACATCACATTTTGAAAACTTAATTTTAAGGCCCATATTAAAGACATCATATGAAATGGTAAATATGTTAGCTAGAAGGGAACTACAGAAGGTCAGCACTGTAATGGTAGATGCAAAATTCGGGGGGCTATGCCCCTAACCCCCCGCCTATAGTCAGGTATAGCTTTTATTTTACCCCCAAATCCCTATTACTCAGGTAAAAATTCAATAAGATTAAGATAAGGTAAGTTGAGCTGAGTCAACAGTATGGCAGAAAGGGGGGGGGGTCAGCCGAGGGTGACGTAATTTACAAGGGGGGTGTCGGCTGATGTGTGACTAAGTGTGACAGGGGGTGAGGGGTTAAAATGGCCAAAGAAGGGGTGACGTAATTTATGAACGGCCCCTATGGCTGAAACCTGGGCTGAAATTCCCACTAGAAGCCACACCTTCTTTCTATTTAGGTAGGTCACACAGGGTGGAGACAAGCAAACTCAAATGATGAACTCAAAGTGTCAGGGCTTATTTTGAACCAAAGAGAAAACTTCGACCAAACTACCATTTCACTTTATCTTATCCCTCAATATACTCATTCATCAATTGAAGTCATTTTGATGCATTTGGGAGATATTAAATGAACATTTATAGTTTGAAGTTACTGTTCTGTTAAACTCAAAATTAGGCTGTTTGAGTTCAAAATCTGCCTTGAGTTCGGTACCCCAATATTGAACTCAAAACCTTCAGGAACTGCTGGGAGTGAACTCAAACTATTCTGGAACAGAAAGATGAACTCAAATGCGAACTCCAACTGTAAAAATTGTGTTGAACTTTTGATATCCCTCCCTACACTGTAAAAAAATATGTGTTGAACTTACACTGTCCCTCCTTACACTGTAAAAAATGTGTGTTGAACTTACACTGTCCCTCCCTACACTGTAAAAAGTGTGTGTTGAACTTTTGCTGTCCTTCCCTACACTGTAAATATATGTGATGAACTTACACTCTTTCCCCCACACAGTAAAAAAACACCTGTGTTGAACTTACACTGTCCCTCCCTACACTATAAAAAAACAGGTGTTAAACTTACACTGTCCCTCCCTACACTGTAAAAAAGTGTGTGTTTGAACTTTTGGTGTCCCTCCATGCACTGTAAAACATGTGTGATGAACTTACACTCTCATCACTACACTGTAAAAAAACATGTGTTGAACCTACACTGTCCCTCCCTACACTGTAAAAATTATGTGTTGTACTCACACTGTTCATTCATACACTGTAGAAAGTGTGTGTTGAAATTTTGCTGTCCCTCCCTACAGTGTAAAAATGTGTGATGAACTTAGTAAACACTCTTTCCCCCTACACTGTAAAACACCTGTGTTTAACTTTCACTGTCCCTTCCTATACTGTAAAAAAGAGGTGTTGAACTTACACTGTCCCTCCCTACACTGTAAAATGTGTGATGAACTTACACTGCCCCTCCTTACACTGTAAAAAACACGTGTTGAACTTACACTGTCCCTCCCTACACTGTAAAAAAATGTGTGTTGAACTAACACTGTCCCTCCCTACACTGTAAAAAGTGTGTGTTGAACTTTTGCTGTCCTTCCCTACACTGTAAAAATATGTGATGAACTTACACTCTTTCCCCTACACTGTAAAACACCTGTGTTGAATGTACACTGTCCCTCCCTACACTATAAAAAACAGGTGTTAAACTTACACTGTCCCTCCCTACACTGTAAAAAAGTGTGTGTTTGAACTTTTAGTGTCCCTCCATGCACTGTAAAACATGTGTGATGAACTTACACTCTCATCACTACACTGTAAAAAAACATGTGTTGAACCTACACTGTCCCTCCCTACACTGTAAAAATTATGTGTTGTACTCACACTGTTCCTTCATACACTGTAAAAAGTGTGTGTTGAATTTTTGCTGTCCCTCCCTACACTGTAAAAATGTGTGATGAACTTAGTAAACACTCTTTCCCCCTACACTGTAAAACACCTGTGTTTAACTTTCACTGTCCCTTCCTATACTGTAAAAAAGAGGTGTTGAACTTACACTGTCCCTCCTACACTGTAAAAAGTGTGTGATGAACTTAGACTGTCCCTCCTTACACTGTAAAAAAGTGTGTTGAACTTACACTGTCCCTCCATACACTGTAAAAAACAGGTGTTGAACTTACACTGTCCCATACACTGTAAAAAACATGTTGAACTTACACTGTCTCTCCCTACACTGTAAAAAAAATGTGTGTTGTAATTACACTGTCCCTCCCTACAATTAGTCAATCTATGACAGTATTTAGTCACTATTTGTCAATCAAGTCTAGAACATGTGTCATTTGAAATGAAATTGAGGCCGGTTCTTTAGGACTGAGTCCTTCACCTGTGACATTTTGATCAAAGGTAGAGCTGCATTTGGTGAACACTGATGCTGTACATACATCAGCGGCCCCTGAAAAAAACTTGGCAAATTTGTTTACTTTAAGTGAAAGGCTTAAGAGTGGATTTAGGAGCCAATATATTGTTTTATTAAATACACAGCATGATAGTAATGAGATCAGACACCCATAAGAATGAAATATAGAGCTTATGACGTAGGTGCTATTATGTATGTATTCAATCAAGTTTGGCTACTGTGCAGTACAGGTGGCTATTCTACTGCGCATGTGCATGGCCCGTCCCCATTCTGTCAGGCCATGTCCTAGAAAACAGGCCCTGTACCAAGGTCAGTAGCCCGCATCACCCTCTAGCTGTAATTATGTAAAAATGAGAAATTGCCCAAAGGTCCCCTAGCAAAACTTTGGTAGAGTTGTTGAGCATTGTTTTGTTTTCAATATTGAAGTTTTTAGTATGTAAACTAGGGGAGTTGGGAGTAGTACTGGTAATGTATGCATTTGCATTCTGTAGCTATTCATATTGTAGACTACTGCAGAGAAACATACAGGCACAAATGACATATGAAGCTCGATAATCGGATATAATAACATGATGTAATTAACTATAGTGTTGAGTATAACCTATCGTAATTAAGGTTATGAACATTTACTATGTACTCACACTTGAGTACACTGTGTCATAAGTGAGGAAAATACTTGTTTGCCAGAGCTTCCAATGCACATATTTATTCAATAAAACTTTTGGAGAGAAAAACCCATTAATGGGATTTGATGCCTAAGAGTGAATGGATGATGTGGCGCTAGAATTACCATTTTGAGACTTCTGAAGACGTTGTAGAGCAAGTTGCTTCCGTTTCTCGCGTTTTTCTCTGTTAAACCGACGAATAGCCCGTTTGGTGAACATGGCCAAAGCTATGAGTTTGAAAATAAGCACAAAAACCACCACAAAAGTGATCACATTGATCGCTGGACGGTTGTGGTTATAATTGCTGGAATTATGCTCTGCCTCTGAAAATATAGGATGAATAAAGGATACCCATTAGTGTCTGTCTAATCTGATTTGTGTTAGGTTTATGCAGGAAGTACCTGATTGACATCAAACATGCCCACTTTCAACAATTTTTAGGACTTTGCTCTCTGTTTCATATATTTGTATGTTTAGATAGTATTTTTTTAATTCTTCATGATATATATATATATATATATATATATATATATATATATATATATATATATATATACAAAAAGTGTATATTGCCATCCTCAAAATAGCAAGGATTACTCCAGAAAAGGTTTTAAGCTTTATTCCCTGTACAGCAATGTAATATAATAACATAAACATAAATTTACCTGTGTGAGATGAGGTATCTGTTGCTTTAGCAAGATTGGTTGTTGAATAAACAGCACTGACATTTGGAGTGCCTGGTGTCACTACCCTATATCTTGACATTGAGTATGATTCTTTTCCACTCTGCATATCAGGTTTTGCAATGGTTCTTCGCTGTATGGCAAATTTTAAATTCATGTCAGACCTCACTCTTCTTTCACCATGTGAATGCAGCAGTCGTGTTGCAAGACTATGCAATGAGTCATGTGGCCTATGTGAGTCATGTGATCTGTGTGAGTCATGTGACCTGTTTGAGTCATGTGATCTGTGTGAGTCATGTGATCTGTGTGAGTCATATGATCTCTGTGTGCCATGGACCGAGCTTTTTGTGATGTAGTATGACATCATTCTGTCATGTGACCTGTGTGGGTCATGTGACATGTGGGAGTCATGTGAATGGTGCAAGATGTGACTGCCAGATGTGGAGCAAAGGGCAAGCAACACGAAGAATACAGCATTGATTCCTCCGACCATTTTGTGTAGGCAGCTGCTGCTGGAGAAATTCACCTGGAAAAGAAGAAATGAACAATTGAGTATATACAAGTAATTTGTCCATATGAAATATTGAATGCACATGCTTAGCTATGTCACTGGTATTACTGGTATCTTAACATTGTGTAATATGGATTTTGGAACATATTAGAGTTGTATTTTCAATATGAATCGGGCTTCCCTAGCCCACTTAAAAGGGTCTATATCTCTTCTTTCCTATCCCCTCAGGATGTGTGTGGTGCACATATGCGCTGGCACCAACACATTCCTCTGTGAAATTGTGTAATGTCGTTCTCGCCATAAATATGACCTTAGTTGTCGAAATGGCGTTAAACATCTATTACTCACTTACTCACTCTAATATGAATCCATTCTTTTGACCTTCACCTTTCAGCCTCATATCCAAATCTTTATTGAAATCAGGATTCAGGGTTTTGCCCTTAATTTACCAAGCACGAAAGTAAATTCTATGCTCCTCCTGATTCAGGCTAGGAGCACATCCACTTAAAAGGTGCTCTATCTATTAGAATCGGTCATTGCCCTTTTACAAGAAGGCTATGGCTTTTTTCTGGGCTAAGGAATCCGAATGAACCAAAAAAGTGTCAGTAAACTCAACGCTGGTGACCTCATCTCTTCCCCCCCCCCCCCATCGCTATTACCTCCTGGGACATGTCCCCCAGCACATCGCCCCCCCCCCTCACCAACATCCTTTCCTAAGCTTTTATAAAGTACAGATAAAGTATGGAAATTATATTGAATGGGTTGGTAACTCTTTTAGGGAGTGGTCACTATTTATGAACGGGGGGGGGGGGTGTTTGAGGGGGCCATAAAAAATGTTGACCCCTCTTGAGGGGGGAGCTAAAAAAAATTAAACCTCTTTTTAGCAAAAAAAAAAAGCCAGTGCGCTACTATAGATCAAAGAGGGGCGCGGAAATTTTTGACTGCCGTCAAGGGGGGCTTAAAAAATATTCGCGCATCGGCATAAAAACCCACCACCCTCCCCTTGATGAATAATGACCACTCCCTTAGATAGAATTCTATGGAAAACGAATTATGACGCAGGAAGTTTCGTGGTACTGAGCCCAGGAGTGGACTTACAAAACATTTTTATGTCCTTGCTCCCGAAAGAAATCATTTTTTGCACCTGCAAGAATGAGTTTTCCCCTGATATTTCTGATGAGTTTGATCTATGTCAGAAATAATTTTAATAATATCTTCATTATTGAAAGGTTCAATGATTATATCAACATCATCATCTGAATCAGGCTGAAGGGGATTTATAGTTGGAAGGGGGTGTTTAGCCGCTAATTTTTCTCCATTTGTAGAAAAATAATCATTAATATAATCAGCCACTCTCTCTACCGGCACATCAACTCCAGTATTATCATCTTTTAATTTTATAATTTTGGCTTTTGTACCTTTAGGGATTAATTTCCTAACTGCTTTCCAGAAACTTTCTGGGCTTTTCTTGTCTTTAAACATTTCATCCAGGAGGTTTTTCTTTGAACGCCATATTTCACATTCCATTGCATTGCGTTTGAGATGTGCTCGCAACCAGTCCCCTATTGACCCAGTCACTCTAGCATTTTATATAATCTGTCTCTATCTTTCATTTTTTTTTAAGAATCAGTGGTGTTAACCATTCATGCTTTTCCTTTGAGACAAATATCTTGCGTATCGGGGCTGTTGGCGTTACACATTCATTAATTACTGTATGATACAATTTCCATAATCTATCTGGATTATGACAATTGTTAAATTCACACCAATCATATTGTGCTAGTCTTTGACATACATCATTTATATTTATTCTTTTATATATGCGTACAGCCACTGGCCTTTTTGCTATTCTATTCTGCTCCTTTTTTAAATAACATAAACCAGGTAATGATCACTATAATTCAAATTAATTGTATTTGCTTCAGCTACAATTTCACTATTGGTGTAAATGTGGTCTAAATTTGTTTTACAGTTTCCTACACTGTGGGTAATTTTTTTGTTCAACTGCTTAAGTTTTCGCGAACTACAAAATGTGTCAATGCCAAACTTCTTCCTATTTGATGATATATAGTTTACATTAAAGTCACCAGCAATAATAAAAGTACAAATCCCTTCTATATTGTCAATAATACTACCTAGCTTTTCACAAAACTCGTAGGCTGGACCTCAGGAGGTATGTAACAGCCAATTAATCTATATAATTTATCATGGAAGAGAAGGTCTACCACTAGTATCTCATATTGCGCGGTGACAGCCATCAGCATTGGGTGCAATCCAGATCTTCTTTATAATATATTATTATACTACCACCTCTTTTATCTATTGTGGGCCTCCTGTCCATTCTGATAAAATTTTACCCACTAATGTCCAATTTTGCATCAGGATCCGATGGCTCGTACCCTGATTCAATCACTATTTCAATATCAAAGTTAAATAACAATCTCTTAAAATCGACCATTTTCTTATCAGTAAGATTGCATATATTATGGCATACAATCATAAAACCTTTTTTACCAGCCAATTCATTTTTTTTTATAGACATATTGTTTCATATAGTACCAGTGATAATCATTTGTAGGTGTAGGCCATATGCTCAATATCAATACAGTACCTTTGGATCTCTATGGGTAAGGGAATAGGAGTTGGGAGGGGGTGGGGGCAAAGGGTGGGGATTTGTAGCCCTTGTTAGGCTGGCTAATTTAACGCATCATCATGGGAGGGGGGCAGGCCACTGCACCCAATATACAAACTTTTTGTTTCAAAGGCTTAGTTATAGTAGAAAACAAGTAAAATCGGCTTATCTAGCTAGTTTACAGGAGGCACTTCTGTTTTTTATAGTCTCTTGTCGTAGGCACAACATAGAGATTTGTGTTTAATATAAAACATCTTTTGTTAAAGAGTTGATACAATTCCTTTAAATGAACAATTGGTGCAGTGTGCAAAGTAATTAATAGAATTCCCATTTAATAATGACATTGTTATTTATTACAGTAATAACTCTTGTCGTAGGCACAACATAGAGATTTGTGTTTAATATCAAATCATTTGTTAAAGAGGCTATAAAACGTTTCATCAAAGTATATATTTAAGAAATTTAGAAAAGTAAACCATTAGTACTAGTCAAGTTGGTAAAACTTACAAATTCATAAAAATATATTTGATTAGATGTCCACATCAGGGCGAGTTAGCTGGCATTTTCCTCACTGGTTCACTTCATGAAAATTTTGCTTCATCTGGTACCTCAAGGGTACTCTAGGCTGAAGCAGTCACAAATTGAACATTTCTAACCAGCGATCTACTAACCCATTTTTATATATAGTGTAATAAGCTAACTATGGCAAGTCAGGGTCACCAGTTCTTTACTTGCCTCTGACAGATGAAACTTGTCAGTATCCCATCTTTACCATGGGAGTCCCTATACATCTTACTCAGATTTTCACTTAAAGTTAGACACTAACAATTTCCTCATCACTTGACTCATCCTGAACATGGTGACAGGTACATGCCTTAGAGGCCTTAATCTTTTTGTTTAAATTAGACTTGACCTTTTCCTGCTCAGGGCAATCTTTTGCGAAATGCCCATAATTTTGGCAATTGTAGCACTTGACCGACTTCAGATAATTTTTCTCTCTTGATACCAATGCTGTTTTGCTCTGTTCTTCCACAGTTCTTCATTGATCTTCTTCTCTTCATGTATCAACCGTTTAGTCAGCACCTCCATTTTTGGAACTTCTGCATTCGCCTCAAGTGCAGTAACTATCATGCCAAAAGATTTAGGGAGGCTAGCGAGGAGATGTACTACCCTTGTTTCCTCATCAATAGGGTCACCAACTACACTAAGCTTGTTGAAGACGGCGATCATTCCTTTGATGTGCTTTTGCACAGGGACGCCATCCTCCATTTTTAGTGCTATCAGCCGGCGTCGAAGGGTCAGTTTATTCGACCAAGTTTTCTTCTGAAACTGATCACTCAACAGGTCCCATACGGTCTTTGGGTCCTTTGGTTTGCATAACAGGTAGAGTAGTGCTGGATCTACTGCTAGCACACTTATAGCGAGAGCCCTATCCTAATTCCTTCTTACAAACTCTGCATATTTACCAGTGTCAGTAGCAGAATCTGGTGCTGTTTCTGTGCCACTAATAATGCCCCACAAGTTGTCTTTCAGTAAGGCCATCTGGCACTGGATCTTCCAAGTAGCATAGTTCTCCCCTTTCAAAGGTGTTACAGTTGGTGTATTTGATGCCATTTTGTCTTTTCCAACAAACAGCGGGTACCTGTGTTCATTAAGATGTCTGCTAAATATGGATTCTGTTCATATTTTAGCAAATTATACTGCTCAATATGGGCCTCCTCTCGTGCATCCCATTCAGGACAGATGATTTCTTTGGCTAACTGCTTCACTTTAAAGGGGCATTTGGCATCAAGTATGTTTTGTAGTTTTGTTTGTGGTACACCAGCAAATTTTGCTTTTTCAAACGAGATCCCATGCTCAACCAATGCAAAGACTCGACCCTCATTTGTGATGTGACATTCATACAAATTTGACAAAGGTGCATCTGGAGAGTGGTAGGCTACAAAGGTTGCTGTAGTACGGGTACGTGCATTCTCTATGTTTACCTTGGGGGGCAGGTCAGATAGGTTACAGTGTGGGTAATAATTGCCTTCATAGAGTACACCTCTTCCCCTGCCTTGTATGTCTATTTTAGCTCTCTGTGCTAGTCTGACAATTGCCCGAACATCTGCCTTCTGTTGTTTCACCTCTAGGCAGTCATCATGATTAATAAACGCCTGACGATGTCCTTCTATCTTTTTAGATCAGCCTTTGCTTTGAGTACCATATCACACGCTGTGACAGTTGTAAGAATTACCAGTACAGGGCGTGGGTTTAGAGGCCTTGTCTATGTCTATCTCTCTAAAGACAGGACATATTTTCTTCAATATGTCAAAGTATTTTTCTTTTAGATTTTCTCCTTCAGAATATCCAATCCCATCAATTATGATATGCCTATTTCTAGTTTGCTGGTCCACACTTACTAATCTGTCTTTAGTCTCACTGAGTGCTAACTCAAGTCTCCTTTGGCCTAGTTCTAGTCTAGTTTTGATCTTCAGTAATGCTACTTCTTGTTGTAAATGCACTATTGACTCCCTATGGCCAGCCACTTCCTCCTGTGTACCCTCTAATGACTGAGTCAAACCCACTATGTCAGGCCTATCTGCAAAACCTCGTTTCACTGTTTCCAACAAATACACTAAAATTGTTCCTATTTTGGATAGCTCATCGTCTTTTGCACTCTTTGTACCTTGTCGAGCGATGGTGTTACTGCCCTTTATGTCAGGGGCCCTTTACATACCATATATATGTTTGTATGTCAGTGAATGCAGAATGTATTCTGATGCATTCTAATGCATCCTAAAGATGCAGACCATGGTATAAACGCAATGTGTGATGATTATGGATGTAATCGTTGACTTAAGGGCCAGATAAAAGCACTTGGTTTTTCCTCAACTTGTGCATCCATAATCATCATATAATACATTACAGGTTCTGCCATAAAGCAGTAAGAACATCTAAGTAACCAATGTATGAAGTAGTACCTCTACAGCTGAATAAAGAAAATCTATAAGAATACTGACTGGATTCTCCATTACACAAGATTAGACCCTATTGCCATAGACAATATGTTCTATCACCTTGGATTATGACGACTCACTACATGCATCTCAGCTGCTGTCTGAATAAAATGGTCATTTTTTGGTTACACATCGAGAAAGGTGTAGATGGAAGCATTCAACCTAACAGTAACTATTTCGATGAGAAAAGGCCACGCACTGGGACCTTCGTGAGGGGCCTCACGAAGGTATGTTTTACTTTGTTGATCCACAAATGTTATCAATATTCTTTTTTATTCAACAACAAGCAGGGCTATTGACCGAGAAGCACTCAACACCTTATGAATGGTGTATATATATATATATATATATATATATATATATATATATATATATATATATATATATACATACACACACACACATATATTATTTCATACTTTAGAATGTCAACAGTGCACAAGAGATCTAATTCAATGTCCACATTATGCTAAAATATGAAGGATACATTGGACAAAATTAACTGTCTTCATATAACACACAATGCCCTCTAGTGGAGGTTGCAGAATCAGCGTTTCTTCAAGGTCATACAATCTCTCTATACTGACACTGAGTCATGTATGTGATCTAACTACCAAACCTCATCATTATTTAGATGTGAGATGGGGGTCAGGGGCTTGTTTTTCCCTATGTTTAAAAATATAATAACATACGGACAAATACATATGGCTTTCCTGCGGGTCTTAATAAAAATAATATAAAAAATGTCTTCCGCCACCCGTCCATATCTTTTTTCCTTTTCATAAGAACATGCGGACACATAGGGCGGAATACATCCGGACCTCTGCATGTACCCCTCCGTATCCCTCCGTATGTTTTAACACTAGTCCGTATGTGTCCGCATTTCATGTAAAATACCTCACATACCGGGAAACCCCCTGGGGATTCCCTTTCCTCACTGTCCTACGTCACTTCCTGTCGCCATTTGCAATAGTGAATTTTTCATAACACGCGTCGAAATGTCGTTCTTTCAGGTAAGGAAAAAGATGTTTTCTTTCAAATCTCGCTGTAACTCAAAGCCCAAAGGCTGTGGGAAGGCAAAGGGGGTAAGGGTCTGTCCTCATAGTCCGGGAGGGGGGACAGTTCTTCAGTTTTCGCTTGATATCATAGCTTCACCGGCACCCTCTGCTGTCACTCCGGTCCTTGTAGTCTTCAATCTGTATTTCTGTTTTGTATACCTGTTAGAACGAAGCATATGGTAGTCCTATATCTTAACCTTTTAGGTCTTTTTACCCACGGGCGGGCACCCTGGGCAGCGGGCCCACCCCTCGTGTATGCCCTACGAGTTCTGTGTTTGGATAGGAGCACTTTCTTAAGTCTATACTGATTTAAAGTTAATTTATTTAGCTGTTAAAAGTAAACAAGTTCACAATCATTTATACTGATTTAATTTTTCTAGGGAAAAGAGGAAGACGATGCTGACTTTATCTCGCCTGAAATGTTTCCTGGGGACGCAGGACAGCAAGCTATTTCCTACATGACAGCATGTCTCATGAAAGCCGTGAACCTTCAGAATAAAACAGACCTTTCCTCCAAAAGACAAAAAGGGAAGGCCCCAAGTTCCGAGCATCCCTCTCACTTTCCTCCAGTTTCTCCTGGTTCTTCTCTAAGGCCCTCTGTTGACTCTAAGAAAGAAAAGATCAAGGACCCTACCTATGTTCCTCCTGGCAGAGGATCCAGAGGAGGCTCCAGAGGAAGGGGAAGGGGGAGGGGCCGAGGCAGAGGAAAAGTTACTGGAAAAACTGATTTCTCCTCTTTGGCCGCCTCTTTTTTAAGTGCTCTCTCAGAAGGCAGCAGTGAAATAGGCCTTTCAACCTCTGTTGACAGTTCTTCTACCAGACAGGAAGGAGAGCAAGAAGAAGCTCCCTCTTACACGTCTTCCCAGGGGAGCAGAACCAAAACCGGGAAATCTCCACGCAAGAAGTCTCTTCACTGGCAGACCGACGAGACCCGGGCTCTGATACACGGGGCAAACCATCTTAAGCCTGTCTTAAAAGGGAAATTCAAATGCTATGCCGATGGAATAACCCTCAAGAAACTGGCTTGGGAGGAACTTGCAGGTAAAATAAAAAAATTTTCTTTGCTTAAATACATCTAGACACTTATCACATCAACACATATAAGTCTTATACCTACCTCTGACATGTGCATGTTACCTATATGTGTCACATAGAATTATTCTAAAACTAATCCAATAGACTAAATAAAACGTCCTCATTTAGACCCAAATCTGTATTCTTCTTGTGTTTATCATTCATCTTCAAATTAAAATATAACTTTTCCCATCCTTTTGTTTTTAAAGATTACGTGAATGCTAACGGCGGCCAGGACAGAGACGGGGATGGGTGTAAATCTAAAGTAACATACTTCTGTCAAGACGCCAAGCGCAAGGTACATATATTTTTACTTTTTATTTATATTATATGCGGACATGTGTATGTTTCATCTTCTAATAAATTTTGTGACCTATCTTTTAATGCTTTTTGTTAATTTTCCTGTAAGACATTATTATTTAGTCTCTTATCTATTTTTTTTTTCATTGCAGCGTCAGAACATAGACTCGATATATAAGACGGGGAGTGGCCAGAAGGATGACAAACATTTCCTGACTGACCTTGAGCAGGCAGCATGTGACTTCTGTGGCACAGAGGTAATACTAGGTGAGCATCTCTTGGTTGTTATGTTCTTATTCACTGTCAGAAATAAAAATATATGTCATCTTACAGTATTATTTAGTTAATAAATTGGACTCGGACAGCAGGTGGAAAAATGTAATAATATATCATGTCTCCTCTCTCTTATGTAAGTTGTATATGTTGGTCCAACTTTAACACATTTCAAGTGAATATATGGATATGTTTTCATATCTACTGTCAAATTTACTTTTTTTCATGTATTTTTTATTGGATTATAAAATAATATATTCTTAGGAATCAAAGGAATGCAGCCTCCAGATCTGAAGGGCGGAGACCCATCGCAGAGAGATATAGAGTTATGACCCATATAGATCTACACGTGTGGACTATGAGAGCATGAAAATGCCATCCGATTCCCTTGCGGCAACAGTGCAGGGCCAGATGCTCCAGAGCATAGACGGAGGTGGGTATCTTACAGCTTCTTTCCATGAAGAAAGCTAGAACCTTATTATATTCTGACCTATGTACTTATTTTGTTTAAAGAGAAAGATACCTTACTTTTTACGTTATTTACTTTATACTACACATGCGGACCTGACATACCACATATTAATTGACCTGATTATTAACTTTGATTTTATTTTATGTTTTCAGTTCCAGTGCTCGAGGAAGGTGAAAGTGAAAATGCTTCTTGTGCAGACACAGAGGAAACACGTAGCACTCAGGGAGGAGAAACAGAGAGTGAAGTGGAGGTGGACCATGCTGAAGAAGCTGAAGCTTTCACTGACCTCACCCAGAACTTTGAGAGGGAACCGGTTTCTCATCACCCTGCCCCTGCCCGTGCTACTACTTTACAGCCCCGGGTATCCACTTCTCATATGTTGAAAATATGCAACTCTTTTAACAGAAAGCTTACCTTAGAAAAGGAGAGGAAGGGGACTCCCAGTGTCCCGAAATATCAAAAAAGTAGCCGACAGTTACTGGATGAGAAAAAAGATAAAGACAGGGATACCCTTCTGAAGAAGGTTAATGATATCAAAGAAAGGAACCTGAGTAAAGCCTCTCATGAAAAGAACTTTGTTAGTCCTTCTACTTCTAGCTCAGGTACGAAGCCCTCTACCTCCGGCACACATCCTAAGCCCTCTACCTCAGGGACACATCCTAAGCCCTCTTCCTCAGGGACAGTTCCTAAGCCCTCTACCTCAGGGACAGTTCCTAAGCCCTCTACCTCAGGGACAGTTCATAAGCCCTCTACCTCAGGGACAGTTCATAAGCCCTCTACCTCAGGGACAGTTCATAAGCCCTCTACCTCAGGGAAAGGTAAACATCCCTCTACGTCAATGTTGATAGAGCAGCATTCTTTAGGCAATGAACCACCACAAGAAGACACCCAAGACCAAGACTGTGTTCCTCTACCCCAAGGAAGGATAAGGAGGAGGGCAGACTCATTCTCAGGCTTGTTAAACGACAATGAACCTTATCTAGACGAGGATGATGACTTAGAACAAGCCTTGGATTTGCCTTATAACACAAAAAGGACAAACGATGATGACTTACGGAATCCCTCTAAGAGGGTAAAGCTGTATACTGAGGAAGAGGTGCAGGAACTAATTGCCGCCTCTAAAAAGCAAGAAGACACTAAAGCAGATGGAGATGATTTTTTGACCAGTACTCCTTCTAGGACAGAAGGCAAAGAGAAGAAACAAACCTCTTCCAATAAGAAAACTGTAGCTAAAACCAAGGATAAGCCTGTCCCTACTGGTCCACGCAGAACCTCTCCACGCCTGCAGGCCAAGCAAGATTTTGACTCCCCTCGTAACGTGTCTGTTTTAGAAGAAATTTCCAGAAAAAGTGACACTTCTTCAAGAAAAAAACTGTTTGGTTCTAAAAAGAAGGAAAAGAAAGATGGACAAGATAAATCTTTAATTGACATCCCCTCTTCTCCTATCCTATCTGACTTAGAGGACGAAGGAGTTGGTAGTGTGGAGTTTATTACACATAAAAGGGGGACTGGGCATACTCCTGTGGAAAATCCCAACCCTATCACCCTGGAATTAAAAAAGACTCACGAGGCTCTGGCTGAGTCTGCAGTGAAAATATCTGAGGATATGAGATATGCAACTGGTTGTTTCCAACAAAAAGATGACTTCTTCTTATGACAATTTCTCTCAGAAGGTTGTAGAGTCAGCGGGAAATATAACGACGAACACAAATTTATTTATCGAAAAACTTGAGGAGACTTCTAAAGTGTCTTCTGATACATTAAAAAAAATGTCCGCTGCTTTCCTGCATAACCAAAAGGAGACAGTCGAAGGAGTAGAGGTTATAAACGATAAACTGATAGACAATTTACTGTCCAAGCAAGTGAAAATAGTGCAAAGTGTGAATGCCATGACGCAGTCCTTAGGGAAGCACACAAAAGCTGTAGAAGAAGCTCAGAGTAAAATAACTGTTGGTATTGTTTCTGTAGCAGACAGCTTAGCCCGGGTGTCTGAAAGTATGAAGCAATTGGCTTCTACTCAAAAGGCCCTTAATCTTTGTAATAATACTTCTTTGCAGCTGGTTGACAACACAGAGAGAGTTCTAGACAGGGTAGTGGCCAACCTCGAGAAGCTGGGTGACCTTCAGGAGAAGCTCAATAAGGAAACTATAGCCAGGACTTTAATTGAACGTGAGTATAAATTGACAAATAAATATATTAGTTTCAGTATAGCTTTCATTGATATAATTTTTTCCATTGAATAACACATGCGTAAGACAAAAGGAATAATTAAATTTTTTATTGATGTGAATATGAGTATAAAAAAGGGACACATAACCTTAACATACAGGCAATCGGTATGGGTATGTTCTTATAAGCTACTGCTTAAAACTAAAGAAGGAAATTTATTTTTCATGTCTTTATTCAGTCGGTCGTCCCGTCCTTAAAACGCATGGAAACATGAACCGTCAGGACCCTGATGAAGAGACAGAATCTCCTGTAGCGTCCCCTCCTCAAGCAGTCGCTGAAGGTCCGGACGAGTCTCCCCCACGAGATGTTAACGAATTTCCTGTACCCTCTCCTCCCGTTCCACTCTTACCGGAGCAGACCTCACCGCAAGAAACAAAAGAAACTATGGTTAATTCTCCTGCTATAGAAGTAGATGATGCAGCAGTGGAGCCACAGGGGGAGGGCAGTGCCTCCCAAGAGCCTGACACTCAGGCTTCTCTACAGACAGAAGAGACACAAGGTACAGAAAACACACTTAAATCTTTCTTTGACGTTGTATTTCATTATTGCACTTAGTTTTAAAGTATCCTATATTCCTCTAATAACTGAGTTTCCTGTAGGCAGTATGAAGGTGGACCCTCTGTTTTAAAATAACTGAGAGTTCCACTTTTCTTTGAACATTTTAAGTCTAAAGGCAGTAGAATGAAAGAAAAAAAGATCGACATAGAGCCTGACAAAAGCCAAACTGATATTATAACTGTCGCCTAGGTGTTTGACAGGAGGCTCTCACTTTCATTGCATGCACACATTAGGGAATCAGATACATCCCTCAGAAGTAGACCCTTCCGGTTTATCTGCTTTCCTTACCCATCCAGAACCTCCCACTGGTAAGTTCTGATAACTGTACATGCTCATCCAGTCCTTAGAGGAAAAGAAGGCAAAACATAGTTGGGGTTTTGCATGTTTTTCAGATGGGTAAACATTTTGACATAGAAACATGTATGTAAGATTTTATTCACTCTCTTTTATTCTAATTTTTGGTTTTTGTATTTTCCTTTATAAGATGGGAAACCGCCCACATATCAGACCGAGAGCAACATTAACCCTGGTTTTTTCTTCGAAGAGGAGACGTCTAAGATGAAGTTGGCTATACCTGGTGAAGGTAAGGAGATCCGGAAAAAAGATAACAAATGAAGATTCTTATTTCAGATAGACCGAAATAAATAAATTCTATGAGGTCGATAATAAAACTTCAATATTTAGTTCATGCTTTGTGTAGGAAAAAATTATACTGAAGAATTATGTTTCCTTTCATATGCAGCTATCAACTGTATAAGTCCTCAAGACAAAGGGGTTCCTCAGTTTACTGTCTTAAAAAGCGACGATTTTGTTATAGTGGCTACAGACGTACAGGAAGATCATCAGGATGCGGCAAAAAATCTTGTCATCCCCAAGGACATCGACACCCAGTCTGAAGCAGACACAGAAGCTTCAGTGTCAGCTTCAGAGAAGGACTACGGAGAAGATAAAAAGAAACGTGTCCCTCTGAAAAGGTTTTCCAGGGCACGTAAAGCAACACAGAAATACCGGGATAATATATAAGTGTTAATGAACATGTGTCATTCTGGTATAAAGAAGACAAAAAGACCAAAGATTTATCTTTTCCAGTCACATACAGGACTGTCTTTTAATACATAAAGTGAGGAGAATTGTTTATGTGTAGTTACTTTTAAGACTGCAGAACTAAAGACAAATTGTGTTAGACTTGTTAAGCATCGAGTTAAATATCTAACATGTAATAGAAAAAAACAGGTTCAGTTGGATAACTTTTTTCTGTAATAATTAGAAAAAGAATGTACAAGGCCCTTTGTTAAAGAATATTAAGGAAAGTAATGAATAGAATTTTTAAGGCTTTGCTGTTTCCATGCTGTTGATTGTTCTGACTATAGGATGACAGAAATGATTCATAGTTCACGTGGTATATGTCCGTATGTGCCGAACATGAGAGTATTTCACTTATATCCAAGAAATTAAAAGAAAACTGAAGAACAGTGGAGATCTTCAAAAGAAATAAGTACTTGATACTTATATATACACACGTACATATGGAAGTCTGTATCTAAGAAGTAGATAACATAGGGACTTCAGGTTAAATGTGAAAGGTACATTCGTATAATGAAACCATCAGAACCACAAGGAAGGATGCTTCCTCCTTACATAGAGATTAATTTATGTCTTGACTTAGTGGTTTCAAATATTCAAGTTAAGCCAAATAAGTGCCTTCATACATAATAACAAGGTTTGAAATTTATAGTGACGGATATACAAAGAATTTAATTATATTAATTCACACTGAGACCTTCTTTGTCGGACAATAAATACACAATATTTGCTCTATACATATGTACAATAAGATAAAATAGAAGTGTCCTTAAACATCTTAAGAGTTATAACCGATTCTGATCCTGAAAGAATTGCTCCATGACTCTGTTCACCTGTTGAATAAGGAAAGGAAGATCTGGATAACTGTTAAACTGGCTGGGGTCACCTGCGTCTTCTCTCTGGTCTTGAACCTCGGGATTCTCTCCCACCTGTAGCACATTTTCAGTCTCTTTGTCTTCTGAGCTGAAGTGTTTCTGGACGAAAGAAGACCGCAGGTTCTTGAAGGCTATACGCTCAGCCGGAGTCCTTTGCTCAGGTTGAGGAACAGGGGGCCTTATCCTCTTGAACCTGTCTCTGTCTAAGGAGTCTGGGAGAAGAGGAACCTTTGCCGCTTTGGCGCAGTTGTGCAGGGCAACACATGACTCTATTATAGCCGCAGCTGTGGGAGGGGAATGGAACAAGTAGCCCCCACTGCTGTCTAGACACCTGGTTAAAAAAATATTACACATCTTATTTAAAAGGTGAACACGAGGGGGCTTTAAATGTTACTGTAGAAATTACATATGGTTTATGCATATATATAAGAAGCTAAAATATTTTAAGCCTTACCTCCAGCGCTGTTTTAGGATACCGATGGTTCTCTCGACTGAAGAACGAGTCTTCCTGTGCCATTTGTTGAAGTCTATGTCTGCTTGCGTTTTCTCATACTTTATAGGGGTGAGGACATAGTCTGTCAGGACGTACCTAAAAGAAATCGTTTTATTTTTAAAGGAAGAAATTTATGAATGACTTTCATAAATAAAGTTATAGGATAATTTGTTGTATTCAAGAGGAAAATCATATTTATATTTTTGAAATAAAGGAAAAACCTGTTTCTATTTTATTTGAGAAAAAACAAGAGAGAGAGAATTGTTCTTTCATAACTACTTACCCAGAGTCCCCCAGTAAAAAGTATCCTTGGAAGTCCCCCCTCTCTCCTAGGAATTTAACCTGCGACCCATTCATTACATATATATCATTGGAGCTTCCCGGGTTCGCTGCATTCACATGAAATATGATCCCGTCATAGTCTGCGATGATCTGGAAAAAAAAGGGACAACATGTAAAGAAGAAAAAGTTAGGACTTAAGACATTTAAGTCAAATAACAGGAGAGAAAAGAAGGAAGAAAAGAAGATAAACTTTACATCTTTTTCTTTATGAAAGGAACTTTGATAGAAAGAAACCAAATGAAAAGGAAGAGAAAGAATTATGTTTAACTTACCATAACATTGATGCTGTAGTACCCTTTATAGCAATAGTACTGATTCTCGTCGTTTATGACACCTTTGGGGCACATTATGGGAACGTGGGTTCCATCCACCAGACCGAAGCACTTTGGTTTCTTTGTTTTCTTGTAGAAGGCAGTGGCTTTGGCATTTTTCTCATCAAAAGAGTCCGGCCATTCCACATACTCTGTGATGTGTGTCCTGAAGTATTCAGCCACGTCTACCACAGACTTGCTCACCACGCTCTTGCTGACCCCGTGACAGTCCCCGATAGTCTGGTAGCTTGCTCCTGTGGCGAAGTACCTCAAAGCCACACAGAACTATGAAGTAAAAACAAATAAAGTTAAATTAGCTGAAGTCAAATTATTTTCAATGGATTTTGCTGTCAGTATGGTTCTGCGGAAGATAGAGTGAAAGGGGGATATGGTACACCCAACATGGGCCTAGGAAAGGAAAAAATAGACTGCAGATAGGCAGAACAACCTCTTAAGAACAGGTGTGTGCAAAGCCATTTGTATAAATAGATGTATAGGAGAATTATAGTCTTTATTGCTCGGGGAAAAGGAGACTTACTCTGATCCTGTAGGGTACAGCATGCTTGCCCCTTAGGACTTTGATTTCTCTAGTGTCGACGAACCTGTCTATCAAAATCCTGACAACTGGTTTAGGAAGACGATACCTCTGGACAAACTTCTTGTCCGTGAAAAAGGAGAGGGGGTCAACACGCTTGAAGTATTCTCTCTTGCTTCTCTGGATCCATCCTATCCTCATTTTGGTGAGAGCGAGCACCACAGAGCAATCTTGTTGAGAGCGAGCACCACTGAGCAAGTTAGAATGAACCGCCCAAACAAAGAAATAAAAACTTCCGGGTCAAGGTCATATGTCATGACCCCACATACGGCTGAACGAACAAGACGCGGAAACATACGGACCTATGCAGGGGTCCATATGTAACATACGGTGGTCCGTAAGCGTTTTTTTAACATACAAGGGGGGTACCCCCCTGTAGGTATTTGAGGCCCTACATACGGCGTTTCAGCGGTTTTATGAAAGTCCGTAAGATAAGGAAAAACAGAGTTTTTCCCATATAGGAATACGGAGGTCCGCATGTAGAGGCTAAAAGTCCGTATACATAGGGAAATACAGAATTTTTATTTTAAGCACATACGGAGGTCCCTATGTGATATACGGACGTCCGCATGATAGGGAAAAACAGGCTCCAGGCAAGGAGATAATCTATCCCCTCTACTATTCTCTTTATACCTCAATGATCTTGAATCTCACCTTATGAGAAAATAAGACTGAGGATATGGATATTTTTGTTAACCTATTCACTTTGTTGTATGCTGATGACACTATACTTCTCTCAGATTCTGAAACTGACCTCCAAAAATCCCTTGACACTCTTTATGATTATTGCCGGAAATGGAAACTAAGTGTTAATACAAGCAAAACAAAGGTCATATTTTCTCTAGAGGTAAGGTAAGAAAGATCCCGACATGGCACTTTGGACCAGATATAATCGAGACAACCTCGGAGTACACCTATCTCAGTGTGACCTTTAATTATAACGGATCCTTTAACAAAATTTTAATGCTCATGTAAGCAAGTGCAGCAGGTGAGACGAACAATGTATGGTGTCATCAGCATGGTTAGAAAACTACAACTACCCATAGATGTAGAATGTCAGCTCTTTGACAGTTGTGTTGTCCCAATCCTGTTATATGGATCAGAGGTTTGGGGGGTTTTCCGACATGTCGCAGTTAGAAATACTACACTCCCAAGCATGCAAAAACATGCTCTACCTACATAAGAACACATCCAATAATATTGCCAGAGGTGAGTTGGGTAGGCACAGCCTACAGTATTATATCAACCAGAGAATGCTTAACTATTGGTCCCGCTTGGTAAATGGGAGAGATTCAAAAGTGAGCTATTCTGTCTACAAAATCATGAAGACATTTGACAAAGGTTCAGTACAGTCAAACTGGCTATCCAAAATTAAGCGTTCACTCAACAACCTAGGCCTAACTTACCTTTGGGACACAGACTGTTTCAACACAGAGTGGTTTAAAAGACGGATAGCTGCAACTGGGTCAGACCAGCAGGTGCAGATGTGGCATGATTCCTTGGCTAACTCCAGCCTTTGCCATAGCTAGAATATCTTTAAAGGTGACCTCAAACTACAGCCCTACCTGCTGGAACTTCCCAAAAAGTATAGAATTGCACTGAGCAGATTTAGAGCAGGAAACCATAAACTCCCGATTACTGCTGGTCGTTAAATAGAATTTCATGATCGCATCTGCCCCCTGTGCTCCAATAACAAAATAGGAAATACATTATATAAGAGACTGCAGTTTCTTCACGAATGAGCATAGTAAACTAATCAACTCTAATTACCTTGTAGGTGATGTGAACACTAGAATCTCAGAGCTATTTAACATTAAAGATGTGCAGAAACTGATTAAGTTATCAAAGTTTGTAAACCTTGCCATGTTTAGATTTACCTCTGGCAACCCCAATTGACTATAGCCAGGAACTGGGGCTAACTGATAGACAGGCACCAATTACACAAATCAGTTATATGTGATATATTAGACCAAGTATGTCATGTTAACAGTCATTAATTTGATATACTATGCAGTGGTGCTGCTTATAAAACAGAGTACTATAGGAAATAAGTTGTTACAGGTCCACTAAAGAAAATGTCTAGTGCTCATCTAGGAAAATGCAAATAACCAATAGTATTAACCTGTATTCACTCCCCTAGTTTACCTAGGAGATACTGTTATAATTAAATACCTGAAACCGTAGATTGTTGAATGCCATATGGTATCCTACTGTCATATCTAGTCCTGACTACCGACCTGGTACTAAGCTAAACTTGGTGCTCATTAGCAATGTATGTCATTGTAAACTGGTTTATTATGTATGTGTATACCATGTCATACTAGTCTGTATTTAAATCTAGTCTTAAGATAGTTGGTGCTACCTTGCTTTTTATATAAACATGATTTTGGTAGTTAGGAAGTATTCATGAAGGATATATATGTGACTAGTTCTTAGTTACTATTCAGTTCAGTATTATGTAGTTTTGTATCTCATTTCTGTATCTCATGTACCTCAATAAGGTTTGGGGAATAAAATCATTGTCATTGTCATTGTCAATGTTGGGCCAACACTTGTTAATCCCCCCTTTACTGTAAGGCCTGCCAATGTTGGTCCAACCATAAACTGCCAACATTAGGAAATAACTGATGTCTTACCAACGTTGGCAAATAAATTAGAGCATTGCCAACGTTGGCCAACATTAATTTGCCAATGTTGGGCCAACATCAGAATATTGCCCATGACGATGCCGACCAATATGGTGGACAAAGAAGCATCTCTTTCAAAATTCATCGGTTTCGGAGTATCAAATGTATAATTTCAACAAAATCTTTTACTTTGTTGACAAAAGCTTGTGTTAATTCATGTAGAAACACCTCCATATTGGTGTGATCACAAAATAGGTTTATGATATGAGGAGGCCAGGATACATGGTACTGCGATCCTAAAGTTACCCTTTGGTGATGCCCTGAGCCAGCAGCGGTTTTTCAGAGGGTTTTAGGTTTTGATGCTTTTTTTCTGGTTTACCATGAATTAAGGTATTTGTGTAGAGTATCGAGTATATTGACTAGTTTTAATTTCCTGGAAAAACGTGACCATGGACATTGGATTTCCTGTTTTTTCTGTCCTTAGTTCCTCAATTGTATGGCCCCCTAGCTGACACCGCCATTGCACAATCTGGTGAGATGAGAAATGTATTCATCTATACACTAGAACAAATCATATCAACTATGATTAGCTGACCTAGATTGCATCTTGAATCGAATTTAGAGTAGGAAATGAGTTGATTCATTTTTTGATGGGCCATTGACCCCACCCCAATACAAGGTAGAGTGACTGTAATCTACTCGGACTAAAATCTACATCTATGTGAAAAGGATTCTAGGCCTATGTAGTTCTCTCTGCCTTAATTAACATTGCTAATCCTTGATGGCCATTGAATCAACCAGCCGGACGTGTTGATACAGCAGCAACCCGTCGCCAAGAGCTAGAGTTGTCATAGTACCTCGCATATAAGGTGCGTTTTTTGCAAGGATACAAGCCTTTGTAACCCTATAGAATCTGCCTGAGGTCAGGAAGCGCCTTATAGACGAGGATCTTACACATAGAACAGAACTAGATTGTCCAGAATGTGATTCCAAACGTGGCCTATTTCACTTTTTCAGCATGGTACCTTTGGCCAGTGAGTTAAAATAGGTATAGAATCAAGAGTGACCATTTCCCTTCAATAATTCCTTAAATATTGTCATATCAACCCCATTGCCTACAATGAAAAATATGTTTTTCAAAGTGAGCAGTACAAATGGAACAAGGAAAACCCAAAATGTTCTGTCAGAATTAACCTGTCTGTCCTGGCACAGAGCCATCATGTTGAGAACTTAGGGGTTTGTCATTCAGGTGTCGTTAGGTAGAATAACAAATTGGACCATCTAAAGTTGTCAATATGAAGACTATGTGCACAGAAAATTGACAGGTTTCAACTGATTTATTTTATGGTGCTCACATAGGACCATAATGTCACTCCATTCTTTCTTGTGGGTGGAATTGTCATGATCGACAATGCTGGTGAGCCACTCACTCAGAAACACTGAAATAATAACAGAGGAACATAAATCTGAAGGGGTAGATGTCCAAGTACATACTTACAGTCTGTCTATGCCGTCCTTGGTAGTAGTACAGCGGCCTTCGGCCTGCTGTGAAGGTATGCCTGCAGATCCTAATGATGGAGCCAGCGAGTGCTGCTGGTATTAAATACTAGCATTAGCAGGAGTACCCGTAGGAGCCCGTGGGCAAAGCGGCCAATTACGTATCTGTCCTTTATAATGCTGAGTCCTCCATCATTTTAAGTACTGTCCTTTCTCTCTCTCTCCCAACCTCCTCTTCCTCAGGTGGCATTTCTTGTAGACTGCCTACCTGTATGCCAAGCCCTTATAATGGTGGTGTCCTATAGATGCACTGAGTATTTGTACCATAGTGGTACATGGACATATGCCTGTAGCACTACCAGTAGTGCTGTGTGCTATATGGGTATGTATATATCCTGGACATTCTCTGCATGGCAGGCAGACAGGCAGGTGGGAACTGAGGAGGTGTGTTGTGTGTAGCCTCAGCCTCAAGGTGCTGTGGTGTCACGACAATCCAGCAGGTACAGCAGCAGCAGCAGCAACTACAGCGGCAGCAGCAGGGGCAACAGCAGCAATAACGGGGGGTCGATTTCAGAACGTTGGACTTTGATTTAATCAATGGTGTGTTGTCTGTATTTCATAACCAGCTAGCCATTTCTCAAACACTACGATCCTACCCCTACCCCTCCGATTTCAACCACCCCTACGATCCAGTCCAATTGTAGTGATTGACCCTTGGTGACCATGTATTACCTACAATTGCCTATTCAGTTGCATGCCTTTTCCTTCTGTATCTGCTGTAATCGTAGTGATTGACCCTGTACAATGAAGAATTCCCTTCCGATCCTGGCCAGGACAGTACTATTTCAGGGTGCCCAAAACTTAGTGTCTGAGAAATGACTTCCTGAGGTATTATAATAACAAAATATCCTGATGCCATATACGCCGGGCGCAGTGTCGGATCCAGGATTTTGAAAAGGAGGGGGGGGCGCCCCTTATTTGGCCTCTGATGTTGGCTAAATTTTGGGCTAAAAAGAGGTAGATAAACTCTTAGCTACAGGGAAAATGGATGGGGTGCGCGCCCCCGTCCCCATCTAAATCCGCCACTGTATTTTGCTACTTTTTCTCTGACATTATAAAAAAAATATTATACAAAGATTCAATCATATTTAGATTCTAGTCCTTCCCTTACTTGCTTCGCATACATATAGCAATGGGGATGAAAATCAGGGAGCTGAGATTATGTTGTACGAATATCAAAACTGAACGTCAGTTTTTGGAAGTAGGCCTACCATTATCTCCTGCATATAAGGCAGATCCTGCGTATAAGACGTGCCTAGAGTTTAAGAACATTGTCAAAAAGATAAAAAATCATATCTTTTACAGAATGGATTTTAAAAATTTAAAAAGCTATGTGTCGCTAGGGTCTCCCAGAACCCCCATGGTCCACCTTATGTCCTATTTGGACTAAGGGGTAGTGTAACATATCAAAAGAAAAGTCTTTGTGTCCCCCTTGCGGATCTAGGGAGAACTAAGACCCCTCATATAAGACGTGCCTTATACGGCACATGGCTATTGTATTATTGACCAATGGGAAGCATCCCTGGCATTTACTGCGGAGACGGGGGCTGAAGGTGTTAGTCATAGTGCAGTCGGGGTCTAATGGCGGCCTCCATAGCCTAATGTGCTAATGCCCTATACACGGGAGATTATGGTAGGGCCTAACATGCCTGCTCAGTTCATATGCGCATGTACACTAAATATGTAAGATCGCTAGGGTTGTCTCAGTGAGCAACATGAAACAAGCAAAATAAAACTTGTCAGCCTGGGCATACAGGCTCTTCACATAGACACTTTTAATAGACCTGCGTCGCAGTTGTACTTGCCAAACTATTTCTGGCCAGAGCATCAGCTAATGTGGGGATCAAACAGCACATCCTAGGCTACCCTCTCTCCTCAGTTAACCATAACCACATGGTCCCATGCACTCTGTGGACAGCAGGGGTAATTTCATTCCATATCATACATTAGCTTCCTCTATGAATGAATGACTATCAGAGCATTAAATACTTATATATACTTGTGGTTACCGGTATCAAATAATTCAGTAGCCGTACCACTATGATGCGTTTAGGTGCCATAGTCTATACACAGTGTTGAGTTTTAGCTTAATCTACCCCTCAGGCATCAGGTATGACCCCAGATTGGGACTATTTGATCCCCAATCACTGATCATTCACCCATTAATAGACCTGCGCAGAACCCCTATTGGTCCTACCTTCCGTAAGACCTTTCTACCATAGACCCTGAATATATATATATATATATATATATATATATATATATATATATATATATATATATATATTAAAAAGAATTTCTGAAGCTCCAGATGTTTTCTATGAAATATGGCTAGAATAAAGAAGAAGGGAGCTTTAACTTGTTTATTGCGGCCCCCTGAAATAAAAGAGAAAAGACCCAAAACATTGTTTCTTGAATCAGCCCATATAAATCTGAAAATTTAATATTACATTTATATCTACACTGCTCACGTTGAATACTTATTCCTTTTCAGTGTGGGCATTTATTCTTCTAATACACCTGAGTGTAGTGCAATCTGGAATCAGAAGTGAAGCAAAGGAGATTCTATTTCAATTTGAGTGAAGAGGCTCCTGCCTTGGTGGTGTAACAGCTCATGTAGGCGTTGATTTACAATATCTCACGGGGATCAATTCAATTTGATCATTATAATATCCAGAATTAAAATCTCATGGTTCCTCAGTGTGGGGTCAGCCTAGTTCTCACGGGTCTATACATGTGACCTATGCATGAGGGAATTGTTACTTTTAAAAAGGGAGTGGGCAATTCGTGAAAGACCAATAATGGTAGAGGGTCCAAGGATATTATTGCACCTGTTTCAGCGAAAACACGTAAGATATTTCTGAGTTTCTCACTTAAACTGAAAAAACAAATGAAAACTCGAGAGCTGACTACTACTAGGTTGGACAATAACCAACTTGTCTGTTTTATTCTGACCCCTGAGAATGTGCACCTTTATCTCAAAGGAATGTCAATTGATCAGATACGATGGTATTTGGTGGACTTTCACTCTGGAATATGCAAATCGCTACTCAATATATAAAGTTAATATTGCGACTCAATATTGTGACTCAATATTGTACTCATGGTAAAGCATACAACTGTACTGGTCTAATGGCTAGCACGTAGGACTTTAGATCATAAGTTTCAGCGATCGGGTCTAAATCAGCTAAATTAAATTGAATCCGTTAAAAATTACAAGTTCAAAGCTAAAATTCTGCCTGACTAACTTGACCTCGAGAAGGCATATCCATGAAAACGCACTATTGTGTCTATATCCGATGATAATTAACGCCTAACATCCAGCAAAAGGCACTGGAGATGCCAGAATCGTGGTATAATCTTAGCTCTTCGATAGGCATTGTGCAGCAAGGGTCAAGGTTAGGGTACCCAATCAGCAATGGAGCATTAGGCCATGTTTGTCCATGCATGCTTGACCCAATATAAGCCGACATTAGCCCAATATAAGCCGACATTAGCCCAATATAAGCCGACATTGGCCCAGTGTATCCTTGCTACTTGGGTATAAAGTCGTTTAGGTTGGACAGAATTGCCACAAAAGGTTTTCGAACTTTTTGATGCCTGTTCTATTCAGGGAAAAAAAAGAAACGTTTATCAAAATCAGCCTTGGGCAAATCCCCTAAAACCCAATTCATTTATAACCACTCCCTTATAGCCATGGACTAAATCAGAGCAGCTTTAATGTGGCTAAAATGAGAGCCAGTGCGTATTCTGGGTCGGACACTTGAGCAGGCCGTATAGGTTAGGTCATTCTTAAGCTAATAGATCATGGATGTTGGAGCCCTAGGGGAGTCTATGCTGGATATACCCGAGCCGCAGAGCGGCGAGGGTATATCCAGCATAGACTCCCCGTGGGCTCCAACATCCATGAACTAATAGTTTTATACCATGATTTCCTCCATTTTGTATTAATTTCTTACCTGAAATCCAAAGAATATAGCCAGGCGAAGACATTTTATAAGTGCAAGCGACACGGCCCGTGTCCGCTCTGCGTGAAGCCATTGTTTTTGTTCCTTGCCGAGAGATGAACCGCCGTGTTCACACTCACTTTTCGTATGGAATCCAACCATGACACGTTTTCAAATTAAAACATACATATCCTTAGACATCCTAGATGAGTACTCCATGCTTGATATGTCCGATATATTCAAAATAAATAAGAATCCATTGATTTTCCAACACGGTCCGAAATTTTCGGCGTCTTCCTCGTACAGCGAGCGGATGACCGATATCTACATCCGGGCCACTGACACACTTTCGCCGGACAAGGAGGCGGGTGAGAATGGCCGGACCGCGACTCACGTACGATCGAAAAATCAATGGATTCTTATTTATATCGAAGAAAATGGAGAAAATTAGCACGCATTCCTCTTCTATGGATCGAAAACTTCTTGGGATTTCAATATTATAACATGGCATGGTTGGATTCCATACGAAAACTGACTGGAAACATAGCAGGTTAGAACTTATTTATTTTCGCATTGGATTTCATCACCGTTCAGTGTGGCGCTATGGCTAAGGCCTTCGCCTACCACCACTGCGGCCAGGGTTCAATTCTCATACGAGTTGGCACGATTTTTCAATATGGAAAATGGCTAGATTAACTTTGTATAGCTGCCATAATTTCCAAAAATATTCTAAGTCCAACTTGACCCCGAAAAAGTATATACCAAAAATTCTAAAAACGCACAAGGGTGGTATATGCAGAATATACCACGTATATATCGCATATAAAACCACCGGAAGTGCCAGAATAGTGGTATAAACGCCCATAAGATAAACTCCACACACGGTGTATTCAAAGGCACAATAGCCTTGTAGATTCTTGGTAAGCATAGAATAGCTGTATCATAGCACAAAATCAGTAATGATTACAGACCTGTCAAGCATTAATTTAGTGACAACACAGCCCAATAGTAGTCTTGCAGCACGACGACTGCCCTACCAAATGTGATTAAACTACGACTGCCCTTCTATGTGATTGCTACACAAGGCCTGATCGCACAGATCAGTCACAGGGGCTTGCCTACGAACACTGGCACTAACTTTAGGTTGTGAGGTCGTAGGGGCTGTAAGCAGACTTATTGCCTTAAGAAATGACCTCCTGGGCTAGGGAACCATGAGCTTGTCACTCTGCAAGCATATAATCAGAAAAATAGAAACTTTGCTTGAGGAGAGAAGAGTATTTCCTGTACTAGCTGACTGGAAGGGGCGCATAATGGGAGCATTATGACCACTATGCATTTGGATTTGACCAGCACGGCCTAGGTTTCCTCTATGGTGGTGTCATAGGTTTATACATCAGGGCGCCATAATAGGGTTGCACTACACTTGTACCTATACACTGTCATACCGCGGCAAGCTTTTTACAGTAGATTGCTTCTATTTTTGGAAAACAGTGGTAGTTGCTGTCAGTACAAATCCAATGATCCGATATGGGTTGTACTGTACCTACTACAGTGGTCTTTATAACCCATTTACAATTGGGGCTGAGAGTGTAGCGCCATGTTATGGCAGCATCATGACCCTGAACTGGACAATCTCCAGGTATATCTTTCCGACTACAAAAATATTTATTCTGCTTGAAGAGAGAACATTATTTCCTCTGACTAGAAGAGATTTCCTGCTTTTACCCAATAATATGAGGATGGCCCACGTCAGGGACAGAATTTGGCCTAGTATCGCATACTATAGTGAACCCAGGCCCTTAGCCCCCATCATCTGGGGCTCCCAGGTTTATTTTTCCCAAGTAGCCATTTCATAACTTGGGCATAGCATGCGACCCCCCTCCCCATTCTAGGCACTTTCCTGATACTTTATGAAGTTGACGTATGCACGTTTGACCTTGGGACGGCAGACAATGCTCTCTGATTGCTGGGTATATATGGAAAGGCACGGCTGGAGCTAAAAGTAAATTATGAGGGTCAATATATATACATAGTTGCAGCAATTAGTAAATGCTATAACGTGGGTGGCCTTGCGTTATTTCTCGATAGAACTAACCTTGGTAGCATCATATTGATGCCATGGTGGTGCAAAATAACAATTATAGGAACCAGAAGTAATACCCGAGAACACGAAAATTGGATCACAACAAGTTAGTCTCAATTCTAGTAAGGAGGCCATGGTGCACTACAGAGGCACTAACGTGCATGTTTTAATTTTGGGTTCTTATTTCCTTTTTGGCAAGACCCTCTAAAGAAGGCCTAACCAAACTGACATTTTCAGCATGGCTGCTTATTCAACGTGTGGATTGGGGCCACATTTTGCAAAATAGAGTGGGACTCATGTGTGATCAAAATGTTAAGAAACAACCCTATATACTAAAAATGTGAAATTCTTAACCCTAAACTACCACCATCTCTGACTATGATTATTGCCCGAGCTCCACTTTTGGCACAGCCATGGCAGCCTTACATGCGGCACAGGTTCAATTTTGTTCTATTTGTTTTGGTTTAGATTACGCATCAGTTTCGCGTGAATGTCACTTCAATTTTGTATCAATATTGTGCCATTGACACACCTGTGTCACCTTGAACGATGGATTTTGGCGTGTTACCTGTGATGCATATGCCCATGTTTCGCTAGTGGAGCCCTGGGCCTGGCTTTTGATAAAGTCATTAGTCCAAATGCTTTTTTCCCCATTGAGCATCATTTATTGTAGTTACATATACAATAAGGCCAGTTACAGCAGGGTATTAGGCTCTCACTCATATAGTCCTTATCAAATAGCTTTATATCAGGAATAACTAGCCCCTCTTGGTGAACCTTAAGTAGCGCTTCCACCTCCTCGAGCAGCTGTCTAGTTCTTTCCCCATCCACTAGGGGAAACCGCTCCCCTGGGTCGTTTTCGATATCGTAAACGACCGGGGGTTCAAGCGGCTTATGATTATGACATTGGTAATCCTCGTAAAAGTCAGATTGTGAGACCCCATCAATGCAATGTGTGAACCATGTAGTGTCCTCAACGAGACGTTGGTGGCGGAAGTGTATTTTGTACCTAGCGTACCTCACAGCTGCTAACCAGCGGCCGCAGTAGAAGAATAAGGCTTCACGATGGGTAGAAGCAGAAGGTTCACTTCCTGTTAGTTTCCGTGGAGAAGCAGCAAAAGGTTCACTTCCTGTTTGTTTCCGTGGAGAAGCAGCAAAAGGTTCACTTCCTGTTTGCTTTTGTGGAGAAGCAGCGAAAGATGCACTTCCTGTTTGTTGCAGCATTTCCTGTTCACCATTTCCACTGTGTAGTGTTTTGCCATGTTCACCATTTCTGATTTGTTCCAGTTTCTCCTCCTCAACATTTCGACTTTTGGGTTTCAAAAGGGTTTCCATAAGACTTATGCTGTCCATCTCTATGCCATTTGGGAGTGGAGAACCTGCAAACTCAGCAAATGTGGCGAATATGTCGGTTAGGCTGGCGAGTGTCGGGTTAGCGGGGCTGGACCGTATTTGTCGAGGCCACCAGAAGAAGGCGGGAACACGCACGCCTCCTTCATAGAAGTTACCTTTACCACCTGTAAAGCAGAATGGTAAATATTGATTAAATTCTACCTTAGGGATTGACAGGCCAAGAGTGAGTTTGAGGACAGTTAGTTTCTAACACTTCTTTTGCCTCTCCTGCAAAACTTGAAAAATACCCGGTTGCTTTGAGGCAACAACTGTCAACATAGTGACTCACCAACCCACACATTACAATATAAAATGTACTGACAATGTCAGAGATTGCCACATAACATTTACATCCCCTTTATCTACACTATTTATAAAGTCCACCTGGGTGAACAGCATGTAAGAACTGCACAATGTGCATTGTGCATTGTCGAGACCATATGGAATTCATAGACTCCCACACAGAGAAAAGGAAACGTGTCATAATGACATATATTAGCCATGTCAAACTTTGTCCCCCACGTGACATGTATAGAAGCATGTCAAGTGGCTTTGACACCCTCATATGTTATATGTCAAGCTTGCTTGACTGCTCATTTATGGACATGTCAAGGAGGGTTGAGTCTTTAAAATGACACATGTCAATTAGTAGTTGACTTGTTGATATGGCACATGTCAGGACATGCTGACTACTCCTAGGTGAGATGGTCAAGACAATTTGACAAGCTCACTGCTATACAACGCTTGCATAGTTCACTTCTAGTTTAGGACATATCATATTGGATAATCAATAGGTGATTTGTCAACAATGCACGTTTTGAATTAATAAAATAAGCCTCCTGATTGTTTAGCATGTTTATTGAGAACTCTTCTTTTATGTGATATTATTCAGGCATCAGTAATCTAGAGTGTTCAATACAACAATGTCCTGTCTGAGATAACAACTTCATCCAGAAACACCCTCTATCAGACTTTATTTGGATCTTAACCTTTTGATCCGTCCTAGCAGCTTCGACAATCGATTGTCTTTTTCATTATCTATAATCCTGAGTACGAGCTTCTGCAGAAACGCTAGTGTACCCTTTTGCTTTGGTTGATACAATATGCTAAAGACATACATAGCTGCCATCAGGATAAAGAATGCTTTGTGGAAGGATTCAGTCTTTCCTATAAGCGTACCATCCATGTATATGTCAAAGTCCTTGTGCTCCAAGAATGATCCTCCATATGTCCTTATATGGACACATCCACCTGAGTCAGAGGGGGCCTCTTCAATCTTCAGAAATTCTCCCAAGTTTTCGCGAACTTGCCCAGGAAGGCACAAAAGCCCCAAGGTCCAGTATCCCTCTGTAATAGAGATAGATGAAATATATTTTTCTTTTGGTAATGACATCGGTATCCCATAGGAGAAACCCATAAATAGGGTGTCCCATAGAAAGAAGAATTCAGTGATAATTACCCACTTTATTTCTCAGTTATCAATATTATTTGCAAAACTAGTGTCATTTACATAGTATGAATGATTAACAAAAACAGAACAATGCAGTTAAGTGGGTGAATGGTCCTCCTCTGTCGGCATCAGTGGGTAATATGGCCTGGGTTTAGGCCAGACTGGTGGGATTACACAGTCCTGGGTGGAACCACCAGGGGGCGACTATGCAACATACTCCACCCCATCTGGTGATGGTGTGTTGATACATTGGGTTTTATGGTATTTCATTTTTTCAATTGGAATTCATATTTCTGTAAGTTATGTACAAGAACCACTATAAAAAAGGTGTCACCCTTTACGCTTTTATTTCTTTTTTATCAATATTACTTGAAATTTTTTGTCATTTACAGAGTATATGATGAACATACCTTTTTGTTTCTCTAGGTCCATCAGGGACTTCACATCAACTTGAGTGTACCCCACAACTTCTGGGACTTTCTTCATAAGTGGTTGAAGTTGAGCCAGTGATTTTGAGTACTTCTCTAGTCCAGCCTCCCACACTTCAGTCATCCCTTTGCCACATATCCGGTCAAATTCTGAAATGATCTGCAAATGAAAATGCCTGTCAGATATTTCAAAATGTAAGTCTACAGGAGTTTCTTGGTGCTACCATTATAGTAAATTCTGATCTGGTGTAGATTTTACATTTTCAGAGATCACCTCACAGTACCTTCGCCATGGTAGTTTTACTGGTATGCAAACAGTGTTTGCTTCTTTATCATCAGGCCATCCATGCATAATTAATTTGCTCAAATACAAATTATTTATTTGCTATCTCTCAAACAAGCTGCAACCAAAACTTTATATACTCCTGTATACACCTGGATTTGGAAATATAGTGATGTAGTACTATTCTAGAGTGTAAAAGCCCCATTTCACAAAGCTCTGGTCTGGATTGGTCCATAAGCCACTATTGGCATGAGGCATTGACTTTATACATCTTGTTAAGCCTTTAGACCTCAAAATGGCCATAAATTACCATGACTGCTTTCCTCGAAATGGCTGATTTTTGATGATTTTCATTTAAATTATTGCCCAAATAAAACCCAAAGTAAACCTGTTGTTGAAGGAGGTAAATGGATATGGGGAAAAGTGAAAAATTTGGTTGCTCAGATAATTTAGGGCTGATTTTTGGCAGATTTGACTGAACTCTTGTGGAAAGAAAACATCATTTTATGCAGTTGTTTGGGGTCCAAATTGTTAATCTACAAGAGATGTGATGGAATTTGGTTCTCTCGCGATGGATAAACTGTTTGATATAATCTATTAAAGTAATTATATTACTCAGGCGCACCTGCTCTGCAGAAAATAATATAGGGTATTCCTCCCGAACTTTTATGACTGAGGCCTTTTTCGCAACCACTAGGTCCCTTCTATCGGGGAATGTTTTCACCATTTTGGATTCAACCTTCTCTGCATCACGGTTAAGGAGGCGTGCCTGCTGATGGAGATACTTTTTATGTTCGGCGATTGTGGTTGCATCTTCCCCATCTAGTTGTGGAGGCAGATAAAAAGGCACACCATACTGCAGCTTTTGACGCTTTCTTGGTGGTAGAGTGGAAGGAGATTCCCCGCGGCGTCTTCTTGAATTCTCCCGACGGTTGACAACCACAGGTTCTCCATGATCCCCACGCCTACGTCCATTGGAAAACCTATCCACTATCCTCTGGTGCCAAATACTCTACAATAGAAACAAATATTCAATTCTTTAACCCTGTAAGGGCCACTGCTGTCCTCAGACAGCATATAAGATGCCCTGTGGCACATTTCTGACATCCATATGGACAAAAATGTTCCTTTTAACCCTTTAAGGGCCACTGTTGACTAAAGGGCTGCATCATGCCCTTTAGTCGTCATGATGCATGAATGCAGCCTTGGCACTGCATTCATACATTGGAAATGTACAAAATCACAGAAGCTTAGATTTCCCTTCCTCCTAAGCTAGTAATGTAGTACAGTATTATATAAAGTGGAATGTATTACTCACATTGATCTATGCATTAAAAAGCTCTGAACACTAAACATCTTTCAAACATTGCTTGATATCTTTGAAATGATGTCTTCTTCCAAGACGTAGTCTGTAAACATGTATGGAATGAACCATTCAGAAACCAGTGCAAATGGCATAAAGCATAATTAGTAAAAAAATAATTCAACAACTACAAACCTGTGCTTCATCTGCTTTTACATCCTCCATATCAATTAAATTGGGAAACTTCGCAAGAAGGGTCCTTGTCATGATCTTGTACTCACTATTTGTAGAGTGGCTGCAATGATATGTGTATCCTAATATTAGAATTCACTTTACCCTGATAGGTTTGCTGTTTTTGGTAGTAGTGTATGATAGTTTTACCAAACCAGGGGCCTGTTTTCCCTATTTTATGGACTGCAGTATGTGCGTATATGGATGTCTGTAATTGACATATGGACCTCCCTTTGTTGGAAAATAACATGCATGGTTGGGGGAGGGGGTTAACTAGGGCCCTGTTTTCCTTAAACTGTGTTAAAGTGACACAAATTGATAACAGACACAGACAATACATACAGACATCTGTTTTTTCCCTATGCTAAAATGCATTAAAATGATCAAAAATAATATCAGCTACAGACAATACATAGGGACACACATAGATCTAAGTATGGACATCCGTATATCACATCGGGACATCCAATTGTTACATACAGTCGTATGTATGTCATTTTTAGGATACAACCTGGTGACCCCCTAGCCATATTTGATTTACCAACATATATAGGTCCATATGTGACATACAGACATCCACATCTCTCTGTATCTGTCCGTAAGATAAGGACAAACAGGGTCCAGCCTCTACAATTTCTATTCTGCCAAATCACTCTGGGTAAACTTATAAATGTAGTCTGTATAAAAGACCTTAGTAATGTGACTCACACTTACAAAATGAGGAATATATCACATTTTATAGGACAGGGATACATGGATTCAAAAGGTGAAAGTGCTGTTTTGTCCAAAAATGAGTTATCCGCAGTTATTGGCAGATGCCATTTATATCATCCAGCCAAAACAAATTGTTTATTTTCAGGAGTTTGACATGGTTACCAGATTCAGAACATTCTGTATTTTGTATTGAATATGCGAGTCCAACAAACTATTATGATAAAATCATTGTATCATAGGTGTTTTTAGGAGCTAATTCATTTTGATTGTCCTAGTGATTATTATCATGTATGATGCATTTGGAGCTAAAGTCCCACGTTTTTTTTAGTAAGAACCAATGTTTTAGGAGGGGTGCTGACATAAATAATGTCTCATATCAAACATCATAATATGAACTTTGATAATGATTCTTTTTTTTGCCGTTTTGCTTGCCTAGGGTGCAGTGTATCCTTGTGTGTAATTAAAGTAATTAAAGATTTTGGTGCCTGCAACCTCACATGGAACACAAAGGGTGTCTTGCAGAAGGTGCTAAATAATTTTTGGACACCTGGTTTTGTTGTATACTTATGAATATTGAGAGTGCAGTTTTATAATAAGAAAGAGCATGCTTTTCAAATCTTTATGTTGGAATGACAAGTCAGACTTCATTTATCTGTTTATGGCAATGACTTACAATTTCCCTAATGTTGTTGTGAGATAATTGTAGATGCCACCAGTCACCTTCTGGACATCGGTCCGGCTCAAATCCTGCTTCTGGGCAATTCGGGTCAGTGTGTATGCTGGAAGGCCCATAGTTTCGGTGGTCAATACAAAAGGTTGTGGCAGGGGCACATGATCAACCCTCACTTGTATATGACTTCCATTTGAGCTATAAGAAATAAAAAAAGGTGAATGAAGACAAAAATGCTGTAAATATATGTGTAAAGGACAGTACCATACTTTCTCCAATTGAATAGACTTGATACATTAGTGGCCTGTTTAAGCACTGCGGTTTGACATGAATGCATGGGGGAAATGGGGATGATGCAAACACTTTTCATATAAGTGCCTGTCTTTGATACGGCTGTGGGTATGAAGGTATTAAAGGGGAGGGGAGACTATAAATAAGACGGAACAGCCTGTGAACCCACAGGGGGTCTCATATATGGTGTAGTCAAGAGCTCTGGTCAAATATGTCAAGTTATCCCAAATATCTATGTCTAAAATGAATGCTATTTTTTATAAGATGCATAGCATGTGTGGGGATATCAGTTTGAGAGATATACCTAAAATCAAGTACTTTTGATAAATAAAATACACAGAAATGAAGTTTTAAATTTTCCCCAACTGTCAAAATTTTGAAATCTGGCTGTTCCATCAATTGACACACACTCCCTATTGTCTGGTCACTGGTCATTTTATTGAGCTGCTCCCACTACCACCCCACTCTCTAATGACTCCAGCCAGGCCAAACTTCACAGGAGGCACCCTGCTGGGCAATAAAAATTAGCATCTCTCTGTGGATGCGGTATAAGACCTGCTGAGAGGGCCCAGCAGGCCTCCAACTCGTTGGGACACTAACGAAAGTTTCCTCTTTAAAATTACACTGGCCAATATATTGAATATCTCTTCAAGAATTTGATTTAAGTTATGTAATAATCCATTTTCAATCCATTCATACCCAGTATTATGTTATAATTTGAAAGAAAAAAGACTTATGATTTGAAAGAAAAAGAAATCTTCAAATGTTTGAGAAATGACTATTAGGAATGTGCTGGTATTAAATGAAGATGCTTAGTCAAGAGCACTATAGTCACTATAAGGTTCCTTGCTGATTGATTCATTGCTAATGCAATAGATACCGCACCAGAGAAATGCTTGTGAGTGTGAAACAGGTTTGATAACTTGCATGTTATTCATTGAATATATTGTATTATGAAACAATGGTCTGAGGTCTGCTAAGATAATATATTGCCTACCTAGGGGATGATGGCCCTGGTGCAGTGACTTCAGCATATTCCATAGGTTCTGAAGGATGAAGGATCCCATCATCTGCTGGGGCAACATTCATAGAGACATTCACCTTCAATTTTGTCATAGATGGTACTGAGGAGATGTCATCTACAGTCACCCAGTCATTCCACTTTTCGGAGATCATTTCAAATGTTACCTGACTGTAAGGAGCCATCAGGAACACTTCCTTTACTTTTTTTTCCACATCTTCCCCGTCTGCCACAGCTACCTCTCTGGACAGGCCAGCACACACCACCAAGAACTCTCGCATGATTCTGTGGACCAATTATGAAAAGTATTGGTTACTTGAAATTTAGATTTAGATGATTTTGAATCAGAAAAAAATTTCTTATTCTAACATGAGAGGTCTAATCAGGTTCATTCTTTTATGACTGCAAACATTCACAAGCATGTACATACATGTCTTCTGAATTCAAGGTGCAACATAATGCCGCAGAGTCACATACTCTGAGCCACAGACTCTGTAAATGCCAAGAGGATTTGGATCAACAAGGTCAGCCTGTGAGCACACTTTCCATTCCTCTCCAGTACCAATGCTAAATGCATGGAAGTGTTTGCTGAATTCTCTTATGAATAGCACCCTGCAACACAAGTAAGGGCTATGATTGGCAAACAAAATATGCTCAATCCTAGAAAATTCGTATTCGTCTTCTAAACGCCCAGTGATTACAGCTGTGCCTTTAGCATAGGTCTTTCCTTGTATTGTCACTGATGCTGTTTCAATGACTGTGGTTTGTGAACCAATGTGTTCTTTCAGGCTGTTTTGTAGGTCTTCATTTAGTAGCTCGACATGCACTTCTGCAGCATGTGTTGTCTGCATTTCTTTCGTACCAAGGAATGTATGGTTGCACCGAAACATTGCTTGCTGTTTTTGGTGCCGTATTGCCATGGTTTTACAGATGTGTCTTCTGTTTTTGGTTCTAGTGCATATCTCTTTGAAATAACAGTGCTTTGCCTCAAAGCGCATGGTCCAACAGTGGACAAGGGGACCAAACAGTCTTGTCTGTGTAGGGTAATGAACCATGAAGTGTGATTTAGGCTTCAGAGGGGCATCTGGGTATAGCTCTTTTGCCATTTCAAGAAACTCAGCAATTCGTATTTTCATGTATGCTAGATCACGTGGAAGGTACTTTGGGGCAAAAAGGATTTCTACTAAGCCAACAAGTTCACCAAGCAACTCCCATGAGCTGTAGTCTTCAGTCACATACTGACCTACATATAGTGGCAGTAAACGCAAAAAACAGTGCATTTGAGATTGTGTGAATCTTGGCTTAGGGCTAGTCATGGGTGGGGGCTTGTTTGCCTTGTCATTGGTAGAATAAGGGAATCCTTCTATCTTTTCATTCAACTGGTCGAGAGTGAAAAAGCCTTCATTGATCAAGCTCTCCAAAATGAGCTGAAGATACTGGGGGATAACCCCCTCTAGAAGGTCATGTGCAATATCAAAGGGAAGTCCATTAATAACATGGAAATATTGGAGACTGTTGAGGGGTGATTTGCACTTTACACCATATGTAGATGGCTCTTCCAACCCATTTTCAACATCACTAGCCTGCTTGTCATAGCATTGTGGCGTTCGCAGAGGAAAGGACTCTCTGAATATAGTCTTCCATGCTGCTTGTGTACCTGTGCAAAATCTGCAACATCTTTTCACTTTTGAAAAGCTTTCCTGGAAGCCACCTATTGAATGTGCTCCAAGATTATCTGCTGATATGAAGGAAACAGTTCCCTTCAGATTTACATTTTTGCCCTCTTTGGAAATAGAAATGCCCTCAGTCTCTAGAATTTTCAAATCATTTAAAAGTTCTGTCATGATGCTCTGAAATCCATACAACTTTACAAACCTGGATCTCACAAGACTAGCTAATTGAATACAGGCCAACTGAGATCTGAGTTTTGGCTCTATGTTGCCAATTATGAAATAAAAAGCTGTAATTTTATAGTTTTGAACAACTCCTGGGGACCCTAGGGGGTTTACAACAGTAAAGTCGTCGCAATATAGTTGTATTTGAATGGTTGGTGATTCTGAACCAAAAAGTGCATTTGATTTATATAGTTCCCCATCACAATAATCTGCAATGTAATCTGCTGTTTGATTGTTCTTGAAAATCTGGGCCAGAACATCTTGATGCTGTATCAGGGACTTAAGGTTTTCTAATATAGGCACATACTGCATAGTGTGCATCTGTCCCTCTGGTGATCTACCGAGGACTATCTCTGTGGGTTCAATATATGCCCCACATTGCTTCATATACTTATCCAGTTTCCACCTTGTACCAACCCTTTCTGATGCCCCTGCAGCATTTGAGTTTTGTTCATCTAAAAGAGCATTAAGGTCAGCCTCACTGATTGCACCATTTGCCAATGACCTCACCTTCCCAAGCAACTCTTCATTATTTATTTCAAGTATATGGTTTAATTCCTGAGACACTTTAGAAATGACAGAATTTGGGACTTTGTGCTTTTCTTGTAGCTGTATTAGAAATGTTGCTATGCGTTGATCAAAATTGTATGGGCTACTGGGAGAGTCAGTGGGTGCTACAAATTGAGCATTTTGTTGACCCTCTAATTGATGGGTTGCTTCACCGTTATCTTGGGGGTTTAGTTCAGCACCACTTCCTTCACAGTTATATGACTCTTTGGCTTGCCTGTGCTTTCTGATTCTATGTTTTTGGAATGTTTTGACATTTTTGAATGTCTTTGGGCAGTTTGGGCAGTAAATCACAAAATCATTAGTAAAAGAATGCACATCTCGATAATGGGTTAATAGTTCATCAAATGAGCGTGTTATATATGGGCAATGGGGTACAGAGCAAGGTTGATTTGTGGCCCTGTCCATGGTTAGATCTGTGTCTTTACAACCCTAAAGCAATCACATATGCATAAACACAGAAGTTAGCAAGAGTTCATTGGTTTGTGTGAGGTATTGCTACTTGGGCTGAGTCCTGGAAAAAAAGTATAATGTAATTTAATGCAGTTAGAAACAGATTTGAGAAGAGATCTTAAAGATATTGTATCTTGAAATACTTCTGCATGGTACCTCTAGAGTTTATTTGAAAATATCCAATAATGACATGCCTTAGGTTGATAGGGCCCTGGATAGTATTTATGGTGAGACATTATTGTATGGACTAATGGACAAATTTGTGAGTACATACAGAAAACATGGGATCCAGTGTATTTGGCATTTTGGCAAAACCTGGTGTATAATCTAAATGGCTAATGTAGGGCATTGTGATAGAGGTAAGAATGGCCTGCCATTATCTGAGCTTTCTAATAGCAAGAGAAATTTTAAAGTTGGTCAAATGAAAGCTACCTTAAAATGTCAAAACATTTGGCCTGTGTGAGAGGGTAATGGCCAGTGTGAGAGGGTAATGTCCAGAACACTGGAGATAGGATGAGCTAAAATGGTTCAGCAGTAACCATGCCTAACAAGTGCAATACCTAGACCTGTAACCTGGTTTACAGGTACCTTACAGGGTGGGTACCTGCTGGCAAACATTGTCTGCATTTGCTTATCCAGCAAGCACGTACCTAAGGGCCCCAGATGGGATTCCTATGGGCTTCCTAGGCTGGCTCAGGAGTGGGCCAAAGCTGGTAAATGTCAGAGTTGCCAGAGAGGTTTATACATGGGGCAGGCTGATACACGGCGGGTGATATAAGGATGAGATCCTAGTCTGGATAACAATCTTATTTAGATGAGACAATATGAGAAACGGGATCTCAGAAACAGGACATATGACACAGGACAATACACATATTTCTAAGACATGAGATAGAAAATCTTGTGCTGAAATATTTCTAAGACACAGGACTAAGAACAGGACTACGAGAATCTTGGAAACAAGACTACAGGCCCATACTAATGTAATCCTACACTTATCCTGGTAACAGGACAACATACTAGAATCTGGGAAACAGGACAACATACTAGAATCTGAGAAACAGGGCATTTACTAGAATCTGGGAAAAAGAACTTTACTTGTAATCTATAACTTGGGACACCTACTATTAGTTGGGAAACAAAATATCTCATAGACAATACATAGAGAAAGGCAGATTGAAAAGGGTAGGTGCCCACGTGCACCCATGCTCTAAAAGGGGTGGACACAGAAAGAAAGGAAGCCTAACAATCTGCCCCCGGGAATCTGCCCCAGTCCCTTGATCCATTGTGCAGTGTAATACAATATGATTAATCTGATGATATATATAGAGAAAACAAGAAACACAATTTTGAATCTCCCTGTCTATCTCTTAAACAGGGTAAGTCCTGTGTCTTATCATATTTGATTGAAGTCCTGTGTCTTAATCAATTGAAGTCCTGTGACAGAGTCAATTGAAGTCTTGTGTCTCATTTAATTGAAGTCATGTGTCTCATTCAATTGAAGTCATGTGTCTCATTCAATTGAAGTCATGTGTCTTAGCTAATTGAAGTCATGTGAGTCTACTCATGTGTCTTATTTTATCTATAAATGATGCTAAGCAAATGCCAATGTGATGGGGTCATGGGGCTAGACTTATTGGGAAGAAGAGATAGGGTCACATAGGTGGAAGAAAATGTCCAGTATCTGAGCTGAATGAGCTGATCCCTTACCTTATATATGCCTCACATATCCTGTTTCTCACATCCCGTTTCCCATGTTCCATTTCTCATGAACTCCCCCAAATCTGGATACCATGTGCAAACATAATTCTAAGGAAATGGATCTATGACAGGATTCTCACATTTCACTGCCACAAAAGGACTAGGGTTTCAAAAATATTTCATTTCATACTACTAGATACATATCTCCTCTAGTCAAATTTTGCAGATCTAAGGTGTCCCTTCGTGACTAACTGAGAAAGTGATTTTAATCATATCAACACAGATACCAAGCCAGGCACAGGTGAAATTGTCCAGTACCCCCCCCCCTTCCCACTAACTCCACGCACCCTACCACGCACCCACATGCACTCATACTGGCAGGACAGGACGGGACTCACTCAGTACTACCCTACAGCAGGTGCAGCGTCTTATTCTAGGAGTGTTATAAGTCCATAGATCATGTCACAATTATGCATGGATGCAGTACTAACATGTTACTTGCAAGGACTCCAGTCATGCATCATAACAATATCAAAGAATTATGTAGTCTGCTAGGGTTAGCAAACCAAGCAGAACAGAGTGGCCCCCACTCCCTGGCCTAATAGTGTCCATAGGTTTGTATCCATGTCCACTCTATATATGGCTTTAGGAAAAAGAGAACAAAAAGATCTATTATACACTATTAACTAGGTAACAGCAGTCTGGGGTTGTTGGGGTGCCCGAATATGTAATCCCCTTATCGTCTACACTACATATATAACAGGCAGTTTCTTCTGATCCATAGACCCACCCCCACCCCCGGCACCTAGAAGGAACAATGAGCCCACAACATTTGGCACCCACTGACTATGCCAATGTGTGTACGTGGAAAACTATATCATGTACTGTGGTGGGTAATAGCATCAAAGCAAAACCTCTCCCAATTAATTGAGATTCCCATAATTGGGGAGATTCTAGAGGGGTTATTGTAATCAGATATAAATGTTATTAAACGATTAACAAAGATGTTTATATATAACATTACAATATTTAGAGTCAAATTTTTATGTTCATCCAATGTTTACATTCATCCAATGTCGTATTTCTATTTCAAACCCTATGGAACGTTAATTTCAGGTGTAATAACATTGTTTTGTTTTTTTTTGCTGGGTAAATAGTAGAGTATGACCGAGAGAGAGAGAGCCCTTATTCTCTTGTCCAGCCAGCCAGGCTCTCCTCTCGCAACTTAAGAACACAGAGATGGGAGAAGGCCCTACCCCACATTCACATAATACAAATTCACTAATATATATCCACCTAGCCAGTAGTCAGAAATGAGAGATAAGCACTTCCTCTACCCCAACCACAGGCTTTTACTTAGTGCAGGATCGCTTAATGATTGTGTGCATGTTATATAACAAGGTCTGCCACTTCTAGTCCACGATCATTTCTCAGCCCTATTGATAGGATAAGTTTGGGCAATCTAAATCAAACTGACTGCAGTAAAGGGCACAGGACCTGTTTTTTTCCAAATACATTAGCTTATCTTATATTAAAACTATCAATTTTCTTTATAATCCCAAAAAGAATGTTTTTGGCCTAGTCCATGGTCATCTTTATGACAACATTACTGCTGAACAGAAAACACATGGTTAATCTGCAAAGGATCCTTCATGCAGTGGGGGAGGGGGTGCCTATCACAGGTACATTGGCTACACACTAATCACCCCTAGCCCAAAGACCTAAGTACCGGTCAATCAACTTCTACCCAGGGGCAGTCCATAACTATCAAACTCCCTGATTAAGTATGTATGTCAAGTGCATACCCTACACAATACCTGGATCACACCGAAGGTCCTTGGTACTAAAGCTCTGTCATGTCACTATCTATTTCACTAAAACTGACAACAAAAATGCTTGAGTAATACCAATATTTGTATTATATTCATGCAACATCCCTTCAGACTATATTTACGGAAACATCCACAATTTCTTTTTATGCATTGTTGTGCAGCAAATGTGGACCCCTACAACATATACCAACCCCCATGCCACATCAATAAAACAAAGTGGCCGAAATCTCAAGTGGCAAGCCTTTATGCTACTAATATATATATACTAATAAGTACTCACTCTCCAAATAGTTTTTGCCTGTGACCCCAACATACTCATGTGACCAGTAGTCACAGAAAGGATATATTATTCTCCCTACCACAACACACATTCACCTAATTAGTAGCTCATGCTAAAAAGGGGACCACAGACTACACCTAAATCTCTTTCCAGAAGGACCTGGGACAAACTTGTAAAATATATTTATGCTTTTAACAAAAGGTATTCCTTGTATAAGTCCTCTAACAGTACATTAAAAGGGACCTCTGTGAGGGGCTTCCCGGGGGTCCCCTTTCCTAGTACAGGCAAACTCAAACATTTTTTGATTGGTGCTATTTACAGTGTGGCCAGACAACCCTCTGCACCTGTCCTATGTAGGGTAGGTGCACCATGAGTCTCTGTTATCCAAACTACTGTACGGTAAGTAGTTAAATCTGGCTTATTATTTCTGGGGACCATATACATTGTATAACTCTAATTCTTTAAGAAAAGAATGGGAGCTATGGATATGAAAACAGTGAAATCCAGTGATAAGAATGGATTTTGGTTAAGTATGAATGTATCAGACCTAAAGTAGGCACTTACATAAAATGCTCATGGTGTTTTGAAATTTATAGAAGTAACTTGATCATGTAGATTTATTTGATAACTGATAAGATCTCTTTGAATCATCTTCCTATCTTGCATAGATCCAGAGAAATACACAGCTAATACCCAGCTAAGATCACAGCTGTGATCACAGCCTACTGCAGAAGGCAGGCAGTGCAGTCATTGTTTACCCTACCAGAGGCTCACTCATATGCATAGGGCAGAAGAAAACTCTTTCCAGTCTCTTTGAGCAATGCTCCTCATTGACCTGCATTTAATCCCTTTGCAGGGTCAGTTTACAACATAATATCCAGTACCCACAAGTTCCAAATTGCTCCAAATACCAACAACAAGTGTAGAGTTTTTATATGTCTCCTCAAGTATAACTATACTCAGATTGACCACCATTCTCTTGTGGTGAAAATAAGACCCCAACCATCCCTCTAACCCAAATATTAAGGACAGGACAGCCCTGTGAATGGGAGAGGATCCCTGGAGGCCCTGAGAGAAGGCATAACAAAACTGTGACCTACGCAAGACAGCAGTGCACAATTATGTAAGTGCCGACCTAAAGTATTGATAAAGATAGGTTACATCAGATCAGTGAGGAGTATTTATGAAAATGCTGTCATATTTTGCACAATCATTTCATGTTGAAAGGTGCCGTCATGATAGATTGTGCTTACTTCATTTAGAAGTCATAGCCAGGCCCATTTTCATTGTGGTTTAGGGGGTACTGTGCCCCCTAGGACATGCCCCCTCCCCCATCTCCCTTGATCTGCCCCTCAGGGTGTGGCATGTGGATGCTGGCTATTACAGGAAATTAAGCATTTCATTTTAAAGATAAAACCCCACACCACAAGTGTCAAATCAAGGTGAATCTACCCTAACCACACTTTTATAAGCACATAGTTGGCAGACTGCCCTTTCATGACATGATCTATTTACAGACCTTGGTGAGCTAACAACCCTGCCTACTCTTACCTGTAGTGTGGAGGCCCAGTTGTTACTCAACCTACACTGGCCTTGTAAGTCTGCCTGCAGAGACCAACTCCCAGATCAGTTTCAGACAGCATTCACACTACAAACTAGTGTTCCCAAAACACCCATATCCAATATTTCACATTCAATTTTCTCAGCTTCTAGGTAACTTGAGATCAAAAGAAAAAACTGATTTGGACTATGGCTTGCATGGACAAACAGATATTCTGACATCAGAATTATTAGATGGATTCTAAAATTTAGCTTCTCTTCCTAACATAGGCCTACATATTTCTATGTATCAAATATTTTGATTTATCTAATCTTCACCATGTTTATATAATGCTGTAACTGGCCATGTGATATGGTGTGATAATTCCCTGTACATTTAAAGGCTCTAGGCATGTAAACCAATGCAGGCAAAATAATGTCTACAATCATTTCTTTCTACTGTCATTTCCTTTTGAGGAATTTAAAAGAAAATTGATGCACATGGAAATATCTATGGCAACGAACTTGCCTTCCCCAGTGGCTGATGTGCACTCCCCCTCCTCCGGCCCCTATTCAAGGCACGGCCCCTATTGATTTTAAAAAGCCCTCAACCCTGGCCCCTATTCAAGGGAGGCGTCTATTCAAAACCCTGTGCCAAAATGTGACAATACTGTATCAGCACGGCACTGCCCGGACTATTGTGCAGTGACTGTACCTGTATGGCCTTAATTGGCTGTGTTGGGTGTTTACCCCCTAATTAAAATAATCATGGTGCATGATACGGAAACTTGATATGACAGGCTGAAAATGGTCACTCTATTGATATGTTACCATGACTGCAGGGCTCTATGCAGGTGGTTTCACAGCACTGAGCAGTACAGGTGAATAACCTAGGCTCTGTGTCTGCACCCAGGGAAAGGTCCTCTTCCAAGCTAACCTGACAACAACACCCCGACCCCCATTTTGCATGTGGCTAAATCTCAACATAAAAATTACAATTATATTATAGTGAAACAAGTTTGTATGACAATGAAATATGAGAACCCAGTGGCAGTATGCTGTCATAGCTGGGTAGCAAGGGGGCTTGAGTCTTGAGGATGCCCCAGACACTAGCCAGGTGCTGACAAGACCTGTATAACAATCATACACACACATTAGAACAATAGGCAACAGTAGGTGGTATAGTAAGAAATACAAATGTGCATACTCACCAGCATGTGTGGGTACAGTTGGGCTGCAGAGGATGATGGCAGGGACTGTTCTTCTTTTATACTCAACACTGAGAGGTCAAAGTTGTAGATTTCAAGTGAAAGCCGGTTGCTGCTGGATACAAAGGTAGCACTACCACTATTTGGGAACTCTTGCACTCCAAAAAAATAGGGGTGGCAGGTGTCTGCTAATCTCATGACTCCACAAAATAAAAGATCCTTAATTTGTCGGTGTTTGTGCGTTTCTGCAAAATTGGTGTTTATGTATTAATAGAATATATTGTGATTTGAATTATTCCTTGCAATATTAGGTGACTATTCATATGTTATTTCGTTATCTAGACCCCAGAAACACCTAGCACACATAATGGACTGGTCAGAGGATCCTGCTACAGTTTAGGCCAAGAAATGTACTGTGATGTAGGTAGGTAGATTAAGATGGGTCAGATGTGATTATTGTTGCTTTGGTCCGGTTAAGATTCCTCACCAATAGAATTTTTAACAAGGAATCCTGTTATAACAATGTTTCATTTATAACAAACAAATCTTATTGGCCCAATATGTTTCTATAGTGAAGAAAGTCCCTTAAAACCAACTTACCATGAAGTGAATACATTTCAAGGAATGATTGTGGGCACTTCAAAGCTGTAATGAGTGGAAAACACAATGAAAAACGAAAATATGTCTATCAGGGGAACATGTTTCCTTTGATATCTTTTTCATCTTTCAAGTTGCTAAGGGTGGAGAGAGGGAGAGGGAGCTATTGCCCATATCTCACACATTCACCATACTGGGTGGGGGGGGGGGGGGGTTGGGTAGAGAAAGGGCCCCCATGATGTTGGTGAGGGTTTTCTGATGTCTGTAAGGGTAGGTGAGTTCTTATAGATGATAGGGTTTAAAAAATTTGTTTATAATAATGAATTTTTGGCTCTTCCCAAGCACTTTGTTACAACGGAATTTTACTCTACTTCAAATAGAATAATTTGAAGTTTTTTCTCATTTGTGACTTTTATGAGCAGAATTTATTGTAGGAAGGTAGCTGCAACTCTGAAATAACTCCACTTGGTCCCAGTTAGACAAGAATCTGGGGGAGGGGGTAAGTGCATAGCAAGAGTTTCAGATATGTGACTGCCACAGGGTGGTTAGTTGTGGGTAAACCTGCCTGTAGCCTATAAATAGAAGCAAGCAACATAGTCCTCAATAGGGTTGTCACCCAGTTCTACTGGCAAATCTATCTATGGAGAAGGTGCCCTATAGACCCCCCCCACACACACACACACATACACTCATGAGGATCATGGAGGTTTAGACTCTACCTGAGTGACCCTATGAGTAAACAGTCTTGCTATGGGGCACTTTCTGTTTCTTAGCCATTAAATATTTTACCTCATTTAAGAAGTCAGTGCTATATCTCAAAATGGTATAGGTGGATGCTTGTATCAATTACTCATACTATAGACCATAATTAGGCATGTGCTCCATTACTGGTAGTAAGGGTTCAAACAGCCACCTATATAGCATACAGCATACCTATACAGATCTATACATGTAAGCATTCCAAAATGCCAGAAAAAAACGTTTTGCATGGAACACATGCACATGTGATTTGAGATACTGGTCTAAAGAAGCACATGATAGGTGTAGAGCTTTTTTTGATTTCCCAAACCAAATTTGTCTTTTGACCTCATGGATCCAGCAACCAAGCAATGTCTTGAATGGATCAAAGCCTGTAGTAAACCGGGTAATAGACTGAATCTAAATTGGGTTGCAGAGGATTACAGAAAAAAATACAAGATATCTGCATATTTGCTCTAAGTTGAGTTGGATTGTGACTTTGGCTAATGTATTTATACACTTTGTTCCTGGTAGGGTAGATTCAGCACAAACCAAACACTTAACAGATCTTACTTTAGGGAGGGACAATTTTTTCATAACAAGGGGGGGGGGAGATTGTTGGGTTTTAGAAGGTTGGGGTCAACATTCTTTCAGCCCTTCTGAAGGGGGGAATGATAATTTCACCTGTTTTAAGGAACTGTAGTTCAAAAGGGTAGTGCCCTCCAAAAAAATGGCCTATGTGAGGAAGGGCTACATTCTCTTTTTCGGCACCCTGGCCCCAAAACTCAGCCCCCCCCCTTTGTTGTGTAACAGTCACCATTGGAAAAGTCCAAACCCAACGTTGCTTCATCCAAAGTGAGGTATATGTGTGGATCATGGTAGGGTAGGAGAGAGTCAGAATACAGTGGGTCCACCTGCTTTACCAGACAAACCTACCCTGCTACAGATGTTAAGAAATGATCATTCCCTTTTGTGAAGAGGTGTTTTGTGGATGATTGTCAGCTTGAGGAGACATGATTTTTTAATTGGCATACTGCAGGTATATGATTCCCCCATATTTTGGCCACAAATTCTAAAGTAAAAACATTTTCGGTTATTTTGATGACCATTTTTGAGGGTTCCTGACCTTTGAATGGCCGCCATGGCAACCATTCTCATATTTGGATGCTGGAGCAGTGTGAGACTGGGAGGTCCACATGTTTGTACAAAGATAGACCTAAAGTATATGACCAATGCATAGTGCAGACACTGTTGCAGTTTACCTGAATCTACCCTTCTGCCTGCATGCACCACCCTAGATCAGCTGTGGTTGATCCCCACTCAGGTAGGGTAGTTATAACCACTCAACCACAAATAGAACTCCGCAGGACCCTTATAGAGGCTCAATGCCCTTACAGTTTCAATGACTTGCAGAGATGTATATTTAACTTATATACTTGAATGGGGGCTGTGGTATGTCCCTGGAAATACTGAGAGATCAATAAGTATGCTAAAGCAATAAATAGACTGATTCATCAAATGACATGCTAAAACTCCATTCATAGAGACTAGACACACATGTTTCACACACATTTCACACATTTTTAATGATTATGCAATGCATGAGGATATTTTTGAGACATAAGACGAATTATACACAGCAAAATAGAATGGCCCTCCATAAATATATATTACTTACAGACTATCCCTAATATGATGAATGTAAACTAAATTGCAAATTGTGCATTAGCCCCTAGTATGTGATCCTATATGCCCTACTACACTCTATATGAATGTACTGTATGTGACCTCATATATGTTGAGACCTATTTAGGATAGGATAGTGGCCGGTCTGGGGAAATGGGTACCCTTTAAGCTGAAACTGGGCTACAGTAACCACCCTAGTGTAGGTAAAATGAATTACTTATCATGCTCGACCACCTGGTGGGTCTTCCATGAAGCATTATATATGTCAACATTGTACAGGTCAAACCATTATTGACCTGTCTATGTGGGCTGTCAAATCCCCTTGACATTGCACTTCAAAGCTTGTCAAATTGTATAATAGCCAATTGGTAGTGAACAGGTCATATTGACATGTATGCCTGTGTCACTAGGACATATGCTGTATGTGTCAAGTTGAATTGACATGGGTTCCCATGTCGTTTTGTCAGGAAAAATTTCCTCAGTGCACCCACTAGACAAAAAAGATGTGTTTTCAGCATAAAAACAAAAAGTCTTAGGTTTACAAGTTCTGCAAACGTTTATTGAAAACTAAAAAAAAACAACAACAAAAAAAAAACGATTTTCTGTGCACTCAAAATAATAATATTTTGACGTTTTGTACATCTTTTTTATTTCTAGGTTAAAAGCAACGTATAACGTTGACGAATAAGAAAGTAATTATCAAAGTTTTTTAACCCCATTCCAAACCCCATTCTCAAACGTTACAAATACATTATCATATGTTAAGCATCATGTTTGTTCTTAGAGAGAATGTCAGTCACACATAGGGTTGGCAAATACATGCAACATGAATGTAGCCATGGCAAGGTACACCCCAGGGGGTTATTTCAAAAGCCCTGAGGAAAATATAGCCTTCAAATTGTCAAGAAACTCGCATCTCTCTGTTGATCATACTGAACCACCTAAGTGCCTGCAGTGCTACGACCGATCTACCAAATCCTATACAATAATGAAATTATGAACCCAAATTTCAGGGAGGAATCTCTGTCAACAGGTGGCAACTCTAGTGAGATAACCTGAGTCATTTCCTCGAGCATCAGATATATTGAAATAAGCCCCAGAGGATTACTTCACCACACACTATATGTTGCACAGTGTCCCTACAATTTGAAACCATCACACCTAATGGCCTACAATCGCCTCCTACGGTAACCATTTAGACCTATGTCACTGCCGTAAAACATGGTTTAATGTGTACGGTTTAAAGTTTATGATTATGGTACATAGGATTTGGCAGAATAGTCGTAGCCCGGGTTCGTAACAATGCCAGTATTACCATCCACTAATAGGTCTACAGGGACATCGCCATTATGGCTCTCACTACGATTTGATTGGCCCGTGGTCAGTTATACATCAATTTGTAAAGTTACCGCCATGTGGCCCTTAAAGGGTTAATAATCGAAGGGCATTGTCAGCCTGCGGGACTCACGTTCTGTCTTCTTTATGACTGCTGTCATAGGAAATTACTACTATGTTATTTTTAGCATTTGAAAAGGCAATTGCTCCTTTCTGGTAATTGCCTTTTGCTGATTGCTCTTTAGGGATCATTACTACTTTCATTGGGCGTATAGTAATTGACTACGCCCAAGTTGTTGCTGTTCTGTATTGATCTTTTCTTTCTTTTTTTTCTGGCCTACCCTCTGAATGTTCCTGCTTTTAATCCCTCTGTACATATTTCCACGTGATGTCCGTGACGTGTTATAAAGGGGTATTATCACCTGTAAGGAGTGCTGCATTTGACACCTCTCTTTGAGGTCCCTCATGTGCTATAAAAGGGTAGACTGGCCTCTAAATGGACCTGTATTAACCCCTCAGCAGACACCTCTCTGTGAGGTCCATGATGTGCTATAGTTAGTTATACCACGATTTCTGGCTTACACAGTGCTTTTTGGGGTCTATTCCCATCCACATATCTGTCGATATTGCACACCCTGTAGACTGTAACATCAATTTTGGAAGGCGTGCGGTTATCCTGGATAACAGCACGCCTTACATGGATAACAGCACGCCTTACATGGATAACAGCACGCCTTACATGGATAACAGCACACCTTCCAAATCATATATTACATGTTAAAACCCACGAAATTTTCCAGGCCAGGGTAGGGATCGAACCTGCAGTCTCACATCCCAAATCCAACTACCTATGCACTGCGCCACAGGGACTGACGAGATACGCTCGGTTCGAACCAAATCTGGATATGATACAAAGCCGTGTGGGCTGTCGCTGTCCGCTGCCGGGCGAGGAGGTGTAGTATACATAGATATAACCGCGAGACGCCGTGAGTGGAGCAGGCGTGGTGGCCTAGCGGTTAGCGCTTTGCGCTCAGCCGTGAGAGGTACATGGATCGCACCCGGACCGGGGCGCGTCTTTTTTTGCCGTGTGCGCTGTCGCTGTCCGCTGCCGGGCGAGGAGGTGTATTATACACAAACATAACAGCGAGAAGCATCTTTTTTCGCCGTGTGCGCTGCCGGGCGACGAGTTGTATTCTACACAAACATTACAGCGAGAGGCATTGAATTTGAAATCTTTAGCCGTGTGCCGCTGCCTGTCCGAGCCGAGACCGGGGCTGTCGCTGTCCGCTGCCGGGCACCGAGCTGTATGTACCGATCATGTACACACAATGGCTGGCATCGAGTCCCGGGGAGGGGGAATAATTTTTGTTTTCAACTTGAATTTATTGGTATAATATTGATTATTTATTGGTTTCGTGGTATAAAATAAATAGTCAATGGATAACTCATGACATGTGTGTGTTAGCAAAGGCTAATAACACTCGGCCTACGGCCTCGTGTCATTATCCTTCACTAACACACACACGTCATGAGTTATCCATTGATTACTTGTTCAGTATACTGGCCTCTAAATGAACCAGACGGTCCGTTCGACCCCTGGCCAAACTGACGTGCGTAAGTTACTTGAGTAACCTGCCGGGTTATCGGATTGGCTACCAGTCTGTGACATCATAAATGGGTCAGGGCAGGTTGTTGAGTAAGTTACAGAGCCTCAGACCTCTGTTTGTATCCCACAGTGCACCATTCCTATGCTACAAACAGATGTCACATGACTTCCTGTGATACATGTGTCTGGGTCTGGCCTTACTCAAGTAAACCCAGTTGGTAATTGGAGCGGAACTCCGTAAGTTACGAAGCCAGGGGTCGAACGTACCGTGTATTCACCCCTCAGCAGGCAATTCCCTGTGAGGTCCATGAAGTGCCATAAAAGGGTATACTGACGTCCTGCCCCTACATATATACATTTAGGTTAATGGGTTTTAGGAGTTACAGAAATGTGTATACCCGACCCCCCCATCACCCCCACCCCCACATGTATCAATAAGCTCCTGACTCAATAATAAGCTGCCCAGACTTGGAAGTGCCCAGGCTGTACCATTTAAGGTAGAGGCACCCATCTCGGACGCTCCTGGACACACCAGAGGTGACCATATTTGACAATCAAGTCTTGTACGTGCAGATCATGTCCATAACATATTAATAACAGGACTGTATATTCTGACTTCAAAATACCAAATTGCCCCTAAAGTCAAACAGCTCAGATCAGGAATGACCCTAGAGACAGACAATTTGTGATATAATTGTTATCATAGGTAATTGCATATGACATATGCAATAAAACCATGTAGCATTACTCTGGAAACTATAAGCTACTAAGTTGATGTTCAGAATAACTGAGATGTATATTTTGCATACCTGTAACAGTACATTGTGCCAGCTCAAATTAACATGACTTCCACAGGGCAGATGGAGTACTGACTGACAGACTAACAGAGGTGTTAGATATCAGGTAAAACCAAGAAGAGGTTCTATACCCATGGCTGGGAGTAAAAGTATATTGTAATAGATTCCTTTCATGAAAAAAGATCCAGTCTAAAAATACTTAAATCACTATGAAATTTTGTCCAAGATAGGGTGCAATCGGTGTCCGACTGTAGTTATAGTTTGAAATAGAAATATAAGGATGACTCCCAAAATACTATATCAGTGATGCAACCTGGTTTGCTAAGTCATATGATTAGCTAAAAATCTATATTTTGCCATTGTAATACATAGCGATCCTGTAGACATGTAGGTTAAGGCACGACAGATGGAATAAATAAATCAGATTTCTAACTTGCTCCATATTTTGCATGATCAGAATATATCAAGAACATACCAGGTTTGCACAGTTATAAAGCCATGTATGAAGAGACTTATATTATATTGTAACGAATAGAGAGAACAACAATTTCGAAATCTGGTTCATATGATAGGTATGATTCTGATATTGATTATGTAATTCACCCAAAGGTGTCCAACTGTAGGGGTCTGTCCGACTCATGGTGCCTTTACCCTAGTCTGGGAAAAATGTTATGGATCCACTGACATTGCAACAAGGTGTATTGTATTAACAACTAGCCTACACTATAATCAGGGGCGTAGGAAAAGGGGGGGCCAGGGGGGCCTGCCCCCCAATCATGAAGGAGGTGGGGCCTGAGTATGTCTGGGCCCCCCCCAATATTTTCCAAGAACTCATAAACACAATGGAAAAGAAGCTAAAACTCTACATCTCAAATTAGATTATTATGGTGATGTCATAGGGAAAATGGGGGTCTGAGCCTAAAGTCAGATCCAAAATTTACCAAAAGTTACTTTTCTATATGAATTCTATATACGCATTATATAGACGCCATCACGCATCAGCCGACAATTCAAGGTGGTCACGGCGGTGCCCTCGCCGGGCCCCCCCAATGAAGATTTGCTTCCTACGCCTCTGATAATGTACTGTATCCTAACAACTAACCTACACTATAAGGTACTGTATCCTAACCCCAGTAAACACATTATTATTCCTATAATTATGGATGTTGTAGAGAGGTACAACTACATAGACTTGCATAGGCCAAAAAAAGGTGTGTTTCCAGTCACATGAACTCAAATGCTAGGGTCGGTAGGTCGGATTTTTTATTTTTGGTTTCCTTTCCCTTACCTCGGAGCAGTCTTCCTCCTGTCCAATATAGGCATGTTATATATCAAAAGAAACCTGATTTTAGGGCCGAGTCATTTATTGCCAGGTGGAGGGGGGGGGGCTTGTTAGATATAGGGGAGTTTCCTTTTGAAAAAGAGCTCCTTGGTGGGCCCAAAACCCAATAAATTTCCACACGAGGGAGGGGGGGCAGAACTAAATATGAGCAATTCAAGTACTTGTCATGGCACACATTCCACATGTGTATCCAAATTTCGGGCAGGTCATTTTTCAAAATCAGTTCTCGGGGGGGGGGGTCATGATAACTTTAATCATATTTGTTTAGGGGGATTTATCATATTGGTTGGGGGGTTGAAAAGAGTGGCAATAAATGACTCGGCCCTTAGGCCAAATTTGAGAGGATTTTTAAGTTGTCCCAACATAGGGTTATCTATAGATTTGACCGTTATCCATTAAATTATTGTCTTACTGGCAAGATACAACATGGCATATATTTTACTTTTACAAACTGTTTTAGGGAGTGATACATCTTTAACAACAGGAGGGGACATTGGGTATTTGAGCATCTGCGCGATAAATTTTGCCCTACCACCGTCACGAGGGTCAAAATTTGTGTTCTTACAAATAAAAATCGGCCCTGTTATGCTAGGGTCGGTCGGGTTACTGGAAACACACCTTTATTTTTGGCTTTAGTGTGTGGGCATTCAAACATTTTCTTATTACCGGCAAAAATATACTTGTAGGATATATATTTGAAAAATGTTGATAAAAAAGTTCCAAGGTGAAGCCTTGAACACTTGACCTTCCACATGCCACCTTCCCCACACATAGAATATATTACAGTAAAACGCTTTTGCTACAAGGTTTCTCTAAACTAGAATATCCTTACCTCTAAATGGCCCAGTACTGCCTCCCTCTGTGCACATTTCCCTGTGAGGTCCATGATCTGACACAAATGCGACCAGCGTGTTGTCGCCCTGTCCAATGTCACGCACAGCTTTCATGGTTTCTTCTACAGCCCAAGCCATCTCTGCTATCTGGTCTCCATATTCACCTGAAATACAACCATTTTCTAAATTTTAACTTGTATAGGCAAAGGTATATTTATTTAATTTTATTTTCAAAAAATGTAAAATTAAAGCAGCCCTACATAGGCAAATCAAATACCTAAGAAAAATTCTTCAAATCAGGCGGGGGGGGGGGGGAGGCAGTATAAACCTAAACATGTTATAGCATAAACACTTTAAGTATGGCTAAACATGTCATTTTTCTAAACATTTTTCATGTGTTTAGGATAATATTGTGTTCAGAAAAACGGGACAAGATTATGTTTAGAATTATGGTTAGGATCTAAACACCCTTTTTGCAGTGTAATCTGAGTGGTGAGCTGTGGGAATCTTGTACATTTTATACTGGGGCTTGACACATTTTTTTTTTTTTGGGGGGGGGGCAGACATATTCAGGCCCCACCTCCTCTGTGATTGAGGGGTCCGTGCCCCCCTGCCTCCCCCCTTTTCCTACGCCCCTGCAATGGGCCACGCGTTTGGGCTACTTTCATGCATCAGGATGACCAAATGTCATAATGCATCAGTACAGTATAAAAGGTTTAATGATCAAAGTGACAGGTCTACCAGGACTCCTATGGTAGTACCTACGGGGGTTCCATAACGGTCAATTCTCTGAACTGTTATGCAAGAAATGCCTTAAAGAAACCTAGTAACAATTAATGCCGTGGGAGGAATATGATATTAATCCTTTCACGTGCGAATAAGGTGGCTGGCAGGGTGAGATGAAAAGTGAACAAAGTTCAGGAGATGTTTACCCAATGTTACTAATGTTGATATGTAGTTGCTAGATGGATAAAGAAAATAGGGTGAGGGGGTCCCAACCTTGTTTATAAGTAATTCGACATTTGGGTACTCTGTGGTAGGAATATAATTTAAAGTAGACTGGTCCAATTACTGTTAAAATCCCATCGAAAATTTCATATAACTTCACAACAGCATCCTCTATCACATTGCCTATTCAAAGGGTGTGGTTTGGATATATATACTGTCCCAGGCATATCTAAAAGGTTTTGGGTGATTGAAATAGAAAATATAAGAAAATTCAATTGTAGAATTTGTCGATGGTCACTATGAGGCCAAAAAATAAACATTGTGTGTTTCCAGTTACATTGGCTCAAACCCCTAGGGTCGGTAGGTCGGATTTTTAATTTAATTTATTTATTTTCTTTTTTTGATTTTGTATAGAAATGTATGTGCAGATCTCTATCTGTTTCTTTGGTTTCAAGATAAGAACATGGACAACAAATGAGAAATGTGAGAGATATGCAAAAGATGTTCCTAATAAAGCAATTAACTGTACACCCAAAGATTATATTCATGAAAATTGATGAAAATTCATAAAAATCGAAAAAGAATTCTCAAAATTCTCAAAAAAAGAAGAAAAAATGTCAAGGATCGGCCCTGTTTTGCTAGAGTCGGTCGGGTCACTGGAAAAAAAAAACCTTTGTTTTTTTATTTGGCCTGTTGGCCATTGCACGATACTAGATGGTAAGAATGCATTAAGTAGAAATGTTCCAATCATAAGAATTTATAGTAGGATCTCTATGTGCTTCAAGCTTCAAGCAATTCCTCTGATTTAGTCTAGATTCTGTTATTGTAGGGGAGGTATGGTGAGTGTAGGGGATTTTGGAGATATTCTGAAACACATACCTGGGCAGGGGTTAGGAATTTTGCTTCCGCCCCTGGGATTCATACGTCTTGGCATCTGCATGAATCAGTTTCTTATTTGACAAAGCTGTATTGAACTGCTCTGAGGGGGTCTAGCATAGCATTCTGATAATTAACTCAAAGCTCTATAGAGGAATTGTGTCAAAGAACGACCTCCATTCGTACATAGTACAGGCTTCTGACTCTTAGTCCGGCAGAGAGAGAGATAGATAGATAGATAGATAGATAGATAGATAGAGAGAGAGAGAGAGAGAGAGAGAGAGAGAGAGAGAGAGAGAGAGAGAGAGAGAGAGGCAGACAGAGGGACATACAGAGAGACACAGATGGAAAGAAACTTACAAAGACCGCCTCATAAAAAAGGTTGAGTTACACACCAGGGCTATAACCTTGTATCATGAAAACACATGGGCATAAAGCACTAATCGTCTCTATTTGATTTTGACTTTAATAGCAACATGAGTCTGTCCGATGATCAAAGACTACATATCATTCAACTTCAATATGATCCAAGGTTTACACGTAGATCATATACTTGTTATGATACCATGGTTGTCTATAGCTGATGATTCTATACCACTTTAACAGAATCATCAAATTAATAACTCAGTTGCTTCCCATATAGTGCACACATACTATAATTCCACCTAGGGCCTATAGGATTTCCATTGTCGAGGAGTTAATACAATTATCAACCGTCCCCTATATATGACCTATGATACTCTCTGTCTCTCTCTGTGTCTGTTTGTCTGTTTTCTGTCTGTCTCTGTCTGTCTCTCTCTCAGACCTTACCTACGAAGCAACATATGAATGCCTCTGTCAGACCCCGGACTTTATCAAAATACTTTGGTCTAGTTAGTCATTACCAATGACACCTACGTTGGCTCATTATCAGCTGCGGCACGTGCCTGTGGTTTCACATGAACGAAGCAAACATCAAATTCATGACAATGACATGGTCACCCATAGAACAGAATCCCGGGTACATATACCACCTTAGAGAAACCTTGGTCTAGTTTTTGAATAGTGGTCATTTCTATTATTCTTATTTTCCTTTGTTGCCAGACAATGACAGTAAAATTGGATACATTGGCTATTTTATTATGTCACTCTACAGAGTGTTTTGAGAGCTGTCCACTGACTGCCGTGACGCATACACGCACCACTAACAGGCCTAAATGTTAGCTTAGAAACAATTTAAAATCTAAGTGAATAAAGAGGAGGAGAGAGTCATATTAATCAAATCCTCTAAATATCAATTTGAGAAGGCTTGAAAAAGGAGATCAAGGTACCCAAAACTGCTTCTCACCCTGAAATCTTGCTTCATCTTGTACTGCATGGTACTCATGCAATTTAGAGTTTATAGCATGCGATCTGATAATGTACTTAGGCTAATGTACATTTATGAGGAAAACAAAGATAACAACCAGAAAGAACAAGAAGAATACTTTCTACAGGACAATCACAGACTCTGAACAATAGGCAAAGGCCTCTTTTACAAAAATTGTGAGTTCTTAGTTCAGGCATGTTTGGATTGAGTATGCAGCTGACCAATATACATCAAACGAACCATTTATACCATACTTGTTTTCATTGAAAGGAGGAGATCTCAAGGATCATATTGATGTATGGATCATAAAAATCTGTAAAGGGGAAGTGGGAGAAAGCTGTTTGAGGTTATACCATGTACAGCACTGGTTGTGCCCCTGGTGGTAATAAATAGCACTAAATTCCCATAATGTTAGATTTTCTCATGTTTTGTCACAGATAAAGAGTCAGTTAAGTTCTGCTACACGGGTATTCTATATTATACTGCTAATAATCGAAGGGGTCCCTTGGGGTCACTATATCATGCGATGTTGATATACCATTTTATTATTCCATAAATTCTAACATATTTTGTATTAATCAAAGAATATCTATGAAATTAATACATAGGTTGGTTCTAAGAGCTATAAGAGCGCTCAAACTTTGTATAAAAGCGTTCATGCCCCACTGCACACCAGCCAGGTCGGTTACAACACACTTTTGACATCAAAGGCTCTGACCTAATGGTTCACTGCACAATATAATAAAAATGAGGGTCTCAGTGTGCGACCTCATGGTTCAGTGCACAAACTAATAACTTGTAAGTGAATGCAACCGGCCGTCACGGGTGCCTGAGCACTGCTGACGCCGTCATGAGTGTCTGAGCACTCTAATAACTGAACAATGGGTTACATAAGCACGACGCCATAACAGTCTGGTCGCTCTAGCGTCGCCCCTGAGCAAGCTAGGTCAAATATCAAAGCATTTATGGAAAGCCCATAATTAGACGGTCAAAATGAGCCCAAGATCAAGGCGGAACTCCCATTATTAAGGAAGTTACGCCATGGAGACTGAATCGACCTCCGAGTGCACTACAGACGAACCGGCGCGAGTTACGCGCCTATCCAGCGAGCATTATAAACTTGGCATATTCAACTCCGCGCATGCGCAAAATGGCGGTTATAGCGGCGTAAACGACCGAGATATGAGGGTCTGAAGTTACAGAACCGACCAAGACAAAGGGGGACACAGCGGCGCCCATGGGGGTCCTTTGTGGACCCAGTGACACATGAAAGCCTCCCCTCAAACAATTGCAGAGTTAGGCAGATGCTACTGGCCCCAGTCAGTCTGGAGGTGCTTTTCCAAGATTTGCTACAAATAGCCTGTCTGCACCTCCTAGAGGACAGAACACCAAGAACCGCTCTAGAGGTAACATCTCCAGTCATCTCCTGCTACCTGCTATACCACTGCACTATGGTGAAACTATGCTAGACAGGCATTGGTTTCTATCATTAGTGGCCAGAGGGTATCTTCCTCAAGACTTCCACCAGAGGGTAAAGTTATTCATTATTACATTATTCCTCTAAGCAGCAGGTCAGGAGCTAGGTGTGGGAACCCACCTAGAACTATGCTGGACATTGTATTATCATTACCTCACAGGTGGAGTGGAACAGAACATTATACTTTATAACTTATTGTATATTTACTGTATGTACAAATTACCTACATACTAAGTACTGTATGATTGATATTTCTTGCATGTTGCCTAAAGCTGAATAAACCAGTGACAACTGGAAATAACACTATTTTATGAGAGCTTAATGTATTTACACTATATACCACTAGTCTTATGATATTTCTCATATGACAACTTGATCATGCACAATTACTAGTATGACAAAGTGGTGGAGAACATCCTACTAAGATCCCAAATTACCCAATGCTCTCTAAAAATTAAGCTGGCAACATTACTGAAAACAATCATACACACAGTAAACCCCACTCCACCCACCCAGTGACCTTGACACCATGCCCACCAAGGTCACCAGTGAGAGCTCCCACATACCAGTGAGATCTCCCACATACCAGTGAGATCTCCCACATACCAGTGAGATCTCCCACATACCAGTGAGATCTCCCACATACCAGTGAGATCTCCCACATACCAGTGAGATCTCCCACATACCAATGAGATCTCCCACACGTCAGTGAGGTCTCCCACACGTCAGTGAGGTCTCCCACACGTCAGTGAGGTCTCCCACACATCAGTGAGGTCTCCCAAACGTCAGTGAGGTCTCCCACACGTCAGTGAGGTCTCCCACACATCAGTGAGGTCTCCCACACGTCAGAGAGGTCTCCCACACGTCAGAGAGGTCTCCCACACGTCAGAGAGGTCTCCCACACGTCAGTGAGGTCTCCCACACGTCAGTGAGGTCTCCCACACGTCAGTGAGGTCTCCCACACGTCAGTGAGGTCTACCCCACACATCAAGGTCTTATCAGTCAAGCTGGCAGAACAACACACAAAGACCTTACGTAGTCAGGGGCCTGTTAAAGAGGTCTCCCTCCCACCTAGATCTAGGAGACCCACAAAGGGCACAGCCTCCAGTACAACAGACCCACACTCAGTAGACCCCACACCACCCACCCTGTCTACTCAGGGAACAACCAGTTCTCAGGGATCCAACATTTCCCAGGGATCTCTACAGGACGCTCAACTCACGCTATCTACCTCAGGGGAAGAAGGATCTGCCTCAGGGGGTGGATCCACACCCTCATCTAGATCCTCCACCCCAGCTCCGGCCTTTGACAGCCACTCCTCCAGAGACACTTCTCCCACACCCTCCATCATGGACACTGATGAAGGCCCCCAACCTAATCAGACAGCTGAGAAGATAAGGGCCTATGAGAAGGCCATCCAAGATGCAGTTACTGCCCTAGAGACCAACAAGTCCCAGCAGGAGGAAAGGGAGAGGATCCTCAACCAACAACTGGCAGAGAGGAATGCAGCAATAGATGCCCAACAGAAGGCCATGGAAGATCAGCGGAAGTCCCTAGAGAGACAACAACAACAGATAGCAGATCTCATGAAGATGGTATCATCCCAGACCCCACAGCCTCCCACACCAGCCATCACACCTGTTGTCACACCATCTGCCTCTGGATCCAAGGATGACATCATAATCTCCATGGTGTCCAACATGACCAAACTCATAGACAGAAAACAACAGGACGACAGAAAGATCAGGCTACATGAGGTAACAAAACCCAAAACCTTTTCACACCCATCACCACTCATGTCAACAGCATTATTTATTGATCACAAATTCCCAGAATATCTGAAGGATAAGTACAAAGTAACAGACAGTGACACCATGGTAACATATTTACCCAAGTACCTTGAAGGACAAGCACTAGCTTGGTTTGAATCCTTCAGGGAAAGTGCCACACCCGATATGTTGACATGGACCAATGTAGTGAATAAATTAAAAGAGTATTTTGCTACTCGAGACAATATCATCTCAAGGACAGCACTCCGTGCACAAAAGGTAGATGAACCCATCCTAGACTATGCATGCCATCTCAGGAAAGTGTGTAATGCCCAACGCCAAAGCGATGAAATCCTAAGCAAGGCATTTACCAAAGGCATGAGGCCCTGGATCTCTGTAGCTCTTGAAAACAAGAAAATAGACTCTTTTGACCAAGCCCTAGACCTAGCCTTAGAGGTTGAGACCCAAGAAAGATCTAGGAAGATAAGGGAGGCAGAGTCTAACCCACAGCCTACTAAGAAAAAGGTCCAGGAAATCAGCACTAGTGCAGATGAAGATGTTAACCTAATGTCTAGTGCCCATGTAAGGCAACAGGAGGCTAAGGTTACATCAAAAGACCCTACCGGTAGATATAGAGGAAATAACTATGACCCCAACTACCAATCCAATAGAGGTAGAGGTAGGGGGGGCAACAACAACAACCGGGGGGGTCACAACAGTAGGAAAGACAACAGCTCTTCCAACTCCAACAATGGTAACTCTTCATACAGTGATAGGAGAGACAGAACCCCAAGTAATGGCAGATCCTATAATAATCAAGGATCCAACAGTAGGAGCCATAGTCCACATAGGAACTACAACTCTGGATCCTACAACAACTCTGGATCCTACAACAACAGCCAGGGTTCAAACAACTCTGGATCCTATAATCAAGGATCCAACATTAGAAGCCATAGTCCACATAGGAGCTACAACTCTGGATCCTATAATCAAGGATCCAACGGTAGAAGCCATAGCCCACACAGGAACTACAACAGTGGATCCTACAACAACTCTGGATCCTACAACAACCAGGGATCCAACAACTCTGGTCATTATAACCAGGGTTCCAACCCACGTCAGGAGGATTACAAGCCTGACACAAGAGGTTACCAGGGGAACCAACACAGTAACCCCCAAATACCACCTCACGTAATGGATCAAATCTCCAAGCTCCTGGTGGCAAGCATCTCAACCGCCCCACAGAACCAGGAAAACTAGGATGTCACAGTGCCGATGGGCCAGTGCACTGTGACACCCCAAAAACAAACAATCAATCAGGATTAACAAGGATCCAACCAGAGACAATTGCTAGTGCCAATCTACCATCTAACAGACAGAGACGTCCATCAGTGATACACATCACCCCACCAGATTCATCATCAAAGGATACAGGTGAGAGTACCAAGCTTTCTATTGTACTTCTTCAAAATGGCTGTATCAATGCAAATCTATATGATGTTTCAGATGTACAATGTTTGGTTGATACAGGTGCTACTATCACCTGTGTCAGGCAATCATTCCTCATGGATCTCCAAAAGAGATTCCATATCCAACTGAGGAAATCTAAAATCAACATCCATTTGGCAGATGGATCGGTGTGTCATGTTAGACATTCAGCTCTGCTGAACTTTAGAATCCAAGGTGTCAGATTTCAATACCAATTTGCTGTAATACCCAACCTCACACAGCCCGTTGTTTTCGGCACAGATTTCTTAAGCACTACAAAATCTCAAATTGAATTTAATGTTGATCCTGAACAAATTCTCAAACCCATTAGGGCAGTGAGGGATTTTACCATCCCTCCATTCTCTGAACTTGCAGTATTGGGTAAGGTCACATCTACTCAATCACTGCAAGGCAAAACTGGAGTAGTAGATAACCTCCAAAGAAATAACAATGCCCCATATCTAGTTCAAAGGGCAGCAGTAACCCCCAGGGAAAATAACAAACATTCCCTAGTGTTACTCAACACCAGCAGGCGCCCACATAAAATCAAAAAGGGTGCCATCATAGCTCTATTTCAGGAAGTCAAGGAATCTGATTTAGAAAAACCTCAACAGGTGTCAGACACTACCCCACACACTGATCAATCCATCTCAGCCATACGGCCTGAGGATGTAACTCAATTCAGTGACACAGACTCAGACTGTGAGTCCACATATGCTGACCCTGAACCCAACTCAATCAGACTCTCTGAAATAGCTGCTATACATAGTGAGGCACATGACCTCGAGCCAGAATTGGAAGAGAATGTTCCACCAAAATCTGTGCTCACATCCAAAGATCAGCATGATAGATTAGAATCACTGCTGACCAAGTATGATGATATATTTGTAGGAAAAGATGGAGACATTGGTGCTACACACCTGTATACCCACTCAATACATGTAAAGCCTGAGGCAGTACCATGTCATTTCCTACCATATAGACAAACACCAGAAAAACAGGCCGCAATAGGGGAAGAGTGTGAAAGGCTAGTACAACAGGGCATTCTGAGAGAATGTGCTGAGGGCCCCTGGGCTTCCAGATCCTTTTTAGTACAAAAATCATCGGGAGGCCATAGGCTCGTCACAGATTTTCGTTATCTGAACCAGAACACGATAAATCAAGCCTTATCTACACCCCGGGCCGATGACACTCTAGACATGATAGGGTCACTCAGACCAAGAGTATTCAGTAAGCTAGATGCCCAACAGGGATTTTTTCAAATTCCTATAAGACAGGAAGACCAGCATAAAACCGCATTCATAGCAAATGACAAAAAATATGTCTACGAAAGGATGCCGATGGGTTTAGCGACCGCACCTGCGGGATTCTGCCATCTAGTCACATTAATTCTGAACAAACTCAAATACAAATGTGCCCTACCATACCTAGATGACATATTGGTATTATCACCATCAATCGAACAACACTTCCATGACCTGGAAGATGTGTTCAACAGCCTAAGAGTTGGTAAACTCAAACTGAAGAAATCAAAATGTGAATACTTCATAGACAGAATAGACTTCTTGGGAATGAGAGTCACACCCATGGGACTGCAACCATCTCCCACAAAGGTGGAATCAATCAAAACCTTCCCAACACCAAAATCAGTCAAAAATGTCAGATCCTTCACAGGCCTATGCCAATACTTCAAAAAGTTTATCAAAGGTTATGCCCAAATTGCTAGACCATTGTATGATCTACAGACACATCTCAAAGCATTTGTCTGGACAGAGGATGCAGATTATGCTTTCAAAACATTAAAGCATGCCCTCTGTACCAATGCTCTTCTCAGATATCCAAACTATGAGAAAGAGTTCAGTTTGGCAACTGATGCTTCCAATGTGAGTTTAGGAGCTGTACTCTCACAGAGAGATAATGAAGTAGTGCTCAGACCAGTAGCCTTTGCAGGTAGAACCCTCTCCAAACACGAGAGAAATTACAATACCACAGAGAGAGAACTACTGGGAGTAGTGTATGGAGTATTACACTTCAGACACTATCTAGAGACTAGACACTTCCAATTATACACAGACCATGCAGCCCTAATCCCACTATTAACCAATACAGGACTCACACATAGATGGGCCAGATGGGCTCTAGACATACAACAATTTTCATTCACCATCCAACACGTGAAAGGTGATGATAACACACCACCAGATGCTATGTCTAGAAGAGAATACCCAGACTCTGGACCCATGACTAACCCTCCACCCCCACCAAGGAGAGTTAGAGCAGCCAGTAGAACCAAGTTTGCAAAAGTAACAAAGAAAGTACCATTCAGAAGGGATGATCCACCCAACACCATTGAAAGGCCAGAGACACCCATTAGGGGTATCTTGAAGCAATCTACACACTATGTGTTTTGCCACTGTGAGAGAGAATACTCACAACTCTTTCCAGATAATGACTTCGAGCCTATCGAATTCTCATCACTCAATCAGATGCTGAAGGCAACTCCTAAGGAGCCACCCTTCACCCCACCTGACTCAGATGATGAAGATTCAGAAGACACAATATATGCTATTACTCAAGCAACTTCCAAATCAGTCAGATTCTTTGAATCAATGAAGGGAGAGGAAACATCAAACCATTTGTGTCCTATGACCACACGCTCAAAGACTAGAGAAATGATTCAGGAGGGCACACCAAAACCCCCCACACAATCACAAACTATTCTAAAAGAGGAAAAGGTCACAGGAAACAAACCCACCAAACCCCCACCTGCCAGGAAAAATGTCACAAAAGACACTGCATCTACTAATTCAAAGAACTCTGAGACAAAGAAGAATGACAAAAAGCAAATTGTGCCTTTAAAGACAAAGGTTGCCACTCCCATCAAGGCGAGAATAGGCCCTCCAAAGGAGCCTACACACCAAAACAAGAGTGACACACCCCAACAAAAGGCACAAGATAGGCCAATAGTCGATGAAAAAGAAAAAGAAAGAGACAGAATAAAACAACATGTGCTAGATATAAATCAACTACTGGATCAGATTCCCGACACATCCATCTCAGGTACAAACCTTGGCTTGGAACAAAGGAAGGACAAGGAACTATTGCCCCTCATACAATATCTTGAGGATGGAACCTTGCCTGCACCAAAAGCACAAGGAAACAGAATCATCAACCAAGGCCAGACATACACCTTGGTAAATGGTACATTAGTCCATATATGCCCCATAAATTGGAGAAAAACCAATACTGTACCACTTCAAATTGTTACACCACAGCAATGGGTAACAAGTACACTACAGTATTTCCATGACTCACCTACTGGCGGCCATCTTGGTTCAAGTAGGATGCTGTCAGCACTCCGACCTAGGGTATATTGGAAGTCTATGCTAGCAGACACAACAAAATATGTTTCCACCTGCCACACATGCCTCACAGCAAAAAGGCAAGTACACTCACACAAAACACCAATGACAGTGAGAGAGTACATGGCTTCACCAATGAAGTTCCTAAACCTCGACGCGGTGGGACCACTTCCCACAACTGCCAGGGGAAACAAACATATACAAGTCTGCATAGATTATGCTACCAGATATGCAACAGCTTGGGCTACTACTGACTTAAAAGCTGAAACAACAGCAGCAGAGTTCTACAAGAATATAATTTGTCATCATGGAACACCAGCCACTCTTCAAACAGACAATGGAACATGTTATACAGGTGCAAAGTTCACAAAGTTGACCAAACACCTCAAGATCAAACATGGGCTTGTAGAGAGATTCAATGCTAGCATCGGCACAGCGCTCAGAGCATTCTGCTCAAAGCACCAAAACAATTGGGATTCATTTATTGAACCCATAACCTTTGCATTAAACAACACTGAATCCCAAACCACAGGATTCACCCCTTTCTTCCTACTTCATGGAAGAAACCCAGCCACTCCAATGGACTTAGGGCTGGGAATACAGGAAGACATATCCACCGTAGCAGACCATGTAGCTAACATGATAACAAATCAGGATACCTCTAGGAGGAAAGCTATAGAAAGGTCGCCAAGCTACAAAAGGAAAGGAAGGATAGATATGATAAGAAACTTACACCACAGGAAATCAAGGTCACCGACATGGTGTACCTAAACATACCAAGAATCCTGACCAACACAGAGTGTAAGAAACTTCAACCCCTTTTTATGGGACCATATGTTGTAGTAGATAGACCTAGTTTGACAAGTGCCAAACTCAAAAACTTGGACACCAATCTATTGGTGGCCAGACCAGTGCACATAGACAGACTGAAAAAGGTTGTGGCTGTCAGAAACAATGAATTTGCACACAGGCTTATTCCACATGAAGCCAAATACTACAACAAAATTGTAAGGAACAAAAATGATATCACCCTTACAAGAGAAACCACAGGCATAGGCCCTATCAAGCCCAGGCCTGCACACCACATACTAAGAAAAACATCTAGGTGTGGTGCAGTTTCAAGAAATTAGAAACAGATTGAGATACCAAAAGAACATAAGATTTTCAAAATGTATTACAAATTCTCTTCATCCACACATAAGACATGTGTGACTGATAATGAATTACTTATATGTATATAAAGCCAATCAAATTTGTAAATATATCAGTAGGTTATTGCCTCTGAATGGTCAAAGACTGGGACCCTCCAAGTAAAGCAGACATGAAGTCTAAGAAGAGTAAGGGTAACACAATGGAGTGTCTAAAGCCTAATCCCCACATGAAAGAGCGCGCTATGCCAACACAGCAGTCTATAGAGATCAATTGACCTTATAAGCTACACTCAGACAACTGTCTAGACGGTCATGAATGGCGGTCCTGGATGACAGGAGGAGCTAATTACCAGTACACAGATTACACAATAGAACCCCACAGGAGCAGACACTGGAGATCAAAGGCCTTGACTCCAGAGACACAATACCAGGCCCACAATGGATGTGGGTAAGGTAGGCTACATAAGAAGCACTGTGGACCATAGCCCACCATCAGTCTTCATCCAGCTGCAGTCTGGAACACAAGTCTACAGGACCCCACTTGGGAATTAGCCAGCCCACTTCTCCATTAGGAGAGACTGCACTAGGATAAAGAACACACCTACTTCACCTTCAACCTGACCTTACCATTTACTGGTCAATCTCTATAGACTCACCGGACATATTGCCAAGACAGCTCAATCTTGCAAAGGTACAGTTTGAACCACTTCATTTAAAGTGTTGCACCATACACTTAGACTTTACCAGCACCAAATCACTACAAATTTGACAAGACTTTAAACAGCAAACTTGCTTTACACAAGCACCATGGGGAGACTGAGAGTTTCACCCATACTGCTAACTATGCTGTTATTATATACTATAGAACCACTTACTGCAGGTTATACACCTGTGGTGAGACAAAACATAGGAGTAGTATTCAAACCTAGCCCTCAACCATTGGTCAATGGACATACAACCACAACACTGTTGTTAGCTATCCCCTACAAGATACCTCGGGCACCCGTTACCCAAGGATCCATAAGGGATAGAATACTCCATTTGACCACTCCTACTCTACAAGATCATACCTCTGGTCAAATTATCCAACAAGCCAAAGAGCTTGACACCTTGCTGGAAATTGCAGACAAGGAGATAAATGAAACATTAGCCTCCATCAAATTGTTCCTATCCAACCCCATAAACACATTGGACAAGGCCAAAAGAGAGGCCATACTGGGTTTTCTAGCACCCCTGTTTCACGGTGTGCTAGGTCTAGCCACAGTAGAAGATGTAAACCAAGTAATGGGACAGCTCAAGAACATAGATGAAATACTAAGAAAATTTGCTAAACAAGATCAGGAAGCAGCTAGTCTCATTGAAAAGGTCACAGACAGACAAGATAAGTTTGTTAAAGCATACATCCAAGATAAGAAGGTACTGGACAGCACAATCAACACCATAGGTGACACCGTCAACCTGTGGGCCTCAAAAATGTCCAGGTCACTTGACTCATATTCAAGGCACGAGAAAACTCAAAGGGAAAAAATGCAAGTATTAAATGATGCACTAATTATCACAGCAGCAAGAATGAATACAGTTCAATCACTGCAAAGGACAAATGCAGCCCTGAGGATGCTATCATCAGGAATCCTAACCCCTGACATAGTACCACCCTCAGACCTTGCTAGATACTTAATTGACATTAATAACAAACTTAGGATTACACACCCTGGAGCACAAGTCGCAATTAATGACTTAGATTTCTATTATTCACAGAAGCTGACCTCATACACTTACTCAGCTCACCATATATATATTCATCTGGACATTATAATTCAATCTACCACCTCTACCTTCAAACTGTACCAAATGATTACATCACCCATGCCTATAGACACACAGGAGACCCCCACCAGAGGAGTCACCAAATTGCAAACCACAACTGAGTTTCTAGCAGTATCTTACGACGAATCATTATTCATCGAATTGGACTCAGCAGATATGCAGGCATGTGAAGGTACTACAGTAAAGGTATGCAGGGATGTAAATGGTAGAATTTATAAACACAGGCCTACATGCCCTGTAGCCATTTTTACTAACCAGGCTCAACAGATTAAGGAACATTGCAAGTTTACAGTTTCACCACTGCAAGCACCTACCACCCATGCTATTTCCATTTCTGAAGATGAGTATCTGGTCACTACTAATGAACCCCATTACTTTATCAACTGCCATGGTAAAATGTCTGAAACTCGAAAAGCCCAGTCCTACTCAATCATAGGTGTACCCAGTGGGTGCACAATCAGTGTAGGAGAATTTTCTCTTCCAAACACAAGGTTGCCCTGTAACTCAACCTTATCATTTCACTACATTCTCAAGACAATTAATTTACCATTCATGGCAGCACTTAACCAAATTACTGAAACCAAACCAGATGAAAGAGAGAATCTTCCAAATTTCCCAGTAGTAAACCTTTCTAGAACCTTAGAAAAACTACAGGAAAATCCAATCATGGATGATATTACTCAACTAAATTTAGAGCCCTTTGCCAAAACATTATTAAAAGATGCCTCCAACCTTGATAAGGCAATGGAAACGCGCTACGTAGAATCATACCTACGTCGAGTTACAGAGCATCCAATCTTCCAAAGCTTAGGACTCATCCTAGGGATATCAGCTCACATTTTTATAGTATACATACTACTCAAACTATACAGACTAGGAGGGACTGTAGCCTACCTGCCTACAGCCAAAGCATTCAGACTAGTCACCGAGCTGCCCCTACACAAATTGCTCCCAGATAAGAATCCTACCAAATTTACCCCTACAGAGGAAACCCACACCCCTTTCCTCACAATTCAGGAAACCCACACCCTGATAATTGCTATATTATTCACCCTGACCATCTACTCAGCCTACAGAATAATGAAGTACCTTAAGAAATTTGCACAGACACACTGTGGCAAGAAAAATGTGGCCAAGCGCACAAATCCCACAATATATTTTAAAATATATTGTGGAGACTCAAACTTCGCGCTACCCCTGAGGCCAATACCACATGAATTTGATGAGATTAAATCAGCAGCTGCCCCGACCTATAAGGATATAGTGGTTAAAACCTTCCCACTACCTAAGGCTATATTTACCTGGAATGGACCAGCAGTTATAACAACACAGAGAGGAGAATTTGCTTATCACCTCCCTCAGGTGATACACCTACCTTGGCGCACTAGGTTCAGTACCATACCAGCCCTTAAAAACAAAGGACTGTACTACTCCATGCTTCTCCAGAATGATTGTGGCACCAGCCCGGTGACCATGACAGCACTGGAAAATACAACAGATAAAATCATTGACGAACAACAGGAGGAGACCGCAAGGTCAAACATGCAGACTATTGCTAATTTTCTAAACCACCAGCCCTCCCCGGTGACTGTGGAAACAGCCTAGACTGCCCCCAGTCCACCACCAGGAGACAACATATCAGAGACAGTATTCAGAACTTTTCGGACAATTTGCCGGCCCTGAAAAGGGCCTTTGGGATGGCGGGTTTTTACACCCTAGGTTTCAGTCAGTCGGGATTCTACCACAGAGCCTCGGGTTCAACATCAACGGGAGAGTGGGAGTCCGAGTCCGATCCATACATGTGGCCGTGGTCATGTTCCCACTCAACAAGTCGGGCCTCCATCGATCCCAGTCCATACTCGGCTGCCATAGATGGGTCCCCGGATGCCGCAAGATCGATGAAGGACACTGCCAACAAATAATCCCACAACACTCGCTCCCACGGTCCGAAGTTAGAGTCCATGGGCCAGAACCCTAGATTACTCAAGGCCCTAGCCAAAAGGGCCACAGTGGCCCCCCGACGCAAGGCTGAGCCCAAGAAATAGTGGCAGGAATACATGTCGACCAACACATCACCATGCTCACTGATCTCTCTGAAATTCCTCACTATGTAGCCATAGTGTATGGTCTGGTTGGCCTCCACCAGGGCCCTAGCCGGACTCCCCACCACCATCACCTGGGAGACAGGCAAAGCAAAGATAGCTTGAAGGTGAGCCATGGTGTTGCAGCAGAGGTTTCCAGAGAGGAACTGATACTCCAATACCAGCCACCCACTCCTTAAATGGACACACACACACCCCCCCCCCCCCCACCCTGAACTGTCCACTGACACCAAGCTAGGCACTGCCACAGACACATGCCAGAATCTGGCACCTAACACCTCAAGTGCCACCACTGCATGAGCACATCAGGGAGGAGACTCACATCTCACTCCTGACACACCTCCACTGTCAATGAAATTATCAAAGTATTAGAAAAAAAATTTAGAAAATATACACAGCCACTTGTTGATGTATAATATGAAAATCTATGGTATTCTCACAAAATCGATGATTAATGCGCGCATATACGCGCAAAATTGCGAAATTGCAAATTACAAATTGTAAAATGTACAAATCTAACATTAATATACATGAATGCAGGTAGATAACTAAGACAGTTTTGTACCCACTAGCACTTGTATACTATACCAAGGTTTACTTAAAGTAACACTCTTTAGGTATCCAAGAAAATTGTTGGAAAAATGAATGAAAAAAAAAAAAAAAAATTGTTGAGGAAAATTGTTGACATGAAAAATGTTTACTTAAGATACTCACCAAATAATCTCTTTCAGGGACACTTACTCAAGAAAGCTAGGGGAAAGTCAATTAAAAGCAGCGGCCCACTGCCAAAATTGCCAATCAATACACCCATATAGCAAAATCAAAGAGTAACTCAGAGACAAACAAGCCTATTGTACATGAAGTACTTTGTTTTTCCGGTCCTCGGAAAAATTTGTCTCAAATCCCAAAAATTGTATAGTGTAAACTAGATTGTACGTTTGTACCCAATTTGCACACTAAAATTGTATGTTTGCAAAACAGATTGTACGCTTGTACCCAATTTGCACACTAAAATTGTATGTTTGCACACCAGATTGTACGCTTGTACCCAATTTGCACACTAAAAATTGTATGTTTGCACATCAGATTGTACGCCTGTACCGAATTTGCACACTAAAATTGTATGTTTGCACATCAGATTGTACGCCTGTACCCAATTTGCACACTAAAATTGTATGTTTGCACACCAGATTGTACGCTTGTACCCAATTTGCACACTAAAATTGTATGTTGCACACTAGATTGTAAGTTTGTACCCAATTTGCACACTTATATTGTATGTTGCACATTATACTGTATGTCTGTACCCAATTCATACACTAAAATCAGTTTTTTTTTAACAAAAATCAACATTTTTATGTGTAACCAAGCTGTACGCAAAATTATACATGTGCATGCAGAAATTATCAATTGAACGCAAAATTATATATTGGCATACTAAAATTGTGAATTGAATGCGAAATTGTATATTTGCATACTAAAATTGCCAAATGTACGCGAAATTATATATTTGCATACTAAAATTGCCAAATGTACGCGAAAATTGTATATTTGCATACTAAAATTGCCAAATGTACGCGAAATTATATATTTGCATACTAAAATTGCCAAATGTACGCAAAAATTATATATTTGCATACTAAAATTGTCAATTGAACGCAATTACACGCGAAATTGTACATTTGCACACTAAATTGTCATTTATGTTCAATTTGCACGCTAAATTGAACATTGAATGCCAAAATTGCACACTATTTGCCAAATTGTATGTTGTACATAAAAATGGAAAATTGTACCCAAAATTGATGTTACATAAGCAAATACGCTCAGGTATGGTAAGATATAGAAACTCGGAAATGTACTTATACCCAGGAGAAAATTGTTTATACTGACAAAGCTCTACCACAAAAATTGCATTTGAAGCACTCCCCATTACTTCAAATCCTCTTACAAACAGTATATAACTCCAAAATAAGGTAAAAATATATATAGATTGTACATTCCCTCGGCGAAATGACGGAGTTTCGCATTCTTTCGGGGGAGAGGGAGTATTCTATGATATACCATTTTATTATTCCATAAATTCTAACATATTTTGTATTAATCAAAGAATATCTATGAAATTATTACATAGGTTGGTTCTAAGAGCTATAAGAGCGCTCAAACTTTGTATAAAAGCGTTCATGCCCCACTGCACACCAGCCAGGTCGGTTACAACACACTTTTGACATCAAAGGCTCCGACCTAATGGTTCACTGCACAATATAATAAAAATGAGGGTCTCAGTGTGCGACCTCATGGTTCAGTGCACAAACTAATAACTTGTAAGTGAATGCAACCGGCCGTCACGGGTGCCTGAGCACTGCTGACGCCGTCATGAGTGTCTGAGCACTCTAATAACTGAACAATGGGTTACATAAGCACGACGCCATAACCGTCTGGTCGCTCTAGCGTCGCCCCTGAGCGAGCTAGGTCAAATATCAAAGCATTTATGGAAAGCCCATAATTAGACGGTCAAAATGAGCCCAAGATCAAGGCAGAACTCCCATTATTAAGGAAGTTACGCCATGGAGACTGAATCGACCTCCGAGTGCACTACAGACGAACCGGCGCGAGTTACGCGCCTATCCAGCGGGCATTATAAACTTGGCATATTCAACTCCGCGCATGCGCAAAATGGCGGTTATAGCGGCGTAAACGACCGAGATATGAGGGTCTGAAGTTACAGAACCGACCAAGACAAAGGGGGACACAGCGGCGCCCATGGGGGTCCTTTGTGGACCCAGTGACACATGAAAGCCTCCCCTCAAACAATTGCAGAGTTAGGCAGATGCTACTGGCCCCAGTCAGTCTGGAGGTGCTTTTCCAAGATTTGCTACAAATAGCCTGTCTGCACCTCCTAGAGGACAGAACACCAAGAACCGCTCTAGAGGTAACATCTCCAGTCATCTCCTGCTACCTGCTATACCACTGCACTATGGTGAAACTATGCTAGACAGGCATTGGTTTCTATCATTAGTGGCCAGAGGGTATCTTCCTCAAGACTTCCACCAGAGGGTAAAGTTATTCATTATTACATTATTCCTCTAAGCAGCAGGTCAGGAGCTAGGTGTGGGAACCCACCTAGAACTATGCTGGACATTGTATTATCATTACCTCACAGGTGGAGTGGAACAGAACATTATACTTTATAACTTATTGTATATTTACTGTATGTACAAATTACCTACATACTAAGTACTGTATGATTGATATTTCTTGCATGTTGCCTAAAGCTGAACAACTGGAAATAACACTATTTTATGAGAGCTTAATGTATTTACACTATATACCACTAGTCTTATGATATTTCTCATATGACAACTTGATCATGCACAATTACTAGTATGACAATGTTATAGTTAAAATTTAGAAAAAGAAAAGAAAAATCATAAAAAGGTCACATTACCTCTTGCCGATGTGCCTTTAAACCTGGGATCATTGAACATGGGAGTGTGTGGCTGAAGGAGTGAGAGGTACAGGAAGAAGGGCTGAACTTGACCTTCACTCTGACCTTGACCTTCACTCTGACCTTGAACTTGAGTGTCATGGTGGTCGTAGAGGAAGGCCTTGGTGTCTTGTACCATGGTTGCAGTCAGATTGTGGAAAGAGATGGGTTGTTGGAGTAAGGTATTCTGTCCATACAGGAAACAGCGGGATGCTCGGGGCTGGTCACGACGCCGCTGTAACAAAAGGAATGCATTAATCTACATTATCTGTCAATAATTAAGCACATTAACAATGTTTTGTAATACCATCCTTTTCCTTTACACAACTTTTAGTTAATAAGAGTCTAAGACAGGTCCCAGAAGGACCTGCTATAGGCACATGCATTTATATGATTAAGCCTGCTAATTAGGACGGCAAATGTAGTGATTAGTAGAGTGCGGACACCTACACAAAGCTACTATTAATTGACAGAGACAGTATTCATGCATTAGTACAGATTTAGGTACACAATTATTTACCCTTTATCGGCCGATAATGCATTAATGGATTAGTGGTCATGATGCCTAAATGCAGATCTGGTGAGTAACTCGTCAGGGCTGCATTCAAGCATCATGCCGACACTATGGGGCTGATATATTATCATCAGGCGACGACGAAGGCATGATGCTCTTCTGCATCAACTGCCCTTAATGGTTAAAAGTCATCAGTGAGAGTTTAGGATAATATGTGGCGCAATGTGTACACCTAGAGCTATGCTTTATTATTAGCTACACATTAGCATGCAATGTTCCAAGTAGGCACACCTAAACTCACTCTGACACCATACGACAATTATGTGGAATTGACACATTTCAAGCACATTGAGGCCGAAAATAGCTTTAAATACTCTTAAGCAATCTGGCAGAGCATTGTGGAGAAAATGGATGTAAATTTTGTTGCAATTGACCACAAACTAAGGAATCATAATTATAAGGTTTTTATTACCCAGATATTAAATGTTTAATGGGAAGATACTCTGACAGATTATAATTAGGAGCGGCTTATACGTGAGGATGACACTATACGAACTCAGGGTGCACCATCAAATTAACATTGCTCAAAATCTCAGGGTGAACCCTATATGTAAGGGAAATAAGGGAATTAATCAAAAATACTTTTATTAGATAGTGTTGTGGTTGATGGTTGTCAAGATACATAAATGAAGCCATTTTGAGGAACTCGACGGGACTGCATTCATGCATCACGCCAACCTGATGGGTTTGTTACACTCCCGGAGTGCAATCAAGTGTTGGTAAAAGCAGTTTTACCGGTGCATCATGACGACCAATAATGGGCATGATGCACATCTGCTTTGTGATATAACTTATAGCGCATATGAAAAAGATTCAATTGTCTACACAAATCTTACCCCTGTAGGGTCACAGACCGACTCTAGACTGAAGGGAAGGTTGGTTCCCACATACTGGAAGCCATGCTTATCAGGCAGGTGGGAGCCATCTGTAGAGTTAAACTGGTTTATACCTGCTCAAAGTGAAAAGAAAATCGATATCGAAAAAGGAAATATTTCATTTATTTCAATTTCCCCTTTGCATAGCGATTGTGACAAATCCTCTAATATATTGACAAAGCATATATATTTGGATTAACAATAAGTTGTAAGATCATCTACGTAACCACCACAAAACAAACATGCCAAAAGTTAACAATTGACTTCTAGTCCTAGTATAGGGTCTTCATTCTAGCAACATTTAAGGAATAGGGTGCATCTAACATGTCAACTGGACAAGGCATTTCAACTGGATTTAATCTCTGCTCCGATTTCAGGTGTGCATGGCATTTCCTTTCTTTTTTTTTTTTTTGGGGGGGGGATAGAAATGACTCTCCTCTGGGTATCTATATTAACATGATTCATCAATAAAAAGAAACCTTGTATGATGCATCCAGGATTTGTTGTCAGGATGCAATATTGCCTACTCATACAGGGTTGATACCATTAGGTTGATATACTACAGAGCACAGAAGGGGAGCCGGTATATTGAGTAGGCCTCAAATTCACCAACTCCATCCAGTATTGAAAAAAAAAAAAAAAACAGATGAGAAAAAAAGAAAACTAACCACAAAATAGATTATCTTATATTCACCAGCAGTGAACTTTTTTTAGAGCCCCCCCCCGTATAACTTAGCTGGTTTGATTATCAACCACTGAAATGACACCAAAGTTCACTGTGGTCCTCCCGGGGGGGGGGGGCAGTTGGTATCCATCTGATAACTGCCATCAGTGATAACTGCTGGTAATCAGCTCCAGCAATGGCGGCGCCCATGGGACAATCCGCTACCTCGGTATAGGGTGAAAGTCCACAGAGGGACCGGGCTGGAATTTTATTTCTTAATCGTTTAATGGATGTAACCTTGAGTTACAAATTTAAAAAAATGGCTTGATACAAATTAAAATTCCCTCAACCTTCTAGGGCTGCACAGTACATAATACATCATGAAAGTTTGTCTTTATGTTTCACTTGTCAGGAAACGATTTTGTAACATTTGGGAGCATTTGGAATGGGTTTGGGAAGGGTGATGTTTATAAAACACGTTATTTCAATGTAAAAGAACTGTAAGGATAGGAAAGGTTTTCAGAAACATCCATTCATTATAATGAATTTACAGGGTTGATACCATCCCGGCGGGTTGGCATGATACAGGATTGCATTGTTAGTCAATATTGAATCATGACAACAGGGGAACACAATCCTAGAAGCATCATGCAACCTTTAATCAGTTTAAAGGTATAAGATAATTTTAAACTACCAGAGAGGGACTGTCCGGCTTCAGCCAAGGTTACACACGAGAAAAGTTAGGTTGCCTAGGATATCATGTTAAACCATGTCATAAACACTTTTTTTTATACAATGGCCATCAAAATAAGCTTTCATGAAAATAGGACATTTTTTCGTTTTCTTTTCTTCTTTTCATCCTGGTAAATGATTAGAATCATGTTGACAACCCAAGCAATCTGACATTGTGTTCAGTGAATTATAACATTGAAAACCAAGACGTAATAAACAACAACTCAAAGAGTCTGGATGATGAGTTCCATGAAAGCAAATTAAATGGCTTAAAATCCAGCCAAACACAGGTCACTTGACTTAATCAGTTTGTCAGACGAAGCTATTACCATAAAAAAGGTCCACAGATAAGCCTACAACTACAACTTACAGAGCCTCCCTAAACTCGGGATATGATATAGCAAAGCCAGGAACAGGTGTGGCTTATATGCGAAGTTTTAGGGTGATAGCTTCCAATGTTCCTTTCAGCCAACGACGATCACCTACCACCTAGCTCCTCAGTTTTTAATCATCACTTGTCCTTGTTTTTCAGCACAGGCATTGAGTAAGCACTACGTGATGCCTTGGAGTTTATGTTCTCAAAAATCATTAATAATGTAAGGGGTAGTAGTATAGAACTAGGGCTTTTACTCAGGGTTTATGTATAGGTCAATCCCCAGTTGTGTAGGGTTACGACCTAAAACCAGTTCCCTTAAAGAAGTGGGGCGTTTACTCAGGGTTACTTATACAAGAGGTAGTAGTATAGGAGTGGGCCGTTTACTCAGGGTTACTTATACAAAAGGTAGTAGTATAGCAGTGGGGCGTTTACTCAGGGTTACTTATACAAGAGGTAGTAGTATAGGAGTGGGGCATTTACTCAGGGTTACTTATACAAGAGGTAGTAGTATAGGAGTGGGCCGTTTACTCAGGGTTACTTATACAAGAGGTAGTAGTACAGAAGTGGGGCCTTTACTCAGGGTTACTTATACAAAAGGTAGTAGTATAGGAGTGGGGCGTTTACTCAGGGTTACTTATACAAGAGTTAGTAGTACAGAAGTGGGGCATTTACTCAGGGTTACTTATACAAAAGGTAGTAGTACAGAAGTGGGGCATTTACTCAGGGTTACTTATACAAGAGGTAGTAGTATAGAAGTGGGGCATTTACTCAGGGTTACATATATACAAGGGGTAGTAGTATAGAACTAGGGCTTTTACTCAGGGTTACTTATACAAGAGGTAGTAAGATAGAAATATGGTTTTTACTCAGGGTTACTTCTACAAGAGGTAGTAAAATAGAAATATGGTTTTTACGCTGGACTACATATACTATAGTCAGTAGTGTATAATTAAAGCTCAGTCTCACCTATGTGAGGCCACACCAAATTAATACATTGGTCTATGGATTTCCTGCACCTGATTTTCCTAAATGGAAATTTTATTTTTATTTGAAAAATATTTTGTCAATGGATTCCGCCGGCATCATTTTCTGGAAAATTGATTTTTTTTGTTTTGTTTTTTTGCAAAGTTCTTACAGTGTCAACCAATAAAGGTACAGCAACAGCAGACCACTCATTGGATAGGTAAAGGTCCCCAGATTTGCAAATTTCATTGTCTATACTGCATTTAGGAGCCAAAATTCTAGTAGACATAAATTTAAGAAAAGGAGCAAAAAAGATAAAAAAAAAAATCGCCCTCTTCACATCTTTATATTGAAAATCCATAGACAAATAACTATTTTTAAGAAAAGATTTTATTTGGTGTGGCCTAATGTGGAGCAAACGATTAGGACTTTTAGTCGGGGCTAACAATGATAATATTGTACTAGGGATTTTACTCAGGGTTACCTATGCTATGCTGAGTAGTATAAAGCTAGGGCTCTTTTCTCAGTGTACAATAGTTTGTAGTATAAAACTAGCAATCTAGTAGTATAAAACTAGCAATCTAGTAGTATAGAAGGCTTTTCCTCAGGCTCCATACTGACCACTTCAGGTGAACAAGGTGTGTCTTCTAACTGGAAAGCCTTGGCTGAAAACCCTGAAGAAGGTATGCCAGGACAATTGACAACACCTTTTATCTAACTTATTTTTCAACAATATTAATGCTGATACACAATGCCCATGTACAGGGCTACCCCTGAATAAGATGCACCTGCACTTGTGGATAATGTTTGTCTAATAAAGATATTGAATAATTATTGTTCTATTCAAAGCATTTCTAAAATTCGAAAAGTGAATTCTTGGTCACAAAATCCACAAAACCAGGTAACTAAATCAATAAAAGTTAACTATGCCGTTTACGCGGAGCACTTTGATAATTATCATATTCTATTGAATAGAGTTATCTATGGGAATTTTTATGTTTGTAAAATGCACACACACAGAGTAGAATCAATACTTTTATATAGCATGTGAACAATAATATTCTCTACGATAAGGCATTTTCATGTAAACCTGATCCCATTTTCTTTACTTTCTCCATAAGGCCACCCCATAAAAAGCTCCATTAATATTTCTCTCTGAAAGTTTGCCATGCAACGGAAGGCAACCATTTAGTTGTAAGGTTGATGCAGTGCAACACCTTGTTTGGGCCAATAATTGAAGTGTACGTCTCCATTGTATTATATGGACGTTTCAACCTTAATCTACCCTGCTAGACAGAGTATTTTATGGGTATCAGAACAGCCATTCAAAATACAAATATCTGCACTGTGTGGCCTCCTAAGGGTTCTTCAGTTTCTTCCAGAGCAAATTGAGTCCCTCTCCTGTTTCCTTCTGTGCCTACCCATACTGTATATGAATAACTCCCTTATTGGTAGTCCTATTTAGGGCTAGGATATAGCCTAGTGCATCATATTACCAGGCCTACTAGTATCGTGTGAACTGTAATACCTTGCATATTATAAGGTGTGGCTTATACGTGTGAATAGACACCTGGTTCATTTTATAGTGACAGAAAAGTCTGTGTTGTGCCTTATATGCAGGGGGAAAATTACACTAGATAAATACTATAGTGTCCGAAGTCAAACCGCAGGTTAGGACAAAAAAAGAAGGTTTGTTTCCAGTAACCCAACCGATCCTAGCAAAACAGGGCCGATTTTCATCTTTTTTTTTAGCAGAACAACAAGGCCTATCACGAACTACAGCCTTTTGTTTAGGCTGTAAATTCTTTAATAATGGTCTGATTTGAAAGCTGTAAAAAGCAAAATGTAGCCCAGGTCAGGGTCCCAAGGTTGAGGTTAAAGGTATACAATGTACACCTCACCTATTTAGAAAAATCTCTATTGATTTCAGGAGACATTTTTTGGGAGTTTTTTTTTCATTTTTATTTTTTATTAGGCCACTTACTTAATACAGAGTGTTCTGCCTGGACCTATTTTAAGTACACTTATATTTGTTGCAAGTTACAAAATGTAATTCCAAGAGATTTATCACCTATGCTATGCTAATGCAATTTACATGAGAAATCCATATTTCCATTGTTTGTGATAAGTGTACTACTTTGGCTGCAAGAAAGGTGGCAGACTGTTAACAGGTTAACATTTATACAAAGATGAGTATATACAATATGAGATGAGAGTCACTTTGGATGTTTATATCTTCAAGGGGCCCCCCGAAAGAGAGGAAAAAAATATATATAAGATGATTTGCTGGCAATTAATCAGGATTAAACCCTTTTCAGGGTTATTCCTGGTTTTTACTTCTCTCTGGTCTTCTACCATGGGTATGTATATCTGGTGGAGTGGTGGGGGGGGGGGGGAGAGTTATTGGAGTCAGGGGTTGAGAATTCTGGGAGGGGGAATTAGGTGGGGTTAGAGTATTTGTTCTCTTTTTGATTACTTTGTTCTGTCTTTTCTTCAGGACCTTTGCCCTTGTACCTTTTAGGTATGTACCTAACTTCCTCTTAAAGCTTTGCTTTAAAACTTTCTTTGTTGACAACTGACTACATATCTAGAGTTAGTGCATTCCAGAGATTCACTCCTCTGTTATAGGGGGTTTTCCTGTATGATAGATTTTTAGGCGCTCTTCTCGGGAAATGGACTCATTCCTCTAATCCTCCTCCTTCTATCTTTTTTAGGCAGTGATCATTTTTTAACACAAGGGGGGAGAATTTTTTCGATTTCGACCCCTTGACCGGGGGGGGGAATAATTTCACCTGTTTTCAGCGATAAAGCCCACGCATTACTATAGGTGAAAAGTGCGCTGTTGCCCGGACCAAAATGCAGTAGAAATGCAGCACTAAAGCAGCTGGGAAACAGTGTGGTGTGACAGTAGTGATTCAGTGTGGAAGCAGCATCAGAAACAGTATTGTATCAGCATCTACTGTCATTCTACTGCTCAGCACAACAAAACTTGCAGCAGTGGTACAGTAGTAGAAGAGTAGTATTAGCAGCATGCAAGCAGTATTGAATCAGTTGTCCCAATTATGTAAATTAGATGGCAGCATTTGAACAGTATCTACTTATTTAATGCTGCATGACCATATATGGGGTTGGGGCAGTGTTCAATCAGCACTACTGCATGGCTGCTGCTATAGCAGTAGTTGAGCAGTAGATCATACTGAAAACTACTGCTGGGGGCAGGTAGAAGCATAAAAGAAGCAGCCGCTGTTCTAGTACTGGCACTACCAATGCCTCTCTAGGTGGTCCTTGCTGGATTTGAACTTGGGATCTTCTGATTACTCTACCAACGCACTAGCCCCCTGAGCCACCGCCCCATCAGCTATTTGGAACGGTTACTACTTCCTAGTAGTGCATGCAAATCATGTAGGAGGGGGCTAGGGCAGTATTGATTCCGTAGTACTGGGTAACTCTTACCATAACAAAAGGGTAAGAGTAGACATATCTACAGAGTGCTGCTATAGTATAATGCCTTTCGGTTTACTGATGTTAAGGTGATGAGACAAGCACTTTGTAATTATCAACGATACATGGATACTATGTAAAAAAAAAATTGTCATGATGGGGACCAAAAGAATACTTGATGATTCAGTATATGTGTACCCTATATAAAGTCAGTGAGTAATTTGTTACTTTCATACACCCCAACATCCATGTGTATCCATTACTGGCACTGAATAAGATATTCATATGCAAAGGGGTGAAGTATGCTTGTCTCCACAAACACTGGATAGTTTCATTATTACATTACTGAATCTTTTGATTGCTCTTCACAACCATACTGACATTCACACTACGGACTGTCTTAGAAGCATCAGGTAAATAATCCGTGAATGGACAGTCATACCAGTAGATGGTCAGTAGACTACTGCATCTATGCTGCTGCACAGAGTGTATAATTTCTGGAATCTATTAACATTCAGTTGAGAGTCAGTATACTACTGATTCTAGCCTGAAATGCAGTGCATATTCAGTTGATAGTCAGTACACTACTGAGTCTAGACTGAAAATGCAGTGTGAAGTCAGCTGCTTCGGAAGTATTTCAGCAGTACCTACTGCAATATGCAGTTGTTGATCAGCATATTCTCAGTAGACACTGACAGGAGAAGTAGATACTGCCTTCTGGTCCGGGTGCACATGATTTTTGGCCCTTCGGGGAGGTCAAAAACAATTTGACCTGTCGAGAGCGGGGAGCAGAGTCTTTTTCACGCATCTGCGCGCAAGGCCACCAGCCCTCCCCTGTTGTTAAAATATGATCACTCTGTTAGTCTTATATTTTCCTCATCCTATAAGGTGCACCAGGGGCACACCCTCGCCTAAAAGATGTGCATTGTAGGCAAGGTATATTATGCACATGTATTATAACCCAGTATCTTGACCACATATCCTCTCCAATTCACCTTGAAATTACCTTTCATTTGACATATGTGTATAGCCAAGAGACAAGGGTCCCCCAGGGGAAAAGTCCATTTTTAAATTCAGGCCATGAGCTTTCCAATGATGTATTACATGAGGAAATATCTCTGCTGGTCTTAGAGCTACGGCTCTATGAACTTACTGACCTATCTAAATCCCAAGAACTTGTATATTGCATGAGATATCCCAGATATATGTATAATTAAGCATAATTATGCAAATTGGGGAAATTGTTTTATTCTTCACATTCTTTTTCTCATAAAATTTGATCTGATAATCCCGATTTTTACTATTTTTTCAATACATCAATCATTGTGGGTGTGACTACAGGCTTTTTTTATTCCTAAATTTTTAGTGGAAATAATGTTTCCATTGCAACCAATATCAACAAACTGAATTCTGCCCCCAAATACCCAAAAACGTTCCATTTACATTCCAAATTTGGAATGTTTTCCTCAAAAATGGGAATTTCCCTTTGGAATTATTGTAATCTACATAAAAAAATAGTAAACAACACTTTTTGGTATATTTTATTATTATTTACCCCCTTTTAGGCCATAGTGGTGTCCCCCTGGTGGCCAGGATTGGTACTAATCCCCCTGGACAGTCCTTTTAACTTGCCTCCTCACATATAACATCCCTATATTGGACCCCCCGGATTAGACCTTCCGAGGTAAGGTAAGGGCAAGCTTACCAACAAAATAAAAAAAAATCGAACTACAGACCCTAGCATTTCAGTTCATGTTACTGGAAACACACCTTTTTTTGCCTTACTTATAGGATGTTCCCGAACTCATCCCTGATCTATCCACAGGTACCCCCGGGTAAGCCGGACACTTGACCCTTTAAAGGCCGCCGTTGACATGATGCATTAATGCACCATCGGCCATTAAGGCCGCATGATACCTCAAAATTCATGTGTCATGACACAGTAACACCAGTATAACAGAGCACTGTGTGGTCTCTAAAGTGTCAACTTGATTTATATAAATGAGAGGCTTTTAATCAAATGAAAGGCCCACTAATTTGCTTAATTAAAGGTGGATATTGGTAATGATTCTTCGCTCACTGTAATAACTTTCATACTTTGAACTGTAATAACCACAAGGTTAGTCTTTAATCACCCCGAGAGTTTGATATTCACATTGTTATCATTTAATTCAACCCAACTCATATCTTGTCTAGATGTGGGCCCTTGTGCTTGAAACTGTGGCTGAGAAATAGCAACTCCTGTAAAGGAATTTTGTTCTCAACATCATTCCATGAAAAGGATACAGTGCCCGCTGGTTAGCGCTTCAAGGGATGATTGTGCATCAATACATCATACCTGCTATTTGTTATGATTTATATACTTACAACTGAGTGTAAGCATCAGGGCTAGGGTAAGTCGCCCCTGACTCGACCACTAGACATGTTGGTATACCTTGAGTCGACCACCCATCTATCATAGGTTGCATTCACAATTTATGAGTAATGCTTGGTATATGTCCAAGGTATTCATTTAGTAATTAAAAATGCACAACTAGTTGATAGTTAGATGCTGTTTAAATAGAATTAGCCTAGGGTGGTTGACTTAAGGTACCAACATGCCTAGTGGTCGGGTCAGGGGCGACTTACCCTATATCCATGTATCATGCCAACCTTTTGAGGTATTCCTGTACATTGCGCATAATGCAAGAATGTAGCTCTTGTAAGTAGACCTGCCACAGCTAAATCCATGCATAACGCAGACAAATAGGTACATTACTCAAGGGCCTAAAACATATAGTATACCCTATGGTAAGGGCAAAAACAAAATCGATCCTTTTTAAACTGTGACAGGATGTTGCAGGGGCTTAATAGGTGAGCATGTACAATATCATATGGAGTTCTTGAGCACCAAATCCACAAAGTCCACATGTTGAACTAAGCACTATGAGAATTGTCATATATTATTAAATAGAGCTATTAATAATGGAAATTTCTGCGCTTGTCTAAAGTACACCTACATAAAAGAGTCAATATATTTTTTGTAGGGCTAGCTCTATGAGTTGAAAGATATGCTATAAGGTGCAGCTTGGCTTGACTTTGGCCTCTTTAAATTCAAGAGGAATTTAGGATTCTTGTATACAGTAAAATCTCTTTACTACGAATCCTGTTAGAACGAATTTTCGGTTACAACAAACAAAATGCTTGTTACCAAATCATCACCATACATTTCTATAGTAAAATAATCCCTTTATAATGAAGTTTTGCCATTATAATTTGGATATAACGAAGTAATTCTGTCATAAAAACAGCCTTTCAATGTACAGAATAACAGGCTATAGAAGTAGGGAGATCTGATAGGTGTGACAGGGCTTCTACAGCCGCCTGCCTTCTCACCTGGGCAGGGTGGGAAAGATCTGAGAGGTGTTAGGGGGTGTGTTGGGACATCTACAGCCGCCTCCCTTCCTACCTGGGCAGGGTGGGGAAGACCTGAGAGGTTGGGGGTTTTAGGGTGAGTGGTAGGGCCACTACACCCGTCTCCTTTGAGCTATGGGCGGTGGTAGGGGTATAGGGGGTGTAGGAAGTGCTAGGTGGCCATTAATTCTCGACTAATTGATTGATTTGCTTATAACGAAATTCGTTTATAACGAATTATTTTGCTTGTCCCAAGCACTTCGTTATAAAGGAATTTTACTGTACATACAATGTACTGCATGTTTTTCCACTTACAATCTCATATGGTATGAAAGAAAAACTATATAATATCATGTACCTCCACGTGCGTTTGTCTCGATGATAAAACAATTCAGTCTATCAAAGTACTACATGGTCTCTAAAGTGTCAACTTGGTTTATATCAATGGGAGGCTTGTAATCAAACTAAAGTTAGAAGGCCCATTAATTTGCTTCATTGGGCATGATAGAGGCGGAATGTTGGTCCAGATTCTGGTTTCACTGTAATTATTACTTTCATACTTTGAGTTGGTTAGCCTTTAATCACTCTTACATTTTGAAATCCAAATTATAAACCTTTGATAAAATCAACTTCTCTCTATGTATGGTCGAACCACGGGCCCTTAACTGCTTAAGGCGACCGCAGGTGGCCCTAACTCGATTGACTGCCTGTCACAATGGGGGGCGTTTGACAATATCAAACATGTTTCATACCTTCGATCGGATCTGCCAACTTTTCCTTAATCATAGACCGAATCTGGCCACTTTGCAGTTTCCTTTATGATTGAAACTGTCACGGAAAAATAACGTAATACCCCCATGTATCACATGTATTAGTATAAGGTGTATCCTGATGCCAACCATTTGCGGTACTCCTGGAGGCTATTGCGAAAAGAATCGGATTCAAATTCTCACTGTCGTAACTCACCTTCAAGGACCTGGCTGTTCTGCTGCTCAGAACCTACTTCTCACCTTACACTCAGAATCAATCCTCTTAGTGTGAGTCATACTGGGAAGCATTCCCCAATTCATGAAAAAGTAAGAATCGATTCTATAACCTATTACATTGCTGCAAAACAGGGGAGAAGTCATTGCCTGAGGTTAGTCAGTTCCCATTTGGGAGAATTGAATGCCTGTCTTTTCGCAACACCCTCTAGCTGTACAGTCTGCATTATGAATGAGTGTAGCTGTTGCACTTAGACTGTCTTTTCGCAACACCCTCCACCTGTACAGTCTGCATTATGAATGAGTGTAGCTCTTGCACTTAGACTCACCAGGGCTACATCTATAAAGGCAGCACATTGACAAATGGGCATGATATCTTAATGAACTCTCCTGTCTTAGAAGTTTAACAGTTATTATATCTTATGGTGAGAGGTGGTAACAAAAAGATCTTTCTTAATTGTAGATGTCGTTGCTAGAATTAGGTCCAAGTTGCACAGACTGGGGATCATTAAGTAGAAATGGACAGGTATGGACCTTTCTTTTCTGGATGGAATAGTACCCCTGATCTTACTCCTTAATGCCAATGGGCTAGTTAAATTTGATCATCACCAATCCTCACAATAATGATGAAACTGCTACAGTGTGTAGTCTGTAGAAGAGATTCACGATAGAATTAGAAAATTAGATTAAAAAGGGACTTTAAGACCACAAAATGATAGAATCAAACTTAGCTGACCTAGGTGCCACTTGCCGACTATTCCTGTGTTGTAGCCGCTGTCCCGGAGTAACTCGGCAATAGTAACCTCAGACTGGGGCAGACCAGTGGAATGTGAAGGAAGAAAGACCGGGAGGTCACCACTCATCCCAAGCCTTACCGGCAAACGACCTGCAATGCATTATGGAATTTGAATTGAAACAAGGGTTTAATATTGAATGATGGTCATCTTAATCATTGCCATAAATTGGTTTAAGGTGGCTGGCGGGGATGACATCGATGTTCATTACGCAATTTTCTGCGCAGGAACAGAGTCTACCCCTTCCACAGCCTGAGATGATAGGTAGATGAAAAGGGTGGCATGGGTGGGATTCGAATGTGGGATCTCCTGCTGCCAGTCATGCAATCATGTTATCACTGTACTACAGATTCTAGTGGTGTCTATAGTCTTATGTAAGGTCGAAGGTTCTGTAATTCAGAAATATGCTTGGGATTCCCATATTTTTATTACATATCCACAAAGTACATATATGTCATTTTGGGGATCTAGTGAGAAATTTAATTACATAGTCTATCCCCGTCAGCCACCTTAAGAATGATTTTAATTGATTTTGATTAAATGAATAGGCCCCCTGACCTTTAGGGACACGGGACGCGGGTATTGAAATTGTTATCATAATCTGATAATGCTTTCATAGAATTAGAGATATTGTAAAAATGAACTTTGTTTTATTTTTTTTTTCAGATATGAGAGCAAAGATGGACACAAACCCACAAAGATCCCCACCAAGGAGGAAGAACTTTCTGAATGGCAAACGAAGAATGTATTTCATGAGAAGTCCTTCCGGATTCTACTCAAAATGTTTAGCTCAATCTGTTTGGGAGCACTCAGCTGCTTATGTGTATACATTGTAGCTGAAGAAACACATGTTTTTCTAACATGCCACTCCTATATCCCCCAGCTCATATCAAATGACACGTCTTTTCCCATCATGTAAAACTTCATAGAAAAAGGTTTATCACAATGAGTATCAGATCAAATTCAACTAGATTAAAGAATGAAATCTTGGCAATAATCATCATGTAAAATACTGTGCCACTTTCATTTTTCATTTTATATAAAAGCTTGGGAGTAAATATGGCATCTAAATCAATAGATTCCTGGCCACTTATGATGCGAGTAAATACGGTAGTACACAAATAGTCTGAATGGCTGACTGAAAAAAAAAACGTAATTGTAACATCTGTTATATAAGAAAATGTTCACGACCATGGACATGACAATATTTACTCGAACACGTGTGTCAAAGAGAGGGGTCACAAGTCTCAAAAAAGTTGGGGAGGCTAAAACAATGTATTTGACTTGGAATGACTCAGGGGTAGACACTAACCTTTTGGGCATTTAGCCATCCGGGCCAGTAGTCTGGTATATGGCAATGTATTTTCAAATATTTTACTGGCCAAATGGCCAATTTCAAAGGAAATGAAATCTAGAAATAATTACTGGCCTTCAGGCAAAACTACTGGTCATTGGCCACCGGGCCAGTGTTAGTGTCTATCCCTGACATTATGACTCACTTGTGAGTAGGGCTGCCCTGTTAGAGGAGGTGGATTTGACGTGGAATGACTCGTGAGTAGGGTTGCCCTGTTTGAGGAGGTGAATTTGACGTGGAATGACTCACTTGTGTGTAGGGCTGCCCTGTTAGGGGAAGGTGAATTTGACGTGGAATGACTCGTGAGTAGGGCTGCCCTATTAGGGGAGGTGAATTTGACGTGGAATGACTCACTTGTGAGTAGGGTTGCCCTGTTAGGGGAGGTGGATTTGACGTGGAATGACTCACTTGTAAGTAGGGTTGTCCTGTTAGGGGAGGTGGATTTGACGTGGAATGACTCACTTGTGAGTAGGGTTGTCCTGTTAGGGGAGGTGAATTTGACATTAAATGACCCTCCTGTAAATAGGGCTGCCCTATTAGGGGAGGTGAATTTGACGTGGAATGACTCACTTGTGAGTAGGGTTGTCCTGTTTGGGGAGGTGAATTTGACATTAAATGACCCTCCTGTAAATAGGGCTGCCCTATTAGGGGAGGTGAATTTGACGTGGAATGACTCACTTGTGAGTAGGGTTGCTCTGTTAGGGGAGGTGGATTTGACGTGGAATGACTCACTTGTGAGTAGGGTTGTCCTGTTAGGGGAGGTGAATTTGACGTGGAATGACTCACTTGTGAGTAGGGTTGTCCTGTTAGGGGAGGTGGATTTGACGTGGAATGACTCACTTGTGAGTAGGGTTGTCCTGTTAGGGGAGGTGAATTTGACATTAAATGACCCTCCTGTAAATAGGGCTGCCCTATTAGGGGAGGTGAATTTGACGTGGAATGACTCACTTGTGAGTAGGGTTGTCCTGTTTGGGGAGGTGAATTTGACATTAAATGACCCTCCTGTAAATAGGGCTGCCCTATTAGGGGAGGTGAATTTGACGTGGAATGACTCACTTGTGAGTAGGGTTGCTCTGTTAGGGGAGGTGGATTTGACGTGGAATGACTCACTTGTGAGTAGGGTTGTCCTGTTAGCGGAGGTGAATTTGACGTGGAATGACTCACTTGTGAGTAGGGTTGTCCTGTTAGGGGAGGTGGATTTGACGTGGAATGACTCACTTGTGAGTAGGGTTGTCCTGTTAGGGGAGGTGAATTTGACGTGGAATGACTCACTTGTGAGTAGGGTTGCCCTGTTTGGGGAGGTGAATTTGACGTGGAATGACTCACTTGCGAGTAGGGTTGCCCTGTTTGGGGAGGTGAATTTGACATTAAATGACCCTCCTGTAAATAGGGCTGCCCTGTTAGGGGTAGGTGAATTTGATGTGGAATGACTCACTTGTGAGTAGGGTTGTCCTGTTAGGGGAGGTGGATTTGACATGAAATGACCCTCCTGTGAATAGGGCTGCCCTGTTAGGGGAGGTGAATTTGAAGTGGAATGACCCACGTGTGAGTTGGGTTGCCTTGTTAGGGAAGGTGAATTTGAATAAAATAACCCACCTGTGAGTAATGCTGCCCTACTGGGGGTACAGAAGGTAGCGGGGCTGTAGAACTGCGTGAATCGGACTCCTTTAGTAGCCATATCATCCAGAATGTTCCACTCCTGGGTCGGGTGGCCATAACTAGCCAGATCCCCATACCTGAACAAATACCAACACAAAGATGTGTTAACCCTTTTAGGATTTCCTGATCCATGTTCCTTTGTTGCCAAGATTCCTTTTTTTCTGTGCTTGAGAGTTTGTTTGCTCATTTTGGACTTCAAAATTTGCTTATAAATAGCGGTTGCACCCTCTTGTTTTGGGATGATTTTTCAAAATCCTGTATCCGCCACTGATGATGCCCAAATACAGTGCTGGGGCTTGGTCCAATATCGCTGACGACAATAAGCCCCAAAGGCCTGGTTATAGCCACTGTGTTGTCGCCAGGTATATTGAAATAAGCCCCTGCGATGGTGACTCAACTCAACAGCACTGCAATGCTACATTATGGCATCTCTTTAAGGGTGTATATTTGCTGAAGGATGGCAAGGCCACCTCCATACATCATGAGAAAAATAACATGGAGGTTAATGGACAAGACTCTAGTTTAATGCACTATGCAGCGTTTAAAGGGCTGATTGAACTGAGAAAAAAGAACGGAATAAAAGTTACTCAACACAGCCATATCTATCATTATGGCAACCAAAATCCCCCGTTGCTTAAAAGTGCCATTTAGTAAGCTGTCCTTATATAGCGGCCTTAAAAATTTCAAGACCTCATAGCAGTATCTCTCACAGTATTAGTTATAAACTCAATAAGTAAAAGTACAATAAGATATTTATTAATATAATAAATGCATTTGCATCATTATGGGGCATTGTTTTACCCTTACCCATCGGGTGTGCCTTTATCTTTAGAAATGGAGATTGCTCTCTTGAAAAGAATAAATATTTATTTCATATTTTCTAATACACTCGTTTTATCAGTATATTCTGGGGAGGAAGGAGTGTGCTACTTGCATAAACGTGAACATATCAGGTCTTACCCTAAATCATCAACCACAATCAAAATAATGTTTGGTCGTGGGTGTGGACTAGGTGCTGCTGTACCAAGTGATAGGAACCAAACAATCAGGATGAAGATGAAGGTCGCGTCTGCAACCATGGCAACACGTCATACGTCACCATGCTCAAAGTACGTCATCAGATGTACGGACCTAGTGCCACCTGTAAGGAGATAAGCTATTGTAAGTCAATGTGCTGCTCTCACAAAGTAATTATAACCCGAATATAATTGAAGGGTCGTGTGATGCCTCCAGGTTCATGTTTCTGGGTCGTCATAATGCACCTTATTAGATCTATAGCCTGCTTCTACCATGGACACCACAATTGTGGTATAGATTTAAAAGTGTAAAAGGTTCTGGAAATTATAGGGGTCATGTATGATGTGAGAGGAGAGGTGGGCTCTGCACCTGAGTTGTTGCTCACAGGTGCTTCCCATTGGCTCAAGTAATTTACCAGAACTCCGCAGATCTTTTATCAGAGACGGATTCGATTGTAGTTCCCCTAAGCTATACAAAATATATACTAGCCTCAAACCTTGCATACAGCAACTTATATGTCTCCTTTATTTTTTAACAACAGACTCAATGTAAAACTCAAGATCAGAATCTTCAAAGCATGCGCTGAAAGCATCTTCATCTACAACTCAGAACTGTGGACCCTCACAAAAACAGCAGCGACCAAAGTACTCATACCATCGGAGATTACTACGCTAAGCAATCAACAAAATGTCTCAGGATATGGCATTGCCCTATAATAATCTATGAGAAACTGTGTTCTATGTGCTATGCTAAACTATGCTTTAACTAATTGCTGACAAATAGTGAGTAATTACTGACATGTATTGAATAGTTGCTGACAAATACTGCATTATTACCGACATAGGAGGAAGTACTGGCATATATTGACTGATTGCTGACAAAAAGTGAGTAAATACTAACATATATTGACTAATTGCTGACAATTGTATGTAAATACTGACATGTGTTGACTAATTTCTGATATCTAGTGACTAAGTACTGACATATCCTGACTAATTGCTGATAAAGAGTGAGTAATTATTAACATATATTGACTATTTCTGATAAATAGTGAATAATTACTGACATATATTGACTAATTGCTGACAAAGAGTGAGTAATTACTGACATATATTAACTAATTGCTGACAAAAAAGTGAGCAATTACTAATATATATTGAATGATTGCTGACAAATAGTGAGCAATTACTGACATATAGACTAATTGCTGACAAATAGTGAGCAATTACTAACATATATTGACTAAATGCTGATAAAATGTAAGTAACTACTACCATGTATTGACTAATTGCTGACAAATAGTGAATAATTACTAACATATATTAACTAATTGCTGACACATAGTCCATAGATACTGACATATTTTGACAAATACCAGTCAAGGCAGAATGCACAATTGAATCAATGGCTATTTCTCTGTTATATGCTGACTAATTGCTGACAGATTGTGAGTAAATACTAACATGTATTGATAATTGCTGATATAGAGTGACTAAGTACTGCCATTTATTGATTAATTGCTGACAGATTGTGAGCAAATACTGATATATATTGACTAATTGCTGACAAATAGTGAATAATTACTAATATATATTGAATAATTGCTGACAAATAGTGAGCAATTACTAACATATATTGACTAAATGCTGATAAAATAGTGAGCAATTACTAACATATATTGACTAAATTCTGATAAAATGCAAGTAACTACTACCATGTATTGACTAATTGCTGACAAAGAGTGAGTAATTACTAATATATATTGAATGATTGCTGACAAATAGTGAGGAATTACTGACATATATTGACTAAATGTTGATAAAATGTAAGTAACTACTACCATGTATTTACTAATTGCTGACAAATAGTGAATAATTACTATTATATATTAACTAATTGCTGACAAATAGTACATAGATACTGACATATTTTGACAAATACCAGTCGAGGCAGGATGCACAATTGAATCAATGGCTATTCCTTGGTTATATATTGACTAATTGCTGACAGATTGTGAGTAAATACTGACATGTATTGATAATTGCTGATATAGAGTGACTAAGTACTGACGTATATTGACTAATTGCTGACAAATTTTGAATAAATACTGACATATTTCGACTAATTGCTATCAAATGGTGATTAATTACTAACATATATTGATTAACCGCTGACAAATAGTGAGTAATTACTATCATACCATAGCACTAACACTAACCTGTTATAGTCCTAAACTCAATACATGTATCATAAAAACACTGATTAAAACACAAATTAAAACACAGAATGATGTCAACATTTTCAATCAAACACCAGAGAATGGAGAAATGGAAAGACATCCATTCAGTGCAAACAGGGCTTGTGCCCTGGGTGGATGTGTAAAGCTTATCAACAGTGATAATGCACTGTAACTAGCATTTGGATCTAAAAGGTTTAAGCATGTGATCAAGCAATGGCTGCCTCCATTGAACAAATTGTTTGATGCTATAGGAAGGTAGGGGAGGGGTATTTCTTTTCTATTGTTCAGATTCCACTAGTCACTAGGTGCAGTCAGTAGTTTATACTTGCAAGCATATGAATTCTTTAAGGGACCAATGGAACAGTACCAAGATACTGCATAATTATGCAAATAATATGCGCGGATATGGAGTGTTCGGTATCAATCGGTTTCGAAAAAGAATAAGCGAAATAATTTGTTGACTAGGTGCCTTTTCGGCCCCAGCCAGTCCACCTGTGCCCTTACCATGTTCTGGACGCGCACTACCTTGTGGCAAAAGATACCTGTTTTTCGCTCAACTGGCGTAAAAAAAGGCTATGTTTAAGGCAGGAAGAGGTCGAAAAAGGGTTTTTTGAGGGGGGGATTACATGCCAGTGCAGGACTGGCAAAAGGGGGTGTGGGGGTAGTCAAAAACCTCATATAGGAGTTTTCCCATAGTGTGACCTATTATTTAAGGGTATCTCGAGCTGGCGATCATCATGGTGATATTTATCTTCAAATCTGCACAAAGGGAACAAAGTTATCGATACTTTTAGTCTATTACACCAACTTAGTGATCGTTTAAGGACAAATAAATGCATTGGAGCATCAAGCTGACCTTATGGAATAAAATGACAGGTGATCCAAGGATCTCTCGGCTAATAAAGATGTTTAGGGTCTATTATACCAACTTAGCGATACTGTAGGGTGTCTCTACTGGTGCTGAAGGGGCTAGTTGACACAGGTGGGAACCGTAGGCAGGGAGAGCAAGCTGTAGCGTCTCTGTAGGCGAGATCTGAGTGGGTAGGGTGTCTGAGGTGTTATATACAGCATGGACAATCAAAAGTCAGCTATTTCCAGCTTATTATGGGGGCATTTTGAGGTGTCCCAATGGTCACCAACATCCAGGCTGGTGGCCATAGGGAAGTATGTGCGGCCCCTGGACAGCCTGCTAATCCTGTAAGGATCACAGTGTGAATCAATGCATCATAAACCCTATGCACTGCCCTATGTTCATTAAAGGGTTAAAATGGGTTTTCACGGCTATATCCAGGGTGAGTAGACTTTCTTTGTCCAAGCACTAACAGCCAATATTAAAAGGATAGGTTGGTCCCTGTGTAATCCTATGAGTAAAAAAAGGGCAATATGTGGCTAGGCTATAGATTTGACCTAGCAAGTCTACACTAGAAGGGTGATTGACCTCAGGGGAATATGGTTGATGTAACTATTCTATGGTCTATCTAAGACCATAGAATAATAAAATGGCCCAAGATGATCAGCACCGAAGACCTGTACAAAAAGACCAACGAGGGAAAATGGAGTGAAAAAATCAGAACAAGGAGAATAAGGTGGTTCGGCCACACAATGAGGTTACTGGATGAAACCCCAGCAAAAGCAGCACTAGCCGAAGCGAGAAGAAAAGTGAAAAAAACAAGAGGAGGCCAGAAAACAACCTGGCTTCACACAAAAAAATATTCTGAATATCTTAGGACTTTCGCCTAACATTTGTTGGACTTGCTAACCCAAGTTTGGAGTTTGCACGTCCCCAAACCACCGAAGTTTTTTTTTACGCCTAACCATTAGGAAAAATGCCCGACTTGCCTGATTTCTCCTAACTTGCCTTAGACTTTTCCACTAACTACATAGACTTTCAAGCAATATAGCAACTCTCTTAATTCTGAAATGGAAAGTGTAAACTCCACATAGGTTAAGACATCCAGAACAGAGCCTCTCCATTTGAGAAGCAAGTCCAATACCTCACATCATTTTCTTTGCAACCCGTGAACTTAGTTGCTCTGGGTTTATCATAATGTCAAAGATGTGGACATATGAGTAAATTAGATTTTCACAAAAAAGGTGTTTCCATTCTTCTTCATTGCTCCTTCAATAACAAATATATATTTATTAAGTGTATTCTGTTAAATCACATGCCAGGTTAAATTGTAGAGGATTTTTTATGTCGATAGTCATTGAAAGCACCATTATTCTGACATTCATAGGCTTTTCCATGATATGCACTTACCATAAAAATCCTCATGCAAACCACACTGCCACCTGGTGTGTAAAAAATATACTACCCCTTAGACAAAACTGCTACCCCTTAGACAAAACTACTACCCCTTAGACATGGCTAAGTCAAGTCAGCTTGCCTTAATAGGTTAGTTAATACTACTAGTAAGATGTTACTAACATGTTGGGTATTTTGCCTAATGGGCGATTTTGTCTAAGTTAGATTAGTATTTACTAACTTGGATTATTTTCTGTGTATCAATGATTGAAAAAGACCTTAATTCACTATAAACCTGTCAATAGAGGGAGCCACAGAGCTTGCCTACGACAGAGCCGCCTGGACTCTGGAGGCAAATGGTGGGGTCTAGATGGGGGGTCCCCATGTCCCTTGTCGATTTTAAGAAAAACCCTTGTCAAATGTCACTAAATTTGTATTTTCCTCTGTCCTTGTCACTAAGCTCCATGTCACATGTCGATTTTAAGGAAAGTCCATGTCCCCTGTCACTATCTTTTTTGTCCCATGTCCTTGTCCCTAAAAGCTCCATGTCCTTTGTCGATTTTAAGAAAAGGCCATGACACACTGTCGATTTTAGGGGTCTAGACCCATAATGGAAAACCATTAGAGCACCACGTGCATGCGCACTTCGTGGGTAACAGAGAGAGATATTACGAAAGCACTCAATATAAAGCTCTAAACTCTCAGAGCTTAGAACAGCTACGTGCTGCCACTATATATCTCATGATAGATTAGTGATGGCCCAGTTTCAGCCCCAGTCACATCCCAAAGAGCATCATGCGTGGCATTATGGAAGAGTTGTCTCTTTGCCTTGGTCCGCCACAGTATTAATAAGCATATCTATACATACCGACACCTTAAATAAAACTCTAATACTCCATAGTTAGCTACCTGTAGGTGCACAAGTTATTGTACTCAGTGGTCCAGTAACCTGGGTCCAGTATGTAATGGGTGTGGACCACTAAATTTGACATGGTGACATGGCAATTTCTTAAAATCGACATGTGACATGAGAGGTTCTTAGAGGTGACATGGGACATGGGGATTTAAGTGACATGTGACATAACCATTTCTTAAAATCGACATGTGACATGAGAGGCTCTTAGAGGTGACATGGGACATGAGGATTTAAGTGACATGTGACATAACCATTTCTTAAAATTGACATGTGACATGGGGGACCCCCCATCCACACCCCCTATGTATGCAGTGTATGTGTGTTCGTATTTATTGACACCCACAAGAGGTATACGGGTCACACAGCAGCTGACGGTTACATTTGGATGTGCACTGCGCTATGACGTAACTATGGCAACGGCGCCGCGCTGCGTGCTGCACCATTCCCGCGCTACACAGAAGCAGCTAGCAGTGTTACTGGGACATGGCAGCATCCTCATATATTAAGCAGGAGTTACACGATGCAACTAGTTGCTACGTGTAACTCCTGCTTTACTGCTACAAATAGACTAGTAAAACTATAAGTGAATAGTGATTTTTATGTTCAGTTTTAGAAACTCTTCATTTGTATGCACCCAGCAAATTGGAGTCAGTGTGAGTCATAATGAGCTGCTATGTGTGAGCACCTTTCGGGTTATAACACCAGTGCGTCAGCTCGTGTCACAAGGTGTCAATACTCACACTGTTTGACTCATTATGACACTTAGTGACTCATCTCTACAAGACATAATGTGGCACAAGTGTGAGCATGCATCAGTCTGTGTCAGTAGTCACACAGTGTGACACATAGTGACTCATTTCCTAACCCATTTGAGCTAACATCGCGTCAGTATGTGCCAGTATGGGTGAGTAGTCACGTAGGGAGTGACGCATAGTGACTTATTTCCTTATTTGAGTGAGGTGACACTGAGTGAGCATGAGCCAGTCTGTGTGAGTAGTCACACTGACAGACCCATAGTGACTCATTTTTCAAAAGATAGGTGTTGACGCTTGAGTGAACATGGGTCACTATGTGTCAGTACTCACCCGCAATGACTCGAAATGGCATCAGTGTCAGTATAAAGAGACTGGGGAAATTGTATAGTTCCACTATATACTTGCACTTTGGGTTTGGGCCAAATTAGGGAATTGCTGTTTCTATTAATGCTGCCTTATAAATCAAAGTGTTTATAGATGATATCTATCAATATGTATATAGGGAATATAATGGTGACTGAAAACATGGGTTTATATTCTCTTTTGGTGTATTTTAAGACAATTTTCTTTGTCTATGGGAGATAACACTGAGTTTCAATTATGAACCTCCTATGTGGTATTCAGGCTTACATTAGTCTTGGTGTAGTAATTCCTTGAAAGTATGGTACATGCTGCCCAAGGTGATGCCATATTACCATGGGAAACAGGTAAGAATTCATAATATGAGGTGAATTATAATGTTGTCTTGGGTGATAATAGGAGCAAAGTGCCTCACTTCAACAAACACAACAGGTTCTGACACATGCGTCAGTATGCGTCACTATGTGTCAATGCTCACACATATTCACACACCTTGACTCACAGTGACCCATCCTGAAATTTTCTCTCCAGGAAGTACCTGACACATGTGTGACCATGCGTCAGTACTGCGTCAGTATTGTGTCTGATTGGTTGATTTCAAACTCCTGGTCCCTCATTGGTCCATTTCAAAGTTCCCGCTCTTTTCTTGGTTTCTTTGTTCTCAGTATTTCACAACACACAGACACAGAACAGCAAGGAGAGGAGACAAGGTGGGTAATCCTACAGTCCTACAGAACTCCAAGTAACCTACAGTAATATATCATGGTATCTTCTTTTGTGCCCACCTCAATCTTTAGAGTCTCTTACAGTATTGATACAGTTGATATAGCATATGTCAGTAACTTGCAGGTTTGGGGGCCTGAGAGAGTGGTGGACTAGGTTGTGGTCAGTTTGAGAGGCAAGAATATTATTTTTGTTTCTGGGGGGGGGGTGATTTTGTCTCCAAACAATTTTATCTTCCCCTGCCCCCATTAAAGGTCAACTCATTCAGGGAGAGGGTATGTACTTGGCTCAGGGGGAAATTCTAGCCCCCCCCCCCCTCCAAAATGAATATATCTCACAACATATTTTGGAGGGAGGGGAGGAGGTGAGGAGGGTAAAAAATCTTGTGCTAATTATATTAAAGGTATTTGTGTAATGCATTATTGAACTTGAATTTTTAATTTTTATTTGACAGGCACAAAGAAGGCATTTTGAGGAATGGAAAAAGTGAACAAAGGAATCTACAGGAAACCCTTCCATGGACGTAGATATGCAGCTCAATTAATGACAGTGATTCAGAATAAAAATGAATGCAGAATAAAGTCATACCCCCACCCACCCCCCTCCCAAACCCCCTCCCCCCATCCCTATCCCAGGGGAAAAAACCTGACGTATGTGTCAGTATGAGTCAGTATGTGTTAATGCCCAGGTGTCAGTATGAGTGTGCATGTGCCATGACACACGTGTCAGGCCTGAGTCAATATGCGTTATAGCTCAGGTGTTAGTATGAGTGTTGATTTGCCATGACGCATGTTTCAGGCCTGAGTCAGTATGTGTTATAGCCCAGGTGTCAGAATGGGTTTGCATGTGCCATGACACATGTGTCAGCATGCGTCAGTATGGGTCATCAGTCACACCTGGTGGTGCATTTTTTTTTCTATACAGCACCAGTGTGAGTACTCACACACAGTGACTCAGAATGACACCAATTTGCTGGGCACAGACACATATTTCATCTAGTCAAATCTGAAAGATCTAAGTCTCCTTTCTTGACTGACTGAGAAATGTTGGGTTTAATCATAGCAAGGTGGGCCAGTGCCTAAATAGGCCTACAGTATGACCTGTACACATCTGTATATTATGATATACCATTTTATTGTTCCATAAATTCTAACATATTTTGTATTAATCAAAGAAATATCTATGAAATTAATACATAGGTTGGTTCTAAGAGCTATAAGAGCGCTCAAACTTTGTATAAGAGCGTTCATGCCCCACTGCACACCAGCCACAGTCAGTTAGACAGAGTTTATGACATCAAAGGCTCCGACCTAATGGTTCACTGCACAATATAATAAAAATGAGGGTCTCAGTGTGCGACCTCATGGTTCAATGCACAAATTAATAACTTGTAAGTGAATGCAACCGGCCGTCACGGGTGCCTGAGCACCGCTGACGCCGTCATGAGTGTCTGAGCACTCTAAGGACTGAACAATGGGTTACATAAGCACGACGCCATAACCTTCCGGTCGCTCTAGCGTCGCTCCTGAGCAACCTAGGTCAAATATCAAAAATTCTATGGAAAGCCCATAATTAGACGGTCAGAATGAGCCCAAGATCAAGGCGGAACTCCCAGTATTAAGGAAGTTATGCCATGGAGACTGAAAGGAGCTCCGAGTGCACCACAGACAAACCGGCGCGAATTACGCGCCTATCCAGCGGGCATTATAAACTTGGCATATTCAACTCCGCGCATGCCCAAAATGGCGGTTATAAACGCATAAACGGCCGAGATATGAGGGTCTAAAGATGCAGAACCGACCAAGACAATGGGGGCCATAGCGGCGTCCATGGGGGTCCTTTGTCCCCCTGTGACACTTGAAAGGGTCCCCTCAAACAATTGTAGAGTTAGGCAGATGCTGCTGGCTCCAGTCAGTCTGGAGGTGCTTTTCCAAGATTTGCTACAAATAGCCTGTCTGCACCTCCAGGAAGACACATCACCAAGAACCGCTCTAGAGGTAACATCTCCAGTCATCTCCTGCTACCTGCTATACCACTGCACTATGGTGAAACTATGCTAGACAGGCATTGGTTTCCTACCATTAGTGGCCAGAGGCTATCTTCTTCAAGACTTCCACCAGAGGGTAAAGTTACTCATTATTACATTATTCCTCTAAGCAGCAGGTCAGGAGCTAGGTGTGGGAACCCACCTAGAACTATGCTGGACACTGTATTATTAATACCTCACAGGTGGAGTGGAACTGAACATTATACTTTATAAATTACTGTATGTTTACTGTATGTGCAAATTACCTACATACTAACTACTGTATGGTTGATATTTCTTACATGTTGCCTAAAGCTGAATAAACCAGTGACAACTGGAAATAACACTATTTATAAGAGCCTTGAGATAATTACACTATATACCACTAGTCTTATGATATTTCTCATATGACAACTTGATCATGCCAACTACTAGTATGACAAAGTGGTGGAGAACCCGGGTAAGATCCCATCCCTCACAGGCTCATAAAATTTAAAGCTGGTAACACAACTAAAAACAATCATGCACACAGTAAGTTAAAGCTAGTACCGCAACTGGGAACAATCATGCACACAGTAAATTAAAGCTGGTACCGCATACACACAGTAAGACCCACTCCACCCACCCAGTGACCTTGACCTTGACACCATACCCACCAAGGTCACCAGTGAGATCTCCCACATACCAGTGAGATCTCCCACACATCAATGAGATCTCCCGCACATCAGTGAGATCCCACACACATCAATGAGATCTCCCACACATCAGTGAGATCCCACACACACATCAATGAGATCTCCCACACATCAATGAGATCTCTCACACAACAGTAAGATCTCTCATATATCAGTGAGGTCTCCCAAAACGTCAGTGAGGTCTCCCAAAACGTCAGTGAGGTCTCCCAAACGTCAGTGAGGTCTCCGAAACGTCAGTGAGGTCTCCCAAACGTCAGTGAGGTCTCCCAAACGTCAGTGAGGTCTCCCAAACGTCAGTGAGGTCTCCCACACGTCAGTGAGGTCTCCCACACGTCAGAAGAGGTCTCCCACACGTCAGTGAGGTCTCCCACACGTCAGTGAGGTCTCCCACACGTCAGTGAGGTCCACCACACACATCAAGGCCTTATCAGTCAAGCTGGCAGAACAACACACAAAGACCTTACGTAGTCAGGGGCCTGTTGAAGAGGTCTCCCTCCCACCAAGATCTAGGAGGCCCACAGGAGGCAAACCAGCCTCCAATACAACAGACCCACACTCAGTAGACCCCACACCACCCACCCTGTCTACTCAGGGAACAACCAGTTCTCAGGGATCCAACATTTCCCAGGGATCTCTACAGGACGCCCAACTCACGCTATCTACCTCAGGGGAAGAAGGATCTGCCTCAGGGGGTGGATCCACACCCTCATCTAGATCCTCCACCCCAGCTCCAGCCTTTGACAGCCACTCCTCCAGAGACACCTCCCCCACACCCTCCATCATGGACACCGATGAAGGCCCCCAACCTAATCAGACAGCTGAGAAGATAAGGGCCTATGAGAAGGCCATCCAAGATGCAGTTACTGCCCTAGAGACCAACAAGTCCCAGCAGGAGGAAAGGGAGAGGATCCTCAACCAACAACTGGCGGAGAGGAATGCAGCAATAGATGCTCAACAGAAGGCCATGGAAGATCAGCGGAAGTCCCTAGAGAGACAACAACAACAGATAGCAGATCTCATGAAGATGGTATCATCCCAGACCCCACAACCTCCCACACCTGCCATCACACCTGTTGTCACACCATCTGCCTCTGGATCCAAAGATGACATCATAATCTCCATGGTGTCCAACATGACCAAACTCATAGACAGAAAACAACAGGATGACAGAAAGATCAGGATACATGAGGTAACAAAACCCAAAACCTTTTCACACCCATCACCACTCATGTCAACAGCATTATTTATTGATCACAAATTCCCAGAATATCTGAAGGATAAGTACAAAGTGACAGACAGCGACACCATGGTAACATATTTACCCAAGTACCTCGAAGGACAAGCAGTAGCTTGGTTTGAATCCTTCAGGGAGAGTGCCACACCTGATATGTTGACATGGACCAATGTAGTGAATAAATTAAAAGAGTATTTTGCTACTCGAGACAATATAATCTCAAGGACTGCACTCCGTGCACAAAAGATAGATGAACCTGTTCTAGACTATGCATGCCATCTCAGGAAAGTGTGTAATGCCCAACGCCAGAGTGATGAAACCCTAAGCAAGGCATTTACCCAAGGCATGAGGCCCTGGATCTCTGTAGCTCTTGAGAACAAGAAAATAGACTCTTTTGACCAAGCCCTAGACCTAGCCCTAGAGGTTGAGACCCAAGAGAGATCTAGGAAGGTAAGAGATGCAGAATCCAACCCACAGCCTACTAAGAAAAAGGTCCAGGAAATCAGCACTAGTGCAGATGAAGATGTTAACCTAATGTCTAGTGCCCATGTAAGGCAACAGGAAGCTAAGGTTGCATCAAGAGACCCTACCGGTAGATACAGAGGAAATAACTATGACCCCAACTACCAATCCAATAGAGGTAGAGGTAGAGGGGGCAACAACAACAACCGGGGGGGTCACAACAGTAGGAAAGACAACAGCTCTTCCAACTCCAACAATGGTAACTCTTCATACAGTGATAGGAGAGACAGAACCCCAAGTAATGGCAGATCCTATAATAATCAAGGATCCAACAGTAGGAGCCAGAGTCCACATAGGAACTACAACTCTGGATCCTACAACAACTCTGGATCCTACAACAACAGCCAGGGTTCAAACAACTCTGGATCCTATAATCAAGGATCCAACAGTAGGGGCCAGAGTCCACATAGGAACTACAACAGTGGATCCTACAACAACAATGGCGCCTACAACAACCAGAGATCCAATAACTCCGGTCAATACAGCAACTCTGGTCGATATAACCAGGGTTCCAACCCACGCCAGGAGGATTACAAACCTGACACAAGAGGTTACCAGGGGAACCAACAAAGTAACCCCCAAATACCACCTCATGTGATGGATCAAATCTCTAAGCTCCTGGTGGCAAGCATCTCAACCACCCCACAGAACCAGGAAAACTAGGATGTCACAGTGCCGATGGGCCAGTGCACTGTGACACCCCAAATACAAACAATCAATCAGGATTAACAAAGATCCAACCAGAGACAATTGCTAGTGCAAATCTACCATCTAACAGACAGAGACGTCCATCAGTGATACACATCACCCCACCAAATTCATCATCAAAGGATACAGGTGAGAGTACCAAGCTTTCTATTGTACTTCTTCAAAATGGCTGTATCAATGCAAATCTATATGATGTTTCAGATGTACAATGTTTGGTTGATACAGGTGCTACTATCACCTGTGTCAGACAATCATTCCTCATGGATCTCCAAAAGAGATTCCATATCCAACTGAGGAAATCTAAAATTAACATCCATTTGGCAGATGGATCGGTGTGTCATGTTAGACATTCAGCTATGCTGAACTTTAGAATCCAAGGTGTCAGATTCCAATACCAATTTGCTGTAATTCCCAACCTCACACAGCCCGTTGTTCTCGGCACAGATTTCTTAAGCACTACAAAATCTCAAATTGAATTTAATGTTGATCCTGAACAAATTCTCAAACCCATTAGGGCAGTGAGGGATTTTACCATCCCTCCATTCTCTGAACTTGCAGTATTGGGTAAGGTCACATCTACTCAATCACTGCAAGGGAAAACTGGAGTAGTAGATAACCTCCAAAGAAATAACAATGCCCCATATCTAGTTCAAAGGGCAGCAGTAACCCCCAGGGAAAATAACAAACATCCCCTAGTGTTACTCAACACCAGCAGGCGCCCACATAAAATCAAAAAGGGTGCCATCATAGCTCTATTTCAGGAAGTCAAGGAATCTGATTTAGAAAAACCTCAACAGGTGTCAGACACTACCCCACACACTGATCAATCCATCTCAGCCATACGGCCTGAGGATGTAACTCAATTCAGTGACACAGACTCAGACTGTGAGTCCACATATGCTGACCCTGAACCCAACTCAATCAGACTCTCTGAAATAGCTGCTATACATAGTGAGGCACATGACCTCGAGCCAGAATTGGAAGAGAATGTTCCACCAAAATCTGTGCTCACATCCAAAGATCAGCATGATAGATTAAAATCACTGCTGACCAAGTATGATGATGTATTTGTAGGAAAAGATGGAGACATTGGTGCCACACACCTGTATACACACTCAATACATGTAAAACCTGAGGCAGTACCATGTCATTTCCTACCATATAGACAAACACCAGAAAAACAGGCCGCAATAGGGGAAGAGTGTGAAAGGCTAGTACAACAGGGCATTCTGAGAGAATGTGCTGAAGGCCCCTGGGCTTCCAGATCCTTTTTAGTACAAAAATCATCGGGAGGCCATCGGCTCGTCACAGATTTTCGTTATTTGAACCAGAACACGATAAATCAAGCCTTATCTACACCCCGGGCCGATGACACTCTAGACATGATAGGGTCACTCAGACCAAGAGTATTCAGTAAGCTAGATGCCCAACAGGGATTTTTTCAAATTCCTATAAGACAGGAGGACCAGCATAAAACCGCATTCATAGCAAATGACAAGAAATATGTCTATGAAAGGATGCCGATGGGTTTAGCGACGGCACCGGCGGGATTCTGCCATCTAGTCACATTAATTCTGAACAAACTCAAGTACAAGTGTGCCCTACCATACCTAGATGACATATTGGTATTATCACCATCAATCGAACAACACTTCCATGACCTGGAAGATGTGTTCAACAGCCTAAGAGTTGGTAAACTCAAACTGAAGAAATCAAAATGTGAATACTTCATAGACAGAATAGACTTCTTGGGAATGAGAGTCACACCCATGGGACTACAACCATCGCCCACAAAGGTGGAGTCAATCAAAACCTTCCCAACACCAAAATCAGTCAAAAATGTCCGATCCTTCACAGGCCTATGCCAATACTTCAAAAAGTTTATCAAAGGTTATGCCCAAATTGCTAGGCCATTGTATGATCTACAGACACATCTCAAAGCATTTGTCTGGACAGAAGAGGCAGATAATGCTTTCAAAACATTAAAGCATGCCCTCTGTACCAATGCTCTTCTCAGATATCCAAACTATGAGAAAGAGTTCAGTTTGGCAACTGATGCTTCCAATGTGAGTTTAGGAGCTGTACTCTCACAGAGAGATAATGAAGGAGTGCTCAGACCAGTAGCCTTTGCAGGTAGAACCCTCTCCAAACATGAGAGAAATTACAATACCACAGAGAGAGAACTACTGGGAGTAGTGTATGGAGTACTACACTTCAGACACTACCTAGAGACCAGACACTTCCAACTATACACAGACCATGCAGCCCTAATCCCACTATTAACCAATACAGGACTCACACATAGATGGGCCAGATGGGCTCTAGACATACAACAATTTTCATTCACCATCCAACATGTGAAAGGTGATGATAACATACCACCAGATGCTATGTCTAGAAGAGAATACCCAGATTCTGGACCCATGACTAACCCTCCACCCCCACCAAGGAGAGTTAGAGCAGCCAGTAGAACCAAGTTTGCAAAAGTAACAAAGAAAGTACCATTCAAAAGGGATGATCCACCCAACACCATTGAAAAGCCAGAGACACCCATTAGGGGTATCTTGAAGCAATCTACACACTATGTGTTTTGCCACTGTGAGAGAGAATACTCACAACTCTTTCCAGATAATGACTTCGAGCCTATTGAATTCTCATCACTCAATCAGATGCTGAAGGCAACTCCTAAGGAGCCACCCTTCACCCCACCTGACTCAGATGATGAAGATCCAGAAGACACAATATATGCTATTACTCAAGCAACTTCTAAATCAGTCAGATTCTTTGAACCAATGCAGGGAGAGGAAACATCAAACCATTTGTGTCCTATGACCACACGCTCAAAGACTAGAGAAATGATTCAGGAGGGCACACCAAAACCCCCCACACAATCACAAACTATTCTAAATGAGAAAAAGGTCACAGGAAACAAACCTACCAAAACCCCACCTGCCAGGAACAATGTCACTAAAGACACTGCATCTACTAAGTCAAAGAACTCTGAGACAAAGAAGATTGACAAAAAGCAAATTGTGCCTTTAAAGAAAAAGGTTGCCACTCCCATCAAGGCGAGAATAGGCCCTCCAAAGGAGCCTACACACCAAAACAAGAGTGACACACCCCAACAAAAGGCACAAGATAGGCCAATAGTCGATGAAAAAGAAAAAGAAAGAGACAGAATAAAACAACATGTGCTAGATATAAATCAACTACTGGATCAGATTCCCGACACATCCATCTCAGGTACAAACCTTGGCTTGGAACAAAGGAAAGACAAGGACCTATTACCCCTCATACAGTATCTTGAGGATGGGACCTTGCCTGCACCAAAAGCACAAGGAAATAGAATCATCAACCAAGGCCAGACATACACCTTGGTAAATGGTACATTAGTCCATATATGCCCCATAAATTGGAGAAAAACCAATACTGTACCACTTCAAATTGTTATACCACAGCAATGGATAACAAGTACACTACAGTATTTCCATGACTCACCTACTGGCGGCCATCTTGGTTCAAGTAGGATGCTGTCAGCACTCCGACCTAGGGTATATTGGAAGTCTATGCTAGCAGACACAACAAAATATGTTTCCACCTGCCACACATGCCTCACAGCAAAAAGGCAAGTACACTCACACAAAACACCAATGACAGTGAGAGAGTACATGACTTCACCAATGAAGTTCCTAAACCTAGACGCGGTGGGACCACTTCCCACAACTGCCAGGGGAAACAAACATATACAAGTCTGCATAGATTATGCTACCAGATATGCAACAGCTTGGGCTACTACTGACTTAAAAGCTGAGACAACAGCAGCAGAGTTCTACAAGAATATAATTTGTCATCATGGAACACCAGCCACTCTTCAAACAGACAATGGGACATGTTATACAGGTGCAAAGTTCACAAAGCTGACCAAACACCTCAAGATCAAACATAAATTCTCCTCACCATACAGGCCACAATCAAATGGGCTTGTAGAGAGATTCAATGCTAGCATAGGCACAGCGCTCAGAGCATTCTGCTCAAAGCACCAAAACAATTGGGATTCATTTATTGAACCCATAACCTTTGCATTAAACAACACTGAATCCCAAACCACAGGATTCACCCCTTTCTTCCTACTCCATGGAAGAAACCCAGCCACCCCAATGGACTTAGGGCTGGGAATACAGGAAGACATATCCACAGTAGCAGACCATGTAGCTAACATGATAACGAATCAAGATACCTCTAGGAGGAAAGCTATAGAAAGGGTCGCCAAGCTACAAAAGGAAAGGAAGGATAGATATGATAAGAAATTTACACCACAGGAAATCAAGGTCACCGACATGGTGTACCTAAACATACCAAGAATCCTGACCAATACAGAGTGTAAGAAACTCCAACCCCTTTTTATGGGACCATATGTTGTAGTGAATAGACCTAGTTTGACTAGTGCCAAACTCAAAAACTTGGACACCAATCTATTGGTGGCCAGACCAGTGCACATAGACAGACTGAAAAAGGTTGTGGCTGTCAGAAACAATGAATTTGCACACAGGCTTATTCCACATGAGGCCAAATACTACAGCAAAATTGTAAGGAACAAAAATGATATCACCCTTACAAGAGAAACCACAGGCATAGGCCCTATCAAGCCTAGGCCTGCACACCACATACTAAGAAAGACATCTAGGTGTGGTGCAGTTTCAAGAAATTAGAAACAAGATTGAGATACCAAAGTCATAAGATTTTCAAAATGTATTACAAATTCTCTTCATCCACACATAAGACATGTGTGACTGATAATGAATTACTATGTATATAAAGCCAATCAAATTTGTAAATATATCAGTAGGTTATTGCCTCTGAAAGGGTCAAAGACTGGGACCCCCCAAGTAAAGCAGACATGAAGTCTAAGAAGAGTAAGGGTAACACAATGGAGTGTCTAAAGCCTAATCCCCACATGAAAGAGCGCGCTATGCCAACACAGCAGTCTATAGAGATCAATTGACCTTATAAGCTACACTCAGACAACTGTCTAGACGGTCATGAATGGCTGTCCTGGATGACAGGAGGAGCTAATTACCAGTACACAGACTACACAATAGATCCCACAGTTAGCAGACACTGGAGATTATGCATGGTCTCCAGAGAAACAATACCAGGCCCACAATGGATGTGGGTAGGGTAGGCTACATAAGAAGCACTGTGGACCATAGCCCACCATCAGTCTTCATCCAGCTGCAGTCTGGAACACAAGTCTACAGGACCCCACTTGGGAATTAGCCAGCCCACTTCTCCATTAGGAGAGACTGCACTAGGATAAAGAACACACCTACTTCACCTTCAACCTGACCTTACCATTTACTGGTCAACCTCTATAGACTCACCGGACATATTGCCAAGACAGCTCAATCTTGCAAAGGTACAGTTTGAACCACTTCATTTAAAGTGTTACACCATACACTTAGACTTTACCAGCACCAAATCACTACAAATTTGACAAGACTTTAAACAGCAAACTTGCTTTACACAAGCACCATGGGGAGACTGAGAGTTTCACCCATACTGCTAACTATGCTGTTATTATATACTATAGAACCACTTACTGCAGGTTATACACCTGTGGTGAGACAAAACATAGGAGTAGTATTCAAACCTAGCCCTCAACCATTGGTCAATGGACATACAACCACAACACTGTTGTTAGCTATTCCCTACAAGATACCTCGGGCACCCGTTACCCAAGGATCCATAAGGGATAGAATACTCCAGTTGACCACTCCTACTCTACAAGATCATACCTCTGGCCAAATTATCCAACAAGCTAAGGAGCTAGACACCTTGCTGGAAATTGCAGACAAGGAGATAAATGAAACACTAGCCTCCATCAAATTGTTCTTATCCAACCCCATAAACACATTGGACAAGGCCAAAAGAGAGGCCATACTGGGTTTTCTAGCACCCCTGTTTCGCGGTGTGCTAGGTCTAGCCACAGTAGAAGATGTAAACCAAGTAATGGGACAGCTCAAGAACATAGATGAAATACTAAGAAAATTTGCTAAACAGGATCAGGAAGCAGCTAATCTCATTGAAAAGATCACAGACAGACAAGATAAGTTTGTTAAAGCATACATCCAAGATAAGAAGGTACTGGACAGCACAATCAACACCATAGGTGACACTGTCAACCTGTGGGCCTCTAACATGTCCAGGTCACTTGACTCATATTCAAGGCACGAGAAAACTCAAAGGGAGAAAATGCAAGTATTAAATGATGCACTAATTATCATAGCAGCAAGAATGAATACAGTTCAATCACTGCAAAGGACAAATGCAGCCCTGAGGATGCTATCATCAGGGATCCTAACCCCTGATATAGTACCACCCTCAGACCTTGCTAGATACCTAATTGACATTAATAACAAACTTAGGATTACACACCCTGGAGCACAAGTCGCAATTAATGACTTAGATTTCTATTATTCACAGAAGCTGACCTCATACACTTACTCAGCTCACCATATATATATTCATCTGGACATTATAATACAATCTACCACCTCAACCTTCAAACTGTACCAAATGATTACATCACCCATGCCTATAGACACACAGGAGACCCCCACCAGAGGAGTCACCAAATTACAAACCACGACTGAGTTTCTAGCAGTATCTTACGACGAATCATTATTCATCGAATTGGACTCAGCAGATATGCAGGCATGTGAAGGTACTACAGTAAAAGTATGCAGAGATGTAAATGGTAGAATCTATAAACACAGGCCTACATGCCCTGTAGCCATTTTTACTAACCAGGCTCAACAGATTAAGGAACATTGCAAGTTTACAGTTTCACCACTGCAAGCACCTACCACCCATGCTATTTCCATTTCTGAAGATGAGTATCTGGTCACTACTAATGAACCCCATTACTTTATCAACTGCCATGGTAAAACGTCTGAAACTCGGAAGGCCCAGTCCTACTCAATCATAGGTGTACCCTGTGGGTGCACGATCAGTGTAGGAGAATTTTCTCTTCCAAACACAAGGTTGCCCTGTAACTCAACCTTATCATTTCATTACATTCTCAAGACAATTAATTTACCATTCATGGCAGCACTTAACAAAATTTCTGAAACCAAACCAGATGAAAGAGAGAATCTTCCAAATTTCCCAGTAGTAAACCTTTCTAGAACCTTAGAAAAACTACAGGAAAATCCAATCATGGATGATATTACTCAACTAAATTTAGAGCCTTTTGCCAAAACAGTATTAAAAGATGCCTCCAACCTTAATAAGGAAATGGAAACGCGCTACGAGGAATCATACCTACGTCGAGTTACAGAGCATCCAATCTTCCAAAGCTTAGCACTCATCCTAGGGATATCAGCTCACATTTTTATAGTATACATACTACTCAAATTATACAGACTAGGAGGAACTGTAGCCTACCTGCCTACAGCCAAAGCATTCAGACTAGTCACCGAGCTGCCCCTACACAAATTGCTCCCAGAGAAGAATCCTACCAAACTAACCCCTACAGAGGAAACCCACACCCCTTTCCTCACAATTCAGGAAACCCACACCCTGATAATTGCTATATTATTCACCCTGACCATCTACTCAGCCTACAGAATAATGAAGTACCTTAAGAAATTTGCACAGACACACTGTGGCAAGAAAAATGTGGCCAAGCGCACAAACCCCACAATATATTTTAAAATATATTGTGGAGACTCAAACTTCGCGCTACCCTTGAGGCCAATACCACATGAATTTGATGAGATTAAGTCAGCAGCTGCCCCTACCTATAAGGATATAGTGGTTAAAACCTTCCCACTACCTAAGGCTATATTTACCTGGAATGGACCAGCAGTTATAACAACACAGAGAGGAGAATTTGCTTATCACCTCCCTCAGGTGATACACCTACCTTGGCGCACTAGGTTCAGCACTATACCAGCCCTTAAAAACAAAGGACTGTACTACTCCATGCTTCTCCAGAATGATTGTGGCACCAGCCCGGTGACCATGACAGCACTGGAAAATACAACAGATATAATTATTGACGAACAACAGGAGGAGACCGCAAGGTCAAACATGCAGACTATTGCTAATTTTCTAAACCACCAGCCCTCCCCGGTGACTGTGGAAACAGCCTAGACTGCCCACAGCCTAAGCTGCCCCCAGTCCACCACCAGGAGACAACACATCAGAGACAGTATTCAGAACTTTTCGGACAATTTGCCGGCCCTGAAAAGGGCCTTTGGGATGGCGGGTTTTTACACCCTAGGTTTCAGTCAGTCGGGATCCTACCACAGATCCTCGGGTTCAACATCAATGGGAGAGTCCGGGGCCGAGTCCGAGCCATACATATGGCCGTGATCCTGCTCCCACTCAGCGAGCCGGGCCTCCAGCATCCCCAGTCCATACTCGGCAGCCGTGGATGGATTCCCGGATGCCGCAAGATCGAGGAGGGATGCCGCCAACAAATAATCCCATAGCACTCGCTCCCGCGGCCCTAGGTTATAATCCATGGGCCAGAAACCCATACTACCCAAGGCCCTAGTCAGAAGGGCCACAGTGGCCCCCCGACGCAAGGCTGAGCCCAGGAAATAATGGCAGGAGTAATTACAGACCATCACATCACCATGCTCAATGATCTCCTTGAAATTACTCACTATGTACCCATAATGGATGGTCTGGTTAGACTCAACCAGGGCCCTAGCTGGACTCCCCACCTCCATCACCTGGGGGACAGGCAGAGCAAAGATAGCTTGTAGGTGGGCCATGGTACTACAACAGTGACTTCCAGAGAGGAACTGATGCTCCAATACCAGCCACACACTCCTTAAATGGACACACACACACCCCCCCCCCCCCACCCTGAACTGTCCACTGACACCAAGCTAGGCACTGCCACAGACACATGCCAAAATCTGGCACCTAACACCTCAAGTGCCACCACTGCATGAGCACACCAGGGAGGAGACTCACATCTCACTCCTGACACACCTCCACTGTCAATGAAATTATCAAAGTATTAGAAAAAAAAAAATTATATACACAGCCACTTGTTGATGTATAATATGAAAATCTATGGTATTCTCACAAAAATCAATGATTAATGCGCACATATACGCGCAAAATTGCGAAATTGCAAATTACAAATTGTAAAATTGTACAAATCTAACATTAATATACATGAATGCAGGTAGATAACTAAGACAGTTTTTGTACCCACTAGCACTTGTATACTATGCCAAGGTTTACTTAAAGTAACACACTTTAGGTATCCAAGAAAATTGTTGGAAAAATGAATGAAAAAAAAAAAAATTGTTGAGAAAATTGTTGACATAAAACATGTTTACTTAAGATACTCACCAAATAAATCTCTTTCAGGGACACATACTCAAAAGGCTAGGGGAATAGTCAATTAAGCAGCGGCCCACTGCCGAAATTGCCAATTAATACACCCATATAGCAAAATCAATGAGTAACTCAGAGACAAACAAGCCTATTGTACATGAAGTACTTTGTTTTTCCGGCCCTCGGAAAAATTTGTCTCAAATCCCATAAATTGAATAGTGTAATCTAGATTGTACGTTTGTACCCAATTTGCACACTAAAATTGTATGTTTGCACACCAGATTGTACGCTCGTACCCAATTTGCACACTAAAATTGTATATTTGCACACCAGATTGTACGCTTGTACCCAATTTGCACACTAAAATTGTATGTTTGCACACCAGATTGTACGCTCGTACCCAATTTGCACACTAAAATTGTATGTTTGCACACTAGATTGTAAGTTGTATCCAATTTACATTTGATTTATATGTTGCACATTATACTGTATGTCTGTACCCAATTCATACACTGAAGTCAGATTTTTAGAAAATCAACATTTCTATGTGTATCCAAGCTGTACGCAAAATTATATTTGTACATACAGAAACTATCAATTGAACGCAAAATTATACATTGGCATACTAAAATTGCCAAATGCACGCGAAATTATATATTTGCACACTAAAATTGCCAAATATACGCGAAAATTATATATTTGCACACTCAAATTGCCAAATGTACGCGAAATTATATATTTGCACACTAAAATTGCCAAATACACGCGAAAATTATATATTTGCACACTCAAATTGCCAAATGTACGCGAAATTATATATTTGCACACTAAAATTGCCAAATATACGCGAAAATTATATATTTGCACACTTAAATTGCCAAATGTACGCAAAAATTATATATTTGCATACTGAAATTGTCAATTGAACGCAATTACACGCGAAATTGTAAATTTGCACACTGAAATTGTCATTTATGTTCAATTTGCACGCTAAATTGAATATTAAATGCCAAAATTGCACACTATTTGCCAAATTGTATGTTGTACATAAAAATGGAAAATTGTACCCAATATTGACGTTACATAAGCAAATAAGCTATGGTATGGTAAGATATAGAAACTCGGAAATGTACTTATACCCAGGAGAAAATTGTTTATACTGACAAAGCTCTACCACAAAAATTGCATTTGAAGCACTCCCCATTACTTCAAATCCTCTTACAAAACAGTATATAACTCCAAAATAAGGTAAAAATTGTATAAATTGTACATTCCCTCGGCGAAATGACGGAGTTTCGCATTCTTTCGGGGGAGAGGGAGTATTCTATGATATACCATTTTATTGTTCCATAAATTCTAACATATTTTGTATTAATCAAAGAAATATCTATGAAATTAATACATAGGTTGGTTCTAAGAGCTATAAGAGCGCTCAAACTTTGTATAAGAGCGTTCATGCCCCACTGCACACCAGCCACAGTCAGTTAGACAGAGTTTATGACATCAAAGGCTCCGACCTAATGGTTCACTGCACAATATAATAAAAATGAGGGTCTCAGTGTGCGACCTCATGGTTCAATGCACAAATTAATAACTTGTAAGTGAATGCAACCGGCCGTCACGGGTGCCTGAGCACCGCTGACGCCGTCATGAGTGTCTGAGCACTCTAAGGACTGAACAATGGGTTACATAAGCACGACGCCATAACCTTCCGGTCGCTCTAGCGTCGCTCCTGAGCAACCTAGGTCAAATATCAAAAATTCTATGGAAAGCCCATAATTAGACGGTCAGAATGAGCCCAAGATCAAGGCGGAACTCCCAGTATTAAGGAAGTTATGCCATGGAGACTGAAAGGAGCTCCGAGTGCACCACAGACAAACCGGCGCGAATTACGCGCCTATCCAGCGGGCATTATAAACTTGGCATATTCAACTCCGCGCATGCCCAAAATGGCGGTTATAAACGCATAAACGGCCGAGATATGAGGGTCTAAAGATGCAGAACCGACCAAGACAATGGGGGCCATAGCGGCGTCCATGGGGGTCCTTTGTCCCCCTGTGACACTTGAAAGGGTCCCCTCAAACAATTGTAGAGTTAGGCAGATGCTGCTGGCTCCAGTCAGTCTGGAGGTGCTTTTCCAAGATTTGCTACAAATAGCCTGTCTGCACCTCCAGGAAGACACATCACCAAGAACCGCTCTAGAGGTAACATCTCCAGTCATCTCCTGCTACCTGCTATACCACTGCACTATGGTGAAACTATGCTAGACAGGCATTGGTTTCCTACCATTAGTGGCCAGAGGCTATCTTCTTCAAGACTTCCACCAGAGGGTAAAGTTACTCATTATTACATTATTCCTCTAAGCAGCAGGTCAGGAGCTAGGTGTGGGAACCCACCTAGAACTATGCTGGACACTGTATTATTAATACCTCACAGGTGGAGTGGAACTGAACATTATACTTTATAAATTACTGTATGTTTACTGTATGTGCAAATTACCTACATACTAACTACTGTATGGTTGATATTTCTTACATGTTGCCTAAAGCTGAATAAACCAGTGACAACTGGAAATAACACTATTTATAAGAGCCTTGAGATAATTACACTATATACCACTAGTCTTATGATATTTCTCATATGACAACTTGATCATGCCAACTACTAGTATGACAATATACCAGGGTAGGGAATGGTGGATAGCCGCAACTTTCATGTTATGTATTATATGATGAAGTTTCATTGTTTAAATATAACATAGCTTCTTTGAAAATGTTACTTAAGGTGTAATATTGACAGCAACGCTGCACTGAAACCTACAGGTGTAACAACCTGTAGCCAGGTGGGGAAATCTGTAGTTAGGGAAGTGTCACCTTTGGAAACGCCCTCCTCCCCTTTACCTAACCCTGGTGGTGGTCTGTGTTATATCTAGCCAGCCAAGCCTAACGCTACGTCCTCCTGTTGCCCATCCTTGCATCTCTCTGCTTTGATAGCATCAGGCACTTACCCAGGTAGCAAGGATACATTGGGCCAATGTCGGCTTATATTGGGCCAATGTCGCTTTATATTGCGCCAAGCATATACAAGCATGGCTCAATGCTCCATTGCTGATTGGGTACCGACTAGTGTTATCCGGCCGTGAGGGGTGAGAAAATGCGCGAAGACAGAGTGTGATGAACGTCCAAGAAAGACGGCAGTGGTCTGACATGGGTGCTGCTAGCTAGTGATAGAGAAATGCACCACAACTATATCACCTTCAGACACACACATAACGTACATTTTAACATTAGGCCTAAAAAAAAAGCTTTGTGGTCAAGTCAAGACTTTTTTTAGGATCACGCATGTCAAATTCGCGCCGTGCAGGGGCAAAAATTTACAGCCAGCCAAAATTTCTCTAAAATAAAAAAAAATTCCCTACCTACCTACCCTAATTTTCTTCGACCCCGTTACCTTAGCACAACATTTATTTTAGGCCTTATTGGAATTATAAAACCAGTGTGGGACTACTATGAATTCGTCCACTCGTCTTAAGAATCATGGTGTAGTTACAATTGAGAAGAACGGAAAAGACTCACAATTTAATGTTGTATAAAGCCTGCCAGGGATATCTGATATTACTGTGATATCGTGCCAATAAGGCAGACCTTGCAATGTGTATAAGGCGCATGCTTATTTTGTGAAGCTCCATATTTTAATGTGGGGTAATCCTACCCTGCCTACACTGTAACAAAATGTGTGTTGAGTTTACACATTTTGTAACACGCTTATTTGGAGCACATTTTTACTCACTTATTTTTTCAACACACAATGCACTTAACTCAAAAGTGTGTTAAAACGTGTGTAACTCTCAGAAGTGTGTTGACAGAAAAAGTGTGTTGACATCAAAAGAGTGTAAACATAAAGTGTGTGGAGATTAGTGTGTGTTAAACTTTGAGGAGGTAGGAGGGTGGGGAGGGGGAGGCAGTGTTAGTGGGGCGGGGTATCTTTATTTTTCAACATTTATCATCATTTCAGTATGTCTGTTAAGTTATTCCAGGCTCTTGCATTTAAAGCCAGTCCATCATTATACAGTTCTTCTCTGAGCCATGATGAATGAATGGTGCAAATTCTGACCTGAAATATCAAGAAAACAAAGGATTAATGTTTAAGGTGAAGAGCAAAGGAACATGTTATACAAAGATAAAACATTAGTCATGACAAGAACGCCACAGGAGTGATTGATAGTACATTAGAATACTCCATGATTAATTCATCAATTTCTTTTTGAGAACTCACAAGGATGTCTATATAAGGCCTTCATTGAACTATACATGTCATGTATACATTTTACTATAATGATATCAACATTTCAAAATGTAGAATAGCCCCACTTGCTAGTTCCTGATAACTTACTCTTATTAAGTCCATGTGGGTACCGGCAGGCCTTGGATGAAGCAATTATCTGAAGAGAAAAAAACAATGATGAGGATATACTTCATGTATTTATATAATAGATCACTTTGTACAACAAGGAAGATACTTACTGGATGGAACACAACATGCAACATAGTCATAAAGCCTTTAAGGGGAAATTATTCCTTTATATAAATGACATTGTATTGCTATGAATTACTACAATGTACCTGCATATTGTACTACAACTGGCATTTCAATCATTTTTAAGAGGATAATATATAAAATTACTTACCAGACATATAGCATATAAGTGAAGACACTCCTCTCTCCAGCAGGTTCAGATTCAAACTGACTGTGTGTAACTGTTAAAACTGACCTTTGGTCAGGTGGGGGGAGGGTTAGTTAATCCGTTGCATAATGCCACTTAAGACTGAGCTGGCATGTGTGTATTGTAAAGGATTAATAAAATGTGTGTTGATTGAACACACTTTTTAGGATCTAAACACATTTCAGGATAAAGTGTGTATATGTGTTAGAATATGTGTGCTAATGTCCAGAAAGTGAGTAAAATGTTAAAAATGAGTTGAATATCCATGTGTGTTATGATTAAGTGTGTTCCTGCTACACACATTTTTTACAGTGTATATTACTTAGCAACAAGTAGCATGGATACATTGGGCCAATGTCGGCTTATATTGGGCCAATGTCAGCTTATATTGGGACACATGGACAAGCATGGCCCAATGCCCCATTGCTGATTGGGAAGTAGCCTGCCAGGGCCAATCATTCCTACCATACATGTGCAGCCGGTATTGGCAGAAAAACGTTTTGTAAAGTTAAAACGTTCTTCTCAGGCTCATAAGCTTCCCAAACGTTTGTTTTAGACGTTAAAAACAATGTCAAGACATATACTAAAAACACGTTTTTATTTAAACAATGTATGAAATGTAGGCCTATTTGTCTGTCTGATAAAAATGTTATTTTTAAATTTTCCATTCAACAACAAAACTAACAAATGTTTTTACAAACGTTGAAAATACCAAGTTTTTATTACCTCAAAATTACATTAAAACGTTGTTTTAACATAATAAAACGTGTTTTTTTTTAAAAACAAACCTGGAGGCCTACATTTATGCGCCATGCCGACACCATGATGCTCCTCCCATGGAGCATCATGGTGTCAGCTCACAGGCTTGTCAGTACTTCATGTGTGCATCATGAAGATCTTTGGGCATGATGCACCCCTGCATTGGCGGCATTCAAAGGGCTAAATGACTAATATTCATGTCCCTGTACTGGAACCATATTGGGGGAGGGTGGTACATCGTTTAGGGCACATTAGGGACGCCCCATAAGGCCCGACCCCAGTAGTCACAGACTCATACGCGGTCCACCACACCACATACCAAATTATGGGGGCGTTTGCAAGCACAACCATCTCGTCGTAGGGGTCCCATTTTTTTCCATAGGGCCGAAATCTCTTCCAGCCAGCCATAGATTTTTTATATAGGAAAACAGGAGCTGGAATATAATTATCTTCTTGCCCTGTTTCAAAGAGAACGTCCCCCCTTGCCAATTCACTGATCCCCCACCCCCTTTGTTGAAGAATGATCACTCCCTAAGCTCTTTGGTAATCGGTTGGTAATATAAACTATAGCCAGTAATGTACTGTACCACAATTTACAGTTATCCAGAATAACCTTCACTAACCCCTAAACACTCTTGTCTCTCTCAATTATGGGAATCTGCATAAATAGCAATTGCAGTGTGGTATCATTTTCCTAGCTGCTACTCTCACTGTCTGCTTTCTATGGATACTCTCTCTTTGGTATCTCTCCCTCTCTTTTTACTTGTTCCTAGCACTAGCAACTACCGCCATGACCCTGACCTTGCCTCCCTAAGCATATATCTCTCTGCCTACAAAGAGAAAGAGAGAGAGAGAGAGAGAGAGAGAGAGAGAGAGAGAGAGAGAGAGAGAGAGAGAGAGAGAGAGAGAGAGAGAAAAGAGAGAGAGAGAGAGAGAGAGAGAACACTGCTATTTGAAGATTGAAGATTGAGTTTTATTTCCCTATATCTGCTGACTTGAAGAGATGTATGGCAGGAGATCTATGTCCAGCATACTCATAGTAGGACAGGGGCCAGCACCTTATAAGCACTGATGAGATGGATCATACATGCGTTCACTGAGCATCAGTGAACGTCTGATATAGCGCTGCATTATCTCTTCACTAATTCAATAAACCACTTGCTGAAATAATTACATTACTCTAATGCCCTCGATCATCTAGGGCATATATACAAACCCAATAGTGTCTGTGAATGTGTAGTTTATAATCATGATGATGACCGGAATTTATGCTTATGTGTGTCGATACTCCAATTGGGTGGCGATAGGCACGAACAATATGACATAGTGCACAAGTTCAATTTGATGCAATTGAACAGTTGTGCATTAACTAGTGGCGGGGGCAAGCATCAGTCCACATGGAAAGCTGCAGTTCAAATGGAAGTTGCGGACCAGAATTGAAAACTACAGCCGAAATTAGAAACTTGGCACCTCCAAATTCTAGAAATCCTTTTCGTACATTAAAGATACCTTTCTGCTAATATGGCTTAGTCTTTTTTTTCAATTTTAGAATAAGGGGAAAAGGAGAGAGGTGAAAGGCGAGGAAAAGGGGAGATAGTAGGCGATATATAGAGACTGAGGAATAGGGAAGAACGAGAGAGAGAGAGAGAGAGAGAGAGAGAAATAGAGAGAGAGAGAGAGAGAGAGAGAGAGAGAGAGAGAGAGAGGAGGAGAAGGAAGGGGGCTAGTGAACCTGAAAACTGGCAAATGTACCACCCGAGCGATATATACACATCATTGACGTGTATATAGTGCTTCTTATATACACAGCCAGTAAATGTGTATATAGGGAATCTTATTTACATGTGCGTGGGTAGGTCGTGTGTTTAGGGTTGCTCACAGGACATCAACTTAGGGTAGGTCACAGGACATCAACTTAGGGTGGGTAACAGGCCATCAAATTAGGGTGGGTCACAGGACATAAAAACTAGATTTGTCACAGGACCACACAAATTAAGAAGGGCTGGTCACAGGACATAAAGACAGGATATATACACAAAGTGGGTCACAGTACCACACAAGGACATTAACATACGGTTGGTCATAGGACATCATATAGCGCTGGCCTATCAGCTGAAGATAGTTACCAACCCTGAAGATATATCCTGTTACCGACACTAAACACATGTCCTCTGACCAACCCTGAAGATATGTCCTGTTACCAACCCGGGCAGGCCTGGCCTTTTTTATGTTAAAAACGCTGGTTTTTTTTCTTTACTTTATATGTTACTTAGGGAGTGTTCATTTTTTAACAACAGGGGGGGGGGGGTTGGTGAGTTTGAGGGGGGGGCGTAAAATATTTTGACCTCTCCTGAGGGGGGGGGCGAAAAATATTTCGACTGCTCTTGAGGGGGGGGGGGCGTAAAAGTTTTAGACCCTTCTCAATGAGGCACGAATTGACGTGACTTGCCGTAAATACCCAATTTGTAGTGGGGATAATTTCTCAATATATTACTTGCAGAAGGAGAAAGTTTATACTGATAACTTTACAATGCATCAGAATGCACCATTTTCTTTCTAAAATTTCTAAATTTTTCAGGGGAATCATACTTCCAACAAGATTATATGCAGAGCTCTCAACACTCAAGCATCTGGCGTGAATCTCAGGCATCTGGCGTGATTCTCACACATTTGGGGGTTGTCTCACTCTCTCATGCTGAGGAGCCTGTTTCTCATTTTAGACTTTGTAATTTCAGTATATACTTATATAGTGAACTTGAGCATCTATCCTCAGTTTAATGTACCAAAATGCTCTAAAAATCAACAAATGAACTTCCATATTTCTGCAAATTTTCTTGTGGGCATACCCCCAGACCCCCTGAAACTGCATTTATTTCAATGCATCTCGGAAATCTAGAAAATTCCAAGCTTCAGGGAAGTCTCACTCTTGGCTCCATTAGAACATGAGAGCTCTGTGGTTTGTGTGACGCCTGTTACAGATGGCTCATGCATACATGTAAGCAAACTCCTCATTTTTTTCAGTTTTCTCCTTTATTCTAAGATCTCTCAGGGTCAATCTTTGTCCAGATCCCATGAGATATCATTTTACCATTTTATATATATGGTGGGGTCTTAGAAAGATTTGGATACAAGGGCATCAGCCACCCTGAAAAAGCACCAAAATGCACCAATTGACGTCTCAATATTCAAAATTGTCCTGGGCGAGATACCCCCATACCCCCCCCCATTTTAACCTATCAATAGCAAATCAAAGAAGAGTCTTTACTTTTAATGCCTCAATTTTTTTGCGCATTCGGAATTTGCATATATGTCATGGTCTGTTCTCTCTCTCCCTAGCCTTTCCTCCCATCTCCTCTTCCCCTAACCTTTCCCCAAATCTCTCCCCTCATCTGGAGTGGGCCTAGCAAGACATACCTGACCTGACCTGGATGGCCTGACCCGGATGGCCCGACCTGTACCCACCCAGACTGCCCCTGGACAGATCCATCTGGACAGACTCACACAGACTGGACTGACCCGGACAAGACAGATCTACCTGGACTGCCCCCAGACTCACCCTGGATGGATCCACCCTGACAGACCCAGACCTGGACTGGAAATACCCGGACCAAATGGACTGGACCAAATGGATCTGGACTGAACCTACCACAACAGACCCAGTCAAGACTTCAATGAGACCCAGACCAGACAGGGCTGGGCATATTTGAAAATCCTGGAGCCAATGTTAGCCGGGCTGTAGCCGAGGACCAAAAAACTTGCATATAAAGGCAGCGGAACCATTTGAAAGTTTGGGGGGTGTGCAAAGGGGGATGGGTGGGTAATTTCTGCTGATACTTGCAAAAGATACTAAACTATAGACTGAATAGACTTATTGTCGTAGCCGGGTCTCCCCAGGAAAACTTGCTACATTCAAATATTTTTTTACGATAGTTGTGTCTAGGCTGAGGGCACCCATATTGAAAAAGCATAGTACTTAGGGGTGAGGGTGGTGGAAAAATTTTGAAAGTCTGGAAAGTAAATGGTGCTTTCTGATGCAACTTAGCACACAATTTCCTTCTCTCTCTTATCCAAGAAACCCAGATCTACCAGGGACCTTAATGTCCTAGGCCCCCATATCTCTCCCCACACCAATGCTATCCCCCAACATTATTCTCTACCACCACCCCTTACAGAATTTTTTTGAAATTTTAGAAGTAAATGTTGCAGTTTGATGAGTTCTTATAGCATGATTTGCCTGCTCCATTGGATTGATAATGTAGGCCCTATAATGGTGGAGTGATACTGTCCTAAAAAGTAAAAATATGAAAAAAAAAGTTGGGGGCGGGCAAAAACATATCCCCCAACATAAAAGTTGAGGGGGCATATATATGCCCCCTGCACCCTGGTTCCACGCCACTAATTATAAGCCATAAAGCAATCTTGTGGCACTCCTTTGGGCTGAATCTCTAGGGCACATAAGAGGGGGGATATATGCCCAACACTGGCTATTTAGATCCAATGCTTGTGTCATTTCGGCAACACTGTGATAGGCTCATCACAAGAAAAGGGCACTGAATTCGCAATGGATAATGGTAACTAGTGTAATCTGTAAACATGCCCCATAGGAAAATTTTTGATTTTAGAGGTCATTTGGTGCATTGTGTTGCATTTTGAGAACCTGATATTTCAAACAATTTATCACAAAATAATGGCCCCCAAGGGGTTAAAAATGACATGGTGACATTTGGTCATTTTGAGGTGACATTCTGACATTTAAAACTGACATGTGACATGAGAAAACAAGATGAAAGTGACAAGAGACATGCCATTCTGTCAAAAATTTGACATGTGACAATTGCCAGTGTATAACAGGTGCAGATTTATCAAAAATATTTTTTTCAAAATTTCCAATTTCTGGGCTTTTCAACAGCAAAAGAATTCCTCAAATATCCCTATTAGAATCAAAGTTATAAAGTCATTCCCAGATTCATAATACATCGTTTGACATTGATATTTTCAAAGAAATCTTAACATCTTTAAACAGGTGTAGACACTAGTGCTGGCCCGGGAGCCATGGGCCTTTTGGCTGTGGGCCCATAGTTTTCTCAAGAATTACCTTCCTGTGGGTCAGGGATGGCCCACAGAAGGTTACAGAGGGGCATCTATAAAGGTTAATTCCATTGACCATCATCAATTTCTCTTTAAAAAAAATTAAACTGGCTATTCTGGGCCTGCAGCTTTAGTTCCAAGCCCATAGATTTCTAAACCTACAGGCTGGACTGGCCAGTGGCTGGAAAAGATAGTGTCTACCTCTGTTTAAATAGTTACTTGCTGTGGAGTTCCTGTAGTCTTGGGTTAAACTTGGGGATATTCTTATAAATATATATATATATATTACTGTAATCAACTCATAAATGTAATTTAGATTTAGATGACAGAGTATATATATATATATATATATATATATGTATATATATATATATATATATATATATATATATATATATATATAATATGGATTATTTTGTTAATTTGTGAGACAGTATAAGAATTGAATGTTAAGTCATATGTTAGGGAGGATCAGTTTATCAATCCACTGATGCTGAACTAAACTTGTCAGTGGGAATGAAGGTCCTCTCTTTCTTCATTGTTCACCTAAACGCCCGCATAGCAGAATCCATTTTGATTGGTGGTATTTCATTTGTTAACATGGCTTGAATCATGAATAACATGATATATGGGCAATGACATTTTAATTGTCACTATGATGGATTGACTTCCATAATACAGGTGGTTTGTGCTGAATAAACAATGAAGAAAATTCAAACCAGAACTTTAATTCATTAAAGTAGGGCCAGCAGTTTAGTTACTGATCTGGTTAGTTTTCATTATATTATCATTAATAAATGTTACAATTAAATACATGTTATATATAGCCATCACATGAAATATGGAACATTCAAGTTTACATCAGAATTCATTACTGAGCGGCTCTGAGTGATTGGAATAGGGAGGTGGGGTTGGGGCCATTTTCCTAAGAAAATTTTGAAATTTTCCATGTCAAAATATTATGCATTCTGGTGACTTCTGTGAATCATTTCATAACTTTGATTCTAAAAGGAATATTTGAAAAATTCTTTCACTATTGGAAAGCCCAGAGTCTGAAGAACATTTTGAAGGTAGATGTTGCCATTTTCAAGGCCATTGTCGCCACATTTTGGCTACATGGCGACAGCTGCCCAGCCCTGCCAGACCAGACAGAATCAGATGGATCCAGACTGAACAGAACCAGACCATACAGACCCATATGAGATGGACTCGATGGGGATAAACCCGACCCATCCAGTTAGGTCATCCAGTCATACCTCAACAAAATGCACCATTTGACTTCTCGATATTCAAAATTTTCCTGGGGGACATCTCCATATACCCGTAGGCTCCCTGAGCCAAAAACAGTGTATTGATGATGCAGGGGTAGTAAAACCTTGGGTACAGATGGGATGTGTGCCCACCTGCACCATCCAGTTATACAAATTGCACCATTTGACTTCTCGATATTCAGTTTTTTTTCTGGGGGACATCTCCATATACCCCTAGGCTCCCTGAGCCAAAAACAGTGTATATGATGCAGGGGTAGTAAAACCTTGGGGTCAGGTGGGATGTGTGCCCCCCCTGCACCATCCAGTCATATGTCACCAAAATGCACCATTGGACTTCTCAATATTCAAAATTTTCCTGGAGGACATACCCCCATATCCCCTCTGATTCTTACTCTCTATCACACATTAATCACACTAACAATAAAAAAAAAACATGCCCAAGAGTTTTAAACATTTTTCTTGGAAAGCAGTATGCACATACTTAGAGTTGGCCTGGCCATTCGCTCACAAATTGACCTGAGAAGACATGATATTCTTGTCTAGATTTTCCAAATTTCCCTGGGGAACAAATCTGCAGATAGTACTTTACAGCAGAATCAAGTAACTGAAAGGCTAGAGGCACATCAATTCATGTCTTGGCAGTCTTCTGGTATCCAGGGTTCAAATTTCCATTAGAATAGCAAGATATCCATCATACATAAAGAGGTCAGACGTTTTCAGAAACCCAAACCCCCAACCCATGTAAATGGTAAAGTTTTTGATTTGCAGGTTTGGATTGCTTTGGTTACCCCCTCCCCCAAACAAAATTTTCAAAGGCTGTGCTAAAACAGCCCATCTCCCATTCCCTATAGTTAAGAGTCATAAAGGCCCATGTGTGTCTGCAGCAAGTTGGTTCAGACTTAAAAGATCCTTCAAATACAGTTTGCTTGCTTGCTTTAAACTAAGACCACAGAAATCAATCTTGTGATTCATCCAGATCCATGGGATGAGATCCAATTCAAACATTTTGTATGAAGGGTCCCTATAGTAGAATTTTAAACAGAGGGTGTAGGGAAACCTCAAAAACCACCAGAATGCATAAATTTAGGCTCTAGATTTATAAAACTGTTTGACTGGGGCAGGTGATGCCCCCAGACCACCCTATACTTAGCTTGTCCTGGCTGCTTGTTAAACAAAAGACATAAGGCTAAGTAGTGTGTGACTCACACTGCAGCTACTGATGAAATTGGTCTTGAGAAGTGGAACCCTCTTTTCAATTTCTTGCATTCCAATGGAAAAATAATAAATTGATGATAATAACTCTGGGAAGTGATCCTTTTACCTTATACTTCAGTAAAACAATACAATTGAGTGTGATATGATGCAATGTGGTGCAACACAACTCGATGTTGGGGGGGGGCGCAAAATATTTTGACCCCTCCTGAGGGGGCGGGCCAAAAATATTTTGGCACCTCTCAAAGGGGGGGCGGAAAATATTTTCAGGGGTAAAAACGAAAACTCACCAACCCCCCCCCCTGTTGTTAAAAAATGAACACTCCCTTAGTAACTGATTTCTGGGCCCATCATAATAACTTGGTTTATGGAACCACTGGGATTTTTGGCATTTTCAATTATTTCTCCTTTTTTTACCTCTGGTCGCTGAGATTTTTCATTTTTTTTTGGGAGGGGCTATTTTTTTTAAATTTTTTTTTTGCCTTGTCTCTAAAAGCGCATTTGCTTTACCTTTGACCGCCCAAAGTCTTGCGGTAAAAATCTCGTAATCCAAGTTATTATTTTTTTTAAAAATGCTTTTGGCAAGTAGGGCAATCAGCCCCTAGGGCTGCTCGTCTGAAAGCTGTTGTACCAGATTACGTTTTATCGCCACTTTATGGCATTGTCCAGATTAATGACCAACTAACCCTCGTAATCCATTTAGCCCTTTTAGGGCTGTTATGTAGGAGTGCATCTAGTATAGCCTTCTTATACCCACGGACACTAACGTTGTGGGTATAGACTTTAAGTGTCCAAAAAGCTCTGGAAAACAAGAAAAATGTGGCAAGGACCACGGATAGGAGTTGCCTCTCTGTGGCCACGGCCGACGTATGACGTCACAAATTGCGTCACAAGGTGACCGTGACGTCACTGACAAACCGAACACATAATGAAGTTGCTACGGTCGCTGCGCTTCCGGCCGCTATGTGCTAAGCAACTCCAAATTAGAGGTTGGTCTCATTCTAGCTCCCATGAGCTTAATACTACATGTACATGGATCTACCCCAAATTCTACATGTATTATCTTAGACGTGTCCTTTTCACTTGTATGTTCTTACATTTTAGAATGTATCTTAATTCTACATAACGGGTAACTTTGATGAAGTTAGGCTGCACAGGTAGTTATACCCATTGCCCCACTCAGGAAGCATTTAATTGGTCTAGACATGACCATAACTACCCAGTTGTCAATTTTGGCCCAGTCAATTAGGACTCAACAGCCTATCATGACATTAAGTGATTGATCTAGACATACCCATCAATGGCAGGCATACCCTTCCACAGCAGACAAGCCGTTAACTAGAGTGCATCATGCCCATTGGACGTCATAATGCAGCATTGAAGTTTTGCGAATCTCCAATACCTCGATCATTGGAGCATCATTCTTGATGCTGTCGAAAAGTGTCGGCATGATGCAGCAAAACACAAGCAGACTCGCCAATGCTGCATCATGATGATTAATGGGCATGATACACTCTTGATTTGACACCCCTTAAGTGGTCAACATGATGCATTAATGCAGGAACCAATGAAGATCCACCAGGGCTATACAAACTTGTAGCACAATGAGAAAGTGTCAATACTGCCTTATTAGATAATGCAGTATGGGAAGGGCTATAATGACCCATCCACCTGGGTACCGAGTAAATCACCACAATTAAAACCATTTGTGAAGGATGGTGATACTTGAAATCAGTTCGATGAAAACAGCATAAAATATTCACAGCTTTGGGAGTAGTCCCTTGAGTGATTACATCAGGTTTTAAATAATACCCTTTGGCCATCATGATGTGAGGATATATAGCCCTGGGGCTTATTTCAATATCCCTGACAATAACATCTATAGTTATTACATAGGTGCCAATCTTTGGGAGGAATCTAAAATGCCCCCCAGGGGGGTGTTGCCAAGGGATAATGAGGAAACGTGCATGATTCATATTCATATTCTAAATTTTACATCAGAATAATATTATGTGGAAAGGTGTTTGAGTTGTAAGCAATGTGCACGTTCCATCAAAACGACTTTGTGAAAAAGTATTTAGCAATACAGAAATGAGCACGTTTTGTTTGGGTCCTCGTTTCCCTTTTTTCAAGAGCCTCCTGGAGGCATCACACAGTAGGGTTAAAGGCCGTGGGGATTTTAACTTTGGACAGTGTGGAATACAGCGGTCAGTTGTATGTAAAAGATTTGTTTCCCCTTGGGGTGGTAGTGGCCTGGAAGAGAGGGGATTGGCCAGGGGCATAGACATGTGGTGTGCTTGCAGACCGATGGGAGCAAATCTTCGTAAAGTTGAGTCAAAGTGTGTGAACCTGCACGCAGTGCACTCCTGGAAATTTCATTTGCGTCAAGCATCACCAGGACTGACTCAGCTTCACACAGACTGACGTATGTGTTATGACTCATCTTGACACTCAATGATGTCATGTGTCATGACGCAGTATCATGCACACTAATGCATGGGTTATGATGCAGTATTACACACAATGATACAATTTTGCTAGGGTGGGGGTGGGGTTGTGGAATTTTATTTTGTAACTCTATTGTGAACATCAATTCATCTGATTAACTTGTTTCCATGTGAAGATATCTTTCCTAACAATATCGTGCTTTACCCACTCTCTTTGGAAATGGATGGATATGCTGTCAGTGGATGGTTCCTTGTAGTGTTCCTGGAAATATCTGTTCAAATCAAAACAAATAATCATAAACACAAAACAGAAACAGTCAACCCGTTCAGGACTCATTACACAGTATTTTTACCATCATATCAAGAATTCCTATCTATTTGCACTAATCATATGTGACCTATCTGTGATATCAAGACATTTAACTTAATTTTCCAGTAAACCAGGCCCAACAGATACATAGGCCTAGATTACATGTAAAATGCAGATAAGTCCACCTCAGTGCTAAATCCCATAGACATACTAAATTATCTCTTCTGTCTTATATATGAACCCAATTCCACATTTCTGGCTATAATTGTATTGCCATTTTATGTATCTTTCATGTAATGTAAGTGGGCAACTTATTCTCTTCAATACAAATTATCATATTGATATTTATTCGTTTGACCCACTCTGCAAAGTACAAGTAGTTAAATTCCAAATAAATTGCAAAGCCTCTCATTGAGTCATACTGAGTGAGAGCTAACAATTGCTGACACTTGCTCACCCAGTCCTAAGCCAGGGTGAGTGATGGTTTATCCGGCTGAGTGAGAGTTGATTCAGTATCACACAAGATGACACAGTCTATTATCACTCAAATGTGCTCACGTGTACATTCCCCAGCCAGCATGACTCAAGTTCACTCGGATCTAATGGGTTATGGTGCTTTTAGTCAAAAATTAGAATTGGTCACTGCAAAAGACTCGACAAAAAGGATCCATATATCATTGTGTCACAGGGTATATAGTAGTAGTATGTTGAAAAGAGGTGTTAAAATAAAATAAAAGAAATGGCTGAGAGAACAACAGGAGTTTGAAGATTCAAGCCATAATAAACTGAATAGAACTCCATCCATGAAAATAATTGCTTTATGGACATATGCAAATATCTATTATAGCAGATTATGTATAGTCAGGATGAGCACTGCATGTATGTATACTGTATGCACATATGTATACCTACTTATTACACCACTTCTGTGATTGTAGGTGCTTTTCCTGGATATTCCCATGCACATACCTGTCAATATTGCATGGCATGATGCATGCATCATGACTTTTGTAAGGTGTGCGGTTAGCCAAGGTTAACAGGCACCCAGTGCGGTTATCCATGGATAACATGCACACCTTACATGTCATATGTTACATGTTAAAACCTACAAAATTTTCATTGCCAGGGTAGGGGTCAAACCTGCACTCTAATGATTCCAAATGCAACTCCCAATGCATTGCGCCACAGGGACTGACAAGAATAGCAGCAGTAGAATTAAGTTAGGATTACACCACAGTGGTCAGTACTGCCTGCCACATAAACCTCCTTACTAAGTGGCAAATTGACCAGGCCTTTACACGAGGATATACGGTACTGCTGGATGCGTTCAGACCAAACCAACAGCTGCCGGGTGCCGAGGTGTGTGTACCGATGGTCTAGTGGTTAGCGCATTGTGCTCAGCTTCTAGAGGTAGGCGGGACAAGTCCTGGTCCGGGTGAACGCTTTTTTTTTCGCTATGTGTACACACACTATGTCAGGCTTCGAAGTCAGGGAAGGGGAACAATTTTTGTTTTCAACTTGTATTTATTGATTTTCTATTAAATATCTATTGATTAATCGTGAAATAAAATAAGTAGTTAATGGATATGTCATGACTTGTGACTGATATCCAACAATAACATGGATATCAGTCACGCATCATGACATATCCATTAATTACTTGTTCCATACACCTGAGGGGCAGAATATGTATAGATCTAGTAGAGACAGCAGATATGGACTAATGCTCTCTCTGGTTGGTCATTATGGTGGCCCCAGCCACACTACATCCCAATGATATGTGCCTCTGTTGGGGGACTATCATACACGGGTTCACCTGTTATTGTCCCTCAATGTTATGCTAGTTTCATATTTTGAATCACTTCCTATCCTTCAATAGCAACATAACATATAGTATCTCTAAGCACCATCTTGTCATACATATATCATGCAGCTCTGGTGCCCTACTGTATTACTTTCTAACCACCGGGATCTCAAACAAAGTAGCATTCTTGAATAAACTCCAGGGGTAATACAGTGTTATTGAAATCAATATTAAGCAATAAAGCAGTATTCAAGTAAGCACTGGTCTCGAATAGGGCCCAGGGGTAGAGAGGTGTATCAAATATAAAGGCTAGATCTATAAGTGCAGGGGGCATTCATATATAAGCTATTACGGTACTTAAAAAATCCCCCCGAAATGTCACCATGGTGGATGAATACTGCCCATGCATCATGTAGACTACCAGACATGATTCATTGATGCACTATGTGGCCCTTAAAGGATTACTGGCTTATGCTAATTAGTATTATGGTATTTTCAAATATTATATCCCCAAGGCAAAAGCCATCATTTAAGGCAGCACTATCACGTCACACCATTAGGGGATTCACCACCCATTCATTTTCATAGCTTAGTTATTTAGGTCATTAATATTTCATACTGTTTTATTGCCCTGATTTTACATATTATAGTGAAGCACCGTTCAGGAGTGGCTTCAGTTGTGTAAATCTACTAAATACACAACATGGATATTCCATCAGCCTTTATAGGCCCATTGGTTGTCATGATACTTTCTGACCCAATTGGATCGAATGTATCAACCCCCTATGGTCGGCCATCTTTATCTTTCTCTCTCTAATTTATTCTCTTTTTTGTGCTTCACATTCACCCTCCTCTCCCTCTCCCTCTCTCTCTCTCTCTCTCTCTCTCTCTCTCTCTCTCTCCTCTACTCTCTCTCTCCCTCTCTCTCACAAACATTTGTCCCTTCCACCTCTTCCACCCCTACTCTCTTTCCTTTGCTCTCTCTCACTCTCAGGAAGTGGTCATTCTCTTCCTTTTTCTTTCCTTTTCCACCTATCTCTTCTCTTTTTTCTCTTTCTTCTCTCTCTGTCTCACAAAAAAATTAGCAGCAGGGGAAGGTGGTGGGTTTGTGAGTGGATACATGAAAATATTTTGTCCCCCCCTCCAGAGGGGCCGAAGAAGCATGCAAGTGCACCCTTTTAACCTATAGTAACAAGCAATTTTTGTTGTTGCTAAAAACAGGTAAAATCATTTTGCCAACCCCAAGTCCATTCTACCCACCCCTGGTCAAGTGGTCGAAAAAATGTTGCCTGACCCCTCCAATCCACCACCTCCCCCTGTTGTTAAAAAAGTGATCACTCCCTGATTGTTATTCACAATAGGAGAGTACATTCAATGAGCAGAAGCACAACGTCTGACATCCGGTCTGATGTACTTCCGGTATGTATGCCACTGTTGTACAATCCACAACACAGCATCTCTTCACATGATGGCAAACAACCTCTGCTGTTGTTACCATATAACTATTCCTGATAGGGGGTCCCCATGTCACGTATCAAGTTTAAGAAATGCTCATGTCACATGTCACATAAATCCTCATGCCCCCTTTCAGCGGTAAGAACCTACCATGTACCCATGTGGAATAACCAATATGCAATATTTCTCTCACGTCATGTCTGCTAGGAGAGGAAAGAAAATTGTTGGTCCAAGAAAAAAGGTTTTTGCCTAATAGGAAATATTTTTAGATCAAATGGTGCAGCAATAGACTGATAGCAACCTCTCCAGCACACATTTTACTTTGGTCCCATATGATTATCAGGGGTGGAAAGTCATAGACTCCTATGAGGATATGGGTGCTTAACTGAGCCACTACAGTACCTAAAAACAATATTTTCAAACCTGGCAAGAGACACTCGTATGCAACATAGCTGGATTATTTGGATCAGCATTGTAGGGCCAGCTAAGGTAGTTGATGTAACTTATCCATTTGTGCATAGGAAAATATCAGTATAACTCTATTGAGGTACTCACCAGCACTGCATTGGTGCATAATAATCAGGAACAAGCATATTGCATAATGCATACAAACTACCATGCTACCCACAGCCATTGTATGGGTTACATCATGCATTAGCCTAATGCATTACCATACTGCTCTGTGTATATACCAGGGTGGCAAATAATAGCCTCTTCCCCCAAAAAATACTGGGGGTCAATGAGGTGTTGACCTTTATATAAGCACTAACTCTCAAAGCTTAGGTATATCAAGCATTCTTGCATTATGTACCATAAAAAGCGTATTTATAAGGTGTGGCTTTATAGACCATTTCAGACCATTTGGTGCAGTTTATAGGATATATATCCTTTAACTCAGGGTATGGCTCATTACATCCTTCTAGTGCCAAGGTGTAGCTTATAAGTGGATGCGGCTTATACACAGGTTTTCACGATAGGTGGTTGGGGTGCAGTGACACTGGAATCCATAAGTAGCTGGGTGATCATATTTATTAGACAATAATTATATATTTCTTTGTTACTAGGATGCTGAAATACACCCCTGATAGGGTTACTCACCAGGGCTGCATTGAAGGATCATGCTGATCCTACAGGGCTATTGACACAGCTCTGGTGAGAGTGGTCTTATTGTAGCTGCCTTTATTGATACATTATGACAACCAAGGCAAATGGTGCATAAAAGCCCTCTGCATGCCTTAAAGGATTAAATCACCAGGGGTGAGGCAGGGAGTCTGTCACCATGACCAATGGGACTTTAATCATGCATTTATAAATATATCACCATGCAGCCCTTAAATTCGATATTGGGAAAGTCTCTATGGGGAGAGCTAGGGTGTTGCTGGCCTGCTCCTAAATCCAGTATCACTTGCCTTGGCTGCATTCATGCATCATGGTCGCCATTGTGAATTATGAATTAGAAACCATCACGCAGCCTTCTAAGGGTTAAAGGACTGGGGATGAGGGGGTCTCCAGGGGATGAGGGGGTCGCTGGCCTGCTCCATGCCACCAGTACCCCTTGCCAGGGCTGCATTCAATGCATGGTGATATCACTCATCCCTTAACCTAAGGGATGAGTGATATCACCATGCTATTATTTAAGGGGTCGCTAATGCATTATTGCATCATGCCCATGACGCGAGTATTATGGTGCCTTTAGTAAAAAAAGAAACTAGAAGTGGCCACTGCAAAAAGACTCTGCAAAAAATAAAATGTAGGTTTGTTTCAGAGGGTAGTTGAAAGGGGTGTTAGAATGATATAAAAGAAAAGGCTGAGAGGTCAACATGAGATGGGCAAAACTCAGCATATGAGCCACACCCACGTACAAGCCACACACTAAGTTCCCTGCTTTCCCATTTCCTATGAGCCACACTGTGGGGGATGAGAATGTTTTCATTCCCTACTAAAGTCTTTTTATGGAAATCCCTGCATATAAGCTGCACTCTGACTTAGGATAGCAACAATAGGTCTCTGAAATAGTCTACCCACCAAGGCTTATGGTATGTAAACTGTATAGGGTATGTGGTTATGATTTTAGCTTGGTTGACATATGCAGATATCCATATTTCAGGCGATACATAATCAGGATGAGCAACATATGTATACACTGTGAGCACACATATACCTACCATACATCTGAGGCACCTCAGGGACAAATACAGAATGTGTATGCTAGAAGCAGCAAATCTGGACTATACCCTCTCTGGTCCATCATGGTAGCCCCGGCCGTATCCAAGAGATATGTGCCTCAATTGGGGACTATTTCTCAATGTACATGGAGACACTTAAATAATTGGGGTACAAGAGATGAAATGAAAGACTAAATTTGCTACTGTGTACCAATGTTTTGTTAGTTTCATATTTTGAATCATTACTTTTAACTCACGTGCAACTCTATAGGCACCCTCTTGTCATGCATATATCATGCAGCCCCAGTGCCCTACTCTATCATTTTGTAAGCAACGGTATTTAAAATAAAGCACCAATCAAATAAAGCACCGGTCTTGAATAAGTTCCAGGGGTAACAGTGTTAAATAAGCACTGGTCTCAAATAGGGGCCAGGGCTAGATCTTTAAGTGCAGGGGCATTTATTTAAGCTATTACAATATGATATCTCAAAAGGTACCCTCGAAAGGTATATGAATGCCACTCATGCACTGTGTGCATCATGGCAACGACCAGGCATGATGCATTGATGCACTATGCGGTCCTCAAAGGACTAATGGGATAAATAGATTTTTAAAGTTGTTTATTGGGATAATTACATTTACAGAGTAAGTGCAATTGAAACCTGGTGCCCACGCATTGTGGTAGTTATACCAAGCCCCCTTCATGTTTCAACTCTGATTAAGACAGTCTTGATATATAAAATTAATCAGTAATGGCCCTATAACTGCAATGTGCATTAACAGTATGTCATTAATACCGTATCAAAGATTTCAAAAAACATTAGCGATCAATTAATGATGAGATGAGATGAGGATGAGAATTAATATTTCATAATCACACAAATTATTACATGAAACAGTCTGGGTAGTCTTTCTTAATAGAGTTTTTAAACTCAGATAGGGTCTCAATGGTTGTATATTTTGCTTTTAGTTGATTCCACCTGGCACAAGCTCTATATAAAGCACTTCTGATAACAATAGGTTTAAGACAGTGTGGTAATAACAATCTTTTTCCTTGATGGAAACGGGTGGGTATATTTCTATTGTCGACTAGATTTTCACATTTTGACAGGACAAAGGCATAGAATAAAAGATGTTGATCTCTTCTATCGGCAAGTTCCATACATTTACTTGCATTTTTAATTTGCTCTGTTGTCATGGTTGGATTTTCTTCCAATTTAACTTTATAAACAATCCTTAAGGCCCAATTTTGTAGTAATTGTAATTCTTTTGTTTCTCCCCTGTAATCCCTATCCCATACGAAATCACAATAGTCGAAAGTTGGTAATATCATACTTTTGAAAATATCCAGAGCAGTGGAATTATCAACAAATTTTCTAATTCTAGCAAGTTGGAAAATTTTATGCCTTATATTCTGTGTACATTTTGCCCTATGATTTATGAATTTTAGTTCTGGGTCAAGTTCTATACCTAAGTACGTGAAATTATTCACTCTCTCTAATACAGAATTTTTTAACATAAATATACTATTTTTGTTTTTTGTGCCATTATATAACATCCATTTAGTTTTCTTCTCATTGACAGTAAGTGAATTGTGTAGACACCAGTTGTACACTGCTTTTATGGCATCTCCAGTGGAGTATTTACGGTTATAACTGCATCATCAGCATACAGAGTGGTTTCAAAAGGTCCAACAGTGGGGAGGGAGTTAATATAGATTGAAAAAAGCACAGGACCTAAGACTGATCCCTGCGGTACTCCATATTTCAAATTTTTTGAGGTGGACAGTACATCATTTGCAATAGTATTTTGTGTTCTATTATTAAGATAATTTTCAAAGAATTTGCAAGTGGCAAAGTCAAGACCTAAAGCAGATATTTTCTCTAGTAATTTTGAATGTGAGACAGTGTCGAAAGCTTTTTTGTAGTCTAAATATAGACAATATGAAGGTTTATTTAATATGATGTTATTAATAATAGTGGATAGATGTTCCGTTATGGCTGACTGAGTGGAATGTCCAGTTCTGTATCCATGCTGTGATGGGCAAAGTAGATTACAGTTTTTCATATAAGACTGGAGTCTATTACAAACAATCTTTTCCAGGATTTTTCCCGGTATTTGTAGTAAGCTTATAGGCCTAAGGTCATTCACATCAAGAGAGTTTGGTTTTTTATGAAGGGGAATTACAGTCCCAGCTTTCCAGACAGTCGGAAATACCGAAGTACGTAGACACTGATTATATAATACCAATATTACATCCGCAATGGCAAAAAAAGCATCCTTGATTATATATGATTTACAATTCTTTATAGCAGAAGGTTTCTTGATATTAATCCCTTTTATCATTTTAATCATATCAATGTAAGAGATATCATACATGAGATTAGTATTCAAGGTTGGATTTCCATATGGTACATTGGCTGCTTGTGCCCCTTCTCCAGGTGGTAGAGCTTTTGCTAAGTCTTCACCAATATTTACAAAGAAGCTGTTTATGTACTCAGCGCATGCATCAGGAGGAACAATTAAGTTAGTAGTCCGATTCCTAAGTTTAATAAGGGTACTACTGGTTTTATGTGGCAGAAGTTTGTGTATGGCATCCCAAAATTTAGCTGGATCTCTTTTTCTAAATCTTAATAATATTTCAATTTCATGCTTCTGGCTGAAAAAAAGTTCTCGTTTTACTATGAGCTTATAATGCTTAGCGGCAGCCCAGTCACCGTTTGATTTAGTGGACCTGGGCTTTCTATAGAGTTTATCTCGTACCCTCATTAGTTCTAGTATCGGTTGTGTTAGCCATGGTGGTGTGTAATCTGGTATGTTCATCCTCTTTATGGGGCATATGGTGTTTAGTTTTGTCAAAATTACATTTATGATTTTATTCCACATATCATTGACATCATTTAAAGCTACTATATCAGTCCAGTCATGTTGTGTGAGCATGTTTTTGAAAGCTAGGAAGTCATATCTTCTATAGGACCTAGCATATACAATCTTCTTCTTTAATTTGACTTTTTCACATTTTAGAGTCATGAATATGGGGGTATGGTCCGAGATGTGTACATCGACCAAGCCAGAGTAGGCAATATTATGTACATTTGTAAAAAATATGATCCAATATGGTTCCTGATACAGGTCTAGTGATATCTTTGATAATTTGGAACAGTTAATTACCGGTACAGAATTCGTTCACAGTAGCGTCTTCAACATCCTTTTTACATAATAAATTAACATTGAAATCTCCCATTAGTATAAGTTTTCTATTTTTTGTTATATTTTTCAGAAGGGTAGTTTATTTATTATATATTGCACCTTTATCCTTACTATCAGGTGGTCGGTAGCATACAAAGATCTTATATTTTATAACATTTATTTGAACATCTACACACAGTATTTCAAAGTCATTTTCTATAAAAGAGCACGTAAGATCAGGGATAGCAATATAATGATCTTTTAGATACAGCATAAGGCCACCTGCGTTTTTGTCTCTACTTGGATACCTATCTAGTCTTACATATTGATACCCAGGGATGTGTAAGTCAGCATCCAGTACAGAAGGTTTTAAACATGATTCTACAATGCCAGTGATATCTGAAAAAGTAATTAGCCTAAAAATATCTGTCCTTTTACCGTATATAGAACGAGTATTTGTGCAAAAAACCTTAAGACCCTTTTGTGACTTAATATCATCTAATACTACCATTTTGATAGTGACTCACTGTACAATATACTTGATATGAATGACATGAATGATAGGTATGAGAGATGATCACAGTGGAAATATATCTAGGCTGTTTGACTGTCATTGAAAGGGGGTCTGGAGCATGGGCCCCGTTAGATAAAATTATGTACAATTATAAAGTGCATTGCTTTACCGGTTATGATAACGTAGGGTTGATAGATAATAACAGATTATAATCATATGTGGAAATATATAGGTAGCCTGGTATGTAACCGCTAAGTATATTTTACACCCATACATGAGGTCAGTGGGTCAGTCTGGTATTTATATATTTCAATGTTAAACCAAGCGCGTCTGATGACCCGGAGACGCTGTAGACAAAGCATAAGGATGTCCTGATATGAAACACTGTTGCTAACTTGTTGGTACTTTCAAATATCATATCCCCAAGGCAAAAGCCATCATTTAAGCCAGTGCTATCACATCCCAGCATTTGAGGATTCACCAAACATTTGTGTCCATAACCTAATTATTTAGGTCATTAATATTTCATACTGCATTTATAGCCCTAATTTTACATATTATGTCAAAAGTCTGCTCACGAGTGGCTTTAATTGTGTTAATTTATTAAATGCACAACATGGATAGTCCATAAGCCCCATTGGTTGTCTTGATGCTTGCCTACCCAATGGAATCGAGTGTGTCAACCCCCTAGGGGGCGGCCATTATGATTACATTTTCTTTATTTTATCTGATGTTCACTCTCTCCCTCACCCTTTTTCTTTCCCTTTCCACTTATCTCTTCTCTTCTTTCTCTTTCTTCTCTCTCTCTCACTCAAAAATATGTCCCTGCCATCTCCTCCACCTCTACTCCCTTGCTTTTTCTCTCACACACTCTCCATTGCATTTAAGAGGGAGAACCTCATACAGGTTTCTGTGCCCCTAAGGGAGAGATAATTTTTTAGCAGCAGGGGGAGGTGGTGGGTTTATGAGTGGACACATGAAAAAATTTTGCCTCCCACTCTGGAGGGGTCCAAAAAACGGTGCAATTATGCACCTTTTTAGCCTTTAGTAACAAGTAGGTTTTTTTTTTCTAAAAACAGGTAAAATCATTTTGCCCACCCCCAGTCAAGGGGTCAATTAGATTTTGCCCACCCCCCAATCCCACCATCTGGCCCTGTTGTTAGAAAAATGATTACTCCCTTACCCTCCTCCCTCACATCATTGTTATTCACGGCGGGACAGTAATTCAATGAGTGGAAGGAAGCACAAAGTCTGACATCCGGTCTGATGTACTTCAGGTTTGTATGCCACTGTTGTACAATCCACAACAGAGTTTTTCTACAACTGACTTTATTTTAAAATGGCAAACAATCTCTACTGGTGAAACCCCCGTGGTGATCCCATATAATGACAATGTAATAGGAGGACCTGAAAATTGTGTGCGAATGCACCCTTTTGACCTATAGTAATGTCAGGGTTTTCCTGAAAACAGGTAAAATTAATTCACTCCCTAAACTTAACAAAATGTTATGGTGGAGGTTGACACAGAGTTCGATGTCACTTCACAAAATCTGTACAAATAGTGATGACATCATAACCAGTACACATACTTGTAAGATACCAATATACACAGTGTCTGCACAAACAATGATGACATCATGAACAGTATACATGCTTGCAAGATGTCATCACACAGTGTCTGCACGAAACGGTGATGACATCATAAACAATACACAAATGTGAATGACATCACTACACAGTGTCTGCACAAATAGTGATGACATCATGAACAGTACACATACCTAAAAGATGCCACTACACAGTGTCTGCACAAATAGCAATGACATCATGAACAGTACACATACCTGCAAGATGCCGCTACACAGTGTCTGCACAAATAGTGATGACATCATGAACAGTACACATACCTGCAAGATGCCACTACACAGTGTCTGCACAAATAGTGATGACATCATGAACAGTACACAATCCTGAATGATGTCACTACACAGTTTCTGCACAAATAGTGATGACATCATGAACATACACATACCTGCAAGATGCCACTACACAATGTCTGCACAAATAGTGATGACATCATAAATAGTACACATACTTGACTGTACATAAACTTGACTGACGTTATCAACTCTGCTTGTAGGAGAAAGAAATTTGTTGGTTCAATTAGGGTAAAGGCACCCTAAGTCGGACAGATACCTAAAGTCGGACACCTTTTGGATTGGATTGCATAATCAATAGGAGGATTTCAGGTATCATATGAAGTAGACATGAAAACTAAGCTATCATACTCTCTAACAAATACAGCATAACAAGTCCCTGTCTACATAGTTTTATAACTGTGCAAACTCAGGGTGTTTCTGTTATATTTTGATGATAAAGAATGGTGAGTAAATGGGAAACCTGGTTTGATTCATCAATATGTTGTGTCTTCCCTGGCATTTTTACATGACATATCTATATATATCAATGGAAACATATACATTTTTGCTGATGATTTAACTTGGCAAACCTGAAAACATCCCTCCCATAAACATTGTAGGAGTTATTCTTATGTTGCCTTCAGATTACCCGTACAGTCAGACACCAATTACACCCTGTCTTGGCCACAATTATATCATGATTCATATACTTTTACAATGGATTTTCATCACAATGAGAATCTTTTGTGATATACCTTTACCCTCAGATATGGATATCTAATCTGTATTTGGTTTTCCTAATATCTAACACCTAAATTCAATCACCTCTCCATCTGCCCATGGTAGTCATGTGCAATTGGGCCTGCAGAATTGGGTATGCAAACTTACACATCTGAGAGTCTTCTGGAGAGGAGTATTGTATTAGCCAGTATTCCCTATAATGTTCTGCTACATGTCCCTTTAGAATAATTCACATACAGTGGCCCATTATGCCTGTATCAACAAGATAACATAGTGTCTGACTCTAGGGTCCCTTTTGCCATGTGCTGTCCAACTTTAGGGGCAATTTGATGTTCAGAAGGCAATGTATATACAGTTCATTTATTCATACGAATAGGAGACATTTCTCAAAATCTCTTTATGGCTATTGGTGGCTAAGTATTATGTATCAATTGGTGCAATGGAAAGCAGAATTCACCACAGTTAAAGGTACAGAGTTTGAGTATCAAATATGGTCACCTCTTGTGTGGCCAGGAGCGTCCGGAATGGGTTCCTCTACCCTAAAAGTAGTTGCCTAATTTGTACCAGACCTTTATATCAAATGGTACATAAATAGACTCCATGAAGGTAAGCCCATCACTGATATTACAAAATTTACACGGGCCATTTTTTGGAGTTGCAAGCTGCATCAGCAGCTGGGAGCGTAGCGACTGTAGCAACTCCATAATGTTTTCGGTTTTCTCCCTATGACGTCACCTATGACGTCATTGGTGACGTCATGCTGTCTCAGTGACGTCACCCACAGTAGCTAGTGATGAAGTGGCAACTCCTATCCGTGGTCCTTGCCACATCTTTCTTGTTGTTCAAAAATATTAATCTAGGATTAAAGTTGGATTGCAATAAGCATATTCCGAGTATGGTGAGAGGTATAGGAGCTGGTCCAATAAGCCCAACCTTCCCTAGCACACATTTCGCTTAGGTCCCATATGATTGTCAGGGATGTAGAAGTATAGAGTCTCATGTGGACATGGGCGCTTGACCGAGCCACTAATATACCGCAAAACAACATTTTCAAACCAGTGCCACTCAGATGGAACATTGGTGTGTCAGCACTGAAGGGCCAGCACAGGTAGTTGATGCACCACATCCATCTGTTAATAGAAAATATACGTGTAACTCTATTGAGGTACTCACCAGTGTTACATTGATGAATAATGATCAGGAACAAGCATATTGCATAAGGCATACAAACTACCATGCTACCCACAGCCATTGTATGGGTTACCATACATCATGCATTAGCCTAGTGCATTACCATAATGGCCCGCTTAAGGGTGTCAAATAAAAGCCAGTTCTAAAAAAAATGGAACCAAGGCTTGGTTTAACTTTGGAGCTCTGTATCTCACACACCCGTGAGATATCCCACTCCGTCTTTTTGTGTCATTTCAAAATAATTTTGAACATTTCATACCAAAAATAACATGAAATAAATTCAAAGGTCCATTTGGGTATGACTGAGTGTCACCTCGTGAGATACTGCTACACCTCGTGAGATAAACCTCAGTCATACCCAATCCTCATGGACCTTTGCCTATATCTTCCTCATGAATAAGACATATATAGCTTTATAAGCTTTTTCTGACCCTTGGTATGGCTTATGTAGGATTTTCGTCAACTCAAAGTGTGGCTTATATGTGGGGTTTGTATATAAAGTAAGGAATTCCAACCTTTACAGACCTCATTTGTGCCTCATAGCAGTCTCACAAAGCCAGGGTGCAGCTTATAAGTTGGTGCCTGGGTGGTTATGCTTATTATATTATGTCTCTGTTACCGTGATGCTTGAATGCAGCTTTAATTGGTATATACACCAGGGCTGCATTCAAACATCAGGCTAAAGGGTTATAAATCCAGCTCTGATGAGCAGTCTCACTGGAGCTGCATTTATCAAAGCATTATGACCACCAATGTAAACGGTGCAGAAATGCACTATTCATTCCTTAAAGGATAAAATGAGGGCAAGGGTCTCTCACCATGGCTGCGTCCATACATTATGACCAATGGGAATTGTGCTATTATGAATCACCACACATCCCTTAAAAAGTTTAAAAAAAAACAGGGATTGGGAAAGTCTCTAAGGGGTGAGCTAGGGGTGAGCTGACCTGCTCCTAAACCCACTACCCCTTGCCTTGGCTGCATTCATGCATTATGGTTGACAATGTTAAGTATGCATTACAAATCACCAAGCACCCGTTAATATTTTTGGGGCCGCTAATGCATTATTGCATTACGCCCATTGATCCTCATGATGTATGGATGCAGCCCTACATTCATGCATCAAGCGTTATCCAGAGCCGATACACTCCAACGGGTCAGCATGACCATCCAGTGAAGTGCTGGTGAGCAGACTCGCCAGCATCTCATTTGTGCATCATGCCGACCAATGGGCATGATGCACTCCTGCATTAGCGTTCCTTAAAGGGTTAAAGTAATAAATGGCTAGGGGTGATGGAGGTCTCTGAGGGGTGAGGGGGTCGCTGGCCTGCTCCATGCCCCCTGTACCACCACCACTACCACTCACACCAGTTGTAGAGAGGCCTTTGAACAGGGAGCAGGTCAGGATGGTCCGAGCAGCTCACATCGTGGTACTACTGCTCAGTACGAGTAGCCTCCTATTATGTGGTGAGTGCTTTAATCTATTACTGTCCTACCACCATAGGCTTAGGGCTGAAGCTTGTGCTGAGCTTGTCAATGTGTTCCATTGGGTGATTCCTTGTGATTGCTTGGGCTTTTAGTTTTGATCCATTTCATAGAGTTAGTCAAAAGAGGAGGGAAACGTATTCTGTCCAGACCCAATGGTCATGTCTGGATTTAGGGGATGAACATTACATGGTTTGGATAGGGCTTCTTATATTAGGGGAAGGTAACCTTTGGCTTTGATATAGATAAGATCTCTATCAGTATCACACAATTGCATTACTCTGTTCTTTGTATTACGCGTATTTGTATAAACTGACGACAAATCTATCTCACTGATGAAATGAATCAAATCTGACAATATTTCTAGGGGTAGACCATGCATTTAGAAAGGCAGATAATCGTGAATTGAGATAATATGCAGGGGTGCAGCCCATAAAGAATGGAGTGAAATAAGAATTAAGGATGAAATAATTAGTACCTTTTCACCTTCTCACATAAATGGACCATCCACTACTAATTTGGCCGGGTATCATAGATTAGAACAGATAAGTGAAATATACCCAGCAACGTCATTTAAGTTAATAGATTTCTGGTTGTCGATAGGGTCTGATTGGTGAGAAAGCGCATATGACAAGAAACCCTGAAGTTGATATATAATTCTGCACCAGTTGAGATTTATCACTTGTGAGTCCTCAAATGATCGTCATAATATTTTCATATATATGGTAGATGGGTTACGACCTTGATTAAAGCCACAGATACGTGTATTAGTGTGTAGGATGTTTGGTACACGGTCTGGTCATAAGGATCTTATTCTGAATATAGCTGTTGTACACCAACTTGTAATGCTCCACTGATGCAGCATGGCGACACTTGTGGGTTTAAACACCCCCAAGGGGTGTACAACCACTGTCTGTGTAAACGACCGCTATCTGAACTACTACACATAGAGGCTGCCCATCGAATCGCAACATCAACATGTTAAGTCACATAAACAATGTTGATGCACTTAATGTAAGGGGGAATCTAATGTGTCTTTGACATTGGTATCAGCTGTGTGACACAGTGATTTTGATGCAGATAGCGTTATGTTTACAAGATAGTGGTTGGATGGTCAGCCTCTAACTGTAGTACTGCAGATAGTGGTTCTTTAAACAGGTAGTGGTTGTACAAGTGGTCAGCGTGAGGCACCTTGGCTGCTATAAATTGCAAAAAGAGCGTGAACGTCAGTATGATGGCTTCTTATGACATTGCATTTGTACATCAACATGTCAAAATAATAATGAATTCATGATTAAGCCTCGGCGCATGGTATTGACCCTGTGAGGGTTCAATCAACAATCTCTCTCTCTCTCTCTCTCTCTCTCTCTCTCTCTCTCTCTCTCTCTCTCTCTCTCTCTCCCTCTCTCTCTTTATATATATATATATATATATATATATATATATATATATATATATATATATATATATATATATATATACATGTGTGTGTGTGTATGTGTGTGTGTAGAGCTAGCCTTTAAAGTGTAGTTATGACGTATACATCTACATGGCATGCACTCATAGTATATATGATTGGGGAGGAGGGTCAATAAGGGTACACTAACCTGGATCCATAGGGCTGGCCTGGACTTCTTGTAGGTTAGAAACCCTATATTAACCCTTTAAGGTCTGCTAATGCATTATTGTATCATGTCCATCGGTTGGCATGAATGTTGTAGGGACGCTATGAAGCATAAATTGAATGCAGTATTGACAAGTGACTCATATTCATGCATCAATCCCACCCACGGGAATGATGCACTGACGCATTAGCGGCCCAGATTCAAAGTGATTAAAAGACATATGCCTTACATACAGGACACAATACCGTTAATATATAACAAGGTATATGTGTGCTCATGCATTGTAATTGGATTTTGATATAGAACCAGTCACAACCGTCCTGCTGGAGGTAGATAAGCTTAGGGGTCAGACCCTCATTATGTTGGCCCATATAGGGTGCATATAGAACTATTAGTTTTAGTTATTAATATAGTGTACTTCGGAGTCATTCTGACTAGCTTACTTTTCGGTGTGTACCTTTGGTATCCAGACTGGGTGCTTGTAGAAGCTGAGCCAAGTTACGAGTAAGTGCCCATGTTGTGCATTAAACTTTCAAATTTTGGATTGCTACAAATGATATAGGAATCGCAATCGACGTTGCTAGACAGCTGCCTAACCCTAGGTGATGCACATGTAGAGCCTGCTATACAGAACAGTATAATTCCCCTCAAAAGTGCAAGTGGGTATCAAGCTCTGCAGAGTTTTGAGTACCGAAGCCTCCATGGACCCATGCCTCCTTTAAGATAATATTATTATGTTACCCACATACTGTAGGGACTAAAGATACCTGGTGCAATTGATACGTGATTGCTATTTGTTCCTTTTTTATCCAACAGTGAGTGCCTCAAATATGTGGGAGTTAGATGACCTAGACGAACCAAGGTGAGTACTTTTTGTAGTCAAGGATTTGAAAATGGCCTACAGAAAGACAGACAAGAATTCTTTGGCTACTGCTTTGCAATTGCATTTTTTTAGGCTAAAAAACAACATAAGATTTGTGATTAAGGTTATCCGATCTAGAGTAAAAAAGGCAGACCAGACATATCTTTAGCTAATTTTGAGAGGATAATTTGTTTTGTGTAATTTCAGTGATAGAAAAGGCAATGCTACCATGATCTATAAATCAATGTTGTGAGCCATGAATTACTTCTAGGATAATTTGGAAAGATAATCCTACCCACCTCCTTACATCTATCTTTTTTTTCTTTGGTCTTATTATTGAAAGTATGAGAGTGCTTACTTTTGAACAACCCGAGGGGGATGTGTCATTTTCTTCAGGGGGGGGGGCAGAAGTCCCATCCCCATTTTACCTAAAATGCCTCTTCACGTTGTTGTTCTTCATAAAGAAAAACAACTTTTTTTCTGCCACCTTAGTCTGCAATTCTATGAAATCAAAGTGGCAGACAAATTTCAGACCCCTTTAAGGGGGCATAGAAAGATTTTTAGTCACCCATCCCCATTGCTAAGATAATGACCACTCCCTAAGCGATGCCACTTTGATTTTTGTGTTATTGTCACAGTCACTTTCAGAGGCAGAGATTTGACTGTATTTGTCCTTGTCTATATTTTTACAGTTATCGGAGTCACATTGAGAAGTGGGTACTTGACAATAAGCGCTTCTGCTGCTTTTTGTGCTTTACATATGTCGAGTCTCGTGAGAAATGTATATTTGACTATTAGTTTTTTTTGTCTCTCTGCTATGTTAAAAGCCAGTGGAGTCACTTTGAGATGCAGATATTTTACTGGGGGTTTCTGTTTGTGTTTTTTAACAGTAATACTTACTTGGATAAGCAGATAAACATTTGGCTGTGAAAGCTTTTGCTTTTTGTGCCTTGTGTTGTAAAGTAAGGAAGTAAGTTGGGAAGGGACTCTTAACCAGTAAAATTGTGTTTGTGTATGTGAGTGAGCGAGTGTGTGTGTGTGTGTGTGTGTGTGTGTGTATGTACAATAGCCCTACATCCCTCAACAGGGCGAAATGAACCTTTTAAACATGTGGATATAATTATATGACTGTAAGAATGTCATTTCGTGTGTTATGATATTCCTATAAGCGGAGTCACGTTAGGGCATGCATGGATGTAAGAATTTCTGTTTGTGTGTAATACTTCCCGTTTGTTGTGTTGTGTGTTGTTATCATAGATAGCGGAGTCATTATGACAAGTGGATATCTGTTTATAAATACGTTTTTCTGCTGTTTGTGCCTTAATAATTATGTTCTAAAATAATTAAACTCACTTTGCGAAGCAGATTCTTGGGCGTGACAGTTCTTTTTATGCCTTATGTTGTAGGGTGAGTGGAGTCACTTCAAGAAGTAAGTGTCTGACCAAATGGATTTTGAGCTTGTGTGGTATCTTTTACATAGTCACTCTAAGAAGTGTATATTTGACTGAGAGAGTTTCTGCTTTTTGAGCTTTACTTTGCGTAGCAGTAAGCAAATCACTTGAGAAGCGAATATTTGACTATCAGATTTTTAGAACTTTAGAATTTCTGTTTGTGTGTAATGACTCGACATCCCAGAATTAAGGAAAATCAACTGGGGATATTTCTTGAAATTGACAGGGGGATATGGACATTTCATACAATGGACCTCCGAATCTCCACCCCCCAACCATAAAAATCATTATCATCTGTGTATTTATAAATTATTTAATGAATTATTTATTCATACATTATCTAAAATATTTATAGTAGGAGGAGTAACATTGGAATATGGCTGATACGAACGTCACTATAGATTAGTACTAGAACCGCTGTATTCAATGGGGGGCATTGAATACAATGTGTTCGTATTCAATGGGTGTCCGCCATCTTGGATTTTGAAAAGATCTGAGCTGTTTTTTCTTTATTTAAAAGAAAAATAACCCCCTAGGCCATGACATAAATGCAAATGTCTACTTCCATGGGATTTTTTACATCGTATTCCCTGAGGTGGGACTGGCGTATCCCACGAAGCCATATATGGTGTCTTGAAGAGACTCCACTCACCCTACAACATAAGGCATAAAAAGAGCTGTCACGCCCAAAAATCTGCTTCGCAAAGTGAGTTTAATTATTTTAGAACATAATTATTAAGGCACAAATAGCAGAAAAGCGTATTTATATACGGACATTCATGGACATTTGCTTATATATTTGATGGTAAGAATTTCCCTTCATACTTTATATCTACAGTAAACGGAACCATTTCGAGAAGCGGATATTTGACTGTAAAAAGGAAAACCAGAACTGTTACGGCTTCCCAAAATGCTGTGGTGACCTGTCCTGCTACTGGCAGGATGGATACAGCCCCTTCAGGGTAAATACTTTTTTTTTTTAGTGACATTTCAACTGGTTTTGCTTATCACTGTATACATTCCTTGGTGATCAAGGCAATAAAGCCTATACGATATCAGTATGTAAGGTAGACACTGAATTTTTCCAACATTATTACATAAAGAAGCATCCCCATCCTTAGATTTGTAAGGACCAAGATTTTCATTTTATTCTGGTCGATAATCTTCCAATATTCTGAAAACCCAGGTGTAGCTAAAATCTTCCAGCCCTATGCTACTTAGGAGGTTGGATGAAGTATAGCATGTATATCAAGAGAAAGGTCTTACTGTCTTCCACTTGAATCCAGGATGAAAAGTTGTTTTAGCCTACCAGTGTTCTAGATCTGTGGTAGAAAACAATATGTTTTACTATATGTTTACTTCCATTATCTATTCGATTATCTACCTATATGTATTTATTGCATGATGTGTATAGAGGAAGGACTAAGCTGTCAGCAGAACAGTGCCTATAAAGCAAAAAACTATTCTATCATTATCATTAGGGGCCGTCCATAAATCATGCCACACAGGAGGGGGGGGGTATTTTCCAATTGTGACAAAGTGTGACAGGGGGTGGGGAGTGTCAAAGATTATATGACGTCACTTTTTCAAAAATTACTTTTAAGACCTATATCAAAGACATGTTATGAAACAAGCAAAAAATGATAGCTAGAAAGGAACTACATAAGGTCAGCACCATAATGGTAGTGGCAAAACTCAGGGGCTGTACCCCCAACCCCCTGTCCATAGTCACGTAAGATTCTATTTTACCTCAAAAACCCTGTTACTTAGGTAAAATTCTAATAAGATTTAGATAAGATATTACTATTAGAAGCTGAGCTGATTCCATATATGGCTGAAGATGCAGGGGGGGGGGGTCTAGCCAGGTGTGACATATTTTTCGAGGGGGGGGGTGTTGGCTGATGTGTGACTAAGTGTGACAGGGGGTGGGGGGTGTTGAAAATGACCAAAAGAGGTGTGACATAATTTATGGAGGGCCCCTTATGAATTCTATAATTATATTTCTTGGTTGCAGCCCGGGACGTGTGTGATGTGTATAGAGAAGGGACTAGCCTGTCAGCGTAACAGTGCCTGCTGTGCGGGGATGATGTGTGACAAAAATGATCTCCTTAACATCAATGGTGTATGTAACACCCCCCGTACCAGCGGGGCCTGCTACAGGAACAGCCAGGTAATTATGGTTATGTATCTAGGAACAATTTAACTTTAGGGACGTGTCTGTTTTTGCCACCTGGCTGGGGCTTGGTGGATTTTTGAAGGCCAGCAAATCTTTCTCAACCCCCCCCCCCTCCACCAATATAGTAAGAGTTATCACCAACCCATTTGGAAATAAATGCCTTGCCCCTTATATGGCAACTACTTTAATTCACGGTTCCATAAATACTCTTTGGCATAGACAAAAAATAGTTTTTCATAGTAAAATAGTATATACGTGTATTGACACATCAGCACTGAATAAACAGTAAGAATAACCGTGTCGATCCAATGTTAAAACATTGTTGAACTAGGAGCAGTATCTCAAAATTCATATGTCTGTTATGATATACCATTTTATTATTCCATAAATTGTAACATATTTTGTATTAATCAAAGGATATCTATGAAATTAATACATAGGTTGGTTCCAAGAGCTATAAGAGCGCTCAAACTTTGCATAAGAGCGTTCATGCCCCACTGCACACCAGCCAGGTCAGTTACAAACACTCTCTCTGACATCAAAGGCTCCCACCTAATGGTTCACTGCACAATATAATAAAAATGAGGGTCTCAGTGTGCGACCTCATGGTTCAATGCACAAATTAATAACTTGTAAGTGAATGCAACCGGCCGTCACGGGTGCCTGAGCACCGCTGACGCCGTCATGAGTGTCTGAGCACTCTAATAACTGAACAATGGGTTACATAAGCACGACGCCATAACCGTCCGGTCGCTCTAGCGTCGCTCCTAAGCAAGCTAGGTCAAATATCAAAGCATTTATGGAAAGCCCATAATTAGACGGTCAAAATGAGCCCAAGATCAAGGCGGAACTCCCATTATTAAGGAAGTTACGCCATGAAGACTGAATGGAGCTCCGAGTGCACTACAGACAAACCGGCGCGAGTTACGCGCCTATCCAGCGGGCAGTTTAAACTTGGCATATTCAACTCTGCGCATGCCCAAAATGGCGGTTATACACGCATAAACGACCGAGTTATGAGGGTTTGAAGATGCAGAACCGACCAAGACAATGGGGGGCATAGCGGCGTCCATGGGGGTCCTTTGTCCCCCTGTGACACATGAAAGACACCCCTCAAACAATTGTAGAGTTAGGCAGATGCTGCTGGCTCCAGTCAGTCTGGAGGTGCTTTTCCAAGATTTGCTACAAATAGCCTGTCTGCACCTCCAGGAAGACAGATCACCAAGAACCGCTCTAGAGGTAACATCTCCAGTCATCTCCTGCTACCTGCTATACCAATGCACTATGGTGAAACTATGCTAGACAGGCATTGGTTTTCTACCATTAGTGGCCAGGGGCTATCTTCTTCAAGACTTCCACCAGAGGGTAAAGTTATTCATTATTACATTATTCCTCTAAGCAGCAGGTCAGGAGCTAGGTGTGGGAACCCACCTAGAACTATGCTGGACATTGTATTATTATTACCTCACAGGTGGAGTGGAACAGAACACTGTACTTTATAAATTACTGTATGTTTACTGTATGTACAAATTACCTACATACTAACTACTGTATGATTGATATTTCTTACATGTTGCCTAAAGCTGAATAAACCAGTGACAACTGGAAATAACACTATTTTATAAGAGCCTTGAGATAATTACACTATACACCACTAGCCATATGATATTTCTCATATGACAACTTGATCATGCCAATCACTAGTATGACAAAGTGGTGGAGAACATCCTACTAAGATCCCATCTCTCACAGGCTCATAAAAATTAAAGCTGGTAACACAACTAAGAACAATCATGCACACAGTAAGTTAAAGCTGGTACCGCAACTAAGAACAATCATGCACACAGTAAATTAAAGCTGGTACCGCATACACACAGTAAGACCCACTCCACCCACCCAGTGACCTTGACCTTGACACCATACCCACCAAGGTCACCAGTGAGATCTCCCACACATCAGTGAGATCTCCCACACACCAGTGAGATCTCCCACACATCAGTGAGATCTCCCACATACCAGTGAGATCTCCCACATACCAGTGAGATCTCCCACACATCAGTGAGATCTCCCACACATCAGTGAGATCTCCCACACATCAATGAGATCTCCCACATACCAGTGAGATCTCCCACACATCAGTGAGATCTCCCACACATCAGTGAGATCTCCCACACATCAATGAGATCTCCCACACATCAGTGAGATCCCACACACATCAATGAGATCTCCCACACATCAATGAGATCTCTCACACAACAGTAAGATCTCCCATATATCAGTGAGGTCTCCCAAAACGTCAGTGAGGTCTCCCAAAACGTCAGTGAGGTCTCCCAAACGTCAGTGAGGTCTCCCAAACGTCAGTGAGGTCTCCCACACGTCAGTGAGGTCTCCCACACGTCAGTGAGGTCTCCCACACGTCAGTGAGGTCTCCCACACGCCAGTGAGGTCCACCACACACATCAAGGCCTTATCAGTCAAGCTGGCAGAACAACACACAAAGACCTTACGTAGTCAGGGGCCTGTTGAAAAGGTCTCCCTCCCACCAAGATCTAGGAGGCCCACAGGAGGCAAACCAGCCTCCAATACAACAGACCCACACTCAGTAGACCCCACACCTCCCACCCTGTCTACTCAGGGAACAACCAGTTCTCAGGGATCCAACATTTCCCAGGGATCTCTACAAGACGCCCAACTCACGCTATCTACCTCAGGGGAAGAAGGATCTGCCTCAGGGGGTGGATCCACACCCTCATCTAGATCCTCCACCCCAGCTCCAGCTTTTGACAGCCACTCCTCCAGAGACACCTCCCCCACACCCTCCATCATGGACACCGATGAAGGCCCCCAACCTAATCAGACAGCTGAGAAGATAAGGGCCTATGAGAAGGCCATCCAAGATGCAGTTACTGCCCTAGAGACCAACAAATCCCAGCAGGAGGAAAGGGAGAGGATCCTCAACCAACAACTGACAGAGAGGAATGCAGCAATGGATGCTCAACAGAAGGCCATGGAAGATCAGCGGAAGTCCCTAGAGAGACAACAACAACAGATAGCAGATCTCATGAAGATGGTATCATCCCAGACCCCACAACCTCCCACACCTGCCATCACACCTGTTGTCACACCATCTGCCTCTGGATCCAAAGATGACATCATAATCTCCATGGTGTCCAACATGACCAAACTCATAGACAATAAACAGCAGGACGACAGAAAGATCAGGATACATGAGGTAACAAAACCCAAAACCTTTTCACACCCATCACCACTCATGTCAACAGCATTATTTATTGATCACAAATTCCCAGAATATCTGAAGGATAAGTACAAAGTGACAGACAGTGACACCATGGTAACATATTTACCCAAGTACCTCGAAGGACAAGCACTAGCTTGGTTTGAATCCTTCAGGGAGAGTGCCACACCTGATATGTTGACATGGACCAATGTAGTGAATAAATTAAAAGAGTATTTTGCTACTCGAGACAATATAATCTCAAGGACTGCACTCCGTGCACAAAAGGTAGATGAACCTGTCCTAGACTATGCATGCCATCTCAGGAAAGTGTGTAATGCCCAACGCCAGAGTGATGAAATCCTAAGCAAGGCATTTACCCAAGGCATGAGGCCCTGGATCTCTGTAGCTCTTGAGAACAAGAAAATAGACTCTTTTGACCAAGCCCTAGACCTAGCCCTAGAGGTTGAGACCCAAGAGAGATCTAGGAAGGTGAGGGATGCAGAATCCAACCCACAGCCTACTAAGAAAAAGGTCCAGGAAATCAGCACTAGTGCAGATGAAGATGTTAACCTAATGTCTAGTGCCCATAAGGCAACAGGAAGCTAAGGTTACATCAAGAGACCCTACCGGTAGATATAGAGGAAATAACTATGACCCCAACTACCAATCCAATAGAGGTAGAGGTAGAGGGGGCAACAACAACAACAACCGGGGGGGTCACAACAGTAGGAAAGACAACAGCTCTTCCAACTCCAACAATGGTAACTCTTCATACAGTGATAGGAGAGACAGAACCCCAAGTAATGGCAGATCCTATAATAATCAAGGATCCAACAGTAGGAGCCAGAGTCCACATAGGAACTACAACGCTGGATCCTACAACAACTCTGGATCCTACAACAACAGCCAGGGTTCAAACAACTCTGGATCCTATAATCAAGGATCCAACAGTAGGAACCAGAGTCCACATAGGAACTACAACAGTGGATCCTACAACAACAATGGCACCTACAACAACCAGAGATCCAATAACTCCGGTCAATACAGCAACTCTGGTCAATATAACCAGGGTTCCAACTCACGCCGGGAGGATTACAAACCTGACACAAGAGGTTACCAGGGGAACCAACAAAGTAACCCCCAAATACCACCTCATGTAATGGATCAAATCTCCAAGCTCCTGGTGGCAAGCATCTCAACCACCCCACAGAACCAGGAAAACTAGGATGTCACAGTGCCGATGGGCCAGTGCACTGTGACACCCCAAATACAAACAATCAATCAGGATTAACAAAGATCCAACCAGAGACAATTGCTAGTGCAAATCTACCATCTAACAGACAGAGACGTCCATCAGTGATACACATCACCCCACCAGATTCATCATCAAAGGATACAGGTGAGAGTACCAAGCTTTCTACTGTACTTCTTCAAAATGGCTGTATCAATGCAAATCTATATGATGTTTCAGATGTACAATGTTTGGTTGATACAGGTGCTACTATCACCTGTGTCAGACAATCATTCCTCATGGATCTCCAAAAGAGATTCCATATCCAACTGAGGAAATCTAAAATTAACATCCATTTGGCAGATGGATCGGTGTGTCATGTTAGACATTCAGCTATGCTGAACTTTAGAATCCAAGGTGTCAGATTCCAATACCAATTTGCTGTAATTCCCAACCTCACACAGCCCGTTGTTCTCGGCACAGATTTCTTAAGCACTACAAAATCTCAAATTGAATTTAATGTTGATCCTGAACAAATTCTCAAACCCATTAGGGCAGTGAGGGATTTTACCATCCCTCCATTCTCTGAACTTGCAGTATTGGGTAAGGTCACATCTACTCAATCACTGCAAGGGAAAACTGGAGTAGTAGATAACCTCCAAAGAAATAACAATGCCCCATATCTAGTTCAAAGGGCAGCAGTAACCCCCAGGGAAAATAACAAACATCCCCTAGTGTTACTCAACACCAGCAGGCGCCCACATAAAATCAAAAAGGGTGCCATCATAGCTCTATTTCAGGAAGTCAAGGAATCTGATTTAGAAAAACCTCAACAGGTGTCAGACACTACCCCACACACTGATCAATACATCTCAGCCATACGGCCTGAGGATGTAACTCAATTCAGTGACACAGACTCAGACTGTGAGTCCACATATGCTGACCCTGAACCCAACTCAATCAGACTCTCTGAAATAGCTGCTATACATCCAAAGATCAGCATGATAGACTAGGATCACTGCTGACCAAGTATGATGATGTATTTGTAGGAAAAGACGGAGACATTGGTGCCACACACCTGTATACACACTCAATACATGTAAAACCTGAGGCAGTACCATGTCATTTCCTACCATATAGACAAACACCAGAAAAACAGGCCGCAATAGGGGAAGAGTGTGAAAGGCTAGTACAACAGGGCATTCTGAGAGAATGTGCCGAAGGCCCCTGGGCTTCCAGATCCTTTTTAGTACAAAAATCATCGGGAGGCCATAGGCTCGTCACAGATTTTCGTTATTTGAACCAGAACATGATAAATCAAGCCTTATCTACACCCCGGGCCGATGACACTCTAGACATGATAGGGTCACTCAGACCAAGAGTATTCAGTAAGCTAGATGCCCAACAGGGATTTTTTCAAATTCCTATAAGACAGGAGGATCAGCATAAAACCGCATTCATAGCAAATGACAAAAAATATGTCTATGAAAGGATGCCGATGGGTTTAGCGACGGCACCGGCGGGATTCTGCCATCTAGTCACATTAATTCTGAACAAACTCAAGTACAAATGTGCCCTACCATACCTAGATGACATATTGGTATTATCACCATCAATCGAACAACACTTCCATGACCTGGAAGATGTGTTCAACAGCCTAAGAGTTGGTAAACTCAAACTGAAGAAATCAAAATGTGAATACTTCATAGACAGAATAGACTTCTTGGGAATGAGAGTGACACCCATGGGACTGCAACCATCTCCCACAAAGGTGGAATCAATCAAAACCTTCCCAACACCAAAATCAGTCAAGAATGTCCGATCCTTCACAGGCCTATGCCAATACTTCAAAAAGTTTATCAAAGGTTATGCCCAAATTGCTAGACCATTATATGATCTACAGACACATCTCAAAGCATTTGTCTGGACAGAAGAGGCAGATAATGCTTTCAAAACATTAAAGCATGCCCTCTGTACCAATGCTCTTCTCAGATATCCAAACTATGAGAAAGAGTTCAGTTTGGCAACTGATGCTTCCAATGTGAGTTTAGGAGCTGTACTCTCACAGAGAGATAATGAAGGAGTGCTCAGACCAGTAGCCTTTGCAGGTAGAACCCTCTCCAAACATGAGAGAAATTACAATACCACAGAGAGAGAACTACTGGGAGTAGTGTATGGAGTACTACACTTCAGACACTACCTAGAGACTAGACACTTCCAATTATACACAGACCATGCAGCCCTAATCCCACTACTAACCAATACAGGACTCACACATAGATGGGCCAGATGGGCTCTAGACATACAACAATTTTCATTCACCATCCAACACGTGAAAGGTGATGATAACACACCACCAGATGCTATGTCTAGAAGAGAATACCCAGATTCTGGACCCATGACTAACCCTCCACCCCCACCAAGGAGAGTTACAGCAGCCAGTAGAACCAAGTTTGCAAAAGTAACAAAGAAAGTACCATTCAAAAGGGATGATCCACCCAACACGATTGAAAGGCCAGAGACACCCATTAGGGGTATCTTGAAGCAATCTACACACTATGTGTTTTGCCACTGTGAGAGAGAATACTCACAACTCTTTCCAGACAATGACTTCGAGCCTATTGAATTCTCATCACTCAATCAGATGCTGAAGGCAACTCCTAAGGAGCCACCCTTCACCCCACCTGACTCAGATGATGAAGATCCAGAAGACACAATATATGCTATTACTCAAGCAACTTCTAAATCAGTCAGATTCTTTGAACCAATGCAGGGAGAGGAAACATCAAACCATTTGTGTCCTATGACCACACGCTCAAAGACTAGAGAAATGATTCAGGAGGGCACACCAAAACCCCCCACACAATCACAAACTATTCTAAATGAGAAAAAGGTCACAGGAAACAAACCTACTAAAACCCCACCTGCCAGGAAAAATGTCACAAAAGACACTGCATCTACTAAGTCAAAGAACTCTGAGACAAAGAAGAATGAAAAAAAGCAAAGTGTGCCTTTAAAGAAAAAGGTTGCCACTCCCATTAAGGCGAGAATAGGCCCTCCAAAGGAGCCTACACACCAAAACAAGAGTGACACACCCCAACAAAAGGCACAAGATAGGCCAATAGTCGATGAAAAAGAAAAAGAAAGAGACAGAAAAAAACAACATGTGCTAGATATAAATCAACTACTGGATCAGATTCCCGACACATCCATCTCAGGTACAAACCTTGGCTTGGAACAAAGGAAAGACAAGGACCTATTGCCCCTCATACAGTATCTTGAGGATGGGACCTTGCCTGCACCAAAAGCACAAGGAAATAGAATCATCAACCAAGGCCAGACATACACCTTGGTAAATGGTACATTAGTCCATATATGCCCCATAAATTGGAGAAAAACCAATACTGTACCACTTCAAATTGTTATACCACAGCAATGGGTAAAAAGTTCACTACAGTATTTCCATGACTCACCTACTGGCGGCCATCTTGGTTCTAGTAGGATGCTGTCAGCACTCCGACCTAGGGTATATTGGAAGTCTATGCTAGCAGACACAACAAAATATGTTTCCACCTGCCACACATGCCTCACAGCAAAAAGGCAAGTACACTCACACAAAACACCAATGACAGTGAGAGAGTACATGACTTCACCAATGAAGTTCCTAAACCTAGACGCGGTGGGACCACTTCCCACAACTGCCAGGGGAAACAAACATATACAAGTCTGCATAGATTATGCTACCAGATATGCAACAGCTTGGGCTACTACTGACTTAAAAGCTGAGACAACAGCAGCAGAGTTCTACAAGAATATAATTTGTCATCATGGAACACCAGCCACTCTTCAAACAGACAATGGAACATGTTATACAGGTGCAAAGTTCACAAAGTTAACTAAACACCTCAAGATCAAACATAAATTCTCCTCACCATATAGGCCACAATCAAATGGGCTTGTAGAGAGATTCAATGCTAGCATAGGCACAGCGCTCAGAGCATTCTGCTCAAAGCACCAAAACAATTGGGATTCATTTATTGAACCCATAACCTTTGCATTAAACAACACTGAATCCCAAACCACAGGATTCACCCCTTTCTTCCTACTCCATGGAAGAAACCCAGCCACCCCAATGGACTTAGGGCTGGGAATACAGGAAGACATATCCACAGTAGCAGACCATGTAGCCAACATGATAACAAATCAAGATACCTCTAGGAGGAAAGCTATAGAAAGGGTCGCCAAGCTACAAAAGGAAAGGAAGGATAGATATGATAAGAAACTTACACCACAGGAAATCAAGGTCACCGACATGGTATACCTAAACATACCAAGAATCCTGACCAACACAGAGTGTAAGAAACTTCAACCCCTTTTTATGGGACCATATGTTGTAGTAGACAGACCTAGTTTGACAAGTGCCAAACTCAAAAACTTGGACACCAATCTATTGGTGGCCAGACCAGTGCACATAGACAGACTGAAAAAGGTTGTGGCTGTCAGAAACAATGAATTTGCACACAGGCTTATTCCACATGAGGCCAAATACTACAGCAAAATTGTAAGGAACAAAAATGATATCACCCTTACAAGAGAAACCACAGGCATAGGCCCTATCAAGCCTAGGCCTGCACACCACATACTAAGAAAGACATCTAGGTGTGGTGCAGTTTCAAGAAATTAGAAACAAGATTGAGATACCAAAAGAACATAAGATTTTCAAAATATATTACAAATTCTCTTCATCCACACATAAGACATGTGTGACTGATAATGAATTACTATGTATATAAAGCCAATCAAATTTGTAAATATATCAGTAGGTTGTTGCCTCTGAAAGGGTCAAAGACTGGGACCCCCCAAGTAAAGCAGACATGAAGTCTAAGAAGAGTAAGGGTAACACAATGGAGTGTCTAAAGCCTAATCCCCACATGAAAGAGCGCGCTATGCCAACACAGCAGTCTATAGAGATCAATTGACCTTATAAGCTACCCTCAGACAACTGTCTAGACGGTCATGAATGGCTGTCCTGGATGACAGGAGGAGCTAATTACCAGTACACAGACTACACAATAGACCCCACAGTTAGCAGACACTGGAGATTAATGCATTGTCTCCAGAGAAACAATACCAGGCCCACAATGGATGTGGGTAGGGTAGGCTACATAAGAAAGCACTGTGGACCATAGCCCACCATCAGTCTTCATCCAGCTGCAGTCTGGAATACAAGTCTACAGGACCCCACTTGGGAATTAGCCAGCCCACTTCTCCATTAGGAGAGACTGCACTAGGATAAAGAACACACCTACTTCACCTTCAACCTGACCTTACCATTTACTGGTCAATCTCTATAGACTCACCGGACATATTGCCAAGACAGCTCAATCTTGCAAAGGTACAGTTTGAACCTCTTCATTTAAAGTGTTACACCATACACTTAGACTTTACCAGCACCAAATCACTACAAATTTGACAAGACTTTAAACAGCAAACTTGCTTTACACAAGCACCATGGGGAGACTGAGAGTTTCACCCATACTGCTAACTATGCTGTTATTATATACTATAAAACCACTTACTGCAGGCTATACACCTGTGGTGAGACAAAACATAGGAGTAGTATTCAAACCTAGCCCTCAACCATTGGTCAATGGACATACAACCACAACACTGTTGTTAGCTATCCCCTACAAGATACCTCGGGCACCCGTTACCCAAGGATCCATAAGGGATAGAATACTCCAGTTGACCACTCCTACTCTACAAGATCATACCTCTGGCCAAATTATCCAACAAGCTAAGGAGCTAGACACCTTGCTGGAAATTGCAGACAAGGAGATAAATGAAACACTAGCCTCCATCAAATTGTTCTTATCCAACCCCATAAACACATTGGACAAGGCCAAAAGAGAGGCCATACTGGGTTTTCTAGCACCCCTGTTTCGCGGTGTGCTAGGTCTAGCCACAGTAGAAGATGTAAACCAAGTAATGGGACAGCTCAAGAACATAGATGAAATACTAAGAAAATTTGCTAAACAGGATCAGGAAGCAGCTAATCTCATTGAAAAGATCACAGATAGACAAGATAAGTTTGTTAAAGCATACATCCAAGATAAGAAGGTACTGGACAGCACAATCAACACCATAGGTGACACCGTCAACCTGTGGGCCTCTAACATGTCCAGGTCACTTGACTCATATTCAAGGCACGAGAAAACTCAAAGGGAGAAAATGCAAGTATTAAATGATGCATTAATCATCATAGCAGCAAGAATGAATACAGTTCAATCACTGCAAAGGACAAATGCAGCCCTGAGGATGCTATCATCAGGGATCCTAACCCCTGATATAGTGCCACCCTCAGACCTTGCCAGATACTTAATTGACATTAATAACAAACTTAGGATTACACACCCTGGAGCACAAGTCGCAATTAATGACTTGGATTTCTATTATTCACAGAAGCTGACCTCATACACTTACTCAGCTCACCATATATATATTCATCTGGACATTATAATTCAATCTACCACCTCAACCTTCAAACTGTACCAAATGATTACATCACCCATGCCTATAGACACACAGGAGACCCCCACCAGAGGAGTCACCAAATTGCAGACCACAACTGAGTTCCTAGCAGTATCTTACGACGAATCATTATTCATCGAATTGGACTCAGCAGATATGCAGGCATGTGAAGGTACTACAGTAAAGGTATGCAGAGATGTAAATGGTAGAATCTATAAACACAGGCCTACATGCCCTGTAGCCATTTTTACTAACCAGGCTCAACAGATTAAGGAACATTGCAAGTTTACAGTTTCACCACTGCAAGCACCTACCACCCATGCTATTTCCATTTCTGAAGATGAGTATCTGGTCACTACTAATGAACCCCATTACTTTATCAACTGCCATGGTAAAACGTCTGAAACTCGAAAAGCCCAGTCCTACTCAATCATAGGTGTACCCTGTGGGTGCACGATCAGTGTAGGAGAATTTTCTCTTCCAAACACAAGGTTGCCCTGTAACTCAACCTTATCATTTCATTACATTCTCAAGACAATTAATTTACCATTCATGGCAGCACTTAACAAAATTTCTGAAACCAAACCAGATGAAAGAGAGAATCTTCCAAATTTCCCAGTAGTAAACCTTTCTAGAACCTTAGAAAAACTACAGGAAAATCCAATCATGGATGATATTACTCAACTAAATTTAGAGCCCTTTGCCAAAACAGTATTAAAAGATGCCTCCAACCTTAATAAGGAAATGGAAACGCGCTACGAGGAATCATACCTACGTCGAGTTACAGAGCATCCAATCTTCCAAAGCTTAGCACTCATCCTAGGGATATCAGCTCACATTTTTATAGTATACATACTACTCAAATTATACAGACTAGGAGGGACTGTAGCCTACCTGCCTACAGCCAAAGCATTCAGACTAGTCACCGAGCTGCCCCTACACAAATTGCTCCCAGATAAGAATCCTACCAAATTAACCCCTACAGAGGAAACCCACACCCCTTTCCTCACAATTCAGGAAACTCACACCCTGATAATTGCTATATTATTCACCCTGACCATCTACTCAGCCTACAGAATAATGAAGTACCTTAAGAAATTTGCACAGACACACTGTGGCAAGAAAAATGTGGCCAAGCGCACAAACCCCACAATATATTTTAAAATATATTGTGGAGACTCAAACTTCGCGCTACCCTTGAGGCCAATACCACATGAATTTGATGAGATTAAATCAGCAGCTGCCCCTACCTATAAGGATATAGTGGTTAAAACCTTCCCACTACCTAAGGCTATATTTACCTGGAATGGACCAGCAGTTATAACAACACAGAGAGGAGAATTTGCTTATCACCTCCCTCAGGTGATACACCTACCTTGGCGCACTAGGTTCAGTACTATACCAGCCCTTAAAAACAAAGGACTGTACTACTCCATGCTTCTCCAGAATGATTGTGGCACCAGCCCGGTGACCATGACAGCACTGGAAAATACAACAGATATAATTATTGACGAACAACAGGAGGAGACCGCAAGGTCAAACATGCAGACTATTGCTAATTTTCTAAACCACCAGCCCTCCCCGGTGACTGTGGAAACAGCCTAGACTGCCCACAGCCTAGGCTGCCCCCAGTCCACCACCAGGAGACAACACATCAGAGACAGTATTCAGAACTTTTCGGACAATTTGCCGGCCCTGAAAAGGGCCTTTGGGATGGCGGGTTTTTACACCCTAGGTTTCAGTCAGCCGGGATCCTACCACAGATCCTCGGGTTCAACATCAATGGGAGAGTCCGAGTCCGGGTCCGAGCCATACATATGGCCGTGATCCTGCTCCCACTCAGCGAGCCGGGCCTCCAGCATCCCCAGTCCATACTCGGCAGCCGTGGATGGATCCCCGGATGCCGCAAGATCGAGGAGGGACGCCGCCAACAGATAATCCCATAGCACTCGCTCCCGCGGCCCTAAGTTATAGTCCATGGGCCAGAAACCCATATTACCCAAGGCCCTAGTCAGAAGGGCCACAGTGGCCCCCCGACGCAAGGCTGAGCCTAAGAAATAGTGACAGGAGTAATTACAGACCATCACATCACCATGCTCAATGATCTCCTTGAAATTCCTCACTATGTACCCATAATGGATGGTCTGGTTAGACTCAACCAGGGCCCTAACTGGACTCCCCACCTCCATCACCTGGGGGACAGGCAAAGCAAAGAGAGCTTGTAGATGGGCCATGGTACTACAGCAGTGATTTCCAGAGAGGAACTGATACTCCAATACCAGCCACACACTCCTTAAATGGACACACACACCCCCCCCCCCACCCTGAACTGTCCACTGCCACCAAGCTAGGCACTCACACAGACACATGCCAGAATCTGGCACCTAACACCTCAAGTGCCACCACTGCATGAGCACACCAGGGAGGAGACTCACATCTCACTCCTGACACACCTCCACTGTCAATGAAATTATCAAAGTATTAGAAAAAAAAAAAAAAAATATATATACACAGCCACTTGTTGATGTATAATATGAAAATCTATGGTATTCTCACAAAATCGATGATTAATGCGCGCATATACGCGCAAAATTGCGAAATTGCAAATTACAAATTGTAAAATTGTACAAATCTAACATTAATATACATGAATGCAGGTAGATAACTAAGACAGTTTTTGTACCCACTAGCACTTGTATACTATGCCAAGGTTTACTTAAAGTAACACACTTTAGGTATCCAAGTAAATTGTTGGAAAAATGAATGAAAAAAAAAAAAAAAAAGAAATTGTTGAGAAAATTGTTGACATAAAACATGTTTACTTAAGATACTCACCAAATAAATCTCTTTCAGGGACACATACTCAAAAGGCTAGGGGAAAAGTCAATTAAGCAGCGGCCCACTGCCGAAATTGCCAATTAATACACCCATATAGCAAAATCAATGAGTAACTCAGAGACAAACAAGCCTATTGTACATGAAGTACTTTGTTTTTCCGGCCCTCGGAAAAATTTGTCTCAAATCCCATAAATTGAATAGTGTAATCTAGACTGTACGCTTGTACCCAATTTGCACACTAAAATTGTATGTTTGCACACCAGATTGTACGCTTGTACCCAATTTGCACACTAAAATTGTATGTTTGCACACCAGATTCTACGCTTGTACCCAATTTGCACACTAAAATTGTATGTTTGCACACCAGATTGTACGCTTGTACCCAATTTGCACACAAAAATTGTATGTTTGCACACTAGATTGTAAGTTTGTATCCAATTTACATTTGAATTGTATGTTGCACATTATACTGTATGTCTGTACCCAATTCATACACTGAAGTCAGATTTTTAGAAAATCAACATTTCTATGTGTATCCAAGCTGTACGCAAAATTATATATGTACATACAGAAACTATCAATTGAACGCAAAATTATATATGGGCATACTAAAACTATGAAATGTACGCAAAAATTATATATTTGTACACCAAAAATTGCCAAATACACGCGAAATTATATATTTGCATACTAAAATTGCAAAATGCACGCGAAATTATATATTTGCACACTAAAAATTGCCAAATGTACGCGAAATTATATATTTGCACACTAAAATTGCCAAATATACGCGAAAATTATATATTTGCACACTCAAATTGCCAAATGTACGCAAAAATTATATATTTGCATACTGAAATTGTCAATTAAACGCAATTACACGCGAAATTGTAAATTTGCACACTAAAATTGTCATTTATGTTCAATTTGCACGCTAAATTGAACATTGAATGCCAAAATTGCACACTATTTGCCAAATTGTATGTTGTACATAAAAATGGGAAATTGTACCCAAAATTGATGTCACATGAGCAAACAAGCTCAGGTATGGTAAGATATAGAAACTCGGTAATGTACTTATACCCAGGAGAAAATTGTTTATACTAACAAAGCTCTACCACAAAAATTGCATTTGAAGCACTCCCCATTACTTCAAATCCTCTTACAAAACAGTATATAACTCCAAAATAAGGTAAAAAAATTGTATAAATTGTACATTCCCTCGGCGAAATGACGGAGTTTTGCATTCTCTCGGGGGAGAGGGAGTATTCTATGATATACCATTTTATGAAAATCTATGGTATTCTCACAAAATCGATGATTAATGCGCGCATATACGCGCAAAATTGCGAAATTGCAAATTACAAATTGTAAAATTGTACAAATCTAACATTAATATACATGAATGCAGGTAGATAACTAAGACAGTTTTTGTACCCACTAGCACTTGTATACTATGCCAAGGTTTACTTAAAGTAACACACTTTAGGTATCCAAGTAAATTGTTGGAAAAATGAATGAAAAAAAAAAAAAAAAGAAATTGTTGAGAAAATTGTTGACATAAAACATGTTTACTTAAGATACTCACCAAATAAATCTCTTTCAGGGACACATACTCAAAAGGCTAGGGGAAAAGTCAATTAAGCAGCGGCCCACTGCCGAAATTGCCAATTAATACACCCATATAGCAAAATCAATGAGTAACTCAGAGACAAACAAGCCTATTGTACATGAAGTACTTTGTTTTTCCGGCCCTCGGAAAAATTTGTCTCAAATCCCATAAATTGAATAGTGTAATCTAGACTGTACGCTTGTACCCAATTTGCACACTAAAATTGTATGTTTGCACACCAGATTGTACGCTTGTACCCAATTTGCACACTAAAATTGTATGTTTGCACACCAGATTGTACGCTTGCACGCTAAATTGAACATTGAATGCCAAAATTGCACACTATTTGCCAAATTGTATGTTGTACATAAAAATGGGAAATTGTACCCAAAATTGATGTCACATGAGCAAACAAGCTCAGGTATGGTAAGATATAGAAACTCGGTAATGTACTTATACCCAGGAGAAAATTGTTTATACTGACAAAGCTCTACCACAAAAATTGCATTTGAAGCACTCCCCATTACTTCAAATCCTCTTACAAAACAGTATATAACTCCAAAATAAGGTAAAAAAATTGTATAAATTGTACATTCCCTCGGCGAAATGACGGAGTTTCGCATTCTCTCGGGGGAGAGGGAGTATTCTATGATATACCATTTTATTATTCCATAAATTGTAACATATTTTGTATTAATCAAAGGATATCTATGAAATTAATACATAGGTTGGTTCCAAGAGCTATAAGAGCGCTCAAACTTTGCATAAGAGCGTTCATGCCCCACTGCACACCAGCCAGGTCAGTTACAAACACTCTCTCTGACATCAAAGGCTCCGACCTAATGGTTCACTGCACAATATAATAAAAATGAGGGTCTCAGTGTGCGACCTCATGGTTCAATGCACAAATTAATAACTTGTAAGTGAATGCAACCGGCCGTCACGGGTGCCTGAGCACCGCTGACGCCGTCATGAGTGTCTGAGCACTCTAATAACTGAACAATGGGTTACATAAGCACGACGCCATAACCGTCCGCTCGCTCTAGCGTCGCTCCTGAGCAAGCTAGGTCAAATATCAAAGCATTTATGGAAAGCCCATAATTAGACGATCAAAATGAGCCCAAGATCAAGGCGGAACTCCCATTATTAAGGAAGTTACGCCATGGAGACTGAATGGAGCTCCGAGTGCACTACAGACAAACTGGCGCGAGTTACGCGCCTATCCAGCGGGCAGTTTAAACTTGGCATATTCACCTCCGCGCATGCCCAAAATGGCGGTTATACACGCATAAACGACCGAGTTATGAGGGTTTGAAGATGCAGAACCGACCAAGACAATGGGGGGCATAGCGGCGTCCATGGGGGTCCTTTGTCCCCCTGTGACACATGAAAGACACCCCTCAAACAATTGTAGAGTTAGGCAGATGCTGCTGGCTCCAGTCAGTCTGGAGGTGCTTTTCCAAGATTTGCTACAAATAGCCTGTCTGCACCTCCAGGAAGACCGATCACCAAGAACCGCTCTAGAGGTAACATCTCCAGTCATCTCCTGCTACCTGCTATACCACTGCACTATGGTGAAACTATGCTAGACAGGCATTGGTTTTCTACCATTAGTGGCCAGGGGCTATCTTCTTCAAGACTTCCACCAGAGGGTAAAGTTATTCATTATTACATTATTCCTCTAAGCAGCAGGTCAGGAGCTAGGTGTGGGAACCCACCTAGAACTATGCTGGACATTGTATTATTATTACCTCACAGGTGGAGTGGAACAGAACACTGTACTTTATAAATTACTGTATGTTTACTGTATGTACAAATTACCTACATACTAACTACTGTATGATTGATATTTCTTACATGTTGCCTAAAGCTGAATAAACCAGTGACAACTGGAAATAACACTATTTTATAAGAGCCTTGAGATAATTACACTATACACCACTAGCCATATGATATTTCTCATATGACAACTTGATCATGCCAATCACTAGTATGACACTGTCAATTAATATGTCGTATATCATGTTCACATGTGGAAATGGGTAATGGTTAACAGCATTGAAATGGTGACATTGGGTCAGCCTTTACAACAGGCTAGTCAACGTTGTCAATACTAATCAACTAGCTTTCAACATTGAGTCAATGTTCTGTACTCACTAGGTGTATTCTCCTCTGTGATGGTGACTGAATCCAGTACACACATACCCACATCAATATAGGGATAGAGCTACATGTACCACACATTGCCATAAGTATAGATAGCTCAGCATGAGCCATCATTTGAATGGTCAACACTCATTTTCTGTGTCAATATCGTAATATCACCCAGGGGTGTAACATATCGACCATTATCAAAGCACATTTACTGTAGTAGACTATGTTATAGTGCCAGACCTTCCAACACCATACCCGGGATACCAAAGTGGCTTGTCTAAGTTCCCCGGCGCTTATAGATTTTAATACTACTCTATCCCCGGCACTCATTATAAGACCGGCACTTTTTTAAGACATAGTTTAAAGTGTAAATATCAATTTCAAAAATCACTGTGCAATCTGCGTTTCTTCAGGGCAGGTGCCTATTCAAAGACCCAACGCTTAAGCGCGCCACTTCTCTAGGTGCTAGTCTCAAATAAACACAGGGGGTATGTTAGTATGGAACATGTTACTCAGAAGTACAATATCAACTATGCCTTGAATAACTGGTTTTGTATATATGCACCGGGGTCAGAACCTACTGGAAAATGAAAAGCCGACAGTCGCTTATTGAAGCCATGTATGTATATGGATATTGTGTTCTGGTCCAGTTCTGTATCACCATAAGTACCCCGTTTTGCAGCAATGAATTCCAGAACCAATAGGATGGTGTATACATCTTCATCATACCACCGTACCCTATGTTATAAGTTGACCTTTTTTTATTTTTTCTCGTTTATTTACTTTCTCGTGTTTTTTTTTTAAATTTATTTTATTTAAGAACGGTGGGTATTGGGCATAATACTGTAATAAACATAGGCAGGCGGCTCGGCGGCGGCCACCGAAGCTCGGTGGCGGGTTCCCGCTGTGGCCGCTAGGTGGCGCGTCGGCGGTGACGTCACAGCCTTGTGACGTCACCGTCGGCGGCCGGGGGCTATAAAACGCGGTGTTCGGTGGTTTTATGGCAGACGCGATCAGACACTCAGGTGGCCTACGTGTAAGCTATCTTAAGGGAGTTCGGTGGCTAGTCCTAGCTCACGAACAGAGTGGCGTCTCTAAGCAAGAATAAGTACAAGTACAAGTATCAGTATAAGCAAGTAACTGATGACCAGTGACTGTTAGTCCTTAAGGCTCCAAAGAAATAAAACAACAACAACGGTTGTAACTTTATATTCCATTCTTTATATACGGTGTCGACTCTGGTTATTACATTGGTGACAGCGGTGGTTGTTTACATTAAAGAACCGGGGTGTACCAGAGTAGAAACACAGGCATGGCAGATAGCGAATTAAAGATGGAGGAGGAGAGGGCAGCCCTGGAGGAGCAGTTAGGGGCGGGTAGGCGAGGAGAGCTGATCCAGGTTGTGGATGAGGAGGTCTCTGTTAAAGTTAAAGGGCCGGTGGCTGCGGCGGCCGGCGCCACCGACGCCACCAGAGCAGACGACAGGAAGTGGGTGATGGAGGAGCGACCGGACAGGAGGGCAGAGGAAGCATCACCTGGGGAGGATGTGGGAGTAAAGGGTGGCGTGGCTAGTCACCGGGCACCTCTTGGTGCGGCCGCTAAAGTGGACAGCGAAATGGGCCCGACTGAGTTCGGTGGCCGGTTCGGTGGGAAGGGCGGCGGTTCGGTGGTTGGCCAGTTCGGTGGCCCGGTGTTCGGTGGAGCGGGGAGTGATAAGGAGGGTCACCGGAGGGAGGAGCTGACACGAGAGTGGGGCCCCGACAGGGCCCACGGGGAGGTCAGAGAGGGCCGCGGGACGATTGGAAGGGAGGGGACAGACCCGTTGGCAGAATGGCTGAGGCAGGGCAGCCCCAGAAGTAGCTCTAGGACGGAGAGTGTGGAGGGGGCCAGGAGCTCCACGCCCCTGGGGATAGAGCAGACGCAGGGAATGATGGCGCCAGGTGGCGGGATACGCCCGGGCAGGCCGGGGCCCGGGGGCGAGGGGGCCACCCGGAAGCCAATTGTGATGCCGGGCAAGTACGACGGGTCGAGCGATCTGGAGGAGTTTTTGTCGCACTTCGACCTCTGCGTCATGGCTAACGGATGGACGGAAAGGGAGTCGGGGACGTTTCTGGGAATAAGCCTGTCGGGGGTCGCCCGGCGGCTGTTGGCGTCAGAGCGGCCGGCGGCTCCTGGGGGATATAAGAAGTTGCGGGATGCCCTAGTAAATAGATTCCAGCCGAAGAGTCAGGTGGAATCGTATAAGGCTCTGCTCCGCACCCGGGTGCAAAAGCCGGGGGAGGAGTTACAAACCCTCTCGGAGGAGATCCTGCGACTGGTGCGGCTGTCCTACCCCAATGCAGACGCCCAGATGGTAGATGGCATGGCTAAGGATAGGTTTGTCGAATGTCTGGAGGATACGGAGCTCCGACAGTGGATATACCAGGGCGAGATTCCGACTCTTCTACGGGCGGTGGAAAGGGGTATACGGGCGGAGACTTACCTTAAAGAGGAACGGGCGAAGGCGGTGAAGGTCAGGTCCGCCACGAAGTCAATGGCGGAAGAGATGGGGGAGCTGCGGGTGGCGGTCACCCAGATGAAGGAGTCCCTGGCCCGATCGGCCCCGGTAACCGCGGAGGGGGAGGGGGCAAGTAGGGGACGGGGCTGCTTCGAGTGCGGGGCGCCAGACCACTTCAAGCGCGACTGCCCTATCTGGAGGAAGCGGGTCGAGGCCGCTTGGGAGAGAGAGGCGACAAAGAAGGCTTCGGAAAACTAGACGGGGTCCCCTCTTCCAGCCGGGAGGAGACCCATGGAGAGAAAAGGAGGAGAGAATGGCTGGGTCGGAAGGAAAAGAAGGGGAACGGCCTGGAGGTCGGAGGGAAGTTATGGGGCAAGGACATCCACTTAGTGGTGGACACGGGGGCCACCAGCAACTTGCTCTCCACAGCATGGTGGAAGGCGGAGGGGTCCCCTGGGGATCTGAGACCGGTGTTAACAGCATTCCATACGGCGGATGGGAAGCCGCTGCCGGTGGAGGGTCGGGTGACGGCGGAGCTGCAGTGCGCGGGCCGCGCGGAAACTACATCGTTCGTCGTGGCCGATATATCCATCCCGGGCCTGCTGGGTGCAGACTTCTTGAGGCAGACGCGGGCGACGATCGACATGGCCGGGGAGAGGCTGGTGTGGCCGGAAGAGGAGCCCGGGACTCAGCCCTGCCGACTGGTGAGCTCGCGGACGGAATGGGTGAGGGGTCGCACGGAGAGGGTCATACAGGCGCGTGTGCCGGAATCGGCCGGACTGACGGACATGCTGGTGGAAGGAGTGGAGAAGGTGGAGATGGCGAGGGGGATTCGGATAGGCAGGGCACTAGTGACACCCAAGAGGGGGGAGGTGCCGGTCCTGGTCTGTAATCCGGGCCCTAATCCAGTGGTCCTGTACGAGGGAATGCACGTGGCTGTGGCCGAGGCTGTGGGGGAGGAGGAGCTCCGGGGGGAGGAGTGCCGGATGGTGACCGAGGAGGGGCCACGCGAGGGGTCCCGGACGCTCGTACAACAGCTGTTGGGGGGAACCCAGGTCGAGGATGATCAGGAGTGGATCTAGCTCATTGCCCGGAATAAGGCAGCATTCCAGGAGGGCGATGAGGACCTGGGACATACTGACTTGGTCTCACACACCATAGAGACGGGGGTGGCGGCCCCTATTAAAATGGCTCCCCGACGACTGGCGCCGCATCGACAGGAGGTCGTGGACAAGGAAGTGGAGGAGATGTTGAGGAGGGGCGTCATAGAGCCGGCGACGGGTCCGTGGGCAAGCCCCGTGGTCCTGGTAAAGAAAAAGGATGGGAGGGTGCGGTTTTGTGTGGACTACTGCCGCCTAAACGCGGTGACAGTTAAGGATGCCTACCCACTGCCACGGATAGACGATTCACTGGACTCGATGGCGGGGGCGTGTTGGTTCAGCACGTTGGACTTGGCGTCGGGATACTGGCAGGTGGCTATGGAGGGGGCGGATAAGCCGAAGACGGCGTTTGTGACGCACCGGGGCTTGTTCCAATTCAAAGTAATGCCGTTCGGGCTCTGCAACGCGCCCGGGACATTCGAACGCTTGATGGAAGTGGTGATGCGAGGGCTGCAGTGGTCCACCTGTCTCGTATACCTGGACGACATCATCGTGTTCTCGGCCACCCTCGCCGAACACGCCACCCGGCTGGAGACGGTACTAAAGCGGCTACAGGAGGCCGGTCTCAAGGTCAGGTCCTGGGCCACCGCATCGATAAGACGGGGATCGGGACCGATCCCGAGAAGGTGGCAGCTGTCCGGGAATGGCCCACCCCGGTCTTGGTAACGGATGTCCGGTCCTTCCTGGGGTTGTGTGGCTACTACCGCAGCTTTGTGCCCGGGTTCGCGGCCATCGCACGGCCCCTGTCGGAATTAACCGAAAAGAGCAAAAGATTCCGCTGGGACAGATCCTGTGCGGAGGCCTTCCATTGTCTGAAGGAGAAACTGAGTGAGGCTCCGGTGTTGGCATATCCAAGGGAGGAGGGGCGCCTTCTGCTGGACACGGACGCCAGCGATATGGGGCTAGGCGCCATCCTCTCGCAGATGCAGGAGGGGCAGGAACGACCGTTGGCCTATGCCAGTAGGACGCTTAGCCGTTGCGAACGCAACTACTGTGTGACGAGGCGGGAATTGCTGGCGGTGGTGTTCGCGGTGAAAAAGTTTCGGCACTACCTGGTTGGGCGGCCGGTCCGGATACGCACAGACCATGCAGCCCTTAAATGGCTGGCGAGCTTCCGGGAACCAGAAGGGCAGGTGGCCCGGTGGTTACAACTCCTGGAGACGTTCGATCACGTGATCGAACACCGCCCCGGCCGGGATCATGGTAACGCGGATGGGTTGTCCAGGCGGCCATGCACTCAGTGCGGTATGGAGGGGGAGGGGGGCTCTCCCCTGTTCGACCAACCAGGAGAATGTAGGGCAGTAACGAGGAGGGAGGCGGCCGCAGAGGCAGAGGCTGAGGAGGCCAGCGGGAGGCCCCGGACGGCGGAGGAGGACGGGGAGGAGGAGGGTCCCGTCTTGTCCTCCGCGGAGCACTTGGCGGCAGTACAGAACCAGGACGCCATTCTGGAGAGGGTCCGGCGGTGGGTAGCGGAGAACGCGGGCCCCGCATCGGACGAATTGGCCGGGGAACCCTACGCCGTGCGGGCGCTGGCGGTACAGGTGCCGCGACTGAGGCTAGAGGGAGGGGTGCTTACCCGGGTCTGGTGGGAGCCGGGGGGCCGATCCTTCGGCCAGATAGTCGTCCCGGAGGGAAGGGTGCCGGAGGTGTTGGCGGAAGTGCATGGGGCTCCTCTGAGCAGCCACTTCGGGAGGGCCCGCAGCCTACGACGGTTACAGCAAACCTATTACTGGCCCAGTTACAGAAGGGACCTAATACAGTGGTTGGAGACCTGCCCGCAATGCCTCAGCAGGAAGGGGGCCGTGCACCCCCCCCGGTCCATGATGAGACATGTGCCGGTAGCGGCGACGCTGGAAAGAATGGCCATGGACCTGATGGGGCCGTTGCCGAGGACAGGCAGAAAGAACCGGCACATCCTTCTGGTAATGGACTATTTCACAAAGTGGGCGGAGGCTATCCCCTTGCCGGACCAGGAGGCAGAAACAGTCGCCCGGGCCTTCGTTACGGAGGTGGTCTGCCGACTGGGGCCACCGGGGACGATCCATACTGACCAGGGGAGGAATTTTCAAGCTCAGATGTTCCGGGAGGTGCACCGTCTCTTGGGGGTGGCACAGACCCGTACCTGTCCCTACAATCCGAAGTCGGATGGATTGGTGGAGAGGTGCAACCGCACCGTGGAGGCCATGCTCGCCATGACGGTGGACGAGAACCAAGCTGACTGGGACTTACAGCTACCGTTCGTCATGGCCGCTTATCGGTCGTCGGTGCAGGCGTCGACCAACCAGACCCCCAACTTCATGATGATGGGGAGGGAGACGCTGTTACCTGGGAGCCTCATCTACCCCCAGCCGGAAGGGGGCCACCCGGAGGGAGCCGGGGGCGGGGAGGGGTTCGCCGTAGAACTGCAAGTCCGGATGGCGAAGGGCCACGCTTATGCTTTAAAGCAAATGGGGGAAGCGGTCCGCCGGCAAGAGAGGAACTATTCCACCCGAGTGAGGGGGGAGGACCTGGCCGTCGGGGACACGGTATACTACCTGCTGCCTAAGAAAGAGGTAGGCAAGTGTCCCAAGTTCATGCGGCCATGGTCGGGCCCCTGGACGATCACCCAGAGTTTGGGGGGGCCGGTTTGGGAGATCAAAAAGGGCCGGAAGATCCGAGTGGTTCACTATGACTTACTGAAAAAGACCCAGGCCCCGCGGGAGGAACCTGTAGAGGTGGTACGGTGGGCGGGGTCGGCGCCGGTGGGGAGTGGCCACCGGTGGCGCCCTCTGGAGCGGCCGCAGGGGTAAAGCCACCGGGGCGCCACCTAGTGTGGTTGGCGGAAGGCGGGCCACATCCGGGTGTTACGGCGGTAACCAAGGCGACTCCCGCCGACCACAGGGACACCGGCGACTCGGCGGCTCCCATGGGTGCGGTGACTAGAAGAGGGGGGCGCTTGTGCGCGTCATATTGGCACTGGAACCTCGTAAAAGGGGAGGAAAAAGGCGGGGGTGGCTTACCTGAGAGAGAGGGAATCCGGAGAGAGGCTGGAAGGCGTGGAGTGAGGGTCCCCAGGCCCGGGACAGCGGATTTCATCCTTCGGCCACCGGCTGGCCACGGTGGGGGGTGGCGCCCTGAAAACGAAAGAAAGGAAATTAGCACTGAGAGAGTGGTGGGGCGGGGGAAATTGACTCAACAAAAGAAGGACTTACCTGCGATCGGTCCGGAGGGAGAGATGAGTGACAAGGTGGTCGCGATTTTTGCAGCCAAGAATCGGCGGTGGGAGGAAAGGCAGAGGCGGGAAATGGAGGTGGCCACGGCCACACCCACCGACCGCCGAACACCACAGGCTGACGCGGAGGCCGCCTGGTGTAGCGATCGGGAACTACACCGCGACCTCGTTAGGACCGCTGACCTAGAAAGGCGAGAACGAGGCGCGGCGTGGCCCGAGAGAGACACCGACACCGAATCTGACATCATGAAGAAGTCGTCGGTGCCCCTCCCCTGTTCCATTTGTGGCCGCAAATTTATGCGAAAGGATAGCCTCTCGCGGCATGTCAAGGCTGTCCATGCGGAGAAGGGGCCGGGGTGGAACTGCCCGGGGAAGAAATGCCAGGCGCAGGCAAAAGAGGGTCGGTGGGACGACCTCATGACCCACATGGCAACACAGCATCCGGGCCACCCGTGGCTGAGCCTGTCCAAGGCTGATCGGCCACCGTTGTATACCATACGGTATAGGGGGGCCGCCGCCGGAGCGGCAGCCACCGCCACCGGGGAGGAGCCATCGCCATCCTAAGAGGGCGTTAGCGCAGACCCCGAAGGGGAGGAGGGCCACGCCTCGGAGACGGCCACCGACCGTGTGGAGGAGGCCACCGACCACGGGGGGAAGACCACCGAGGAGGCAACCACCGGTTACAGCAAACCTATTACTGGCCCAGTTACAGAAGGGACCTAATACAGTGGTTGGAGACCTGCCTGCAATGCCTCAGCAGGAAGGGGGCCGTGCACCCCCCCCGGTCCATGATGAGACATGTGCCGGTAGCGGCGACGCTGGAAAGAATGGCCATGGACCTGATGGGGCCGTTGCCGAGGACAGGCAGAAAGAACCGGCACATCCTTCTGGTAATGGACTATTTCACAAAGTGGGCGGAGGCTATCCCCTTGCAGGACCAGGAGGCAGAAACAGTCGCCCGGGCCTTCGTTACGGAGGTGGTCTGCCGACTGGGGCCACCGGGGACGATCCATACTGACCAGGGGAGGAATTTTCAAGCTCAGATGTTCCGGGAGGTGCACCGTCTCTTGGGGGTGGCACAGACCCGTACCTGTCCCTACAATCCGAAGTCGGATGGATTGGTGGAGAGGTGCAACCGCACCGTGGAGGCCATGCTCGCCATGACGGTGGACGAGAACCAAGCTGACTGGGAGGAGGCAGAAGAGGAGGCGGCCACACCCAGCAAGGTGGCCCAGACGGGAGCCGGGGGCGACCAGGCCCAGGGCGCGACAGAGCAAGGCCGGTCCCGTCACCACTCTGCGGAGGACCGGGAGGCCGCCAGGGTCCTGGTGGAGGAAATGGGGCGGTGCACACCCGTCCAGTCGACCTTGGGGGCGGAAGCGGAGGCCATCCTAGACCAGGTTCTGGATGCCCCCTCCGCCGGGGGAGAGGGCGACCCACTCCTGCTGCGGTCGCTGCTCCGGAGCGAGGGGGGCGACCCAGCCCCAGCCGGGGTCGGAGAGGGTCTCCTCAGACAGACAGGCCGGATGGCCCAGGAGATGGCGAGGCGGTACCAGCGGCAGTTGCTGGCAGAAGCCCTGCAACGTCGGCAGTGGCGGACCCCCGAAGGGGAGGTGGTGTCGCTGGACCGCCCCTCACCTGCCACGGTGGACACAGAAGAGGGGGGGAGCGAATCGGTCGCTGGGGGGTCCCCCCGCCAGGGCCTACCGCCGGAGCAGGTGCGGCGTATCCTACAAACCACGCCGCCCCCCGTTCAGCCCCACACCTCCGACAACAACACCCCGGCTCCGGGGAGCCACCTGGAGGGCCTCATCGCCGCCCGAGTGGTGGACGACAGCCAGGAGGAGGAGAAACTCGACTGGGAGGAGGAGGAGCCCAGTCCGGGGGCGGTGGCCTACCGTAGCGTGCCCCTGACTACGGACTCCGACGAGGAGAAGGCATCTCCGGGGGAGGCGGTCGACAGGCGGGTAATCACCCTTACTGGGCTGGACCGCGAGGACAGCCCAGCGCCTGAGGCCGAGGCCGAGATCCGCACGGTCACGATGGGGGGCGCGCCGCTACCCGTGGCCGCTAGTCAGGGAGAGGGAGAAAGGGAGAAGAAGGGAGGAGAGGATGTAAAGGCACCCCGAGATAAGAAGGAGAGAGAGGGGGAGACGGCCACTAAGGACAGGAAAGAGCGGGACAGAAAAGGGAGGGAGGAGGAGAAGGCGAGGAAGGGCAGCAAAGAGAGAGAGAGGAAGGAGAGAAAGGCAGAAAGAGCGGCCAAGGAGAAGAAAGAGAGAGAGGAAGGAGAGGGACGAGGAGAAGGCGGCTAGGGAAAAGGAAAGGAGGGAAAAGGAGAAGAAGGAGAGGGAGGAGGAGAGAGCGGTCAGAGAAAAGAGGGATAAAGAAAAGAAAGAAAGAGAGGAGAAGGAGAGAAAGGAGAGAGAGGAGAGAGTTGCGAGGGAAAAGAAGGAGATGGCCGAGAAAAGAGAGAGAGAGGAGAAGGCGACTAGAGAAAAGAAGGAAAGGGAGGAACGAGCGGCTAAGGAAAGGAAGGATAAGGATGAGAGGGAGAGGAAGGAGAGGGAAGATCGGAGAGAGAGGGAGGAGAGAGCGGCCCACGAGAAGAAGGAGAGAGAGGACCGGGATAGGAGAGAGAGGGAGGAGAGACAGGTTGAGGAAAGGGAGAGGAGGAGACGGGAGGAGAGAAGAGTGGATGAGGAGACGAGGCGAGAGGGCCGGGGGAGTCAGCGGTACGAGGCTGGCCCCCACAGGAACAAGAGTTACGGGGAGTACCGGAGGCGCCGGGAGTACGAGGAGAGGTATGAGGAGGAGAGGGGCCGCCGGGGGGCGGGGCCCAGGAGAGAGGAGTGGCGGGTAGAGTGGGGGGAGAGGATCCCTGGGGTGGAGGTCCCCGGGCTGCCGCGAGCGGAGGAAATGGACCCGCTGGCGGGGAGGCCGCTTTGGATTGGGGATACCTACCAACGAATCCCCTGGCGGCGGGTGGACAACCCCGACAAGCTACAGAAGTGGGCGGTGGGGCTGGCTCCATCCCCGGACTTGGGCGATGAATACACCCCCGTAGGAGGGCGGGCGCACGGGTGGGTGGAGCTGGTGGGCCCATCCCTGTGGCATACACACTATTATGCGACTACAGTTCAGAGGTACGACCCAGGGATGGGTCAGGGAGGCGTGCCCCCACCACCACCTCCACCTCCCCCTCCGGGAGTGGGGCGACCCCCACCGTCGGCTACAGCGGGCAGACCGCCCACCCAGGCGTCAGGAGCAGTTGGGACGGCCGGGCCTCAGGGTTCGGGCTTGGGTCTACCGCCGCCGTCAGCCCAGGGACAAGGGAGATATGGCCACCAGACCCTCCCACCCTTCGTCCCACCGCTCTCAGGGCCCTCCAGGGCCGCCCCGCAGCCGCCACCACCGCGACCAGCCGAGGCGCCCTTGAGCCGCGACCTAGAGGAGCGGATCCGTCGGATGGTCAGGGAGGAACAGCAGAGGGGGAGCCAGTAGGAGGGAGGAGCGGTTGCCAGGAGGGAGAGTGAGAGACGCGTGAGGGAAGAGGGGACGGGCAGTGGCCGGTGAGAAGGGATGGCAGGGACGTCGGAGGGCGCAGCCGAGAAGCTGAAAGACAGCCGGGAAGGGGGGTGTGAAGGGGTTAGTAGGGGTAAGGGGAGTACTGGTGGGGGATTGAGTACCTGCCAGGAAACCCAGGCCCTGAACACCCCTGGAAGCCCCCAGGGCATAAGACAAGCAGCATAAGATAAGGGCTGGCGGCCCAGAGAGTCGGGAGGAACCCCGTGGCCAGGACAAGGAAGAGATGGCCCCAATTCCTGCAGCGTTTTACCGTGCCCTTCTAGACCGCAGATCTCCGGTGTTCGGATGTATATATTTCGTTAAGTGTATAAATGTAGAGATAAGGTTATCACACGAAAACCAAACACGGTCAGTTTCTTATTAATAACAGTTTATTCCTAGACATTGGAGGAGTATGATAATTGATGTCACATTTTGTGCATAAGTAAATTAGGAACAGCCCACTGTTGGTGCTGGTAGTCCAGATTAAGTCATTGTAAGTCGTTCACGCGCTAGTCTGGTTATTACAATATTATATAGTTAGGGAGTTAAAGACGGGCGGTCCGCTGTTGGAGCCCATAGGTATTGTAACTAATCATGATAATAAGGGGGGGATACTCACCTGGTACATACTACAGTAATTATAGGGGTAAAAGAATCTAGGTTAAGTAAAATAATACGAGTCCTTAGGCTGTACGGCCCGGGTGCCATTGTTGGACACTCGAGTAATGTTTATTATAAATGTTATACCCATAGAATAAAGTAAGGTGGGATGGATGTAATAAACATAGGCCGGCGGCTCAGCGGCGGCCACCGAAGCTCGGTGGCGGGTTCCCGCTGTGGCCGCTAGGTGGCGCGTCGGCGGTGACGTCACAGCCTTGTGACGTCACCGTCGGCGGCCGGGGGCTATAAAACGCGGTGTTCGGTGGTTTTATGGCAGACGCGATCAGACACTCAGGTGGCCTACGTGTAAGCTATCTTAAGGGAGTTCGGTGGCTAGTCCTAGCTCACGAACAGAGTGGCATCTCTAAGCAAGAATAAGTACAAGTACAAGTATCAGTATAAGCAAGTAACTGATGACCAGTGACTGTTAGTCCTTAAGGCTCCAAAGAAATAAAACAACAACAACGGTTGTAACTTTATATTCCATTCTTTATATACGGTGTCGACTCTGGTTATTACAATACCATTGGTCGTCACAGTAATATCTAGCATACGGTGTATTTCCGAACCATTTTCAGATTCTAATGTCAGTCCCTATCAATGCAAAATAAGGGGATTAATTATTCAAAATTACTTTTTAAAAAGCAAGAATGGGAATCAACTATAATTGTCATGACATTTTAATCGAAGTTTCTGGAAGACTTGCTGAAAGGTGGAATGAAACTAGAAAATAGACTCTAACATTTCTTTTAATCAAAATCTAAAAAAGAAAGTTTTGACTTAACTGATCTCATATGCTCATTTATTTCAGTGCCTCTACCACTGTGAAAAGCCATACTACAAAGGACAAGGACACTGCGTCTCCGCACCATCCACTCCATCCGGATAGATGCCATTACCAAATCCACACATTGCTTACCGCTACCAACATTCTTCATGTAAATTATGTGTCTGATATGTTAATTCACTTTAAGCTTTAATGGCTGCTCAGTGATTTAATGCACTTTGAACATCTATCTAGTGGTACATTGATGTGGCCCGGGCTTGTCTGCATTCATGCATCATACTTTGGGGTTGGTACACTCTGGAAGGGTTGGCATGATGCACCAATGAATTCCTGGACTGGATCAATTGGTGCATAATGGCAGCAAGGATGCATTTTTGAAAGGTTGGCATGATGCATCGATGCAGCGCTGGTGAGTTATCCACAAGAACTGCATTGATGCATCATTACAACAAATGTACATGAACCCTTATAGAACTATGCTGCACATAAAGAGTTAGTCGTTCTCTTTATCCTGGTCAGCCTAAAATGCCATCTACACGATACCTCATGCCATGTAAGTTTGTGCTATTTAGTGCAAAGATCGATAATTTCTATTTGGTTCTGCCACATATCTGGCAAATTATTGAATAAAGATGATTTAAATGTGAGAAGATGGTTATTTTAATATGATATATCGAAGTGGTAATCAGGCCTGTAAGGAACCTTTGTCACAAAGCGGTTTGATAGTTGATGTGCTGGAATTCAATCAATCCAGCGATGGAGCTTGGCAATTTTCATATACAAAGATACAAATATTTGCTGGATTTTCTCTTTTAAGCCCTTAATAGATATCCAGTTTACAAGCTGCAAAAACTAGCATGTAGCTATTAATCTTAATCTTATTCCTGCTGGCTAGTGAGGACCATTTCTGCTCTACTAGGCCAAAGGAAACCAAACTGAAATTTGCTGTATGCTCCAGGGATCTACATTCTACATTATTGCAAGTATATACACTGTGGGATTTTGTCATGAATTTTTAATTTCCCCTTTGAATATTTAAGAGTTTGGCTAACATGCCAAAAATAATAGCTTTACTTATTTACCTATTTATATCCAAACGACTATTTAGATAACCTCAGATCGGTATTCAAAACGGTATTCAAAACCACAATGGATTTTACATTTCTGTCACTCATTTAGTCCTAATAGACACTTGCAATGCCTAAGTTATTCAATGACTATTGTAATTGCATGTGTCCTGATAGCTTGGACAGCAAGCTCTTCGGCTAGAAGTTCCGAGGTGGGGGGTATGAACCCTCCTAGACGCACAGGGTAACTTTAGAGAAAAACAAATACTGTGCTTTATACCACGATTTCTGGGTTGCTCAGTGCTTTTTGCTGGATATTCCCATGCACATACCTGTCGATATTGCACACCCTGTAGGCTGTAGCATCAATTTTGTAAGGCGTGCGGTTATCCATGGATAACCTGCATGCCATGCAGTTATTAAGAGAGTAATGAATGGGCCCATTCCTTACTGTCTTTATAACACGATTAATCAATAAAAAATCAATAAATAATCAATAGAATATCAATAAAAACAAGTTGAAAACAAAAATGCTTCCCCGGGACTCGAAGCCAGCCATTGTGTGTACACGATCTGTACATACACCTCCTCGCCCGGCAGCGGACAGCGGCAGGGCACACAGCGAAAAAAGCTTCTCGCGGCTATGTTTGTGTATAATACACCTCCTCGCCCGGCAGCGGACAGCGGCAGGGCACACGGCGAAAAAAGCTTCTCGCTGTTATGTTTGTGTATAATACACCTCCTCGCCCGGCAGCGGATGGCGACAGCGCACACGGCGAAAAAAGATGCGCCCAAGCCGGGGCTCGATCCACGGACCTCTGATGGCTGAGCGCAAGGCGCTAACCGCTAGGCTACCGAGTCACCTCCTTCAGCAGCTGTGTCGGCTTGGCTATGTTTGAATGCGTCCCGCGGTTATGGTAGCGGACAGCCCGCAGTCAACTCCTTCCCATATCATATCGAGACGTGGTTCGAACCAAGCATTTCTCGTCAGTCCCTGTGGCGCACTGCATAGGGAGTTGGATTTGGGATGTGAGACTGCAGGTTCGATCCCTACCCTGGCCTGGACCATTTCGTGGGTTTTAACATGTGACATATGACATGTAAGGTGTGCTGATATCCATGGATATCAGGCACTAGTGCCTGTTATCCATGGATATCAGGCACACCTTACAAAAGTCATAATGCATGCATCATGGTGTGCAATATCGACAGGTATCAGCATGGGGATATCCAGAAAAAGCACCCAAAATCCAAGAAATCGTGTAATAACCATGGATAACCCGCACATGTCTCATGTGCTTCCATGTCATATGTTACATGTTAAAACCTACGGAATTTTTCATTGCCATGGTATGGGTCGAACCTGCAATCTCAGGTCCTTAGTCCAACTCCCTATGCACTGCGCCACAGGGACTGACATGTGATGATCTGGGTTTGCTTGGTAAGCTTGTAGAGGTAGGCGAGACGAGTCCCGGTCCGGGCGTATATTTTTGTTTCCTACTGTCCGCAATCAAACATAGCCAAGCCGAGATGGCCGCTGAAGGAGGAGATGCGGTGGTCTAGTAGTTAGCGCATTGTGCTCAGCCATTAGAGGTACGCGGGTCGAGTCCCGGTCCGGGCGCATCTTTTTTTGCCGTGTGCGCTGTCGCTGTCCACTGCCGGGCGACGAGGTGTATGTACCGATCGTGTACAAACACTATTTTATGCCGTGTGCCGCTGCCGGGCGCATCTTTTTTCGCCGTGTGTGCTGTAGCTGTATTATATACAAACGTAACTGCGAGACGCATTCAAACAAAGCCAAGCCAAGACGGGTGCTGTTGCTGTCCGCTGCTGGGCGACGAGGTGTATTATACACAAACATAACCGCGAGACACATTCAAAGCTTTAGCTGTCCGCTGCCAGGCAACGAGGTGTATGTACCTGTGTACAAACACTATGGCTGGCTTCGCGTCCCGGGAAGGGGGAATAATTTTTGTTTTCAACTTGAATTTATTGGTATTCTATTGATTATTTATTGGTTTCGTGGTATAAAATAAGTAGTCAATGGATAATTCATGACTCCTGTGTGTTAGCAAAGGCTAATTACACTCGGCCTACAGCCTCATGTAATTACCCGTCACTAACACACACTCGTCATAAATTATCCATTGATTACTTGTTCAATATACCCAGGTCCTAGGGGTGGGTGTATAATAAAGAGTACACCCGGCCACCCGGGTGCAAATCATACACTATTATAGTATACATGTAAGAGATATAACTGGTGGGTTACCACACTGGACATGACAATAACCTTAATCATAGATAACCATACCCCACAACCATGATGTAGGAGCCATTAACAGACCTAGTAACCCCTCATATTAAACCCAGTGTCAGGGGTCAGGCGTTATCCATGTTAAGCCCTTGATGGCTGCCAATGCAGCAGTGCATCATTTATATGAGCATGATTCACCAAGGAAGTGGTGAGTCTGCTTGTCAGTACTTGATTGGAGCATCATGCCAACCCGCAGGGGTTTATCAATCCTGTAGAGTTGGCATGAATTAATGTAGTCCTGGCAGGTAAACCTGCCATGGCTATACATTCACATAATTATTATGTCGACCAATGGGCATGATGCATTAGTGCCCCTTAAAGGGCAGAGGTTTAGCATTGTAAGGGAGTAATCATTTTTCCAACAACAGGATAGTGTGGTGGGTTTGAGCAGTCTGGCACAATTCTTTTGACCACTCGACTGGAAGGGGCAACATTTTTACAGCCTCTCATGGTGGGGGATAAATTAGGAAATTTTATAGTGGCTTAAATAGCTAGTTACTTAATAGTCATCTTACGCAATCGAGTATATACTTAAACCCCAACATTCATGCAGTAATAATTGACCTTCAAGGGTTAAAGCAATGTGTACCTCTAAAGGGCCCAGTCATCATGGCACCCCAGTAGTAGGCTGACTGGTGGTTATTTTGTGATAAGTGCAGATTACAGCAGATAACTGTCTATGTGGGCACTGGTTCAACATGTCCACATGGGTACAGGAATTTGGGATGACTAAGGGAGGAATGATCTCTAACAATATGGGGGCATTTGTGGTGTTTCACACTTTTGCCCCCCAAAAAGCCGCCCCCCCCCATATTGAGGGTCACATGTTTTCTTTTTTCCACAGATGGGGCCACAATATTTCATTGTTGTTATGAAGTACATTTTTAATTACCCTAGATTGATTAGAGGCCTTATATTGGTAAGAAGGATTGAGTAATGGGAATCTGGCGGTGAGAGGGTTAATTCAATAGTTTCCAACTTTTGAACTTCGAAGTGGTGGTGGTGGTGGGGGGGGGGGGGCTTAGAGTGCCCAAAAGCAAAAACGAACTGCAAGTTCTGGTTTCTCATGATGAATAGAAACTTTAGAGGTGTCCCAAATAATTTTGGTTTAATCTCCCCTAATTGAACAAATTCTAGATGGCTTGTACGTTGGCACGGCTTTGATCTTCTTCTAATGTATCCATCATACATTGAATCAACATCATGTAGCTGCCCCCTGTAGGCTGAAATAATTCTTGCATAGGAAGAACATTCATGGAGATTCTGAACGTGGACTACTCCACGCATTATAGTAGCCCGGGCCCAGTAGACACATTTATAACATTGGTTCCATCACAGTATCGTGCACGTATCAATAACGCTTTCTACAATTATATATCTCAATGTGTGTCTTAGCACCAAGGAAGACTGTCAGCCATTTGGGCCCCTCAGAATGATTACAACACCATATCAAAACATTAAGAAAACAAATGTACTTCCCTGTGATTACCTTCCGCGAACTGTCCATTGCCCCATAGCCTGTGTGTCCCAGGAACCTAAGGAGTGAACATTATTATTTATCGAAATTAATAGGGACGAGTCATTTATTGTCAAGTGTGTGTGTGTGGGGGGGGGGGGGTATTTTGAAGAAAAGAGGCTTTCACTTTTTCAGGGAGGGGGTGCGTGATCCACATTGGTGGAGGTGTCAGAAAGAAATCTGCTGGCTTGCTAAAAACCCACCAAGCCCGCCCCCTCCCAAAACTGGCAATAAATAACTTGTCCCTTAGCTGTCGTTCTGTTAAACCGGATACAAAATGACGACTACACAACAATGAGGTGCTCTGTAACTGCATACACAGATAGCATTTTCTTTCTTTGGGGACATTTGTGAGGAGAAGAACGTGAGTTGCAAATTGGTAACATAACAACGACCTGTCCCTAGCTGTAGCATAGGCCTACATCATCTAGAGCTGCTCCAGCCTCCTGTCTTGTTTTATAGAATACACATATAGCAGATCCACATATTCTCCGTTTGGATGTACTAGGATATGGATCCTAGCACAGGGCATACAACTTCTCCGGCGACCTAGTTTGGTGGGCAAACTAAGTACGAACTGGGGCCAGTGTGCAGGGCATATGGAAGTCTGTGGTCGGAGAGGCAGGGTACATAGAAGGGGTGACACTCTTGTGGCACTGTCATCTCTGCATTTCTGGGGTATTCAATAGGCACACATTCAGGGGCCACACTGTAGTAGTTTAAAATTTTAAAAGGGATATAGTACGGCCGAGGGATCAAGACCACCCCCTCTTGGTCTGCCCCATGTGGGTCAATGTTGATCCCTGAGTCAACTTACTACCCTGCCAAGCATAGTTAGGGACTGGTACCTAGCCAGACCTGGCTGGGGTGGAAGGGGGTGGAGGGAACCAGCTGAGGTGGGGTAGTTAGTAGTTTAAGTATATATAGGGATATAGTCATCCTAAAAATCCAATGGTAAGGTCTAGGGACTTATAGAGGAGGAGGAGAGCTGGGAATGCAATGTTACATAACACCAGATGTCCTGATGTGAGGGCCTGGAGGGCTGACCAAGACTCCACCCTGGAGTAGTGTCAACCTCCAAGCACCCTTCCCCAACATTCCTTATGTATTAGAAGCACAGTATATGATTTGAGGGTGGAGAGTGTTTTGTATATAAACAAAAAGTAGGAGGGGCAGGAAATCCACAGGCTCAATACTGTGTAGCTATTCTTCAGGCACTCTGCCTATCCCTCCTTACTCATCACCCCCTTTATATCTCTTACCCTTTCCTTCCACCTGCCTATCCCTGGCAGGGACTAGATAGAGACGGGGAGGGACCAGATAGGGAGGGACAGGGACCAGATAGGGACCAGATAGGGAGTATGTCCATTGCGTGCCCATGCACCCGTAAAAGTGGAATTTCACCTTTCAAACACTCAAAATCATGAAGAGGCACATTTTCCCCCTCTCTTGGTGCCAGTTCCAGACATTGTTCACCAACCCAGTTTTTCTGTACAAGCATATGTTTGAACCAATTCCCATTTTGGCCTATTCTGCACACAATAAGTGATTATTTCCAACCTTTTTTGAAATAAATATTTTGGGATCCTAGACAAAGGAGCTCTCCCTTGTACTCCATATATTCTGAATCACAACAGGTTAAACATTTTATCTATGCTTCTGAACTCTAAAATAGACCAATCACAACCCTCCAAGTCCTAAATCCGTACATCTCGGTGTATTACCGGAAGTGATGTCATCATCAATAGTGGAACGATACCTGTAATGATGATTCTATACATCAAGTATTATGCAGAGTGAGCAGGTATAAGCTCTGTTTGATGAACGGTCTGTGAGTTACCAAACCAATTCACAGGCCCTGTAGTCGGTCCGACAGTTCTTTACATTTAGCTCCATGCAATACACAGCCTCTTGTATCACAAATCACATTAGTGAAACAATAGAAGCCCCCTTTCCCCCTTCATTCCCTTTTGACCAATTGTCTTTCTGCTTGAGCCTCAAAGAATAGAATGACTGTGACTGGCTTATAGAATTGACCTACATAGTCTTCTTTGCCCATGTAGGCATTTTGATTGAGAAATAATAGTCTTTTACAGGCCATATAATGCATTTACAGTTACATAAATCTCTTACACAAGATACTGACAGATGCTAGCTTAACCACTTTGTAGTAGCAAGGAGCAACACTGGTTGACCACCTCTGACATTGTTCTGTGCCTTGTGCGGTTTAGAACCCCCAGCTCCTTTTATAGTTGTTCTTTCTAATTGTTCCTACTCCCACATCTTTTTTTCTTATGATTTATGGTGGATCAGGTTTGGTGATGTCGCCTTTCCAATACTACTTATCAGATTCATGCAAAGGACCTAGGGTTAACTGAAGGGTATCTAGAGGAAACATTGATTTACATCCAAGAGAGTTACTCCTCCATGATATAAATTAGGATTTCATTGAACTCAACAATTCTCATCTTCCTTAGAAGCTAACAAATTAGTGCATCATTCCAACCCTTTAGGACAGCATCTATCTGAATTCAGCCATACAGCAAATTACCCACTAGGGCTGCATTCATGCATCATGCTGACCAACGAGTATGATGCATTTCTTTACTGTGGGCCTTTACAGGATTACAAGAGGGAGGGGGGGGGGCTTGTGGGGGGGGGGCAAAGTGCAGGACTGTGCCACCTTTCATTGCTTAGGGGCTGCATCATGATGCAAAAATATCAATGAAGGGCTGCTGATGCAGGAATGCATCATGCCTACCGGGCCGGGCTACCGGGTTTGTGGGTCCTGCAGGGTAGTCATGATGCATGAATGTATAACCCTAGCGAGTTACTCACCAGGGCTGCATCCTTGCATCATGGCGACCAAACAGAACCATGCATAAGTGCATAAGCATTCCTTAAATTGTTAACAATTCTAACAGCTGTCAAGTGCCTCACATCACCAATTTTGGATTGGTAGGAGACAGAGAGAGGGGAGAGGGGGTATACATATGTACCGTAATACCTCGCGTATAAGGTGCGCCTTATACATGAGGATAAGCCCCTGGTGCGACTTATAGGATGAGAAAAAGTTAAGGGTAAAATCTTCCTAAAGTTTCCCATGAATTCAAAAGTAGTTTTAGGCCATTGGGGGCGTATTAGCCATCTATAGGTTTTCAGATCTCAAAAATCCATTGATTAGAAGTCAAGTTATTCCATTTTAATTTTTTTTAGAAAATTCCCAAAGTCTGGGTGCGCCTTATACGTAGGGTGCGCCTTATACGAGAGGTTTTACGGTAGTATTTTTTTTTGGCCACGTTACACGGTACCCCCCCCCCCCCACCCTTCCGTGTCCTCTGACGTAGGACCTATGTGCTGGGGGTCAGACTTGTTATCCAGGGTGTTCGAGTTCATTTCTGTAAATGTGTATGTCAGCGTCAGTTGACCAGACATGTGAAACTTTGGGGATTCCCCAGGTTTTGGCACTGAATAAATATGGTGTCCCACCAAATGGAAGCTAAAAGACCCCCGGGGAAAAGACCATTTCATGTTATACCATGCACTGTTGCAGTAATTACCACAATACCTCGAGTATAAGGCGCAACTCAGGCCAATCCTATAAGGTGCAGCTAGGGGCCAGGTTGTGAAGTATTGCCACTGTTCTATATGGACATATCTCCCGCCTATAATGTGCACGTCAAACCTTTGCTGATCCCTAGTTTCATCAACCATAATACAGTAGGTGGCACTACTGTTGACCTGACCATTTGGCCCTGCTACAGGGGCACCACTGGAGGGGTGACTCTCAAGGAAATGGGGATGGTCACATGTCACTAGACTTGTGTGGTGGATACTGGAGGAGAGATAGTAAACATCAGAGACAGCACCCCCTACCCAGGCCTGTGATAATCATTAACACACTCCTCTATGGTGAGGTAATCTATATTTAATTGGCTGAATGCCCCCAAGGGGCCTGTCTCGTGGTGTGTTATGACCATCAACACCACCCTCATGCACCCCTTTCTGCCCCCTTTTCTCAGCTCTCAAAATTATAAGGTCACTCATATTTATCTAAGTCTAAATAGATTTTGGCTAAAGATAATGCCCTTATATCACATGGATAGGTAGATGAACATTTTCTCTCTATGTAGCTGTAAATGTTTGGGTACATTTCTTCCACCAGATTCAGGCTCATCTTTAAGAGGTGTCTTATTTCTCCATAGTGATTGCGTGGTGTTCTGGAGGGTGTTGCTCCTATAGAAAAAGGAAGAGCTGGCTAAATATACCCTGATTTCCAGGCCTTTCTTTTCATGTAACTATAACTTGTCCCTTTTGTTACTCACAAGTGGTCATTCAAGTACTGTGCTAAAAAAGCCGCCTTTGAGTAGGTAACTAGTTGGGACAAGTCAGTTAGTATAGTACCTGCTCAGTGTGAGTAGTGCAGCAGGTAACAGAGGCATGCATATGTCTCTCTCTCTCTCTCTCTCTCTCTCTCTCTCTCTCTCTCTCTATATATATATATATATATATATATATATATATATATATATGCCAGTTATCATAATAAAAACCCTTGTTACAGTGTGTGAGACTACGAGGTACCTGATAACTCTCTCTGTTCTAAACAAGGCAGGCGACTTCTGAGACTAATGTGGCGAGTGCAAGTACTTAGGTGCAGCAGTGCTCGACTTGTTTAGAAAAGAGGGCACATACTCACAGCTCTTTTTACAATAGGAGCAACACCCTCCTGGGGCTAGGTGAGTGTCATGCCCTCCTAGCTGGCTACCATACAGGGGCGCCCCCTTGAGATTGTGACTAGTGAAACTAACGTTATGATAAGGTGGAGTACGGTCTAACTTTGCATATAAGCCATGCTTGGCATAATGCATGGTTTTATGATAATTACTGTTAAACCATTTTCCTTTCTGTGATATACTTTTGTCAAAATCACACTGGTCCAATTGCTACTAAATAGGACAGTTCTACAAAGTCTTGATTACCCTCTCGCAATTGCACGTTAGAATTCTTACCTTTACATCTGACAGAATATATGAGCAAAAACCAACCATACAAATATAGTTGTAACCTTAATTACTACTTTTAGTGCTACTCTTGCTCTGATCTGCCCTGTAGATCACCTAGGAGTAAACCAGATACCACTTATTATCACAGAACAGATGGTGCAGGTAACTGAATATTTTGGGTACTTCTGAGTAACAGATCCCTGACCTGCATTTTAGAATATGACATTATAATGTGACCCAAAGGCTTAATAAACTTTGAAAAAAAAGAGAGAGAACAAAAAACAACAGATGTACATAGGAAAATCAAAATATACAAATGCACAACAACAATAAAAGAATGTTTATCCAAGTATGGTTAAGTAACACTATATGTGACATGCCATGCAAGAATGACCAGTCCAAATTGAGTCCTATCTACAGATGCACAAGGAAGAAATGGCCGGACCACTCTGACAGCTCCAAAATGGTCTTCTTGACAAGAGCACTACTCTTTCCATTACTTCTCCATTCTACACCAACCTCATATTCTTTGTTTCATTATGACACTGCTTCTAATAGCAGGGATCTCCAAAGTAGCATGTTGTTGAATTTGTTTTTAATTAGACGAGTGGAGGTAACACCAGGATGACATTATATAGTAACCTTCTATGGTGTAATCTAGTTGTAACTGCCAAAGAAAATCATGCCAGAATAAGCTATAAACAAACTTCCTGCTCCCCTTTTATCATGACACCTACTTCACTAGAATTATTTATGTGCCACAAATTCCTTCAGGATCATTATCGTGAAAACAGGGTGTGTGTGCTTGAGGGAGGATAAACCAGCTTTGCATAATGCATGGTTTTGGGGATTGAAAAAAATCAACTTCCTATACCAAAAGATTTCAAATCCACCAAGACCCCCCCCCCCCCACCCAGTTTCAAATGACCCCTTCCTTATACATGTACATTTAGCCTAATACAGAACCGTGCGGTGTCCATAATATGTACAGAACAACTCCTCGAAGGTCTACATGTCATACTGAAGGTAAGGCTACATCCAATATTACTCAAGCTTGGATTTGTGTGACTTGTGTCTTGAATGTATGATGCAGAAGGGGTTAGGGGCTATGACCTCAACAAAAAAGGGTGCAGGGTTGTTTGGATAATGCTGACAGACTAGAAAGACTACAAAAAGTGTTTGTTTGAAATAGGGTGGGGTATTCACAGATGAATGGCATAACACTAAGGGGATATACAGAATTTAATGACAAACATTGAGCATTGAATGTGGGGTCTGTTTTTTTTTCAAATATACCTGAAAATTGATAACGTCATATGTGCATAGACAAAGTATTGGGTTCTTCATTGACAGAAAAATAAATTGCATTAGTTGTGACACAGGTCCAGAGACATGAGGTGGGGCCCCTCTATGCGATTTTTGCAGAGAATCGCAGCTATTCTCACAAAATGGGACTCAAACACAGATGAAAGAATGGTATTTGTTGTCATTGCAAGGTAGAAATTGTATGTTGGGGGAGCTATTTGTTTATCTGGGGATGTGAATGTGTGCGATCTCAGGCATGCTTGTGTTGTAGAAAAGATGTTTTTGTTTACTAAATCAAGCTGATGTTATGTAAGTATTACAACCTTTCACATTGGGGAGTCTCCACAATTTGATATCAGACAGGTTTGATTTTTACAGGAGTGGTTGTTGTTGGACTGCTGCATTGTTATTTATTATGGTACAGTGTAATTGTTTATACAGCAGAAGGGCACCTAGCCCTACCTGATCAGTGTGACATCTCAGTCACAGGTTTGGAGGAGATATAATCAGACCTATAGGTAAACACACTGCCTGTGATTACAAATGATGCCTCAAATCTCATATTTACAACTTTAGATCTCATGTTTAAAGTTTAGATATGTCAACAGCCTATACCTTAGACACTGACACATGAGAATGTTCCAAAAAATCGCGTAGTGGAGCCTCCAGTATTAAATATGGTATTGTGGTTTCAGTTTCTATAGCTGTCCACAGGACATAAAGTCACTTAGTCTTAAGTGAGGGCTCTACTACGCAATCTTTTGAACATTCTCACAAAGAGCCCCCCCCCCACATACAATTTCTACCTTGCAATGACAACAAATACCATTCTTTCATCTGTGTTTGAGTCCCATTTTGTGAGACTAGCTGCGATTCTCTGCAAAAATCACACAGTGGAGCCTCACCTTTAGACCTGTTTGATTTACCAAGCGGTAACACAGGATGTAACCTACTTCAAATGGTGGTGTTAAAATGACGCTAGTCACGACTGTCCACAAAAAAGGAAAAAAGCAAACATAGAGAGATAAACGGCGAATGGGAATGATAGGTCGACCATAATACCTCACATAATTGTAGGATGCATCCATGGTTGAAGGGAAGTCTACATGGTGCAACCAATAAAAGTGACATACAGACCTCCGTATGTGCCTTACGGAGGTCAGTAGTATAATAGATGGTCTTTTCTGAATTTTATCCAGAAAAGACCATCATATTTGGATTATCTAGAGAAGACCTCCTATTTTTAGATTATCTATAAAAGAGGTCGTTTATAGATATATTTAAATTATCTATAAAAGAGGTCGTTTATAGATATATTTAAATTATCTATAAAAGAGGTCGTTTATAGATATATTTAAATTATCTATAAAAGAGGTCGTTTATAGATATATTTAGAATCCAGAAAAGACCTGTATTTTTGAGAAAATGTAGATTGCAAGTAAAACGAGAAGTCATAATATTTTTATATTTTTTTTATTGTTCTTTTTGAGACATATTATATAGTCAGAGTTACAATAATAATGAATAACATAATTGGAATATTGTAAGATGCTGAGTAGCTTTTCATCCACTTTTGTTGTATTGTTGTTCATTGTTATATTCTTTTTGATTATTTACTGACTTTTTAGATTATTACAAAGGTATTTTGTTTTTGAAAGTCAATAAAAAGATACAACACAAAGAAAGGTTTCAACATTCTCTTTTTAGTTTCAATTCATATTACATAATGTACTGCTTTATTTATGTTCTTCCAGCCCAAAAAATGAAACATAAATTCATCATTGATGAAGAGAGAAGCATAGAATGAATTACATATGCGTTCTAGTAAACAATGAAATTCACTTCTGTACATTATTGTTTGATAATTTAGGTTAAAACTTGTAGATTTTAACAGTGTTACCACATTTTTATATTCTTTAGATTCAAGTACTGTATTTAATGTAGTAGGACTGTTAGGGTTTATTTTAACATAAGCATTTCCGTGGAATATTATTGATATATTGCTATGCCTTGAATTTTCTCGACTTTTCCATATGACTCCAAAATAATCAACTTCAAAACTTTTCAATAACTTATCGAATTCTTTTAAACTTTCTATTACCTTATTTAATAAGGGAGAAGATTGAATACTAACGTTTTTCCATTTTTTTAAAAAGATTTCTGCAGTTTCATTTTTTAATATAAAAGTAATAACTTTAGTATTTTCATATGGAAAAATATTATTGTTTTTATATGGAAACGTATTATTTTGAGTTAAACAATAATCACATAAACAATCTTCTAAGGTGCTAAGTAAGTATAGATCCATGTTTGTATCGTATTCCATTTTGTTGCTTGTTTTGTATATGTTTTTATTCTGTTTATCACAACAATATTCTTGCTTAGTTTACTTTTTATTAGAATATTTTTTACATAGAAAGAGCGACTTCATGAATAATGTGATTCATTGAACCAATGCCATTGTAAATTTTCGTCACCTAGTTGTTTGTTAGAATCAACTTTAAGAATTCCTCTAAAGACATTAATTCATTTTTGGAGGGGTCGATTTCATCAGAACCTTTTTCATCAGTTGGTTCTTCTTCCGCCGAATAAAATTCTTGTTCTTCAGACGACGTTTCATCAGCTAAATGAGATTGTTCTATGTCTGATTCTTCAGACGAGTCACTTTCTCCAGAATCACTTTCTTTACAGTCTTTTTTTTCTTTCAATGAAGCAGATATCTTTTTGCCTGATCCAAAACCTTGATCATTTCTTTCGGTTTTATCAGGTGTACATACTTCTTCTAGCTCAGGGATGAGAATTTTTTCTAATATTATTTGAGCTATTTGATCTCCATGTTTTATTTCGAAGACTTCATTTCCAAAATTAAACAGCAAAACACCAATTTTTCCCCTGTAGTCTTCATCTATTACCCCTGCTCCTACATCGATGAAATGATTAAGAGCAAGTCCTGATTTTGGTGCTATGCGACCATAGCATCCTGTAGGTATGCAAAGTATTATATGTGACCCATCCTAACAAAATGGTACGGAAGTCGCAAATAGGAAATTTTTAGATATTGCCATATTCATTTACAGCTCATTAAGAGCTTTAATTCGGTATATAACACTTGCATATTTAAACCAGGTTGCCCTCTGTGGGTCGTCTAGCAGTAAATGTAGTCGTATCAATTAATAAGAGATTAAACTGAGATAATTAACATATTAAACATATAATAATTCATAAATCCTATATAATTCCTATGTAATTCTATATAACCACAAAAGTTGTGGCCATGTCTATTAGCCATTTGGGGCTTAAAGTAAGTTTAATAAGCAAAGTTTCTAAAAGACATCTGCCCATATGTTACAAAAATGCTAAAATATCAATTTTGAAACTTTTGATATTTTTGACACTATGCAACTTGAAAAGGCTATAGCTAGGCTTCTACATGTGCGACTTCAGTACCAGTTTGTAAGGATGGGTCACATATCAGTTTGTACCAATATCTTTTCTTTAGCAGGAATAATATAATCATAAGCACTATATAAATCAAACCCTGCAGATTTTTTTGTGGATCTGGTTGGCTTCAATGCTTTTGTTGATGCTTTAACATAATGCATAATAGGTTGGAGAATAGGTGAGGCAGGTAGTAAAGCAGATTTTTGACATGTTGTTACTAACAGTGTATTTGGTTTGTCTTTTACAAGAGTTATATAGAAAGAATCTTGACAACGCGCCATTTTGATGAACGTTATTTCAGTTGTTTTGTTGTTTAATATAACGCTATTCACAGAGATGTTTTCTTTGTTTTAGTTCATTTAAGACGATCTTTGCTGTAATATTTAAGATTTTCATTGTAAATTTCTTCATATATTTTGCTGTAAGCTAATTGAGAGAGTTTTTCACCTTTTTCAGTGTTTTCAAGCTTAGAACGTTCTTCTAATTTTATAGGATAAATTTTTTGTAAAACAAGTCGCGCAACAGGATCACCACTTTTTATTTTTAGGTCTTCTTCTCCGAAGTTAAATAAAACAATGGTAATATACCCTCTGTAATCTTCGTCTATTATTTTTTGGTTGATTAACACAAAGTTATGTTTTCTTGATTTGCATAGAGGTAAAATTATACCATAATAACCTTTAGGGACAGCAACTTTAACTTCTGTTGTAATTGTACATGCTGTATTATTAGGAACAGTATGGTTATATGAACTGTACATTTGAATCCCTATGTTATTTTCCTCTTCAGTAGGAGAGAAGGAACCTGCTATTTTACTGTATTTTAGAACAGACATTTTCGTTCAGTTTTATATGACATGATGTGATGCCTATTGTTATGATTCTCAAGTAAGTAAATAACCAAACAAACAAAATGAAATAATTTTTTATATGATTTTATTTTGATTGTCACATGTGTAAAGACAGTTTTTCATTTTCAGTTTGTTCCTGTTCTTTTATCGAATTCAAGGAATATCATGTTTAGCACATCATTTCTTTTCATGTCGTATACTGCTTTCATCAGTTGATGAGTAGCACTGTACTTAGATCTTTGCCACATTTTTAAGACATTGAAGGTTAATTGAGCTATGTCTTGTTCGGGCTGGGACGATATTGTTCTTCTTTCGTCAGACGTGATATGTAGATATGTAGCTATGTCCTTCCAGTCTCTTGACATTTTTTCACTCAATAAGCTGAAATACATTTGCACGGAGGTCGATTCCACGTCATACTCTTCTAGTTTTTTTTCTTTGAAGAAATTTTCAGTTAATTCCACCAAGTCTATTCTGTGGTTTTCCTTTAAACTTTTCATCAGTTCTTCTGTTCGTAAGTAGTAAGGAACTTCTCTCCACCATTTATTCAGCATCTCTATGCCCATAGCGGTTGGAGTTTTCGTCTTGTTCATGCTTTCAAGTTTAGCATGAGGGATGCCAAGATATACTCCTAAGGTCATCCATTGACGTGCTAACGATACAGAGATTTTTTGAAGAAAGATATCTGAATATCCTAAATCATCTTGAAAGTAATAAGTAGGTAAAGGCATTTTTTACCTTCAAAGGATTAGAGTGACAATCAAAAGTAGGAAAAGAAATAAATCAAAAATACATAGACCAATGATTTAAATAACACATGTACTTCCTCAACATATGTACTTATGAAGAACTTTAGATGCTCTTAACATGAGGCTTATATTTTATCTCAAGGAAGTAAAATTAAGTTCCAGACTGTTACAAAAAAGGTATATCGGGTAAATGTATACTAAGCATAAATAGACATAATGACATAGAAGAAAAGAAAACAGGATAAAAGATTATAGTAGTTATTAATCCATATATGAAATAGTATATAACGCTCATGAATCCATATGTAGTACAAAACAAAAGAAACAAAAACAAAAAAAATTTATATATTTTAAGACTATCAATATTTTTCTTTTTAATCATTTTTTTTATTTAGATAAGTTGCAAGACAAAATATCTTTCCACGAAGACAGATATTCTTTCACTTTTTCTTTATCTTCTTCAGTATATCTTTCTAAGTATATTGGATTTATGTCCAAAAAATTGGTGATAGAAAGATCTCCGTCTAAAATACCATGAACATTTATTTCTTCTGGCTTCAGATCTCGTTCTGCATGACAAGCTAACATGTCTATCACACTTTCAATTAAAGCATATTTTCTCATATTTCCTTCTCTGTAATATTCAGGATGATGATCATTGTTTTCATAGTGATGAAATAAAGCATTTTCCCAAGTTGTTTTTTCTTGGGAATTTTTTGGTCCATTTTTAGTATGGAACTTAAAGGTGTAACCTATGGCTTCTCTCATTGAAAACTTAGATAAGTCATGCACCATTATTCGTTCTGTTAAACACATTTTATCTTTTTTGTCAAATACGTTTTCTAAAAGGTAAAAAGTGAAACATATCATTTGTCTATGCCTTAAAACCCGTTCGAAATGTTGCAAGAGAAGTTTCAAGAAAGAATTGTTGCAAGTTATTTTTTCTTTTTTAGATTTTATGTATTTAATGGCTATATTGTCTTCCCAGTTTGTGTGTTTCAACAGTTTTTTTATTTTAAAAGTGTACTTTCCCATATCAGCGTAGTGTTCTGCTCATGAAGCCAGACAAAAGTTTCTCTTGTTTTTCTGTGATTCGTTGCACAAGAATTTTATTTTTGTTTCCTAAAGATTTTATTATTTCTTGATTCTTTTTTCTCTCTGCTCTAAGAATGCGAAATTGGTTTTGTTGCCTTTTTCTTGTTTCTTCAAGGGTTTCTATCTTATGTATGCAATCAGGACACACCCCGTCTTCTAGCGAAGGCTTCCAATCAGAATAACTGTTCATGTTACTTTGATGCAGATCAATGGTTACATAAAGTCTGTTTGTTCACTTATCTCATCTATGTTTTTATTTCTTAATCACTTTCATATTTTTTTTTTCTGAATTTAAATGAAAAGCTTCGTTTGGCTTATTCCTATAAGTCTCCATTAAAACATCAGAAGGCATAGAATCTGGCACATCACAAGTTTCGCCGTCTGCTACAATTTTACTGCCTTCTTCTGAGTCATCACTGTCGGCTACTGTACGACCATACGGATAAGAACCTCTCCTGATGTTATATATTCTCTCTGCTTTAGCTAAGTTGTATGCCTTCCTGTGAGCCATTAAATTCATATTTTCATTTCGTGCTTCTCTTAATTGTAAAGTAAGATGGAGATTATTTTTTTCTTCCTCTTTTATGATATTAATGTGTTCACGTCTTTCTTCTTCTAACAGAGATATATAAGTGCCTTGATGTAAGCATATTTTTTCAAGTATTTCATTGCGCTTTACTTCAAAAATGATATTGTTCCCTTTTGTATCCATGATTAAGACTTGAGAAATAATCTTAATTTATATATTTTTTTTAGGTCTCACACGAGAAAGATGTTCATTCTTATAATTATTTAAGTATCTCCGGATCTTTTGTTTCTTCAGTGAATACATTTGAGTCGGGCAAATGTTCTTGATTTGCAATGGTAGTTAGTAATTGATTATTTTTTTCGTACATTATGTTATTAGTATCTCGGTTTTTATTTATTTGAGTAGATTTTAAGTCATGGTTAGAAACAGAAGATCCTATGACAGGATATGTCCATGTTTTTCTGTGATTTACATTAGTTACAAAACAAGACAGGAAAGTTTGAGTTTTTTCATTGTTATGATAAATATTTCCGCTTTCTGTACAAGACAAAAATATTTCATCTCCTTTCTGTAAAGAAGGGGAGATAGATTGTTTACGCGTTTCTAAGATAATGACAACGATGCTTAAAATAAGAGTAAAAACTATTCCTCCTGCTCCTACTTTCCCGTTTGAAATTAAATTATTTATTTTGCTTAAACTTTTCATGCTTCCTTCTTTTGTTTTATGTTCGCTCATTTTTTTAAAAAAAATATCTTTTTATGATGATCAGTTCCAACAAATCGGCAAATAATTTCCAAGACAAGATGAAAAAGAAATAATACATTAATCTTTTTTTCTTTTTTGTGTTGTTCTTAAAAAATTATTTTTTGTAGAACAAATTTGTTTGTTACAAAACAAGGATTTCTTTTTGCTTCGATTATTTTGTTTTTTCTTTAAAAAGTATTGTTTTACTTTACTGTCATTCCAATCAGGATCTGAAGTGAAGCTAGATATAACTTGTTGCATTGACTTATTCTCAGCTCGTTTTTCTAAAAAGAACAAGCAATATAAACCACAAGTCATAGAAAAAAGACCTTGAATAGAATGAGAGGAATATTTATATTTATTAGGCAAAGCTTTCAGAAAACTTTTTCGCATAGGACTGAAGCCATATGAATCGAAATATTCAGCTAGTTTACGAGGTTTTTCATAATAAAAAGCTACCCAATGTTCTCCGGGTAAGTTACTGTTGTCGGTGTTGACTACATAACCTGTAGGAAATGATTTCACTGCAGGTATAGTATCAGCTGAATAAACACCATAATTTCCTTCTTTTTTTCTTTTAATTTTCTGCAAGAAAAAATTTATTTCCTCTCCATTCATTTTTAGGAATTATGCTGTTTCAGATTTTGCTCTTAATATATTGCTAGAATCTAATCTCAGGAGTTCATGATGTTCTAAATATATGATAGCTGCTACTCCATGGGTTAATTCTTCTTCTAGTTTTATGACAAATCCTAAAGAACCATTTTCTGAATATTCGAATGTGCCTGACGTTATTCCATTTTTAGATATGTCAAAACAGTAAAGACAATGACCTTTCTTGAATTCATCGAAAGAAATATCTATCGTATCGTCTCTGAATATTGAACCTGTAGATCGTATAAGAGCTAGGTAGGCCATATTGTATAAATCATTAGGGTAATCTAATTCATAGTGATAAAAAGGAGTTCCACCGTCGTTCACTTTTAGTTCTATTTCCTTAGCTTTGAAGTGCTCAAATTGAAATGGATTACGATTATGACTTCCTGTAAAGGCATCTAAATGAACTAACCCTATGATGACTCTTTTTGGAAGAGGAGTGTTGTTCACTATATGAGAGGCTTGCAAAATAGATTTCTGAGGACCAAAAGTGACATATTTCATGTCTATTTTGTTAACAGGATAATCCCAAAACGTAGTAACCATTCTAGCATCCATTATTTTTTTATGGAATTTTTCAGACACTCTTATTCTTTTTATGAATAAATGTATGCCCTGTATGTCTATTATGTATTTTTGTGTTCCTAATTTAGACATCAAACAAAAGTCTTCGTCTGCTCTATCAAATTCTATAGTAAGAGGCAGATCTCCAGGTAACACTTTGACCTGAGCAAAAAGGTCATTATGAATTCGTCCTATGACTTCAAATAATTTCCCGTTTTTAGTTTTGTTATAACGTGCTTTCACTCCAGAATTATGATCGTCGCTGTTAACATTTGTTACTTCGTTGAAATCTTTATCGTCTTTGTAATACATAGCCAAAGCTCCCAAGTGTTTAGCAGTGGTTGGATCATAACTTAAAATATATTCCAGAATAGATCTATATCCGTGCAAATCATTGCTGTCTGATATTCGTATTCCTGCTATAGAAAGTTTCACATTTTTAAACATAGTAGAAGCAAAATAATTCACTGGAAAAACTTTAGCTTTATCGTTTATTGTCCCATCGTTAGCTGGAGCATCTGGATTTTGTTTGTCGGCTTTTAATATTTTGTCAGACACACGAATGAAACTGTCGTGCAAAGAAATGAAATCTGTATGTTTAGATTTTAAAGTGAATTGAACTGTAGTGCTGTTAGGAGAAGCAGTGGGCTCAACTTTTTCATAATAAGTTTTAACTCTACTTATATCTGTTGGAGGAACATGAGTAAAATCAAATTCCGAGGCTACACAAAAACAAGGATCTTCGTCTAACAATGACATTTTTTTAAGGTGATGAACAAACTTCAAAAATATTTGTTTGTTTTTCTCTTCTTTTTAGTAATCTCAGGTTATTTTATGTTAACCAAAGATATCTTTTTTGAAATTTCTTCTAAATCTATTTCTTTTTTTATTTGTGATCGTTTTATTAACTTTTCTTTTCTTGGTTACATGTGAAATAACTTCTTTGCCTAAATCAGACAAAGTTTCTTGAGCTTCTCTTTTTAAAGCTCGTTTAAAGTTTTCACCTTTCATGACATTTTTTGCTACTTTAATTCCTCCTGTTAAGGCTCTTTTTCCTATTCCTTTTGCGGCTGATGCCACAACAGGTTTTACCAAAGGAATAACTGTCTTAAACAATCCTTTTAAAATACCACCTAGCCCATAACCTTTTTGATTTCTGCTTCCTACGAAGGGGGTTAAAGAATAGTATCCTTTTCCATACTGTACATCATAAGGATAAGATCGCTTAGTTAAAAAATGTTTATAATATATATCTTCAGGTGAATCGTTAGAATACATTTTGATGTATTTTTATTTATTTTTTTTGATTTATCTCAAAACAATTTATCTCTACCAGTCAGATGCCCATTCCTTAGAAGAATATCTTGGGTTTTTTTTGGTTCGTCTTCCAGATCGAGTAGAATAGGGTGACGGCTTTCCTGACAAATTTTTGTTTGTTTTAATTTTCCCGAAGACGTCTTCTTGTGGGCTTGGGTAAGATACTTTTACGTCTCTTTCTTTGCTGGGTTGCTTTTCTTCGAAAGGGAGAGGAGGGATATTTTTTATTGGAGTTTTCACTATGCCTCCGCTGGCTTCTCCTATTTTGTCTTCTTCATTTGCAGAAAGATAGTCGGTGTCGTTATTTTTATCTTCAGTATCTTCTGTAGTTGTTTTTTTCAGAAGGGGCTTTTCTTTTTCTTGAAGAAGAGTTTCATCCAAATTGCCGTCTTCAGAAAATTCATTGTCTGTAGCATCTGTAGAATAATTGCTTTCATTTCTTTGTTTGTCTTCCATGTTTTGATCTTCTAAAGGATATTTTTTTATGATATAAGGACGATTGTTTTTTTTAGTTATTTTTGGCTTATTTAAAAACCACGATTTAGGAATATGATTAGATATATTAACCCAAAGTTCTTCTGTTCCTATAGGTTCTGTTTTTATGCTTGCATTTGAAAAGAATTTCATGATGCTTATCACATTAGAATTTCTGATTAGTTTACCTCTGATGATTATTTCACCATGTTCATTCCATAGATAGTTCAGTTCTATCATTTTTTTGAGAATTTCTTTTATGTAAGGAATTTGTGCTTGTCTTATGTTGGATAAGATCTCAAGTATTGAAATACCTGGTATTATTTCTTGTTTTTTTTCTGTAGGAGCAGAATACATGAAAGCTGAGTCTTTAGCTATATTTTGATTTGTGCTTAATATCTTATACGGTTTTACGTTATACATTCTTTGCGCTAATAATTCTTGTTGCCTTTCGAGAGCAGGATTTTTTTCTTGGTCAGTGTTTTTTTCATTAGCATGATTTTTTGCTGAAGATAATTTTTTGTAAGTTGCTAAAGGTATAACTATACTTTTTTTGAAGCTAGCCATAATATTAATTTTTTGCACCTGCCAATCCTTCTATTAAGGACACTGCTAAAGGGAGGAGAAGAGAGAGAAATCCACCTTTTTGTTTTAAAACTGCTTTCCTTTTTTTGTTATTCACACGTCTATTAATAAGATATCTTAAAGTGTTCTTGTATTTTTTTAACTTTGAATAAGACACTGAATTTAATTTAATGTTTCCTGTAAGAACATTAAAAATGCACTGACATATAGAATCTAAATCTTCTTTATCTGCATATTCTATTAACAGATCTCTTTTTCTTTTGTTTTTTGTGTTTCCTAACATTGTCAAAAAAGCTAATCTTTTGACTGATCTGATGTTTGCTGCTTTCTTCTTGATTTTTCTTTTTGGTCGTTTGCAGCTAGTTCTTTTTTTTTTTTTTTTGCTACAATTGATTTCTTTTTTATTGTTTTTTTTCCTTTTCTTTTAGAAACAGGCATTTTTTTCTTTAACGGTGGCATTCTTATAAATCAACTATCACACAAAAACTTTTATTTTTTTCATATATTTTATTCAATCTCACGAACTTTATGTTGGTTCATACATGTATAGTTGTTTTCTGTTTTATGTTTTGTTAGGTATATACACCTCTTGTCCTATGTCAAATATGTTGCTCCTAAATCTGTATTCTTGAGGAGTTTTTTGATGACCATCTATTAAAAGATAGGAATGTGGTTTCCTAGTTGCTTCATTAAAAATATTAACGAAAGTTTTATAATTTTTAGGCAACAGTTTTCTCCCTAATGTTAGAGGGACAGTTTGATCTAAAGGTGAATTAAAAATAACTAAATACGTCGCATTTCTATTAACAGTTTGCCTTTCTTTTCCTTCAGAATAATAATTTTGTGAAATATATATAACATTTATCGATTCATGATGACATGTTTGAGTGAAAAGTTTTCCTATTTCAGGATTATTTCCACATTCTTTCATTAAATCATCTAAAATAACAAGTCCATTAAGGTCAGGTTTTATATATTTATCAAAAGAAGAAGGAATACCGTTCAAAAATGTTATGCTTTTCCCCTCCATGAAGTCTTTTTTAGCAGGAGGGGTTTGACCATAACACCATATGACATAGTCTATTTTTTTTTCTATTATTCGCTCATTATTTTATAATAGATCATACACAAAAGTAGTTTTTCCACTGTTGCTTGGTCCTGCTATGATCATAGAAAATGGAATTCTAATACATGCATTGAAAACAGGGAATTCTATGTCTTCCATTTTTTATTTTCCTTTTATTTTGTTTAATTCTTCTTTATAAAAACTACCACTCAATATTTCATTATTTTTGTCTGTTAACACATAAGTAGCAGGCCATGTTCTAAGAACATATGCTAATTGAAAAATTTCTTCTTTCCAATGAGAAGAATACCCTCTTCTGAAAGCAGTCTTATATTTACTTATTCGTACTTTATCTCCTACTTTAAAAGGCAGTTTAATTCTTTTGCTGTACAAATATTTTCCGTATTGCTTTAACCATATTTTTTTTTCGTTTGATTTGGTTACTTCAGAAGGACTTATTCCTAATGTTCTATGTTTACTATAATTATAACTTTTAACTAAATCCTGTAGAACGTCTATATATCTCAGACTCTTTTTGAAAGAAAGATATTTATATATTTTGTCTTGTATGGTACGATTGAATCTTTCTACTATAGCACATTTAGTGTCTTGAGAAGTACTGAAAAATTTTATCTCATTTTCTTTTAAAAATTTTTGAAAAACACCTTTAAATTCGCTTCCTTCATCTAATTGTATTAAGTTGGGCTTAACTTTGCTTTTGAACAAAATTTTTTTGAAGCCGTCTAGAGTGACATATGCAGTTTTGTTCACTAAAGGTTCAATATAAGCATAACGTGAAAAACAATCTATACAGGCTAACAAATATTTTATTCCATTGTTTTGATCTTTAAGGTTAAAAATACTTATTAAATCAATTTGCCATTGATCGTTTATGCCTTTCACTATTGTTTTTCTTCGAAGAAATTTATATGTTATTTTCTTATGTGAAGTATAAGTTCTAGTGTTATGGAGAAAATTTAGCACGTCCTTTTTCGTTATATTTTCATTTATTTCTTTAGCTGCTTCATATAATTTTTTCACAGAAGAAAAAGATGAAGGATGAGAAGGAGTGAAATAAATTTTTTTCAAAATATTTTCTTTGTCCATGTTTAAAAAATATTTGCTTATGAACATGAAAAGAGAACCATCTCAGAGAAGTAGGTGATATAATTTTTAATGAATGAACGACATCTTTTGCTGCAGCATTCAAACAAAACATTTTTCACCACATTTTTAAATAAATGAATGACACAACTTTTTCAGTGGACGCGAAACAAAATGGAAATCCGATACGCGTCCTTTCCAAGAAAAAAAAGGTAGAGACATATTTTATCCCCTTATGAGTTGAGCAAGAGCACAAATTTCTCTTTCGAGATGTACTTTTTGCTGACACATAGGTTTTAAAATATATGTACCATAAAAAACTTGGCATTAGCGCAAGTTCCTCCATTGAGGTGTACTTTCTGCCAATGCATAAATTCACAGAATGGAGCATATTAGCACAGATTTTAACCCATTTTTACGCGTGAAAAAAGTCATCAAATGCTATGCAAGTTTCCGGATTTCCGTGAAAAAATGAAACAAAAAAATCTTTTTTGCCTTATAAAAGAAACATTATTCTATAGCATAAACATTAGTGTATATAGGAATAAACCCATCAGGTATTCTAGTTTTGTTTGTGTTAGTTCCTGTAGTTTTTTGTGCATGTTTTCTTACGTTTCCAGTTTTCTTCAACACAGTTTTACCTTTAGTGGAAGAAATAGTTTTCTGTTTTTTTCCTTTCTTGACTTCTTTTTCTTCTTTCTCACTTTCTTCATCTTCTGTCATGCTAGTCCCTACTTTTCTTTTATTTCTTTTTTTGCTTCGATTTTCATTTTCGTCTTCAGGCAAAGGAGAGGCTGTCAGGTTGTCTTTTCCTTCTGATTCTTCGGAGCTAGAGTTTTCTGTGTCGCTGATTTTTTCATCGATAATTAGCTTCAATTTATTTTGAGCAGACTTAGCTTTGTTCCTCATTTTTTCTTTGAGATATTGTGTATGGCATGAATTACATCTCAAATGATTTTCGTCAGCAGAAAAATAATGGTGAGAATGAAAAGGTTTATGACACCTAATGCATTCTTGAACCATGCTTTTTTGACATTTTTCACAATATTTTTTATCTTGAACTATTCTCCCTTTTCTTCCACAATATTCACACTTAACAGGCATTTTATGTATATTTTTATCTAATTCAAAACAAAGATACTTTGACCGTAGATATGTTGTAATCTTTTTTGCTGTAGCTCTTATCTCACTAAGGTTTTCAATCGCTGTCACTGTCACTAGAGGCTATGTTATCGTCGCTGCTGCTGTCGCTATGAGACTTTGATTTTTCTTTCTTTTTCTTAGTGTTCTTAGTCTTTCCAGGCTTTTCTTCTTCACTCATTTTTTTAATTTTATCTATTTTTTTATCTATTTTATTCCTTAGTTCAAAGAGTAAATCATATTCTTCTTTAAGGAGAGAAATACTTTTGTCTTTTACCATATCATGAAAATGTAAATATATTTTTCCTTTGAATTTATTTATGTCTGTTCTTTTCCTTTTGCCAAAAGCTAAAGTAGGATATTTAGATGATTTACTCATTTTGTTTGTTTGCAGATAGTTTGCTATTGTATTTTTGTCTTTATCTCACAAACTTTTCTTCTTTTTGAATGAATATCTTCAAAAGGAATTTCTTTCATTTTTCTTTTTAAAGGGGGAATCTTATAATGACCATATGCGTAAGATTTAATTCCTCCTCTTCTCAAATATCTTTTATCTTCAAAAGGAGAAAGAGATATTTTTCTTTGAGACATAGTGTACACTTTGTGTTTTATGCTTCTTATGTTATCGAATTCTGCTTCTTTTATTCTATTTTGGACTAAAGTAAGCTTAAAGTCATTGTGCCTTATAGTTTCTATGCTACTTTTTTTGACTCCCTTTATTTTTTTCTCTTCTTCCCCCTTCTCAAACAAAATTGAATACATTTTTGGCCTGAGAGCAATAAATTCTTTTATTTTTTTCCCTCCTGCTTCATCTTTAAATTTACCTAAGACCTTTTTGTTCATTTCATTATACAAAAAATGATCTTTAGGTAAATTAGAAAAATCAAAAAAATTATTTAGATCTTTTATTTTTTTAAGATAATTTGTATCTTTTATGTAATACACTAAAGAATCTGTGTCTGTATATAACAGTTGAATATGTACGTCTTTGAATTTAGGCAACATGATATTATAATGGAAATTAAACATGCATAGTTTAGATAACTCTAAAACAGAAAACCCAATATAGATCGGTTTGTCTAGTAAAAGTTTTTCTTTGCTGCTTTGTATTCCTACAAAGTCCTTTTGAAATATATGAAGAGATTTAAAAGTAGGTTTTTTTTATAAGATTTTCACTTTCTTTAGGGTCTGAAGTTAATTTCATGCTAGTTCTTTTCTTAACATTTTCCATTGTTTTACCAAATGCTGCATTATTTAATAACTTAAAGAATTCTTTTTCGAAAGCAGAGGTAGCCAAAGTTCGTTCTCTGTTATTGAATAAAATGTAAGATCTCATCCAATCTTTCTGATGAAAGCTTAAAACCCGATGAATTTTATTTATCTTTAAGCCTAATGCAAGGTATAATTTTAAATTACGATAATGCACTACATAATTATTTTTGTCTTTTAAATTACATATAAGCTTTTTTCCTCCTTTTTTGTAGGACGTTTCAGTTTTTTTCAATATTTCTTGTTCTTCTATTTCTATTTTTTGTGGAGCTAGAGGAAAATCGTTGTGCATGTTATGAAGACAGTCAGGGTAAGTTAAACTTACCTCCAGTATGTATCCTGTTTCATTGTGATCTGAAATGCTTTCTATGTTTAGTTTTTGAATTTGATTTTGGGTTAGCCATTTAAAATTTGAGTGAGGCAAAAAATCTGCTAAACATTTGCCATAAAGGTTATTGCAGTCTATGTAAAAGATGATTTCGTCGGAAGAATTAGCTTTCGCATACCTATGAGAAACATTAGTTATCCCACCCCTTATACCGCCTTCTATAAAATTATATATTTCGATGTCAGATAGCAACTCTAGTTCAACTTCTGTATGTTTTAACATAGCTTGATAACTCAAACTAGGTGCCGTTAGAAAATGAGCAGGGTCTAAACCGTAATAACTTAAGGCCTTTTCTCTAAAAGATTCAAAAACATCACATAAAAGCAAAACGTCTTTTTTCAAGTAGGCTTTCAAATAATCTTTTATGTTTCTACATTTTAATGCTTTAAACATATGAATTGCATGACAGTAATCATCCTCAGTTATATTTTTTTTGGTTAAAGTAGAATAAAATTTGTCTATAGGCGGCAATTTTTTTTCTTTCAAAACAGACCAAGAATCAATGTAATCATAGCACATGACACCTTTTCTTATCATATAAGGAATCATTTTTTTGTTTGAAGAATGTTTTTTTGTTTGAACGAAATCTTTTAAACCTTTCTCTTGCAAAAGTTCAGCTAATTTTGAAAGGGACGTAGGTAAAAATTGGAAGGAATCTATAATTCTAAAATTTTCGAAACTTAAAGTAAGAAATTTTTCAGATGATTTAGCAATCACAGATATGGTGCTCTGGTTTATATATTTATATAATTTTTGGATGAGAAAATGAGTGTCATAATTCATGCTGTTGTGAATTATAATTGGTATCTTTAAATTGTCCATCCTAAGACTAGTGTAAGTAAGATTACATCTATTGCAAGCATAATTTAAATCTCTTCCTTTTCCTTCTTGTCCTATGTGAGCATGATCTAAAACTTTTCTTATACCTTTTTCGGTGAAAGATATCCCACATATGTAACAATTTTTTTGCTTCACTATATGTGAAATATCGTCAGAAGACAAAGACAAAGGTTTTCTCTTATGATCTAAAATATACGAAATTTCAGCTCTTTTTTTATATAAGTAAGAAACAAATTTTTCTATCACATTTTTTCCTACGTATATAACAGGATCTTGACTGTATTTTTCATATTTAGAAATTAATATAGCTCCAAAAGCATTTAATTTGTGTTCTTTTGAGCAACACGATTTCCCTTTGTATATTTTGCTTATAGTGCGATTATAACATTCAAAATCTGCATATATCACAAAAGGACTTTTAACTTTAAATTTATGGTCAACGAATTTCAAGAAAGTCCCTTTCGGTGGAGTAGAATAACCCTGACCACTGTATACGTTAGTTTTGCAATTGTTGTTAACATGCATTTCATATTTTTTTTTTGAGCAATATGATATCAAACATTTGTAACAAAAGTACCTAGTTTTTTTCCAAAAAAATGGTCTGATAAATTTATGTAAATTTCTGATAAGATAATAGTGATCATTAAATAACAATAAATCAATATGTCTTCCTTCAGTAAGGGGAGAAGAAAGGACTGAAATATACATAGGGAAAGGCTGAAATTCTTTTTTTTCAGATTTTAAAAGGCCAAACACATTTACAGTAAGATTATTTTTCTTTTCGAACTTTGGAATTTCACTCAATTTGACAGGAAAAGAAAGAAAAGAAAGATTTAATTTTTCTAAAAAAATATCGTACGACTTAGCCAAGTTAGCATTGTGAGGAACTTTATGTAACCCTGCTAAAACAGAGTACACGAAGCATTTTTTGCCGCTTCCTTTTATGTTAAGAACTGATTTTTTTTCTTTGAATAATGCTTTCTTTCCCTTTTTTCTCCCCTCCAAAAGGATTATATTTGAAAACAGAGAGACGTAACACTTTTATTTCTCTTAAAAACCATCCTGACCCCATGTGCACAAAAGCATCGAAAAAACCTAATATCACAGAAAAGGAATTTCTTATTAATTCCTCTACGTTATGAGAATCAAAGTTTACTTGAACAGGACTTTGGAACCATGGTTGAATTTCAAAATATTCATTGTTTTCTAGATTATATTTTCCTAACACTGTGCATAACGATAATTGAAATTTAACCCCCCCTTCTTTTTTTTTTCTTCAAAATTAATTTTTTAATTTTTTTGGTCTGATTAAGTAAAAATAAATCAGGATCATATTTGTGAAGAGCAGGAGTTAAATCATATTCTACGATTAAATTTCTGAAAGCTTTACTTTTTTCATTTCTTATAGGTCTAAAATGAAGAACTAAAAAAACTGTTCCATATTCAAATTGAACCAACTTTCCCACATCGTCACATATAGTTATTTCGATTTCTTGTATTTCACTTTTTTTTACCTTTTTATAGTACGGAGAGACAAAAACTTCCTTTATATCGTCTCCGAATTTTTCACTGCAACGAATAGTTCTCAATAAAGGAATTTGAAGATCGCCTACAATTTCATTTGCAACTTTATCAGTATAAATATAAATATTAGAAGAAACGTGATGCAAATTAGGAACACCTCCCGCATGAAAATATTTATAATGTTTGTATCTTAAAGTAGTGCTCATTAAAATCTGAAAATCTAATAAACTATTCAATGGAAGCCCTGAAAAAGTTATAACGTCACTGTTTTCGATCTCAGCTTCGTTGTCTATTTCTTCAGATATATCCAATCTCAGAACATTACTTAAATATTTAGACATAACAACTTTGTCTCCTCTCCCTACCTTTAAAATGGGTTTTAAATTTTGCAGCTCAGTTTTCACATATGGTTCTCTACTTTTTCGAAAAAATTCATCGTCAGGGTATGCGTCTATTTTTTTCAAGGCTGCATTTATGCTTTTTATTAAACTATCTAAAGAAGTATAATTTCCATATGGAATTTTTTGCACGACATATCTTTTTTTTATTTCTATTTCATCTAATGAAGTTATTTTATTCACGTCTTGCTTCAACCTGAAATCTTTTCTTTCTACTACCAAAGTCCTATTTTTTTCTGGAATTTCTGGGAAATTATACCAGGAAACTGGTATGTTTACTTCTACTAATCCCACTTCCCATTCTCCTTGTAAAATTAAAATAGAAGGTAATTTAACCCAAAATTTGCTTGTTTTGTTTTCTCGAGAGGGATGAATAGTATTAGAAGGTAAATTAATGTAAAAAGGAGAAGAAACATTCATTTTAAAAATATATCTTATTTTTAAACAATAAAATCTTTTTTTGATAACTTTGAAAGTATTTCTTATCTCAGGGAAAAAAAACCACTGGTGGCTCATATGAACAGGATATTTTCTGTTAACTGAAGACCTCTAGTGAGCATTCCTAAAATTATCTTAAACTATACCATATTTAGCACTCTATAGACCTGTAGAGGCTAGGACTGACATTACTTTACTAGATCAGCGAAGACCTCTAGTGAGAGTCACTAAAACTATGTGCATGGTTTTACAATGAAGACTTCTGGTGGCTGATATAAATTATGTGCATGGTTTTACACTGAAGACCTCTGGTGGCTGATATAAATTATGTGCATGGTTTTACACTGAAGACCTCTGGTGGCTTATAGAAGGCATTTTCTACTTACTGAAGATCTCTAGTGAGCATTCCTAAAACTATCTTAAACTATACCATATTTAGCACTCTATAGACCTCTAGAGGCTAGGACTGACATTACTTTACTAGATCAGCGGAGACCTCTAGTGTGAGTCACTAAAACTATGTGCATGGTTTTACACTGAAGACCTCTGGTGGCTGATATAAATTATGTGCATGGTTTTACACTGAAGACCTCTGGTGGCTTATAGAAGGCATTTTCTGCTTACTGAAGACCTCTAGTGAGCATTCCTAAAACTATCTTAAACTATACCATATTTAGCACTCTATAGACCTCTAGAGGCTAGGACTGACATTACTTTACTAAATCAGCGGAGACCTCTAGTGTGAGTCACTAAAACTATGTGCATGGTTTTACACTGAAGACCTCTGGTGACTAATATAAACAAGGCATTTTCTGCTTACTGAAGACCTCTAGTGAGCATTTCTAAAACTTAAACTATACGATACTTAGCACACTGAAGACCTCTAGAGGCTATGACTAATATTTCTTTACTAGATTAGCGAAAAGCTACTTTTGTGAGTTTGTTGCGAATCGTTCCCATACAAGCATTGTTACAATTAATTTTACCACAAATTGTATGTATGTAACAGGAATTAATTATGTGAAAATGAAACAAATTTAATTTTTAGCTCTCAGTGAACAGTTGACTCAACAGCAATTTTTAATGAACTCACAAAAGCAAATCTTTAGCTTTACCTTTAAAGCATTAATCGCAATGCTTTTCCTGCAAAGAATTCCCTGTAGTCTGCGTCAGAAAAGTTCATCTGATTTCGCTGCCTCCTTCATTTACTTTGTTACCTTATTCGTTGTCATATAACTTTGCTGCCTTATTGGTTAACTTCGTTGCCTTATTCGTTATACTGTATTACCTTAAGTTATTGTAGTTTTGTTTCTTTATTCTCAGAGACTTTTTGTAAGCTACTGCTGTATATGTTATAAAATATTTCATTTTTAAAATGTAACATAAGACAAAAATATTTGTTTCAAACTTTTTATTTCTTATCAAATAAACAAACTTTTGGTTTTTTTTTTGATTTAACAAGGAAGTGTCAGATGATTTTCTCATTAACCATAACAAACATTCATGACCAACCCGTGGTTTTTCATGTACCCATTCAATGGAACAGTAAGGACATTTTATTGTTTCAGTCCTATGATACAAATTTGATTTTTGAATAAAATCATCAAAACATTTTTGATGTACTGGCTTATTGCAACAAATCATATAAGCAATGTTTCTAGTTTTTGTAGAAATAATCATTTCAGTGTTGCATAATTTACAAAGCATGTATTCTAGTGACATTTTATGCAATCTTTGTCTTGTTTTATTTCTCAATTCTTTTGTAATTTCTGATAAAACATATTCGCTAGGATCTAAAGTGTCATCATGTTTTCTTTTTTTAGGTTTCATTAATGTTTCTACATGATAAATATATGGGATTTCGAGTAAGTCACAAGCAAAATCCATCATAGTAAAATAAAAATGTTGATAAGGCATTAATATGCAACACATTTTAAGGACTCGCGGTAAAAGCATAATATTTGATAAAACTAAATTGCCTATTTCATCCTGCAAATAAAAAGACAGGAAATAATCAGCGAAATATACAAGCGCCTCTACTTTGATTTTTTTTAAACGTGGCAAAGAATCAAAATAAGACAAAGCCGAAATAATTTGTTCAGCTTCCTTGACTGACATATAAGGCTGGGAAGGAAAACTGACATCTATTATATCCTTTTCGTTGTCTTTGAAATGTATTCTACCTTCGAAATAAGAAATTCTAGTTTTTAATAGTTCATAATTAATTTTTATGATCATTTTTTTCCAAATCTTTTATCTAAAATTCAAATAATTTACTTTCACAAACTCAGGTTATCCTCTCTTAACTCGTAAATAGAGCAAAATGTAATATTCGGACAATATCTTTGTCCTTTGTGGTTGTTTTTTGTCAACAACCCAAACCTTAGGACATCTTGAAAATTGATCTTTTATTGTGATTATTATGTCAACAAACCACAACTTAGATATGGATCCCTTGTGCGATTATTTTTGTTATGGATCCCTTGTTGCGATTATTTTCGTCAACAAATCACAACCAACACAAATGCAACATTAGGACATCTTAGATATATGAGTCCCTTGTTGTGATTATTTCTGTTGACAAACCAAACAATCAAAATAATTTGATATTAGTCCCTTTGTTGTAATTATTTTGTAGACAAACCACAACTAACACATATGTAATATCAGGACACCTTAAATATTAGTCCCTTCTAAATCCAACTTTGTGTTTAATCTCAAAAACATTTCTGAGAGTTCTAAATTCAGAATAACTCAGTAGAGGTCACAGTCAAGTTTCTAAAGCTAACAGAAAACTTTAGACAATTGAAACCTTTATAAAGTTATAAGAAAGCTATTCTAAGACCAGTAAATCCCAACTGACACAACAATTTTCAGTAATATTGAAAGCCTACCTAGCCTAAACTGATATAAATATCAAAATCTGACTGAGTACTTACCCTTAGAGACTATCACACTATTAAATCCAAAATAACGCAATATCCAATAAAAATGTTTCCATAGGCAGAGCCTTTTCTACAAAGGTGGGAGAAATGTTTTCTGAGACCAATAAAGCTTAAGAAACTTAAACAATAAATACCTATCCTAAGTTAACAAAAATGTTTGACTGAGTATTTACTTTTAGAAACTCTCAAACTAGTAAATAAAACTGGCAAGATGCTATGAAAGCCTACCTAGCCTAAACTGATATAAATATTAAAGTCTGAATGAGTATTAGTTCTTAGAGACTCTCACTATTAAATCCAAAATAACACAATATCCAATGAAAATGTTTCTGCAGGCAGAGCCTTTTTTTACAAAGGTGAGAGAAAAGTTTTCTGAGACCATTGATGTCAAAGAAACTCAAGCAATAAATACCTAGCCTAAGCTGACAGAAATGTCCAACTGAGAATTTACTCTCAGACTAGTAAATTCAAAATAATGCAATATGTTATGAAAACCTCTCTAAAGTCAGGGGGAAACTGATAGCTCATCACAGCAATTGCAGGTGGGACCATAACCAATCTGTCCCTTTGCACCAGCATTATGTTTTGTGTTGGTTATGCTAGGAATCGAACCCAGTTACCTTCAAGGGCTGTGATTGGCTGTCAAAATTCGGTGTGCAGAAATCTTTCTGAAGCTAGGACAAATCAATTTTAAAAGTATAGAAACTTCAATGAACGCATGAAAATTCTTTTCTGAAACTGCTGAATTAAAACTAACACAGCAAAATTTAATTCCATACAAACCATCCCTAGCCTCAGCTTGAGAAAATAGCTAAGTCTAACGCTGTATTTGTTCTCAGACGTGTAAATTCAAAGCCAAAGCAGAGGATAAACGAGAGTTTTACCTGTTCTGCCTTCAACCAAAAATAGCCATAGGCTGGCTACAGCCAATCTGCTCAGCACAGTACAGGGGCGTACCTCTGGTAGCCCAAGCAGTGCACTGTCCAGAATAGTCTACCTCCTCCAGTACAGTGGCGTATCACCATGAAAGCCAAAGCAGTGGAGAAACTAGAGAGTTAGTTTTACCTGTTCCGCCTTCGACCAAAATAGCCATAGGCTGGCTACAGCCAATCTGCTCAGCACAGTACAGGGGCGTACCTCTGGTAGCCCAAGCAGTGCACTGTCCAGAATAGTCTACCTCCTCCAGTACAGTGGCGTATCACCATGAAAGCCAAAGCAGTGGAGAAACTAGAGAGTTAGTTTTACTTGTTCCGCCTTCGACCAAAATAGCCATGGGCTGGCTACAGCCAATCTGCTCAGCACAGTACAGGGGCGTACCTCTGGTAGCCCAAGCAGTGCACTGTCCAGAATAGTCTACCTCCTCCAGTACAGTGGCGTATCACCATGAAAGCCAAAGCAGTGGAGAAACTAGAGAGTTAGTTTTACCTGTTCTGCCTTCGACCAAAATAGCCATAGGCTGGCTACAGCCAATCTGCTCAGCACAGTACAGGGGCGTACCTCTGGTAGCCCAAGCAGTGCACTGTCCAGAATAGTCTACCTCCTCCAGTACAGTGGCGTATCACCATGAAAGCCAAAGCAGTGGAGAAACTAGAGAGTTAGTTTTACTTGTTCAGCCTTCGACCAAAATAGCCATGGGCTGGCTACAGCCAATCTGCTCAGCACAGTACAGGGGCGTACCTCTGGTAGCCCAAGCAGTGCACTGTCCAGAATAGTCTACCTCCTCCAGTACAGTGGCGTATCACCATGAAAGCCAAAGCAGTGGAGAAACTAGAGAGTTAGTTTTACCTGTTCTGCCTTCAACCAAAATAGCCATGAGTGGCTACAGTCCATCTGCTCAGCACAGTACAGGAGGGTACCTCTGGTAGCCCAAGCAAAGCACTTTCCAGAAAAGTGACTTCAGCTTCAATGGCGTTATCCTGCTGACAAAAGATTTTATGTATTATCACACAATGCTCTGATTCATTATTATACACTATTCCTGTTTTAATCCAATCCCTCAATGACTAATCATATCAAACTCATAAGCTATTCAACTTTCCCATATTTCAGAGCCTCCCAGCCTCAGCTAGGAAAAACATTTAATTGCAACTCTGTATTCAATCTTAGAAACATTTTTGAAAGTTCTAAATTCAAAATAACTTAGTTGAGACCTTTGCTTCAGAAGGCCTTTCTTAGACTGCTAAATCCTAAACTAACACAACAATATTCAATAATATTAAGAGCCAACCTAGTCTAAGCTTATAGATGTAACAAAGTCCCGCTGAGTACTTACCCTTAGAAACTTTGACATGATAGCACAGTATCCAATGAACACCTTTCTATACTCAGAGGCATTTCTGTAAATGTGGCAGAAACCTAGCCTATGCTGAGAAAAATGCCCAATTGAGCATTTAGTATCGGAAACTTTCAAACTGTTAAATTCAAAGTAGCAAACATTTTCTGAAACTATCAAATCTGAAGAAAGTCATAAAATAAATATCCAGCCTAAGCTTACAAAAATGCTCAACTGATTATTTACTCTCAAAATCTCTCAGGGCACTTAAATTAAAATAAAACAATATGCCATGAAAACTTCTCTAAGGCGAGAGAAATGTCTACAAAGGTAACAGAAACATTTTCTTAGACCATCAAATCCATGAAAAACTTAAGCAATAAATACCTAGCCTAAGCTTTCATAAATGTTCATGGAGTCCAACAGTTTAAAATCCAAAGTATCCAGACAGAAAACTTTCTAAGTCCAGCTCTGCATTTACCTCCAAGCCCCAAGCCTACAGCTAAGTCTAACAGTTTGCTTTTACCTAACTTAATACCTATGCCTCAAACCTACAGCTAAGTCTAACAGAGAAAACTCCTCTGAGATCTAAAGCACCAAAAGCTTTTATCTATCAGAACATAGAAACAGACTCACCTTGCAAATGCTGCTCCCAAGTGCCTAATGCCCAAGTGCTCAGTGTCCATGTACCTTTTATAGGTCCAAAAGAGGAGGAGCCATATAATCTATGCAGAAGAGGCGGTGTCCATGTACCTTATATAGACCCAAAAGAGGAGGAGCCATGTAAGCTATGCAGAATAGGCGGGACTCCTTAGTACCCTTAACATAATATATGCATTACATCATGGAATTTTCCTGAAGCACACTTCCATCTGGTGAGATTCATAGGAACCATCCTGCAGCTCTCTGCACCTTTTAATGTAGCTTGTCTCTTTGAATGCTATAATAAAAAACTCGTGTGAGCAACTCATGAAACCAAAGCATACAGTGTACCATTATGCTACTCATCTTCCATCTGGTGGGATTCATAGGAACAATCCTGCAGCTCTCTGCACCTTTCCATGATACTTGTCTCTATAAGTATCATAATAAAAAACTCATGTGAGTTACTCATGAAAACAAAGCATACAGTGTATGCTATAACACTGTATAGTAATTTTTTATTACTATATTATAACTACGCAGTTCCTTTCAGCAATGGAATTTTCAATTACAAACTGCGCAATTTCTTTTCAGCTAGCTCATAGAGGGATAGGAAACATTGTTTTTGTTCCAAAATTTTCACTTTAGACCTTTATTCCATGCATCACAGTAGAATAGTCCCTATAGCTCTCTGTGCTGGATCATTGCTGAAGGGTTCCTACTCCACCCATCATCCCTGCTATATAAGCTATTGATGGCTACCATCTCCAATCTGTAATAATGTGTGCATGTATGTATTGTTAGAGTCTTTTAAAGTATCTCTACCTCTGTGTTATCCTATGTGCAAGACAGCATTGTTAGAGATATACAAACCTGTATGTGTGTCTATGTATCTCTGCTAGTCCTGTGTATTACTACTACTACATAGCCCTGCTCACACCAGTAACCTAGTTACACACGAGTGGCAGAGCTAGTGTTTACAGTAACAAAGTGAGTCCTCTGGCTGCAGCTGTCTGTGTTTCCCATTAGTACCAGGAGTATCCATACAGGAGGAGGAGGGACCTACCATGAAACCTCTGTCCTATCTATGATACTGCCCTCTTTGTAGGCATTATTAAAAAACTGTTATGAGTTACTCATGAGTTGCAATGCAGCTTATAGTGAGAAAAACGAGTGTAAACAAAATGCAGTCTTGGACTGCTTCTCACTTTGTCTATGGACCAATCAATGCAATTTCTTCTTGTACATGTTTAAGGGTATTAGACACACAATTCGTTTAATGTAATTGTGTGTCTATATCAAGCTTTTCTAGGAGAAAAGTTGAGTTTAGCTCCATTCATGTTTTGCATGATTCTGAGTTTGTTTACCAACCGATTTTCAAGCTGATTTTTTCTTCTTAAAGGACAACTCGGGGGCTACATTTTATTTTATATAGTCCAGCATCTATCTTTAGTCCTTGTATGTTAAAATGACTAAAACGGCAAAATACAAGTATCAAAATGCACTGCATTAATAGATTGAAGTAAATTTCAGTCCAAAAATTTATAATCTAAAATTTGTCTCAGCAAATTCAAAGTAATTAAGTATCATAAAAGAAAAAGAAACTTTCCAAAGCAGAGAGAAAACCTCTCTGAGATCCAAAGTATCCAAACAGAAGCCTTTCTAAAACTTTCTAAGTCCAGCTCTGCATTTACCTCCAAGCCCCAAGCCTACAGCTAAGTCTAACAGTTTGCTTTTACCTAACTTAATACCTATGCCTCAAACCTACAGCTAAGTCTAACAGAGAAAACTCCTCTGAGATCTAAAGTACCAAAAGCTTTTATCTATCAGAACATAGAAACAGACTCACCTTGCAAATGCTGCTCCCAAGTGCCTAGTGCCCAAGTGCTCAGTGTCCATGTACCTTTTATAGGTCCAAAAGAGGAGCCATATAAGCTATGCAGAAGAGGCGGTGTCCATGTACCTTATATAGACCTAAAAGAGGAGGAGCCATGTAAGCTATGCAGAAGAGGCGGGACTCCTCAGTACCCTAGCTAGTGTGTAGCCATATATGACATATATCAACATAATATATTCTCTTCCTTATAAGGCGTAAAAAGTAAGACGTAGAAAACCATATATGGCATAACATATCAACATAATATATTCTCTTCCTTATAAGGCGTAAAAAGTAAGATGTAGAAAACCATATACGGCATCACATATCAACATAATATATTCTCTTCCTTATAAGGCGTAAAAAGTAAGACGTAGAAAACCATATACGGCATAACATATGCAGAACGTAACTCATGCTGCTCCTCTCCTTCTCACACAAACATACTAACACACATACACAGCAGGCTTGGAACCGAGTGACTCAGTGACATAGCCACCATGGAGCTACTATTTACAGTGCACCTTTTTACCACAGATAAAAAGTCAGGTTAAAAACTAACTACCCAGTGCCTTATTCTAACCTAACTGCGCAATAAGAATAAGATTTTCCCACCCTGTTTTTGTCAAGTATATTAGCATAATACATGCATTCTTACTGCGTAGTTCCTGTTTTTGTAAGGCATATTAACATAATACATGTATTTACACTGCGTAGTTCCTGTTTTTGTCAGGTATATTAGGATAATACATGCATTCTTACTGTGTAGTTCCTGTTTTTGTCAGGCATATTACAATAATACATGTATTTACACTGCGTAGTTCCTGTTTTTGTCAGGTATATTAGCATAATACATGCATTCTTACTGCGTAGTTCCTGTTTTTGTCAGGCATAAAAGCTAACTGGTTTCATCCAGATAACAAGTGGTCTAGTAAAAACACAGCTAGCTTGTTTTTAGCTCTACACAGTGAAAACTGGATAGTCTATCCCTTATGGTTGCAAGCTAAACAATGACGGTTACAATGTATCAAATCAAACGGACTAGCAAATCATATTTGAATGCTAATACATAAACAGCAAACTATAGCTAGCCTTTTACAGTGAGCAGCTAAAACTCTGTATAAGCTGCTCACTGCAACTATATAGCGAGCACTTCATTTTGATACATGTATGGTCACAACCCATATCTAAAAAGTCAAGAGAGTAACTCATGCCACTCCTCTCCTTCTCACACAAACATACTAACACCCCTACACAGCAGGCTTGGAGTCAAGTAACTCAGTAACACAGTCAACATAGAAAGCTAGATGAGAAACATAAATGGGACCGTTATGTCAAATACTCATGTATAGGTCAGGCTCTGTATGTAAGCCTGTTCCATGCATAGGTCTGGGTGAAAAGGTTCTCAATGTTATATAAACCGATCAACCTTGAGTAAAAGCTCTACCCATCTCTCTCTTAGGCTTTACCTGACTCTCTTAGTCTTCGGGGGTCTCCCTCTCAAGCTTTGCCCTTAGGGGAAACAGCCTCCTCAGTGTGTATCAATATTTAATATAATTCACATTTTAGATTGTAACATGTACTTTTCCCTTTTGCCCATGGCTTTATTATAAGCTGCTCGCTATAGTTGCTCTAAACACTTCATTTTAAAACAGAGCATTGTGATAACACTATAATTACATAGTGAGCAGCTTAAATCCCTTCTGCTCATAACTTTATTATAAGCTGCTCACTGTGATGGGATTGTGATTGCACTTCATTTTAGAGCAGAGCATCATGATGATACTGGTACTGCATGTCATCCCATCTGGAGGGACATATAAGAACTATCTTAAATCCCTTTTGCCTATCATTTAAGAACAAAGCATCATGATGACACTGCTGCTACACGTCCTCCCATCTGGAGGGATCTATAAGAACTATAACTACAAAGATAGCTCTCCCATCTGGAGGCATTTAAAAGAACTAATTAAAAGCACAAGGAGATGTTAATCTAAATTATATATATATATATATATATATATATATGTATAAATATATATATCTATAAACGATCTCTTTTATAGATATATTTATAGATGACCTCTTTTATAAATAATCTAAATATATCTATAAACAACCTCTTTTATAAATAATCTAAATATATCTATAAACGACCTCTTTTATAAATAATCTAAAAATAGGAGGTCTTCTCTGGATAATCCAAATATGATGGTCTTTTCTGGATAATATTCAGAAAAGACCATCTATTATACTACTGAGGTCCATATGTGTCCGTATGTATTGTCCGTATCTGCTATGATTTTTGTATCATTTTAATATATTTTAACATAGGGAAAGACAGGACCCAGAGCCCTGTTTTTCCCTAGCTAAATGTATTAAAATAATACAAAATAATATCAGATACGGACATTACATAGGATCACATATGGACGTCCGTATGTTTTTTTTTTCCTTTTTTTTAAAGGTAAACATGGGCAAATTCTAGCCGAATTCCAGGAAACCCCCTGGGAATTCCCTATATGACGTCACACATGCGGGGTCATGTGATCTATGTGAAAATAATCTTAAAAAAGTGCCGTCTGTTGGTAGAAAGATACATGGAGTGAAGGGGGGGGGTCTGTTGGGGGGGGGGGGGTAAATGTATATAGGCACAAGCGGAGGGGGTGCAAAGACACTAAGGGCTGTATAGTGGAAATGGTAGTGGGTGGGATTATATGAAAGGCAAGCCCCAAAGAAAGGGCCAAATATAGTCTTGTGGTGTGGCAATGCAATAAAGGAGGATTATACCAACAGTAATGACCAAATAGAATAGAGATGATAAGACACTTCTGCAGCATACTACAAATCTATTGCCTCCCCCTCAAGAAAAAGTAGTGGGGGAGGGAGTTGAGATTTCTAGTAGCAAATCCTGTCTCTGTCCATTTACCTTCCCCCCCAAGACCTTCCACTAGACCTCTTTCCCCCCGCCTTTACTCTCTGCATCACAAACGACACTTCAATATGCCCTCAATGCAATAAAGGAGGATTATACCAACAGTAATGACCAAATAGAATAGAGATGATAAGACACTTCTGCAGCATACTACAAATCTATTGCCTCCCCCTCAAGAAAAAGTAGTGGGGGAGGGAGTTGAGATTTCTAGTAGCAAATCCTGTCTCTGTCCATTTACCTTCCCCCCCAAGACCTTCCACTAGACCTCTTTCCCCCCGCCTTTACTCTCTGCATCACAAACGACACTTTCCTTAGGATATGTGGCCAAGAAATCCCTGTATCCTCACACTTTTAACATACAGGGTACCCCCTTACCCCTCCGTATTTAAAAGCATATATGTGGCCATTATGTGGGATTTTCAATTTCCGTATGTTGAACAGAAACAGGTAAATTTCCATAAGCACATCCGTATGTGGGCTATTAAGATACGGAAATTTGAACAAAAACAGAAAATGTCCATATATTATATATGGAGGGCTGTATGTCACATATATGCCCTCCATATGTTATGTGGTGAAACACCCTCCTAGTACCCCCACTAGACATATTTGATTTTCCAACATATGGAGATCCAAATATGATATACGGACGTCCTTATCCGTCGTAAGATGAGGAAAAAGAGGCCCCTGGAGGCCGTTTTTCCACATAAGTGTTTTATATGGAAATACGGTGGGTGAAATACGGGGCTCATATGGGACATTTTTATTTTGTCCTTAATATCGTTTTCATTTGACCTCTGTGTTGTATCCGAATAATAAAACTAAAATTTAGCTCTTACGGGGGTTCACATGCAGAATCCCGTATCCACATACGGGATTCTGCATCCTGTCCTCCACATGCCGCTCTTAACCATGGAAGTCTTGGTTTGGTTTTATCTGCATACCGGGGAACCCCCTCGAAATTCCCTATACGACGTCACTTCCTCCACCTCGTCCGCCATTTGTAAAAACCTTTTTCGACTTTCGCACAAGATGGCTTGACCGCCTAAGAAAGTGAGTAATACGTTTTTTTCTTGCTTTTATCCGTAACCATTCATCTTCCTCAGTCTGCCTTGTTCTCTTGCGGTCATGTATATGACCTGAACACCTCATGTCAGTTCAGGTTTCATTCATTCTTGTTGATTTGTTCATGGGGCCTGTCTTGGCCGGTGTCACTTTTCTGTGTTATTTCATATATATACACCTACCGGTAGTTAAAGAATGTCCTCCGTTATTTTTGGGTGGTCCCTTCTTCTTTACGTTATCTCTGGCCTTTTTTTCTTCTGGGAGAAGGGAGGGGTATGTCATAGGTATAAAAGTGAGCTCCTTACCCCGTTTGAAACTTCTTTTTTAACTAAGGTGTCTTATTTTTTTTATTTGTAGCCCGACAAGCGTACATTCGGCAAAACTTTTCAGGGGCTGAAAGATCTGAAGAAACTCCTGAAAAAAAAACAGGGAGCTGACAGGTCAGGAAGCTGACCCCTACTTTGAAGTAAGTATTAAGCCTTCTACTTTGTACCTCCTTTCTTTTGTCTTTTTTATTTAATTTTTATGTAAGAAAAAGAAAATCTAAATATACATGCTCTCATACATACATTTTCTATTCTAGAATAATTATTCATTTTATCCTGATGCATCTTTTTTTTATTTTAACTCCACATTTAACTTCTTTGCCAGGTCCTCTCCCTTTTCTTTGTTTTCGTGTTTTCAGAGTGGTCCAGACGATCAGGATGAGGACCTAGAGGTCGATGAAGGAGAGGTCGATGACGTTAACCCTGAAATGTTTGACGGGGACGCTGGTGAAGAAGCAATTCAATATATGGACTACTTAAACAGGAAGGAAAATATTTCTCAAAGGAGGGGTAAAGGTAAAGCACCATCATCTCAACATCCCTCGCATGAAAAAAAACAAGAAGAAACCTGTTTTCAAGCCTCCTCCCCTAGATAATTCTTTCTATGACCCTTCCTATGTGCCCATATCACAAACACCTCCTATTAGAGGGAGAGGCAGGGGAGCTTCTTCACGGGGGAACAGATCTATTGGGCAAGGAACAGGGAGGGGAGCTTCCTCCTGTGTCGGAACGTCTTTTTCAAAGGGGACGAGGAAGGGGCGTGGCACAGCAAGAGGGCGAGGCCGAGGAGGAAATCCTTCCAACAACTCTACTCCACGTAAGGGAGAACACTGGCGTCTCAATGAGTTAGATGCGCTTTTAAAGGGTGCTAACCATTTACGTCCTGTGTTGAAGGGACATTTCAAGCATGCTACAGATGGCCATACTCTCAAGAAACTTGCATGGGAGGAGCTGCGGGGTAAGTTGATTCTTTGGTCTTAATTATGTTTTATGGGAAAACAGAAATACTTTGATTAACTAAATTTGGGTACCAGATATATATTTCTTATGTCAAAGGGAGTGTAAATTAATCACATGACAACCATATCCGACCACATAACAAACAGTCTACCCATCAGCCCCGCATACATCTTTCTCACTGAAACAAGTGGCTTTTTTCTTCCTTTTCACATGTAGAGTCTATAACAATTTAATATAGTTGCCCTTATCATGCAAGAATTAAACAGGCTAAGTCACAAATGAAACAAAATATTTTAAAGTCTTTCTCTTGTCTCCGGTATGTATGTCATGAAGTATTCATTGTTTTTAACCTTTCCATTTTCTTAGCGCCAACGTATAGATGCAAAATACACCTCTGGATCAGGGCAGCGTGCGGCGGAAGACGTATTGCATGAACTGGAGCAGGCTGCACTAGACTACTGCGGTGAAGAAGTTGCACTGGGTGAGTTCAGGAAAAGATTTTTTATATTTTTTTTATCAGGTCAAGGATTAACTTTTAAGTACTTCATGCTTGTTTCACCAAAAAAAACTCCCTATGCAGTATCAATATATATGGCTCTTTACTCTATACTTTTAAGCTTACAGTAAAAAAAAAAGGTTCGCATATAAGTTTTGTCCTAAACGAGCCCATATAAGACATTCAAATTATCACTTTTTCTTGTCCCACATTCTTTGTGTTCAGGTATATCAGGTATGAGGCCTGCGGACCTCAAGAGCGGGAAAAGGCCCCAAGGCCGTTGGTCTTGTTATGACCCAACACGGCCGGACAAGGAGGACTACGAGAATTTGGGTATGCCAAGCAATGCTATGACTGCCGCAGTCGAGGGTGACCTGCTAGAAGAAGACGCAGAGACAGGTATGTATTCCTATTTAACAAATAACGTCATACCTTTTCAACCAATGCTAATTGTAACTACTTATATCCTGACCACATTAAGTATTCTACTTTTTTTATTTCAGTGTACATAATATCTATTCAATAAAAATATATATGTATTAACCTGAAGTCAAATATAAGACACTACCTCCAGCTTTCTAAGCTGATGTATCACATACAGACAAATAACGTCCTGAGTGTAGAACTAACTTTTAGAGGAATGTCCCACATTCAGCTAAACATGTTTATTTTTTGTTTTCAGAAGGAGTCCAAGATGAACTGGAACTCCGACAGCAGAATGGGGAGGACCCTCAGGTAGTCGAAGATGAAATACAATGTATATGAGGACCCGGAGGAGGCGCACTCATCTAAGTATTACAACGAGGAGGAGTAGGAGGAAGAAGCAGGGGATGAATTGTACGAAGACGTGCAACCCTATTCCAGTGTATCAAGACAAGACATGTTAAAAATCAACATCAACTTTAGTTCCTCTTTGAAGTTGGCCCAATCCAAACTAAAAATTCCTAAAAGAAATGCAGCTGAAGTCCTCCTGAGTAAAGACAATACAAAGTCTGATCAGTCCCTCATTTCTAATGCTTTGAGGGGAATGAGTGATGTTCAATTTCCGGAGTCGAAAACCTCAAAAAATGTTCCAAGAAAAGATATAGGTGGAGGCAAGCCTCCTAAAGGTCCTCCCAGAAAGATAGATTCTGGACCTTCGCAGGAACCCAAACCTGGACTTTCACGCGAACGTGTACAGCGTTCCACATATCGAGCAGGTCCTGAACCCTCCACATCCCAAGCAGGCTTTTACAGCTCAACCTCTTCCACATGTGGGACCCAGAGAGAATTGTCAAATAAAAGGAAAAATGATAACATGGATTCAGGAGTAGAAGTTTCCCCTCCTGAGAAAAGGACCAAATTACAGGAAAACAATGAAAGATGCAGGGAGAGAAGGGCTGCTAGTTTCAATGACAGTTTCCCTGACAATAAAACTCCCCCACCCTCTCCCGAGATACCCAAGATGTTGGGAGGAAAAACCTACACAGAAGAAGAGGTGGAAGAAATGATAAAAAACTGAAAGCACATGAGTTTACTACCAGCACCCCACAGGATCCATCCCCTATATTCCCTAAAACTGTGACTGAGAAAACTAAACAAGACACTCCTGCATTAGACCGAATGTACATAGGGCTGTCAATGGTTCCTCCAGGAAGAACCTTTTTCCTGAAGCAAGCGCTCAAGTTATAGAAAAGTTAGCTTCCGACATGGAGAAAAAGATGTCTGATATGATTCAAAGAATGGTAACTTCAGTTTCTTCTTCCATATCTGAAAACATGAAACAGCATGCGAGGTCTGTCTGTAGCGCTAGTAGGAAGTTGAACAAGGACTAGATGAAAGTAGTAAATGAGCACCGCGAATTTACTTGTCCGGCTCTCAAGGAACACTGCCGAGACACCAGGGACAGGCAAGAAGAAACCGCAGAGGCTATACAGACTGTAGATGAAAAACTGGCATCTATTGTTCTAAAAAAGTGTATGAACTTTGTCAAGACAGTCGGGGACAGTCTCTATAAGTTGTAGAAGAATGTGTACAGGCGTGAAAATTTTCATGTATGCAAATTCGGACAGAGGTTTCTATATATGACATCTGTTTCCATTCTGAAGGTAAATCAAACATGAAGTTCACTTAAAGAAATATATATAAAATAATTTCCTCTTATGTATGCGATTTCCAGAGGAGCCACCGGTTTATTCATCTGCGACTGAAGTGCCCTTACATGAGGAACAGGATGAGCAGGAAGACGCGAAGGAGAACAAAGAGGAAGTGTACCTCCTACCAGCATCAGGTGAGGTTTGTTTACTTGAAAAAAAATCAGCCAATACTATCCAGAAGTCGATAACAAAAATCCAACTTTCAAAGATGTTTCATACTTAACTATATATTTATTCATTTTTTTATAAGTAAGCCTATATATTGGTCTCATGCCACAGCTATTCTAAGTACAAGTGTCGATGAAGGAGGCCTCCCGTCTTTTCATGTCCTGAATAGAACTGAATTTGTCATATTACAAGAACCCATGACTGCAGCGAGATCAATGCTCAATGAGCTGGCAAATATGGCACTGGATGCAGCTTCTTCGGGGACAGAGGGAGTGGACGAAACAGACACAGAACGTGAGACGGACCATGGGAACGGGAAGCCGACCCTCAAGCGATATAAGAAGCTCCGCATCAAGAAGCAGAGAGATTGAAGAAAATGATTCTGATGTTACTTTTTAATCAAAGTTCATGAGTGCCATGTTTAGCGTTCAGATACATCTTTCATAACCGAAACTGTTGTATGGTTCAATACCACTTTTCTTCTAGTCTAAGGCATTCTGTTTCGGGTGTATGAGAAGATACACTTTATGATATTCTAGATTTCAGCCTATGTGGCATTTTCACTGTTGTAGCAGAGTAGCCTAAAGTTCAGCTTTTAAGTTTGTTTCATGGATAGGATGTTAATGTTTCGAATGTAGGACAGATTTTAGACAGGATGGGTGCTTACTACAGAAGTGAAAAACTATTCTGAGGCAACACATGGTGCCAAATCATTTATTTTAAAAATGACAGTTTTACTGTTGGTCCTTACTGCAGAGTGACTTGAAAAAGTTAATAACAAGATTCCATATATGTGTATATCGTATATATATATATATATATATATATATATATATATATATATATATATATATTATATTTATGTATATTTTTATATCTTAATTTTTTGTTACAGTTTATCATATATGCCATGTATGCATGAACATGGGTTTGTTATGTAGATGAGGTATATTAGCAACGAGGTGTATCCCTTCTCTTATAGCGACATCGATGTCAGTGCCTTACAACATAAGTTTTCTACCCACATGTCTGCTTTCCCTTATCAGAGAAAAATGAGAACATAGCACTGGACAGACTATACATCGTCTTTCAGAAGGTTGTAGTGTTTCGAACATTGCATTCATTCTTATATTGCACAGAACCTCAACTTAAAAGAGCAGATATGTAGACCCCTGTATGTCTTAGCCTAAGTTCTACAATAAAAACAGATTTTGTCAATAAGAAGAAGGAGCTCACAGAGCCATTACTACGGTGGCCCAAGAGTGACGTTGTGTTTCGCGTTTGTGTGTTTGTATATTTGTGTGTTTGCATGTTTCATGTTTGGTCTTTTCGCATTTTTGTGTTTCGTTTTTCAGTGTTTCGTTGTTTCATGTTTGCATGTTTGGTCTTTTCATGTTTGTCTATTTTGACCTTTCACACTTTGTTTTTCGTGTTTGTGTGTTTCCCTGTTTCATCTTTGGATGTTTTGTCTTTTCATGTATGTCTGTTTAGTCATTTCGCACTTTACATAGTGATTTTGCATGTTTCATGTTTGGTCTTTTCACGTTTTTGTGTTTCGCGTTTCAGTGTTTGGTTGTTTCATGTTTGGATGTTTCATCTTTTCATGTTTGTCTGTTTTGACATTTCGCATTTTGTGTTTGTGTGTTTCCATGTTTGGATGTTTGGTCTTTTTATGTTTTCCTGTTTGTCTGTTTTGATGTTTCACACTTTTTGTTTCCTCTTTGTGTGTTTTCATGTTTCATGTTTGATCTTTTCATGTTTTTGTGTTTCTCATTTCAGTATTTGGTTGTTTCATGGTTGGATGTTTTGTCTTTTCATGTTTTTCTGTTTTGACATTTCGTATTTTGTGAATTGTGTTTGTGTGTTTGGATGTTTTTGTCTTTTGATGTTTCGCTGTTTGTCTATTTTGACTTTTCACACTCTGTGTTTAGTGTTTGGATGTTTCGTCTTTTCATGTTTCACTGTTTGTCTGTTTTAACCTTTTACACTTTGTGTTTCCTGTTTGTGTGTTTCCATGATTCATGTTTGGATGTTTAGTCTTTTCATGTTTCACTGTTTGGCTATTTTTACATTTCACACTTTATGTTTCGTGTTTGTGTTTTTCTCTGTTTCAAATTTGTTCTTTTAACAACTGTGGGCAGATGAGGGGAAAGGGCCCTCCATGCAGGATTTTTAGTACTGGATTTGGCCACAAGGGGAGCTACAAAGGCTAGGAATGTGAAAAATAGACCAAAAATAGCTTTTATGTACTTTTTTACACAGAAAAACATGGTTTTCTCATAAACATTTTATTTCCTGGAACTTCCGGTCTGTTTGGAATGTTAATGGAATGTTTTAAAATCAAAAGATGGCCTAAATAAGGGTTTTCAGGGAAATGTGTTGCCATGGCAACCAAAATTATATTCCAAATAGAAAAAAAGTAATGTCAACTGATAGAATGATTCATGGAGATTCATACAGTGAAAAGATACCACTTCTAGCTCCAAATCTAAGCCCAAATGTATGGAAAGGGATGGTCATTTTTCGATCGATTATTCAAATCATTATGCTAATTAGATGCCTGATTTGATTAATACAATGAATGATAGAGCTTTTTGGCTGTATTGATAGAGTCATGTCATTCCATTTTCGTGAAGCAATATCTCCAAGACTAGAAGGGCTATCTACAAGTGATGTACCTCATTTTAAAGCTGGCAACATCAATTTTAAATTTAATGTTTAACCTCGGAGGACCCTTTCCCCTCATCTGTCCACAATTCTTTGTGTTTCACGTTTCAGTGTTTCCTTCTTTTATGTTTGGTCTTTTCATGTTTGTCTGTTTTGATATTTTGCACCTAGAGTTTTGTATTCGCATGTTTCATATTTGACAAACAGTGAAACATCAAAAGACGAAACATCTAAACACACAAATACAAAACACAAAATGCGAAATGTCAAAACAGACAAACATGAAAAAACGAAACATCAAAACATGAAACAACCAAATAGTGAAACACGAAACACGAAAACATCAAAAGACTGAACATCCAAACATGAAACATGGAAAATCACAAACACAAAACACAAACTGTAAAAGATTAAAACAGACAAACATTGAAACACGACAAGACCAAACATACAAACACGAAACACATGGTGTGAAAGATCAAAATAGACAAACAGTGAAACATGAAAAGATGAAACATACAAACATGCAAACTCACAAACTCGAAACCAAAAGTGTGAAAGGTTAAAACAGACAAACAGTGAAACATGAAAAGACCAAACCTACAAACATGAAACACAAAGTGTGAAATAAAAAAAAAACAAACATGAAAAGATGAAACATCCAAACATGAAACACAAAGTATGAAAGGTCAAAATAGACAAACAGTGAAACATCAAAAGATGAAACATCCAAACACAAAATTTGAAATGTCAAAACAGACAAACATAAAAAGACACACCATCCAAAGATGAAACATGGAAACACACAAACACGAAACACAAAGTGTGAAAGGTCAAAATGGACAAAAAAGGAAACATGAAAAGATCAAACGTACAAACCCGAAACACAAAGTATGAAATGACAAAACAGACAAACATGAAAAGACGAAACATCCAAACATGAAACACACAAACACACAAACAGGAAACACAAAGTGTGAAACGTCAAAACAGACAAACAGGAAAACATGAAAAGACCAAACATCCAAACATGAAACATGGAAACACACAAAAACGAAACACAAAGTGTAAAAGGTTAAAACAGACAAACAGTGAAACATGAAAAGACCAAACATACAAACACTAAACACAGAGTGTGAAAAGTCAAAATAGACAAACAGCCAAACATCAAAAGATGAAACATCCAAACACACAAACACGAATCACAAAATTCGAAATGTCAAAACAGAAAAACATGAAAAGACAAAACATCCAACCATTAAACAACCAAACACTGAAATAAGAAACACAAAAACATGAAAAGATCAAACATGAAAACACTAAACACAGAGTGTGAAAGGTCAAAATAGACAAACAGTGAAACATCAAAAGATGAAACATCCAAACACACAAACATGAAACACAAGATACGAAATGTGAAACATGAAAAGACAAAACATCCAAAGATGAAACATGGAAACACACAAACACGAAACACAAAGTGTGAAAGGTCAAAATAGACAAACAGTAAAACTTGAAAACACAAAACATCCCAATATGCAAACTCACAAATTCGAAACCCAAAGTATGAAACGTCAAAGCAGACAAATATGAAAAGACCAGACATGCAAACATAAAACAACGAAACACTGAAAAACGAAACACAAAAAATGTGAAACAGTGAAACATCAAAAGATGAAACATCCAAACACACAAACATGAAACACAAGATACGAAATGTGAAACATGAAAAGACAAAACATCCAAAGATGAAACATGGAAACACACAAACACGAAACACAAAGTGTGAAAGGTCAAAATAGACAAACAGTAAAACTTGAAAACACAAAACATCCCAATATGCAAACTCACAAATTCGAAACCCAAAGTATGAAACGTCAAAGCAGACAAATATGAAAAGACCAGACATGCAAACATAAAACAACGAAACACTGAAAAACGAAACACAAAAATGTGAAAAACCCAAACATGAAACATGCAAACACACAAACATGCAAACGCGAAACACAACGTCACTCTTGGGCCACCGTACTACGCACTTGATGCCTACATATGGACATGTATACAAGAATAATTAACAGGTTACAAAATTTGCTTATCAGTTAAAAGGTTTACAATAAAAGTTTGAGGATATATAACTGGTCTCATGTGTGCTTCTTTGTTTAACGTGTCCTCTTCTTAGGCTTGAAATGGTCCTCTATGAAGTTCTTGCGCAGGTTAGCAAAATTTGCCTTCTCCTGAGTCAGGCGTGGGTCGGGTTGAGTTATCCTCTGCTGGATGGATTTGAACCCATCTTCAGCAAGGAAGTCCCTAAGGAGTTGTACCTTGCCGACTGTAGCACAATTGTGGAAACAAACGCAGCTCTCTATTATTGCCCCAGCTCATGGAGGGTCATGGCTCAGGTATCCTTCTGAAGAGTCTAGGCACCTGTTGTATGGTACATATATATATATATATATATATATATATATATATATATATATATATATATATATATATATATTAAATATGGTTAATATATATTTGTCTAAATGTAGGTGGAAGTCTTTCAATAAGAGAAAGTTTAAGAAGAACGTCTATTGTATTGTCCGAAAAAAGGCATCTCTTCCTTATTTTTGAAGGCATAGGATGAAGCTAATCACAGGATTTTTTTTTAATTTAAAGAATAAGTTAACAGAAATCAAAATATAATAACCTCCAACGCTGCTTGAGAACTCCAATGGTCCTCTCTACCTGTGAGCGCGTCTTTCTGTGCCATTTGTTGTACAGATGCTCCGACTCTGTAGTCTCTACTTTCACGCGAGTTAGGAGGTAGTCAGTTAGGACATAACTGAAAAAAGAATAAGACATAGTTAATTTCATATGATATATTCTGACTTGCATAATGAAAACAAGTGGACAAAAAGCAAGTTTTGTCATGTAGAAAAACATTACAAGGAGTTAACTTACCCAGAGTCCCCTAGCAGATAGTACCCCTGGAAGTCCTGCCTTTCCCTGAGGTATTTAATTTGGCTGCTGTTCATACAATAGATGTCGTTGCAACTACCTGGATTACTGGCATTGACATGGAGTATAATTCCGAAGTAGTCACAGATGATCTGCAAAACATTCAATCCAAAGAAAAACTTTAAATAGGAATACATATGAGAACGTGGGCAAAAAATTAGAGCCCATAGGACAAGAAAGGAGACAGCTGACTCCTGTTTCCCATATATATGGTATGACTGTATGGTTGTATTTTGTTTTCAGTCCAAATCTAGGCAACATAGGGACAAATGGTAAAGATATGAACACAAATAAATAACTTAACTTTACTCATCATAGTGTTTATGCTGTAATATCCCATATAGCAATAGAACTGATTTTCATCTACAGTCACTCCTCTTGGGCACTGAATAGGGATGTGGGTGCCGTCGATGAGGCCGAAACATTTTGGCTTTCTTGGTTTCTGGTAGAATGGCATACTGTTGTTGTTTTTGGCAGTCCTTGTGTCAGGCAACTTCACGTTATCTGTGATATTGTCATGGAAGAAGTCAGACACTTTTTGCAAGCTGGGACAGACTTGGACACCCCATGACAGTCACCTACAGGTAGGAGGCTTCAGTCGCGAAGTATCGTAGAGCTATGCAAAAATTTTAAAAAAATAGAACTTAAATACATATATGTAAGAATGCCAGAGGGCTGGGTATTTAAAGTAAAAAAATAAGGGACCACATACAGATGACAAGACATATATCAAGTATCAAGAAAGGCTTCATAGACTACTGCGACATACATATGTGTCAGTGTTGTAGATATTTGTATGATAACTTATAATGAAAATACCCTCATCTAACCTGCACCCTGACTTAGGGCTTTAGCCTATGAGCCTATTTTTAAGTGTCAGCCACGTGTAAGACAAAACTACATACATTACCAAAGATAAATAAACATGTATGGTAAGAACTTACTCTGAGGCTGTGTGGTATAGCATACCGACCCTGGAAAACTTTCTTCTGCTGGACTGAGACATAGTTCTTTAGTTCTTTACTCAGTCTGTAGTGCTGCTGAAACTTTCTCTTTGTGAAAAAAGAGAGAGGGTGGATCCTTTTGTAATACTCCCGGTGAAGGTAAAGTGACCCTTACACCATTTTGATGTTTGTATGTCAGGCGGCCGGAAGTAGAAAAACAGGGTCAAGAAAGGTTATGCGGAACCTATGTGGAAAAATATTTTTCCATTTCCTGAGCAAAAACGCCTTTCGGGCCGTATGCACATATGGCATCCCAGATGTGAGCTTAAAAGATACGGGAAAGTGAACAAAAACGCTTTTGGCACATGCGGGGTCCGCATGTGACATCTGGACCCCCATATCTATGTGGAAAAACAGCCTCCTGGACCTGATTCTGAGCAGTTTAAAACTATTTTCTAATTGTATTCTAACTTTGCCTGTAAGTCACACCCTGACTCTGGTTAGATTCTAGATAGCACAGTAAGAATCTATTCTTGCATGTCAGCTGTGAGTTATACGCAATGTACAATAGTTTTGTCTGCTTTCGACGATGTGAAAGACTCCCAATAGGACTCAGTATGAAGGCCTAGTGGAGCCGCCATTTTGAATTTCGCTGGTTGAGGTAAAACCCACTCATAACACATACCATGATGGGTACCTTGTCCCTGGTTAACAACCATTTCTAGGGACATGCTGGTCCCATCCTATCAGTGTGCGTCACTGGGACCAGCTCCAGACCAGCTAGTGGCCAATAGAATGGGTGTTACTTTTAATTCATGAAGGTGGTTGGCTTAATAATTATTTCTTAAATTTCAAACAGAATTTATGTATCTCAACAAATACAAACACTTTCCTCCAAGATTCGGTCCTACATAGTGACATCCCTTCCCTACACCCATATCTATAGAGTATTAAATGACTAGGCCCTTCATGTTGTTTAGATCGGTCAGATGGTGTTATATTTGGGCCATATACCGTATAGTTTCTGGACGCCCCACCACTTTAGTACAGATTTCACTAGCACTCTATCCCGGTACAAGACCAGAACTTATTTAAGACATAGCTTATAGTGTAAATTTCGATTTTAAAACTGCCATACACCTGGCACTTATTTATTACTGACACTTATCAAGGACCCGGCGCTTAAACAGGCAACTATGGTACACTGAGTTCACTGAGGACATAAATGTGTCACCTTTTTTTCTTTTTGTCTCAGTTATTGCATTGTATTTCCTGACATAACGCATAATCACACATAACATTTGTGCAATTCCAGATTATTACCATCTTTAAGGTGGACAGGGCCTCAAACATGGAGTAAGCTGGGGGCTTTATGACTGTGTGTTTCTTTGTATGTTAAAAAAGAAGACATTGCATATTAATATTAAGGTTTAGGCTGGAGGATGTCATTCCCATAGCATACACATTATAAAACCCCTCATAAAAGCCATATCTTTACTTCCTGGAGGAACTATAAGACGCTGCAGTAGACCTCTGAAATGATCTATAAGCTGCGGCTCCTATGTAGGGATTATGGTTAGTGTACTACTGGAGGTAAATGACTGTATGCTAATTCAATTTCACAAATTAAAATATGACTATTCATCTCATGACAGGAGGTTAAGAAATTCAAATGTCTTTAAATTGATTGCTTTTATAAGAATCAAATCATGAATGATGTCCAAAAGTGCTGAAAATGTCGCAATTCTGATATTGCACATTGCATACCTTATTTTACTCTGTCCACAAAAAATACTGTTGCATTATATATGATTTTCTTTTACAGGTGCAGAGGTATGCCATTCATCATGACTGCAAGGCCGAAATCACTTTGGCTGACAGAAGTTCTAGTGATTTCACTACTTGTTCCATACATAACCCCATCATCAAGTGAAGGTTCATTATTCAAGCTTGCCAACTCAATGCACTTCAGTGACATAACTACAAAGGATAATCATTCAGCATTAAAAGGATTGTTAAGGGACTGCCCGTTTTCCCCACCCGCTCCGGATTCTAATCTCCAAATGTCCTCAAGGAATGTAAGAGAAACAATTGAATTGGTCCCTGATGTAAGCTGTCCTGATTCCTGTACCTGCATAAAATATGACCACTGTCTCTCTATCTTCCATTGTAGTGCCAATGTGACAGCAGCAGACATAGACCCTCTTGTGTCTTCCTGCATGGAAACAGCAGAAACAATCACTATAGCTTACTCAAAATTTCAAGAACTTCCTCCAAGTTTGTGTAGAGTGAAACTCCTCAGTCGACTGGATATTTCTCACAATGTCCTTACTGACATCCCATGGGACTGCTTCAGACAGCTTGAGAATCTAACAATGCTCAACATAAGTTCTAATTATGTGAAGACACTTAGAAATGGGATCCTATATGACTTAACATCTTTAACAATCCTTGACATGAGCTATAATCAGATTGATTCAATAGAGAGTGATGTATTTGTTCAAACTGAAAGGATACCTTCCCTGACTTATGTTGATTTGTCCAACAATTCACTAACTGTCCTCAGTGACTGGCCACTACTCATGTCGTATGAGCAAAATATAACTGTAAAAGTTGGAGAAAATAATATATCAATGCTCACCACAACTAGGTGGGATAATGCTTGCCCTAAGAATCTTACTCTACACCTGAATTCAAACGGCTTCACCCATATTGGAAATATATTTGATGGATGGCATGTACACCTAAAATCCCCACAAGATGTACATGACTGTTTAGATGCCTTCCAGTTGGACCTTTATCATAATCGTCTGAACTGTGACTGTCTCGACATTGAGTTCTACAGGTACATTCAAACATCTGAAAACCCATTGTATCGCAATCTAGTCTGTGCAGAGCCCCTAGATCTCAGAGGTTTCTGGATATCATGGGCTGCCATGTCAGCATTTGTCTGTGACTTGAATCAGGATTGTCCAAGTCAATGCACATGTACCCAGGTTGCAGTACACAAAAGCATTGTAGTAAAATGTTATTTTAACAACTCTACTACTCTACCAGAACTACTGCCCGAGGCCTTGCCACCCTTTGTGATGTCAACACCATTCAGATATCATATTCATTTTTCATTTTGCAAGCTCATTGAGATCCCTAACAGGAAGTATTTGCAGAACACTTCTAGAATGGACTTATCCCACAACATGATACATACAATTTCTGCTGATGTATGGCTGATAATGCTGCAGGGAGAGGTCCTAGACCTGTCCTACAACAGCCTGGTTCATATACCAGATGAAGTCACTAAGGCCAAACTCATTCTAAAGAAAACAGAACTTTACCTTGGCCACAATCCGTGGGTGTGTGACTGTGATAGTTTGGCAATGTACAACTGGATAGCTGCACATGCTGATAGCATCAAAGACTTACAATCTGTGACTTGTGACAAGCCAAAATCACTACTCAAGGTGTCTGTTATAGACACAAACCTGTTATCAATCTGTGCAAAGAAGGAGGAACTCCGCTTCAGTCTGTCAATAGGGGCCACTTTCATTGTGCTACTTGCCTGTCTAATAATGATTGGGTTATTTGTGCGGCATAAATGGCAATACAGGAGGTTTCCATGGAGGAAACTTACAGAACAAAATGTACAGGATGAACAGGATGAAGAAGAGAGAGAGTTTGACATCTTTGTGTCCTATGAGGATGATGATGAGGCCTATGTTGCTGAATGGTTGATACCAGAATTGGAGGCACGTGGGTTTAAGGTACTTTTCCACAAAGTAGATTTTCATCCAGGTAAACCTGTGACCCTAAATATTGAAGAAGCTGTTCTGAAGAGCAAGTGTGTGCTTGTGTTTTTCTCCAACTCATTTGTCCTCAGCCCATTTTGTGAGTGGGAATTTTCTCTGGCTCTTGAACTGGACATGAAGGACAAAACAAACAGGTTGGTGGTCATTAAGGCAACTGGACTTAGGCTGGAAGAACTGGAAATGAACTACCAGGTCTATTTCAAAAGGTTCACTTACACAGAACAACAGTCTCCCAGATTCTGGGATAATCTCCTCCATTCTCTCCCCAAACCAAGACGCGGAGTAATATGATTAGCTTCATTATGATGCCATGCCACATAATTGTGCCATAATTATTTTGATCCCCCCACAGTGCGGTAATTTATCATGTTGTGCTCTCCTCCATCAAGGCTCTTTTTTTTTTGCAAAATGCCCCCCTACCCATCAAACCCAATAAAGCATCCCCCCACTACTCCGCCACCACTGATTTAATCATCAGGATGTCTCATCATTTGCTTTATACGCCCGGGCTTATACTCGGGAACAAAGGTATATATCCATGATAACATCAGGTTTCATGCCAATGGAATTTGAACACCTCTAACTAAAATGACATGAGATAGATACAAAGGTTTACACAAATTGGTGCAATTAAGGGTGATCCCAGGAGGCTACTTCTCATTGAAAAAAAAAGTTTTTATTATTCGAAAATCCCCCAAATATTATGGCCAACACTGTTTACCTAGGTATAACCAGGTTACTTGGAACAAATCATTTCTATTCATTTACCTTACAGAAATAAAGATAAAAACATGAATGACCATATAACTGTCAAAGATTATAATAACATGCCCTTATCCCACAGTACTTGCCGTGATGTTCAAGGATGGCCCTTGCTGCAACTTATAGAATCTGCCTGAAGTGAAGGTGCACCCTATTGGCAGGGTAGAATAACAAAAGTTTAAATAGTACTAAACTAAACGACTCATGCATGTCTCAACGCATTTAAGTCTGGCTAGGAATCATTCATGTTAAGATAGACAGACTTATCTTTCCATTAAAAAGAGGGAATTAAAAGTGTTTTGGTACATGAGAAGGCATATTTCTAGGTTTCATATGATAAGAAATAATTTACACTACATGGTGCCTTGCTTGAGTATCACATTTGTCATGCCATTACAAAAGATGAGCAGTTGATCTTTTCTCAAATGTAATGATTAGGCCATGCCCTCCTTACTGCAATTGACCAATAACTGTGTCCATAATACCTGTAGGTTCATAAGGAACATATTTTACCTGCTATAGATGGCTTTTGTAGATATGACAAGTGCTGGAAGAAAGTTCATGCAATGCATCTTACACGAAGTTCCTATTTAATAGGTTACATAATACCATAATAATACCTTTTACACATTTAAGTCCTAATTACAAGAATTTATCTGTTTGGTCAATAAACACACAAACAATATAGAAGCCAGTTTTTTTTTGTGTTTTCTTTTTGTTCTGTGTATTAACAAGTAGCAATGTGATAATCGAACCACTTTGAATAATTATTCGTGGCTGTGGTACAGGCCTCTCTAGGACACTCATGACCTTATGTTATTTATTGTGTATAGTGGTATAGCCGTGGGGTATACATCCTGACTCAGACATCCTATAATAAGGACTGAGTCATTTTTTGTTAGCTTGAGGGAGTGTTCCACGGACATCAGGACAGCATTTGGAAAAAGCAATGAAACTCCACAAGAGGCACAACCAGGTGATCAGGATTGAAACATTGATTTCATTAAGAATTAATCAGGATGCCTTCTTGCTACCCATCCTACTACATATAGAGAGCAGTGCATAATTCCTCAGGATATACACTGTATATGTCAAGGATTGTGTCTATTGTACACCCTTTCTAAGATCGCACCTACTATCAATAACACTTTTACAATAAACCAATCCCTAGATATAATCTTTTTACGCTGTTCAAACAGATAAGAATGGGAATATTAAGGAAATCTCACAATACCACTTATTTCATCATCAAATCAAGTAGTCATAACATTCTACATCTACCGGTAATTTCTCCAAAAAACTATTTCATTGAGACCACCCACCCAGTATAAAATGGCTCCTCCCTTATACATATGTACAACCTAGTACAGGATCACACAAAGTCCATATACATCTAGTGTATTCAGAATCAGAGGTCTCCATGCTAAAGGTAAGGCTAAATTTCGAATATTTATTATTAGTTATCAGAAGCCTAGCCCTTCATAAAGGTTGACTTTGTAAATATGTCTCAGATGAGGGAAAGGGTTTGATTATTAGGCTACATCTATTTCCTCAGGGCAGAGCAGCAGTAATACAAGTTATTCAAGGTCTAATTTTAGTGCTTAACCCTTCGGGGACTGCTAATGCGTTAATGTATCATGCCCATTGGTCATCATGGCGCATTCAAGCGATACATTCAAGCGTAATCAAGCACCGTAGGGTTGGCATGATGATCCAGTAAAGTGCTGGCGAGCAGACTTCCCAGCACTTCAGTGGTGTATCATGACGACCAATGGGCATGATGCACTCCTGCATTAGCAGCCCTTAAAAGGTTAAGAGATATTTCAACACCGCACATGTGTATTCACTCCAGAAGTACAGGTCAGATGTAGGAGTTCCAGAAAAAGACACAGATATGAGAACAACCTTTTACCCTTCAATATATAAACCATTTCCAAAATATTAGTCTCGTCAATCTTCTTGGGATGTCTGGGTATGTAGAGACAAGTGCATTCTACTGAAACAAAACTTCATTCTGTTCTTAGGGAGTGATCATTTTATAACAGGGGGGGGGGTGGTTGGTTTGAAGGGGGTCAGAATTTTCTTGACCCCTTAACCCCAGGGGGTCAAAATAATTTCACCTGATTTCAGCGAAAAAGCCTGCGCATTATTATAGGTTAAAAGGGCCCATGCACATGTGATACTCAGCCCTATGGGGAGTCAAAACAAATTTGCCCTTTGAGAGGGGGGGGGGGCAACTTTTTTTTCGTGCGTCTGCATGCAAACCCACCAGCCCTCCCCCCCCCTCACTGTTAAAAAATGATCACTCCCGGCTCTATAGGTTTTTTTTGGTGTAACATGGGGTCATACAGGATGTAACCTACTTTTGTGGTGTGGACATGACATCAGTCCCTACCATGTCAAAAGAAATTATGAAAGACCTAATAGGAAAACAATAATGACACAAGGAAAAAGAAAGACACAGAAAGAGAAAGAGTGAATTGGAATGACAATATCATTGGTTGTAATTCTAAATGAAGACAGGGATCCTTTATGAAAGTGAAAGCCTTTAACCCTAGCATGGGCATTGGTAATGGTAGTTATTCACTCATTTTTCTTTTACCTTTTTTCTTGTCATTACACATGTAATATGAAAATGTTCCTCTGACATTTAGTCCCACCCCCCTACATCCCACTGCCCTCTCCCATAAGCCCAAGCTCCACTAGGTGGCACTGGGTGGCAGCACTACATGCGGCACACTTTTCCCTATGTTCTGTTCATTATTGTTGACATCCTGTAGTGCAGTAACATATACTTTCTGCTGGTCACCTCAACTCTAAACAGTTTCGCGTGAATGTCGCAGTAATTTCGCGTCTACATCACACCATTGACGCACCCATGTGGCCTAGAACAATGGATTTTGGTGGTTCGCATGTAACACTGCTGCCCTGTGCCGTGTAACGCTGCTGCCCTGTGGAGCCCTGGAAATTAGTTAATAAAGGAATACTCACTGTACTGCTGGTCAGAGAGATCAGAATATCAATTTAAGCAGTGAAGGACCCCGCTTGGACCATCTAACGAGGCTGGTAACCACGCTCTACCGTTGGAGATCAGAATATGTTGTATTTGGGCCACTTGTACACTCAGCCTACTAAGAATATTTATGTCATTATTGAAACAATGTGAAATGTCTTCATATTGTTCATGTCATGCAAAAAAATTTGAAATTTTGCAATATTGGAAGTGTCCTTCTTATGGTTGTCTATTCTTGAAGAAAAATAAACCCAATATATAAGGTACACCTCCAACTTTGGAATTGTGATAGGTAGAGAACTCGGCCACTTTTACTTCATTACTATATTGTAAATTATACTATATATGTCATTCATTATCGCCCACTACACTGTAGTCACCTATAATATATGCAGTAATACCACATCCTACCGCTAGGTGTGGTACTGTCAATGATCACTATGTATATACAGTCAGGGGTCATTGCACAAACAGTGTAAAAGGTGGATTTCTCGCTGTGTTTGGTTCAAACCGTGACACAAACATTTTCTCGCTGTTTTTTTTGGTCTCGTTGTGACGAAAAACTCCATAACGAGAAAACAAGTGTTGCACAATCTTTTTCTCGTTGTCGGAAAGTCGTTCTGTTTATTCTATGAGTTCACAACGAGAGAAAAAAAGGCAGTTACTCTGGACCTACTGCCTTTTCGTTCTTTAGCATTGATCCCTATGGGACGGTCGTTGTGAGCAGTCAAGGGTGGGTACCAGTGTAATCACTGGATTAGGAGGGAAAAACAAAACAGTCTCCATCATGGACGGTCCTAGAGACAGACTAGGTAGAAAGAAGAGGAAAATCAGACCTCGGGATACTCCATTCAGCATGTTCAGTGACCAAGAGTTCACTGCAAGGTATCGACTGAGCAAGGAGGTGGTGCGCAAGCTAGTCAGTCTCTACAGCAAAGAGAGTGTGTTCAAGGGCAGCAAGAGAGCTGGAGGTCTGCCTCACTTGAACAGAGTGAGTATTTCAACTTATTGCTGTACATGGCTCCTCTCTTTTTTCTGTTTTTTTTTTTTTTGGGGGGGGGGTTAATAAATCAACTACTGCATTTATCTTCAGGATTTGGCCATCCACATTAATGGGTGAAGGAGAAATTTTAATTTATGTCTTTAAAGTATGGCCCCTTGGTTCTTTATTTCTTTTTTTTTTCTTTAAAGTTAATTTGTTATATTAAATATCTCTTTTACAGCATGGTTGTATAATTTTCTTTTTTTTATATATTTTTTTTCTTTTCAGTTCTGTCTAGTCCTGAGATACTTTGCCACTGGTAGCTTCTACGGCCTAACCGGTGACTCACAGAAAGTGTCAACTTCGGCAGTCTGCAGGGCCGTGAAGGATGTTTGTCTGTTTTTCTATAGAAACAGGCACTCGTTCATCAAGTGGCCCCAATCATTTGAGGCCAAGCTGGACTTAGCTTTGAAGTTGTTCAGACACAAGGTCAAGCGCCAGGACCAAGAGGTAGAACAGAGAACCCCGTTTGTGTTTGGTTTTGTGGATGGGACTCACGTTCCTATCAAGAGTCGGTCTGAGAATGAGAGTGCCTTCGTTAACAGAAACGGTTACCAATCCATAAACACTACAGTAAGTTTTTCTCTCTTTCTCTTATCTATAACAAGGTAATTTTTTTCTTTTCTTTCTTTCTTTTCTTTATATTTAAATTCATTGACTGCACTACGTTTATTCTAGAGAATGTTTTCTTTCTAAGAAGCTGACCTTTTCACTTTATGTCTTTCCAGGTAGTATGTGACTACGACAAGCGAATCCTGTTCATTGACCCGAGGTGGCCAGGGTCTGTGCATGACGCGTATGCCTTGTCCTCCAGTCCTGTAGGAGATGAAATACAAGAAGAGGCGTGGGGTGATTTTCTTCTGCTTGGATACGCCGGGTGAGCAAACTTAAAAAGCCTTCTTCAAATTTAATCTCTTTTCAAAGTAAAAAAATATTTCACTGAATTTCATTTCATTCTTCACTTCTCTCCTGTCCCATGTCTCACTTGTCTTTTTGCTTTTCAGATATGGTTTGCGCAGGAACCTGTTTACCCCCTTCAAGGATGAGGAAGGCCCTAAGCAGAGGTCTTTCAACACCTGGCACCGGAAGAGCCGCGTCCGTGTGGAACAGTACATTGGTATTCTCCAGCAGCGTTGGAGGTCAGTCTTTCCCCTAGATAGTACATGTAAATGTTAAATAAAAACCTTTATCTCTGTATCAGAGTGTCTTTACCACTTCAAAATTTGTCTTCTTGTAAATACTTATGAGAGTAGCTAAACTCTTCTCTCATATCGACACATGGAAAGTAGTCTCTTAGTTCTTCTTAGTTCTCCTTTGTTCTCTTATCTTTTCCCTCTCTGCCTTCCTCTTAGCCTTCTCCTCACACAGAGCTAGCCATTGCACCTTTGTACACTTAAATACTGATTTCCCTCTCTCTTTCTGGCTTCCTTCTGATTTCTTGTGTAGTGTCATGCTGCGCTCTCGTTCTTTCTTCCTTGAAACCTCTTTCACTTTATTTCTCCATTTTTCATCTGTGTCCTCTTTCCTTCTCTCTTCCTTCATTTTTCTTTCATGCTCTATCTTTCTCTCCTGCTTCTTCTGCCTCTCTACCCTCCGAATTTTCCTTGTCCTTTTGTTTCTTGGGAACTTGAGTAAGCTTCATCCTTGATTTTGCTCTACTGAAGTCACTCTTGCCAGCCTTCCATATATCTTCCTCTTTGATGGATGGCTTGGACGTACTATCAGATGGGTTGAGCTCCATGGCTGCTATCGCAGGAATACCTTTCACAAAAGAAAAGTAGACATCAGTTTTTGAGGCTTACATTTTTTTTTCTGATATTTTTTTTTTCTCACTCACCCCTCACGGCCTCCTCCTTCAGATAATCGAGAGCCTTAGCCTGCGTTCGAGACATCAGCATTTTCTTTGGCAGTGGACCGCTGCCCGTCTTCTTTACCTCACGCCTTAGGTTGTTGTACTGTTAAAACAAAGAGACAAGATGTACATTTTCTCAATGATTCCATAAGAGAGACTCAAAAGAAAATAAAACAATGACATGTTAGATGTATGTTTCTTATTTTTCTCTGTCTTACCTTCTGCTTTTGCTTCTGAGTGAAGTCAGAGGTTTTATCCTGGCACTGCTGCACAGTCCTGTGAGTCCTGGCCTCCATATTAACGTACACTGAAAAAAATATATATAAATAATAAGGGTATGTGAATGGGGGTGAATGGGGGTCACCCCATGTCCCCATGTCAATTAAAATAAATTTGTCATGTCCCATGTCAGTGAGCCTAATAACCCATCTTGCTATGCTAACTTATGTGGGCGACACTGACATAAAAGGGACTGTGTGAGATGATCTGGAAACACACTCACGTGCAACATCTCTCCACGCCTGGCGACGTATTTCTCTACCCGATCCAGGACTAGAAAAATGGAATTTCAGTGCAGCCCTGTTTATGTTCACTACGTCCATGAGGGCCTTGACTTCTTCCTTCCTCCATCTGTCGGAGTTAACCGGTAAGTCATCCCTCAACGGAACGTCCTCTCCCTCGCTGTCGGAAGAACTTGCGTTCGAGTTTTCGTCATTCTCAGGAGCAGAACCCAATAACCCACTTTCTTTTGTCGTCTCCAGTAAGGTCTCCACTGCTAGCGAAGGAGCGTACTGTACAGTTGACGCTTCAGAATCTACAGACGCGTTGTCCTTTGGTCTGAGAACGAGCTGCCTTTTCTTCTTGTAAGGTAAATTTTTCCCTTTCCTTAGCTGTTTTTCACAGAAAAAAAGAAATCCTTTTTTAATGTTCATAAAGTTAGACCGGTATCACAACGAGAAAAGTCTTCCTAACGAGAATTTCACATAAAATGTCGTTGTGCACCGTCTTTATTTTTGGCGCCATACACATGCTAAATAAAACCCTTTTTCTCCTCTCTCAGAATATGTGGTTGGAAAATTTCTTTGAAAAGTAGTCTCTAGGCAAAACAAAGGACTATAAAGCATACTTTAAACAGCTTACCCTTTCCTCTGTCCTGTCCATTACTGACATGGAGGTGGGATACTGTCACCACGACGTTAGCCTTTTATGACGTCAGTTAGAGGAAAAACAGTGTCGCCCCCTGTGCACAGCGATATCTTGGCTTAAATTCTCGTTGTGCTGAACGTGAGCTAACATGAAACGCTTTTTTAACTTTCCTTAGTTTTTGTTTTCGTATACCATATGACATACTTTATTTGCCATAAGGAGACAGAAAACCTTTGAGACATTTTTCCAGAAATATTTTTTATTTCTTGATACAACTAAAGAAACAAAATCTCGCAGTAAAAAAACTAACAACAAAAGAAAGAGAGGAATTTTTCTTGGAGTGGCCTGGGGAAGTATAATATATCGAGGTCACCTAATGAAGATGGGAGGGCTTTGTTCTTACATCATGCACCATACTACTCAGATAACAAGAGCCTACTGTTTCCTGTTTTACAGATGCGTAAAAAAGTACCTTATTTTTAAAGCATGCTTGAAATCATATCTTATAAACATGATTGATCTGAGTCCTTAAGTAAGCTTCACACATACAATAAATTGGTCATGTAAAGTGAACTACTAGAGTAAACACAGTGACTTTTACGTTCCTGTGACATAGACTGCTGCAGAGCTAATTGTCTTAAGACTAACATAACCCCTACCTTCTGTCTTTCCTCTCTTGGATTTACTTGAAGACAAAGAGAAAACCTTAAGCTAGAAATATTCTTTTGGTTTGTCCTTATATTTTTTCAACATATAACTCTAACATACTCAGTCTTTGTGAAGTCAGTCTGAAAAAAATGTTTACCTGAAAGATAACTTAAGAAAAGGGGTCTTGTGTTTTGTTGACCCTAAGTCCTTGCAGTGAAAGGTAAAAGAAAAGTTTCAGTGAACTCGTTGAGTGTAAGCAACAGTCTTCAGCTTATTTAGTCTTGCCACCAGTTTTCTTCACTCTTTTATTATTGTTCTTTTTGGCTTGATCCGCGACTCTCTTTCGGGTAGAAGGGCCGACCCTCTTTGGCTCTTGTGGGGTGTCTCCTGTTTCTTTTGGGGTTTCAGCTGTGTTTCCTTTGTTGTCTGTGGCAAGGTGCATCCTGCCAAGAGTATGAGCAGCTTCCATTACTTTAGGGTCTGGATCAGTGTCAGACATGTGTGCCTCTTCCTTGATCTTAACTTTTTTATAGTCTCTATATCTTACTACAACACCCCCTGTGCTAATGTCTAAAAAGTGTCGCTTTGCCTGTATAGGGGGTCGGTCTCTCGTACGGGCGCAGGATGACACAGTTATTTGGAGTTCTAACTGCGGTTCCTGGCTATCAGACAAGACATCAATAATTGTGTCATCGTCGCTGTCCTTTCCATGTGTGTCTACTGTATTGAAGTCACCTGTGCTTTTCGTCGCTTCTAAGTTGCAGTTATTGTTTTCCGACGTTTCTGGATTATTTAGAGACTGGGTTGTAGCAACGTCTCCTGTTTGTATGGTGTCAGGAGGGCTAGGAGCCTGGTCAGTCTTGGGAGTGGCATCTTCACGTTGTGGCAGCTGTACAGAAGCAACGTGTTCAGTCTGGTCAGTCTCTGGAGGGATAGTAGCCTGGTCTGTCTCTGGAGGGATAGTAGCCTGGTCAGTCTCGGGAGCGACAGTAGCCTGGTCAGTCTCGGTAGCGACAGTAGCCTGGTCTGTCTCGGGAGTGGTATCATCACGTTGTGGCAGCTGAACAGAAGCAACGTGTTCAGTCTGGTCAGTCTCTGGAGGGATAGTAGCCTGGTCTGTCTCTGGAGGGATAGTAGCCTGGTCAGTCTCGGGAGCGACAGTAGCCTGGTCAGTCTCGGTAGCGACAGTAGCCTGGTCTGTCTCGGGATTGGTATCTTCACGTTGTTGCTGCTTTGTCTCCTGAACACTGTGAGCATGATCAGCCTGGAAAGTCTCCGGAGAGATAGGAGGATATGTCACTTTGTCCGAGTGGGAAGGTGCACCAGGTCCTGGGCAGACAGTAGAACTAGGCCCTGAATAAAGGTTCTGCGGGTGATGGGGGATGTGGAATGAATTTCCTGGTGCAGGTGAGGTTTGAGATAAGTTTTCGTCTGAATTTGTGACAGCAGGTTGTCCTATTATTTGACAGACAATTCTACCTGGATTTAGTGACAGAGGATTCGACCCTTGGCCTGCTGGAGGACCCATTCCAAGTGTGTTTGACAAAGTATCTACACAGACCACTGCAAGAGAGACAGAGCAATAGACATAAGAGAGGGAATTTTTATGAAAAAAGACGAGGAACAAGAAGGTAAAAAAAAAGATTGCGTGTAAGTTAATTCAAGTCGACCTCTTTATAGTTCATTATTATGGTTATTTATTTTTTAATCTTATTGTGTTACTTCATCTACAACAGAGAAAACGTTGTGACAAATAGGTGAAGACTGACTACCTGTTGGGGCTGTAGAAGAGTTTGGTGTAGGACCTAGTGGCTCTGTAACGAGGAAAGGGAGTTCTGGAGTCTGTGTTTCCACTGTGACAGAACGTTTCACCATTTCTGTTTGGTGGAAGAGCTTACCGACCACTGAAAACATAAAGGGAAAGCACTTTCTTAAAATAGACCTAAATTACTAAGGATATCTGGAAACAAACTTTGTCGCTGACATAATAAATGGCAGGCAGTTTTTACTTTTTTTTCCCACCGTGTAACACAAAGTGAAAAGAGATAAGTTCTTTTGTTATGTGACGATTTTAGGCTCAAAAGTGAACTTTTTCTCTCTGTGAAAATTTACTTAGAAGAAAGAAAACTTACCCTTTATTATTTGGGAAACATTCCGACTGCACGTTACTTGGGTGTCGATTATCTTCTCTCTGTCGTTCCCTAACTTCTCCAACACGTCCGTGCACCTTGATATAGCACAAGACATGTTTTCCTCAGACGCACAGCGGTTCTCTTCCATGGTAGAAACCATAGACTCCAAATGAGCCAAACGCTGTCTTGTCTGGAGAGAAACAGAGCTTTTTACTGCTTCCTCCTCCCTTTTTCCCTGCTAACCTTGGACTGCGTCTCAACCCTGTTTGGGGGGAATTGTCATTGGGGGTAGAAGTAAGGGGAATAGACATATCCTGATTAATCCCTGTGAGGTCAACAACGTCGTCAGCCTCTATCACGTCGACAATCATATCATCAGACTGATTTTTGTCCTGCTCCTCAGTTACCTTGGAGCACTTGGAAACCTTGGAAAACTTAGAAACCTGCAAAACATTCTTAGTAAGGTCCATGTGTGCTAAAACGGCATTTCTTACAGCACGTCTGCCAGGCTTCTTAAAAGGAGCGCTCACGGCGGAAGCTGAAGACAGTTTACTGCCAGACGCTTTAACAGTAACCCCTGTTACACCCTTGCTGTTAACTTTTTTAACTGGAACAGAGCAGGAGGAAGAAGCTTGCACGGTATTTTTGGAAAGAGGAGGAGAAATAACTTGAAGCTTGACATGTTTATTGTGAGGAGTACTGGCCTTTCTGGTGGTAGAGGCTTTAGGGGAAGCAGCAGCCGTTTCTGCTATTAATTGTTCATCTGAGGGTATGAGCAAACCTTCTTGCCAAAAGGAGCTGGTGAATTGGGTTTTGTGTTGGATTTAGGTAAGGGAGAATTCTTCTCCTTGCGGTTTTTCCTAGATTGCTCTACCTGGTCGGTGTAATATATTACCTCTCCTCCCTGAGCTGAAAAGATAGGACAAGATGCACATTGATTAACTTATATCTTGTGAAGGGATAAAATCAGCACCTTCTTTCCTTTTTCATGTAAATGAATTTTCTGTGGACTAATTGAAAAGACAAAGAGGACGGAGGTAGAGATAAGAAAGAGACAGAGACAAAAAGAACAGTTTCACATCTTTAAGTAAGGACTGACATATCATAAATAGTCTACAGCCAGGACAAAAATGGCAGAAGGACAGAAAAGGGTTGTTTTGTTCTCACCTACTATTCTCTCGACTCCTTTGTACTTCAGGCATAGAACCTCCATCAGTGAGCAGCCTTCTACTGAATTACCTGCATCAATCTGATCAAGGAAGTCCTGGTTCTGCAATAAAGTTTTTAAAAAAATCACAACATATAAATGAAAAAGAGAGCTCAGGGAATTTAACTACAAATACAAAAGTATATTATTTCATTTAGTTGAAGGTGCTGCTTTATTTTTTCAGAGAACAACTTCATGTACACTGAAAAAAAGGACAAGGAAAAGGATGAAGCTTACCTTGTTCTTCGCTCTTCAAGCAAAGTCGTTCAGGTGGTGCCTCAGTTTAGGGAGTTCTCTCTGTGAATTCTGGATACTGTTAACTGTCGCTGTAGAAAGAAAGGGAAAGGTTAACCTCATGTCATTTTTTAAGGTTTTTTCATGGAAAATGGAAAAAAATGAGAAAATGCAATTTTTTTAATTTAATATTTCTTGGCAGATAAAAAAAAAATCATCTAGAGAAGAAAAGAAGAAAAAGCCCACAGAGAGAACACAGGAAATTTTCTTACTGAGAATGGTGTCCCAGCCTTCCTTTCTTGTCTCAAAGCTGTTAGGTCCGTATGCACAGAGGAGTGCCTTCTGATTGTAACATGAGTACATCAAGGCACGGTTCTCCGCGTCAGACCAAAACACGTCACGACAGCGTGCTGTTCCACGCGAAGTCAGACTTGAAGAACCCGCTTTGCTCTTACGTTTAGGAGCTGGTTTAGGGGGAGACTCGTCGTCAGAGAGGGAACTCGAATCCTCTACTACGTACCCTTCATCTTTGCTGTCGTGCCCTCCTTCGTCATCTTCCTTGTATTCTTCTTGTTCCTTCATTTGATTACCTTGGAATCCTTGGAAGCAGGAGTTCAAGTCAGGGAGATCATAAGCTCGGACCACACTGCCTGGTTGGTCTACCTCTTCTTCGTCGCAGCTGCTGCTACTGGGATCATACATTTCCCTCTCCTTCGATAAAAGAAAGCACAAAGGTTAAAAAAAATGAGATCAAAGCGAGGCAAAGGATAAAAGAAAAGGACCACGTAAAGGGGAAGGGGAACTTCGACACAGACTTAACTTGAATACGTTTAACTTAGGTTAGGGCACTTTTTACCTTATTATCGCTCATGCCGGTTTCAGAAAAAAATGAGGAAACTCTTTTTTTCTACTATAACAACTACCTTATGAAGGACACACATGAAGAAAAGGATGAAAGACAGCATTTAGACAACTTTATCCATGTTTTACTCACTTTCTTGGAGAGTTGAGCCATGTTTAAGATGTGTTCATCGTAGTTCCCGTCCACGAAACAAACAAAGCGAACTTTCCTTCCGGAAGTGACGTAGAGCAGTTACTGGGTCAAATTACGCTGGTTCCCCTGCTTATTTTCTTGCTGTGCGGAAGTTTCGCTGTGACAGCGAGAGATAAACAGCGAAGAAAAAAAATTATCTTACATAGTCACAACGACTCTCGTTAGGAAAAGGCAGAACATTTGTGCAACGGGTCTGGAAAACTTTCTTTGTAGTTCTCGCTGTTTCCAAGACCTTTTTACGTAACGAAGGTTCGCTGTTTGTGCAATGACCCCCTGGTGGGAGTCAACCTGGAACCACTTCCTATTAGCTACTCGCTGAGTTACCATCTAACTAGCATGTACCTTTGTACAATAAAGTTATCATCAATTATCCACTAATTGCCAACTTCTTGTTATCACTATGTTCATAGAATGGCTATATCAACCCCAAAGCTAGATATGACAGAATGAGCAATGTCGAGCCACACTTTGAGTCTAAAATGGTTGTCATTACTTACCTAACGGTGTGTATGTAAAGGCCTGCATCTTTAGTCCCGGGAGAACCAATAAGCTAAGGTAGACCTATGGCACCACTTCCTCTAGGTTGGTGTAGGAAGTTTGGGTCTTCCATGATTGCCATTACACAAGTAAGGTGTAAAAGGCATTATCAAAAATATATTACATTTTCTTCTACTTTGTTATAGGAGGTTCAAAAAATGTCATGTCTTGATAGTTTTAATTTTATAAGGATCATCATCAATTAATGTCAAGGATTTCTGAAAATGTACACATTGTGATATTGCATTTAGCATCCACATTCCCTTTGACTCTTTCTACAACAAAATTAAATCACATGATTTTATCATTTCACAGGTGCACAGAAATGGCATTCACTATGACTGAAAAGCCCAAATCACTTTGGCTGACAGAAGCTCTAGTGATTTCACTACTTGTTCCATACATAACCTCATCATCAAGTGAAGGTTCAAAATTCAAGGCCGTCAACTCAATAAAACTCACCAACTTCACTGCCAAGGATCATCATGCTGTATTACCAGAAATTATGAGGAACTGCCTAGTTTTCCCACCAGTGCAAAATTCAAATCACAAAATGTCCTTAGAGGATGTGAAAGAGAGGATTGAAATGTTTGGTAATGTGAGTTGTCCTGACTCTTGTACCTGTATAAAGGAGGACCACTGTTTCTCCATCTTCCATTGTAGTGCCAATGTGACAGCAGCGGACATAGACCCTCTTGTGGCTTCCTGCATGGAAACAGCAGACACAATTGCCATAGCTTACTCAGAATTTCAAGAACTCCCTCCAAGTTTGTGTAAAGTAGAACACCTCAGCCACCTGGATATTTCTCACAATCAGCTCTCTGACATCCCATGGGACTGCTTCAAGCAGCTTGAGAAGCTAACAATGCTCAACATAAGTTCTAATCATTTGAAGACACTTAGAAATGGGAGCATATATGACTTGGGATCATTAACAATCCTTGACTTGAGCTATAATCAGATTGATTCAATAGAGAGTGATGTATTTGCTCAAACCGATAGAATACCTTCACTGAATCATGTTGATTTGTCCAACAATTCACTAATTGTCCTTGGTGACTGGCCACTGCTCATGTCATATGAGAAAAACATGTCTGTCATAGTCAGAGGAAATAAAATCTCCATGCTCACGACAACTAGGCCGGAGAACACTTGCCCCCAGAACCTCACTCTACACCTGAATTCAAATAACTTCACCCACATTGGAAATATATTTGATGGATGGCATGTACACCTCAAATCCACACAAGATGTTAATGACTGCCTGGATACATTTCCTTTGGACCTAGATCATAACCAGCTGAACTGTGACTGTCTCGACATTGAGTTCTACAGGTACATTCAATCATCTGAAAATCCTCTGTATCACAATCTAGTCTGTGCTAAGCCATTCAGAGGACAGCGAATATCCCACACTACCATCACATTCTTTATCTGCGACTTGAAAAAGCATTGTCCGACTCCAAGTCATTGCACATGTACCCAGTTAGGCTATAGGAGGAAAATTTCAATAGACTGTCGTGGTAACAACTTTACCACTCTACCAGAGGGACTGCCTGAAATGTTGCCACCTTTTGTTATATCGACACCATACAGTTATATTTTTGATTTTTCATATGGCCAGCTCATTGAAATCCCTAATAGGAAGTATTTGCAAAACACTTCTAGAATGGACTTAGCCCACAACATGATACATACAATTTCTACTAATGCATGGCTGAGGATGCTGCAGGGAGAGGATCTAGATCTGTCTGACAACAGCCTGGTTCGTATACCAGATGGAGTCACTAAGGCCAGACTCAATCTAAAGAACATACGACTTGAATTAGGTGACAATTCATGGATTTGTGACTGTGATGGTTTGGCAACGCGTGACTGGATGGCTACAAATGCTGACCATATTAAAGATATAAACGCTGTGATTTGTGACAAGCCACAGTCACTACACAAGGTGCCTGTTATAAATGTAAATTTAAATTCAATCTGTGCAAAGAAGGAACAACTCACCATTGGCTTGTCTATTGGGGCGTCTGTAATTGTGATACTTGGCATTGTTATAATGATAGGACTATTGGTGCGGCGAAAATGGCATTACAGGAGATTTCCCTCGAGGCAGCTTACAGAAGAGAATGTGCAAGAAGAAGAGGATGAAGAGGAGAGAGAGTTTGACATCTTTGTGTCCTATGAGGATGATGACGAGGGCTATGTTGCGGAATGGTTGATACCAGAATTGGAGGCACGTGGGTTTAAGGTCTTGTTCCACAAAATACATTTCCATGCAGGTAAACCTGTGACTTTAAACATTGAGGAAGCTGTCCTTAAGAGCAAGCGTATACTGGTGTTTTTCTCCAACTCATATGTCCTTAGCCCATTTTGTGAGTGGGAGTTTTCTCTGGCCCTCGAGTTGGACTTGAAAGACAAGACAAATAGGTTGGTGGTGATCAAGGGAACTGGACTAAGGGTGGAGGAACTGGAGATGAACTATCAGGTCTACTTTAAACGGTTCACTCACACTAAACAGGAGTCTCCTAAATTCTGGGATAACCTCCTGTATGTCCTTCCCAAACCAAGAGGTGAATGACCAGGTTGATACGGCAATTGCTTTTGTCTAATGACTTAACTCCACAAGACTACCCACTTGGTAGACTAATGCCTTTGAACGTTAAATATACATTTCACACAAATGTTTGTTTCATATGCAAAAAAAGTGGGGGTAGTGAGTAGTTTACTTGAATTCTACTAAAGGCCAATTTTAAATAGTTTAGCAAGCATCTGAATAGGTCCTGGAGAGAAAGGTTGACCATTCCACGTGGTAAAACGATGTTTCAATTTTTATCGTTTGACGTTTGAAAAGGGTTGGGTAATCTCTTTTGCAAAATCATTTTTTCCATGTCCATTTGTTATTTAGTTTTGACCATACATGTTTCCACGTTTCTTTACATTTAAAACACACTTTGGGGAAACTCAAGAACCTGATGACGAAAATGATTTTCTGCCAATTGGGATATTGATTCATAAAACTTTAAAGACATAACCATTACATAGATCCTGTGACCTACTCTGACCTAATACACATCACTCTCATATTGATATTCATTTTTTTTAGGTACTTTCTAAAGTGATTTTGACTATATGGAAAGATGAGGAACTTCATATAGCATTTCTATTCCTTGATCTAAATGTAAGAAATATTAAGATTATTACCGTATTCGTTCTAATAAGCACACATGTGCAGAAAATTAATTGTTAGATGCTCAATTCCTTTAATCAAAAATTATTCTAATAAGCGCTACCCCTGAAGGCTAAAAATTGTTTTTGCCATAAAACATCTTTAATTTTACCCATCTTTTGTATAAATTGACACCAGGGAGTGTGGTCATGGCTCAAAAAGAGGGGGGTGCCCTTATTAGAATGAATACGGTATGCAGTATAGTGCTACATTAACACAATGTTATACTATTGTAGAGGTCGCCGAAAACGTCTCTGGAGACACTGGGATTCGAACCCGTGTCTCTCACTTGCAAGTCGAGCGCTCTACCTCTGAGCTACATCCCCTGGCCTGACATACCCTGTCGCCAACAGCAGGACGCAACTTCTCGACCCGGACTATGCCCCCGGGGCATTCACGCGCTGCTCTACGCGTGACAGCAGTCCCTGCTGTGCTGTGCTGTGTCAGATTGTGACTCTGGTGTGAGTTTATAAGGAAAGGCCCCGGGGGCATTCTCGGGCCAGTGATGCCCCTGGGGCATACTTTAGTCGTTTCTTGTGTAGGAGTAACGAAAATGCCCTGGGGGCATTGATGGAATTGCTGATGCCCCCAGGGCATGCCATTGTAGATTTCAGATTATAGAAGAAAGGCTATGCCCCGGGGGCATTTGTGGTGTGTGTGATGCCCCCGGGACATAATAGTATTCAGTCTATAATATAGAAGTAAATGCTATGCCCTGGGGGCATCATCACACATCATCCATATTATGGATGCCCCAGGGGCATGGTACAGAGAACAATGGGGGACAATGCCCTCAGGGAATTCATAGTAAGGATAATCATACATGCATAAAAAAAATTGACGATGCCCTGGGGGCATCCATGTACTAAACGATGCCCCCAGGGCATAGTCCAATACCCTATATAGGCCTACATGTCCTGGGAGCATCATCCTTACCATGGATGCCCTGGGGGCATTTTCCCAGACTTGCCATGGGGAGTGTTGGAAAGGGCACGCCTCAGCCACTGCTGTCCGCGTAATTTTCGCATCACTCCCACGCGGCAGTCTGTAGGCCCCGGGGGCATAGTCCAGGTCAAGAAGTTGCGTCCTGCTCACCAACATGGCCCCACTGACATTTTCCCCTTCCACCTACCTCTGGATCGGTATGGTATACATAGGGGGAGTGACCACCAAGCGAGCTGGCCTTTGGAGGCTCAACTCACCCGGGGAGGGAACGAACCCCTACACTCATCCCAACCAGCTTCGACCGTATCTGCCCAGAACTTGTCCTCCAGTCCAGTCTGAACAGTACCACATGTACCCGTACTGAGTCATGCACAACCCGTATAGGCTCCTGTTCCCAGAAACGGCTGTGTGTGCCACCTGTTTCCAAGTTCCTCAGCACTAGAAGGTCGAAGTGCTTGTCTATACCATACCGGCCCAGGTCCTGAGTATCTTAGTCCCCCTTGCAGAACAGGACCACCTGGTGTCTCCACCAGTGTAGAGGTCGGCGAAAACGTCTCTGGAGACACCGGGATTCGAACCTGGGTCTCTCACTTGCAAGTCGAGCGCTCTACCGCTGAGCTACATCCCCTGGCCTGACATACCCTGTCACCAACATGGCCCCACTGACATTTCCACCTTCCACCTACCTCTGGATTGGTATGGTATACATAGGGGGAGTGACCACCAAGTGAGCTGGCCTCTGGAGGCTCAACACACCCGGGGAGGGAACGAACCCCTACACTATGTAACTTTTCATACTTGTGCAAGACAAATAAAAATCAAACAAAAAAAAAAGGATTCATGTTACTACATGGCATTGCCTATCAAGCCTTTAATCTTCGGATTAATCAAACAAAGCTAACAAATCTTCATTGTCTTGAAAAACCATGTTCTGGTTTTCACCCTATCAGCATAGAGAGATTTACTCATTTGCATTGATCAGGACAACTATTGGAAGAATTAAGTATGACATTAGAACTACCTAGGTAATATAATCAAGGTATGTGGCTGTCTTTAGATTAATCTACCCTATTCTGACATGATCAAGGCATCTTGCAAATCATGTCACAGTGGCATGATTACATTTGTCATTGGTAATACCATTTCCATATCATTTTAGGATAGCAAAGGTATTATATCAGATTTGCTAGAATGGATAATTATATCAATAATTTTATCTCTTCCCTGCTTATCAATACATTGGGATTACAAATGAAAATACACGATTCTGGATCACAGATTTGCTCAAATGGTATATAAATTTTTTCTTGCAAGGGGTCATGTGCTGGAGGAGCAGCACACTGATTCTTAGGGCACTTCTGAACACCAGTGGCTTTAACAATCTCTAAATGTTTCAATAATTGTGTCTACCATACCATGGACAATAATGCAGGGAGAAATTTTTATTCAGACTAATGAGAAACCTATTCTTACAATTCAGCCAAGTCCCATCGCAACATTTCCCTCAAATCAAAGTTGAAACAATGTTTTTTTTTCTGTAAATGTTAGTGAGTTTTTTCAGTGAATGTTAATCAACATTTTACTTGAGAAATAGCACTTCACATCATGTGATGCAGAATTATTATATTGGGTCATGAAAGAAGTCTCAATTTAACACAAAACATACTTCCTGCTTAAAGCCAATCCCTCTAAAGATACCAATGGTCATTCATGGATAACCAAGGTATATCATAAAATATTTTATTAGATCATTTAATTTGGCTTAAGTATACTCTTATTGGTAATAACTTTGCAATTTCCCCTAAGAAATATAATCATAACAAAGTATGCAATCTTTGCCATTACTTGCCAAGATAAAGTAAGATGTTATGTAGTATCTAGGGTTCTCCATCTTGCTCAGGAAGTCAGCTAAGTAGTAAAACACATAGGTCAAACAAGTCAAAGAATAGAGAGTTTAAGATCACGACGTGTATGTCTAGAATGCTGGAAATGGTCGGCTAGACGTTGCCGTACACGTTACAAGTAGGCAAATCTTAAACTCTCTAATATTTTCTTGAATCCTACCCAGGTGGAGTAATTGTGCATGTGATTCTTTTAGTTGCCACATGGTGGTGCTAGTGAGCCTACCAGATCTAGTTCATGACATTACCACCAGTAGTTTCTATCAAGTTCCCTTAATGTTTCTTGTTACTCGGTATGCATACGTGCTCAAAAAGTTTCAGTCTGTCACTGCATCACTTTTAGCATTGGCCAAAGTTTGGGTTGCGCTTTATATGTGAGGATAATCATACCAAAGAACAGTACCAAACTGGCCAAAAGAAGCCCCAGGGCCAGGTGCACTCTATAGCATCTCTTTCAACTCATGGTGTTCCGTATTTGCGGGGGCACCTTATACACTAGGTATTACGGTACTAGGCAATTTTGAAACCGCCTCCCTTCTAAAGCTCTTGTGTCACCAGTACCAATCATTCTGTCACTTTATTTTTATATATACCCATGTATAGGCACAAAAAAGGTTTGGTGGTGCACTTCCTTATTCCTTAATGCTTAGAGGTCCTCATGGCTTCCAGTACCAGACACCAACACATAGAGAGTCAGGGTAACTCCAATAACAAAGCACCCAGACACCTCCAAAACATTCATTCTACCACCCAGGGACGATGCCATCAGGGTATACTGCGGTACCAAGTACAGCACCGATTCCAGATTTAACAAAATTGTCACCTGAGCAGGTCCAATGACCTTAGCACAAGCCAAAACTAGTAAATAAGATAATCCAATGCATACACAGTGTATCAATACTAGAAATAGTATGTATGTGTCTGATATGAGCACAGGTTGCTCCATGTAGAAGCTGGAGATGATTGAGAGGAGTGCTGATATACTGGCAATGACTAAGCATTGTGTGGTTGCTGGGATATGTCTGACATAGCTGACACTCATGTAGGTAACTAGTCCATCACATCCAGCTGCAATCAGAGAGAAGAAATAGCCAAGTGCAGCAAGGCTAAGTATGCCTGAGGGTAACATATCCTGTGAAACTGATGATATACAGGTTCCATTTGGTAGTGATAATGTGCTATTGCCATCTGTCATAAAAGGAGGAATGAATCCTTTTGAGAACCCCTCCCATGGTTGAATTATAAACAGTACACCAAGTATACAACCCATGGTTGACACAATGTGTTTGCTATTCAGTGGTTCGTAATGAAGAAATCGTGCGAAAAGTACCACAAAGAATCCTTCGACACCTTGCTTAACACCCGCTACATGGGAAAGGGGCATGAATGTCACTGCGGTGAAGTAGGACACAGTGCATACAAATTTGGCTACACCCATCACTATCAAATATGTCCAGTATTCCTTGTCTACTAGGCACTTTTCCTTTCTGATGACCATGATCACCCAAAACATTGCAATTGCCAATGCATGTCGGATGAAGTTCAATTGAAAGTCTGCAACTGCTCGGTCTGTAAGCTGGACTGCGGTTCCTGAGATGACAACAAATACCATGGATAGGACTGTCCCTGCATATGCCAGTATATGGGTTACTTGAACTGACGACATCTTGTGTTCCTTTTGCTCTGGAATTCATGGGGAGAAGAAAATTACATTAATATAAGTGAGTGAGTAAGTAATGGTTGTGTAATGCAATTTTAAAAGCCATGGTCAAATTCATGGTAGGAAAACTAGACAAGATCAATTGATGGATTAATTTGTGTTGTTGCCTGTGTACATGTATATATAGCCTAAGGTGTGTCTGGTCCGCATATACCGTATTTCCCTGATATTAAGCCCAGGCCTATATATAGATTTCAAATGGAAAATGGACCGGCATAAAGGATAGGGCCTTAGCTTCATATAGGTTCAGGATTATTAAAATATTCCTATTTAAAGCAAATTGAAGTTATGCCCCTTAGTGGGGATTCTAAGAGATCTGTCTGTCAGACCAGGCTTATTTTCTGGCCCCGGCTTGTATTTGACTCAGTGGGCCTTTTGACCAGGCTTATTATAGGGGCAGGTTTATATTTGGGCCCGGCTTATAATCAAGGAAATAGGGTATGTGGACAAGACACTGTTTTAACCATGTGCGATCCACTGAGCTCTAAGCACATACTCAGTTGTCTGTGGTATTATATAAAAGTGTTGGCCACTCATTAACGACCATCTCCTTGCACATACGAGGTGTTCGGGCAGCGGTTTTCTAACCATATTGAGTTATAGGGAATTGAGAAGAGCGACAAGACGATCGCTATTGTTTGGAGAGTTACAATAGTAATTCTGGAAATAATATAAAGACGCGGGGTTCCTTCATATTAGATATATCCCCGTAGAATACATGAATGGTTACTATAAAGCATAATCTAAAGACAGGAAACTTGAGGTCGAAAATCATAGAAAGTTGGCAGATGGGGCCTCCCGTGGAGTTTGGGGACCGGAGATTAAACCCTGGAGTATCTGAACGATATTTTTTGTGGATAATGTATAGGTGTTGGGGTAACTACCCACAAAATATTTTCAGTTAAATATGAAATCCATTGCTGTGGCAACACCCTGAACATCTCTACTCTGGAAGACCCAGGAAAGGTGTCTTGCCGAATGACATTAGGGGGGTATTTTCCCTTAAGCCATGCAAAATTAATTCTTTATGTATTTGGTCAACTTTTATGTTAACTTTTGTTGACTACTGGGTCTAAGGATAGGATTCAGAGAGCTGCAGCTAAAGGACTTGGACTTTTGTCCTACACTTGAATCCTTTTTCTTCAGGCCTGAAATGGCATTTTCACTGAATTCCTTGAAATTCCTGGTTCAGGAAATTTCAAAACTTGCTGGTATACATAAAAGTGACACAGTCTTAGGTAGTTACTTTTAATCATGTGGAAGACAATGCCCATCATGTGTACTTTCAGGTGGTATATAGGTTTAATGGGCCAAAAATATGTGAACACCTCACAATCGAGGTCCTCAGCATGGCATGTAACTCAAATGTCATTCGGGAAGACAGATTCCCAGAATTGTGATAAAAGTTTATCACAAAAACGTTCATTCTAGGATAGGAAGATCACATCTGACATAAACACTGATACAATTTCCATAATCTACAGGTCAAAATGGTTCAGACCAGAGATTTCCATGGAAGTATGATGATAATTTCTCTAGGAAACCAAGCCCTCACCATGGCTGTACCTCAAATGTCATTCAGAAAGACAGATCCACAGATTCGTGATAAAGGTTTATCACAAGAACCTTCATTCTATGATAAGAAGAATGCATTCTAGGATAAGAAGAACGCATCTGACATAATTGCTAATACAATTTTTATAATCTACAGGTCAGAATGGTCCAGACTAGAGATTTCCATGGAGGTATGATGATAATATCTTTAGGAAATGAACCACTCAACATAGCATGTAACTAAAATGTCATTCGGCAAGACATGTCATTCGGCAAGACATTTTTTAGACTTGCTATTCCAAAACATGAGGGATAATTTATCTGTTTTACACTATGGCACTTAGATATATGTGGGGGGTAAATAACTGACATAGTTAGTATAGTTAAATATGTAAACCCCAGCCAGGATGAGAAGGAATGTGCTATTTCGGGAAGACATCAAAAAAGGGCTGTCTGGCTGAAAAAAATACTCATGGCCTGCTCACAGCCAAGATAATAGAGCAATTCCAATTATTTTTCCAGATTACTTTAGCATAGGACTAACTCTAAATGTTAGCATAGAAAATTAACCCATATACATTATAGATATTTTAGGAGAGGGTCATATGCGCTAAAATTTTCGCCCAGACAAACTGCTTTACAAAAAGTTAATTTCTCAAAAAATATAGACCAACTGCCCGTAGCAAGGCAATCTTAGGTCCAAAATTTCGGTTTCCCTTCAGATTTCAGTGGTAATAAATGGAAGGTCCCATTCCTATTGTCAAATTTTTAAAAAATTATGAAAAATAACAGATTTATTGATTTTTCCCTACAAAATTGGTCATTTTGGGCCTATTTTAACCCCCTGGTGCCCAAAATATGCATATTGGACCATCAAAACCCATATGTAACATGAAGATCTCAATGAGCCCTACATTTTGAGCCAAAAGAATTAGGGGGAAAACTAAAAACCTAAGTGTAGGAGCTGGAATACATCCAAATTTGTCATATGCAAACCTTCTATGATTTGTGACCCCGAATGCAATATGTCACCGGGAACAGGCAAAGAATGTCACTATAAGTCCTCAGTCACATGAAGTCTAGAGTGGGCACGGTGTGTTATAGCCCTATAGGATACTGGAGGTGGCTGAGAAGGCTGAGTCATTGTGTTGGACTTGAGCCAAGTAGTTCCTGGGGGTCCCGGTGGCAGTAATCTATTAGAGCACTACCAGACCAAGGTCCAAAGGGTGTCGGATGGCAAAAGACCAAAACCACCGACAGTCTGGGGATATACAAAGTCCAAAGGGTGTCGGATGGCAAAAGATCAGAACCACCGGCAGTCTGAGGGTATACAAAGTCCAAAGGGTGTCGGATGGCAAAAGACCAGGACCACCGGTAGTCTGGGAGTATATAAGGCTGGAACTGCAGAGGTGGGGGGCAGACTGTGTACCAAAGGAAGGGATTCACGGTCTGTCCTGGAATCATAGGTGAAGAAATTTATATTTGGCAGTCCACAAGTAGGAATCAATTGAAATTCTGAATAGAATTTACTGGAGCTTTGGTCACTGCTTTGGAGTGCTCTCTGGGTCTTCCACAACTTCATTCAATTGGGTTCACAACTTCATTCGGTTGGGTTCACAACTTTATTCAATTGAGGATTCTAACTTCATTCAATTGAGTTCAAACTTCATTTGATTGAGTTTCTAACTTCATTTGATTGGGCTTCCTGGATTAATTCAATTGAGTTCTTGACTTCATGCAACAGGGTCTTGACTTCATTCAATTGGAGATCTAAACACACCAACTAAGGGATCTGCTTGTTACATACATAGAGAAACCACACATCTGAAGGACTTAGATTTGTTTAGCTTTCATTTGGTCTCACTACACATTGTTGTATTCTCAATGCTCACTTGAAACATCTCACCATGGAGTTATTGATTTAATTCGAAGTTATGCCATGATGGAGTTCTAAGGCACCAACAGTTTGTGATTGTGATATTCATTTGTGATTATTGAGTTAACCTGGAGTTATGCCATGATGGAATTCAAAAGTTCATGTCATTGGTGATGTCATATGGAGATCGACATTTATAATGAAGTTTAGGCATTTCAAATTATTATTGAATTGGTGTTTGGGAAAATAACCTCGCATTTGGACTTGGACATGAGGATGAAAATTTGTTAAGGTTTGTGATTGTGTGCCTGCATGCACCTGTAACCAAGATGGAAATTTTTCTACCCGGGATTGGGTATATGATGTCATTGATGAAATGTGGTGTGATTATTATTTGAGGTTTATAGATATTGACATCGCGGAGTTGGAGTTTGACATTGATTGGGTTTAATTCATTGAAACTCTTCCTGTTTTAAAAGGCATATGTTTAGGACTTCTAAATTGAAATGTAAACTCGACGTTGGAGCCTGAATTGTATTTGACCTTGGATTGGCATCCATATTTCGATTCAATAAAAACCCTTGGAGATGAAGTACCCAATTGTGTTTTCTTTCCACATGGGCTAGGGAATTTAAACACAAAGCTCTACCCTTGATGCTAGCACGAGATCATTCCCCAAGAATATAATAACATCGCGAGTGGAGATGCGATTGAGGATACATAATAGACGGCGAGTGGAGATTGGAGTGAGGTGAAAACATAACTGGTGGAAATCCGAGTTTGATTATTGCATTATAAGCTACCCCCTTTTAAAAGCTAGCTAAACCCCATCATAAAGGTTCACCCCATTCAAGGGTGCACTATATTGCAGCTAACCCCCATTCAAAAAGGTTAACAACAATAATAACATCTCACCTCCTCCATCAAAACAAAACCCCAAATTTAGAAGACAACCATCCCGCTTTCCCTCCGCCTGCCATAGCCCAATATGCAGTGCATTGTGGGTGGGGGTGACCTCGAACGCCAACTACACAACCTTAGCTTGTTCCCTCCACCCCCTTCCACCCCAGCCAGGTCTGGCTAGGTACCAGTCCCTAACTATGCTTGGGAGGGTAGTAAGTTGACTCAGGGATCAACATTGACCCACATGGGGCAGACCAATAGGGGGTGGCCTTACAAACCAGCATTGATCCCTCGGCCGTACTCCGAACGCCTCGATAGATTTGACTACTACCTCCTTTGTAACAACAAACTGGGAACCTGAAGACACATGGCTAATTTGCATTAGATCCTACCTATATTATGTGGATAGCCATAACATGGGTAAGCAAGGTACACTGTAGTCACCTATGGCCCTTAAACCATTGGGCTTTCACTCTGTCACTGGGTGATTGGTATAATCTAGTGTCAGTGCACCTGAGTTTAGTTGACAAGTTAGTAAATGTAGGTAGACTGGAAGGTACACTCACCCAATCAGGGGCACGACTGAAAGCCTACACTGTAATTGTACTGACTCTACTTACACAGGTGATGGCATGCTCTGCCAACACACCAAGAACCTTGTTTCTTAAATCACAACAGAGTGATTAAGTAATGTAAATCCGAATATGCTGGGAAAAGGATTTGGGGCATATCATATTAAGAAAATGTTTTCTGAGATAAAGCAGCAAATAGATCAACAGATATCTACCAGGGGGCGGTCATAACCAAGATGGCTGAAGCAATATAGTGGACATACTTTCCTACACTGTTCTTTCTCAGTCTTGTCCAGTCAGGATTCAGGGAACTCCCTCTCTTGTGTTTGGGGATTGTGGGTCCCCATATTTTGGGGAATATTACTATTCATGTACCTGTCTACAAGTAACCACTGCAGCAACCAGCGGCCAGAACTACTTTTACCCATAAAGGCTGGTTGCCAGAGACGACTCACGTTAGTGGTCAAGCTGGGGCCAAATTGATTCTTTCTATACACCACACACCTGCTTGAAGATTGTAGAGCACAGTGGATCGCACGTGGTTAACTAAGTGAAAAATAATACCCTTGTCTTGAATGCAGTAATTAGCCACCGTCTTGGATTTTCAGCCATCTTGTTATCAAAAGTATCAAAGTTAACTGCCGTAAAACCCTGCGCATAAGCCGCGGCTTATAAACCATCTCAGGCACAGGGGGAGGGGGAGGGAGAGTGGGGGGAAGGTAGGGCAGCTCTATTACATCCCCAGAGCATTCCCAATTTCGTTTTTAGTGTTGGGGGTATATCTCAGGACCTCAAATTCATTGAGTAGGAAAAGGTTATGACTTTTTGAAATTTTCAGAGCTATTCACAAACTCAGGGTGCTGCTTTTACGTGGGTGCAGCTTATACGCAGGGTTTTATGGTAGAATAATATATTAACTTTCATAACATGCTACCTTCATAAGGTTTTATGCATGTGTTCAATGCTTAGATCCAAATCAGGCATAGCCAAGTGCTTCTGTTACATGCACATAGGCCTAGATCTTGACCGCAAGCATGAATCACTTTCTATAGCTCAAAGAGCCTCTGTTTGTCAACTCAAAACCCATGGCTTTTTACAAAGAATAATCAATAAAAAAGAACCAATGATAGTTCTTTCAACATTGTATTACTCTAGATCCCCTTTATCCCTAACATCCAAAAATTTAGCTTTTTCTGCGTTTTCTAAAAATGGCCTGAACACTCTACTGTCAGACATTGCCACCGTAACCTCATTTGCCCCTATATTATATGGGGAATAATGCTTAGGCTATTGCATATTAGGCTAGATGCTATGACCTGCTATGGTGGTAAGGGCATGTTCACAGGCCCAGTTCCTCATGCTGCCTGAAACGATTACTTGTTTTTCAATGCCAAATGGTTTGACTGGGATCTAGCCCTTAATGCCTTAAAACAGCAAAAAAAAAAACGGCCGTGTTTAATGTTCTCAAAACGGCCGTTGATGGCCGTTCTTTTTTGCCGATTTCCCCCGATTTTGGGATGACAAGACATCAGCAGATAAAAAATGATGAAAGGTTAACAAAAATATGAGATGAGACATTGAATGTGGTGAAAAAGGGCTGATTTTGGGCCAAAGTCGAGTAAATGCCAGGGAAATAAAGTACTATTTTCTGCAATTGTTTAAGGTCTAGAATTGACGGGCCTGCTAGCTATCTATGTCTTTGCCATGTGGGGGAGTGGGAGTACGGGAGGGGGAGTACTAAAAGGATCATAATGGCCATGGTGTTAGACGGTGCACCCCGCACGCCCATGGTCATACAGCTCTTTCTGGTGACAAAAGATCTGTGGTCAGCAGATGGCTCCTTCTGACATTCCCGTCTCTCGTCACCAGAGACGCACGGTCAGCAGAAGAACTGCTGACTATACTCTGCAGGTAGCCCTAGGGTACGCTCTTTCCCTTCTCCCCCTCCCTCTCTCCCTTCCTCCCCTCCCCTTTCCCTTCCTTCCCCTCCCTCCCCTCTCTCCCTTCCTTCCTTCCTTCCTTCCTTCCCTCCTTCTCTCTCCTTCCTTCCCTCCTTCTCTCTTCTTCCCTTCCCTTCCCTTCCCTTTCCTTTCCCTTCCTTCCTTCCTTCCTTCCTTCCTTCCTTCCTTCCTTCCTTCCTTCCTTCCTTCCTTCCTTCCTTCCTTCCTTCCTTCCTTCCTTCCTTCCTTCCTTCCTTCCTTCCTTCCTTCCTTCCTTCCTTCCTTCCTTCCTTCCTTCCTTCCTTCCTTCCTTCCTTCCTTCCTTCCTTCCTTCCTTCCTTCCTTCCTTCCTTCCTTCCCTCCCTCCTTCTCTCTCCTTCCCCCCCTGGTTATAGGTTGATATAAAGACCACTCCCCTATGCCCACAGCCCCCCACAGGCTTGCCCTTGGCCATGAAGGCAAATCAAGGGAGAGATCATTGTAAGTTACACAAATACAGGATGTAGGCCTAAGCTTTTGCATGAATAAGCCCTAGATAGGCATGGGGGTGGAAGGTTGGGGGGGGGTCACACTATTGGAAGGGAGGGTGGTGGTTCAGACTCGGGAGGCAGAAAAAAGATGCTACCAATATTCACTATTTTAGTATTACTGTAGGCGAGTTTAAGAGGTCTGTTGGATGTCTGTAGGTCACCCTACCCCCCGGCCCTACCCATTAAGCTTCAGGTCTTCAGGCTGGCGCAGGCCTAGGACCAGGCCCCTTTCATTTAGCCACTGGGTTAGTTTTTAATCTGTTCACTACACAGCCATCTCTGCTGGGAGAGTGGAGAACGTCATAAACGTCACCGACCGTACGCACGCGGGAACTTTCCAGTCATCAGGCACCTTGATCTCAGGTTCCAGCTTCACACATCTACAGCATGGAAGCTCCTGAACGAGTAAGTAACCCTTCAATCTTATCTGTTTTGAAGGAGTATACCAAGACAGCTACTCGTACATGTATTTTTCTCTCACAGAGTGTAAAATGAATTCACAAAAGCAACCTAACCAGACAGAATTTCCACACTCCCTCACACGCTGCCCTGTTCAGTCTTCTACCTACGTCGAGGCCAGTAGATCCATGCTGTATTGAATTTTTCCCCCTTTCACATAATATATTTATCGTTCACATTGTTTCCATCCTGGTTAAGGGAGTGGTCATTATTTATCAACAGGGGGGGGTGGTGGGTTTTCGCGCGGATGCGTGGAAATTTTTTACGCCCCCCCCTCGACGGCAGTCAAAATTTTTTGCGCCCCCCCCGCGCCGGAGGTGCGGAGAGTTTTCGCGCCCCTCTTTGATCTATAGTAGCACACGGGCTTTTTTGCTAAAAAGAGGGTGAACTTTTTTAGCCCCCCCCCTCAAGAGGGGTCAAAATTTTTTTAGCCCCCCCCCTCGGGAGGGGTCTGAAAATTTTACGCCCCCCCTCAAACCCACCCTCCCCCCCTGTTGATAAATAATGACCACTCCCTAACGTAGACCTAGAAACCAGGGGGACTAAACCTGATCTCAAGCCCCATTTCCTTATCATTTAGGCTATGTACATGATTTATCCTGTTGGTCCCTTCACCAACCCATGAGGCCAGGCTATAACCCCGGGGGGGGGGGCTCTTCATATACTTTGTGTACACATGTGTGCGGCTGGCAAGGGTGCCTTTTCAATCTTCTACTTTTAGGAAATCTCCCTTATAGGGTCCGCAGATGGGCCCAACTCGATTGGATCTAAGGAGAACAGTCCCTATCCGATTGGAAATTTTAAACATGTTTGATATTGTCAGACTCAATCGGACACACACGCAGATGCCCTGATCCTCCCAGTCGGCCGACCCAGTCTGGCTCATCTGTGGTCGGCTTAAGCAAGGGTCACTTTTGGGAAAATCTCCCTAGGCAAGGGTCCATTTTGAGTAAAAAGTGCCATGAACGTATTTTTTTTTCATGAAGTTGCTCAAAATGGTCAAAGGTCAATTTTTCTAATTTTTTTCCCCCAACATTCTTCTTATTTTTCCAGAAATGGCACGGAAAATTCCCCTAGGCAAGGGTCTATCTTCTTTGGAATCTCCCTTGGCAAGGGTAAGGGTTGCGGAACCTCCAGCCACACACCCATGTAAAAAAAATTGAGTCCCCCCCGGCCTATAGCTAGGGATCCACTGCCGCGAATTTCTTGCAAATTGTACTCATGCGTGCATTCTCGCAGAGCACTTGCAAATATCATATTATTTAGATTTTTGCAAATCTAGTCGCAGGCCGCATGGATGTCACATGAACATACTTGCAGAAGTAGATCCAATGGTGGAAGGTTTTTGCAAGTAGACATGCATGAGTACAATTCACAACTAATTCGCGGCTCTGCACTATATGCCCTCGGCCTGTGCACAATTCTGGGACTATGCCCTCCATATGTATAACATGGCCAATTGCTTAGTGCACAGTCCTCGTTTAAACACTTGGTGGTCCTAACTATAGCCTAGGGGGCATCCACAAGTGACAACACTCCTTTTCAAAATCCTGGATCTGCCGCTGCCTATAACTTCAGCGTTGCAAAATTGGCAAAAACTATGATGGGGGGGGGGTAAAAAATGGTCAAAGTTTTCATAATGTCATTAATGGATGGCCCCCTGTTACTTCTCCTGCCTGTAATTCTCTCGTATAAGCAGCATCCCTCATATAAGCCGCATCCTGACTTTGGGAAAACCTATTAGTCCCACCCAAGGCTTGAAAATTGAAAATTCAGTTTTATAGCCGCACCCTGACTTTGGGTCAATCCTATAAGCCTAAATTTTATTTGGTTTCTGGTATAGGCTGCAGCTTATACGAGAGAATTTACGGTAGCAGCTGTTTTTTTCTAATTCTACATTAAATCCCCAGAGAAAAAAGAAATCCTCAACCAAACTTCAGGTACCGTAATCTCCCGCGTAGAAGACGCGGTGCGCGTAGAAGACGCTCCCCAAACTCACGGTATGCTGGTTCGCGTAGAGGACGCATCCAACCCCTCTGAATCGATTTGTAAAAAAAAAACCGTACAAGACGCCCCCCCAATTCAGCAGGGGGGGTTCCCAAATTTAAAATGTTAAGTCTATGCTGTCGTCGGCCCATGCGTTCCCTACACCCCGGCAAGCCATGCCGCTTTGTCTATAGTGTCAACCTGTTGAGTCGATGCTGTCATCGGCCAATGCATTCCCTACACCCCGGCAGGCGTGCGGACCATTCCCCGGTCTGCCGCGGCGCTAGCGCTATGAGTCGATGCTGTCATCGACCCACGTGTTCCTTACACCCCGGCAAGCCACACCGCATTGTCAACCTGTTGAGTCTATGCTGTCATCGGCGCACGGTCCGCCGAGCAAATCTACAGCGACCGGGCTGCCGCGCTGCTGGCTATATGAGTTCAAGCTGTCATCGGCACACGGTCGGCGTCAAACCCGCCGAGCAAATCTACACCGACCGGGCTGCCGAATTGCTGGCTATATGAGTTCAAGCTATCATCGGCGCATGGTGGGCCTTATCCCCGGTGAGCGCGTCGACACCTCCCGGTCTGCCGCGGTGCTGGCGCTATGAGTTCAAGCTGTCATCGGCGCATTTTCCCAAATGAGATGTTGGAAAACCCCGCGTATAAGACGCACCCCCAACTTTAAGATATCCTATAAGACGCACAAGGCATTTGTTTGGCATAGAGGACGCGTCTTTTACGCGGGAGATTACGGTATATCTAAACATCATCAGAAACATTTTGCAAACGAGCAGGAGGCCTAGTAGGTAATAGGTAAAATGAAAATTTCCTGAACAGAATAAAACTATACCTGATTACTTAGGCCTAAGTATAGGAGTCTATGGGTACAGAAAAATATGAAACCAACTGATATTAAGAATCGGTAAAACAGTCGCCTCTAATGTGTTCATGGGTTGTACCATGTATCCCAGCTAGCAAAGATGCATTAGCTGAACTTCGGCAAACGTTTGCACCATGGCAGGCAATATTGGGCCAATGTTGGCAGTCTGAATTCATACCAACGTTGGCTATTCAAGGTTGTGCCGACATGATATGCCCTGCTATGATATGTGATGTACTGATGTGGGGAATTTACAAAATTTAATGTTGGCCCAAAATTGGCAAAACACCCTCCATCGTCCACCAGATACCATTGCAGGCTGTGTGAAGATATATTTTTCCATCCTTCATATTCTATCAAAATTAGTATCAAATTATATCTCTTGTGTGCAATGTATCACTCCTTGGCAAATAAAGCTAAGATAAAAGTAGAAATAACATATCCCACTTGCAAAAAACGTTTTTTCAACCTTTGTGAACATTTTTATTTGGTTTGGGTAAAAAGACTTGTTAAAAAACCTTTTGAAAAACATTTTTGAATGTTTTTCAACCAATTTTCAACCAAATTAAGTTTTTTTTTATTTATGCTTTTTTACGTTAAAATAAACGTTTTCTTTACCTAAATTAAAAACATTTTTATAAGTACGTCAAAGAAACTTTTTTTAGAACATGTTTTGACATTATGTTGACGTTTAAAAAAATGTTGGGCTAACTTATGAACCAAACAAAAGTGTTATTTTAACGTTAAAAAAAATGTGTTTTTTCCAAGTGGGATCACTCTGTCTAAAATGATGATTTTTTTCCCCAGCCATATATCCCTTAATAGCTGTTATCACCTTTAAGTTGGAAAATATAAGAACAATGTCATTATATCACGTTTGGATGAACAGAGGTACTATGACATTCTATCAACATCATTATGCCATCAAATTCTAGCTCTTAAAGTGGTTGGCTAGACATCAGATCAACGTCATAAAAACGACCTTAGCCCAACATTTGGCCAATATTGAACATCGTCAATGTCAGCTTGTATATAAATTGGACAGACAAATATTCCGTTGGCCCAACATCTCTTTGCTTGTTAGGTATGTGAAGGAAGTTTTGTCATATTTGGTGGTTTCATTTTTTGCTACTAGATGCTGTTTGCATACATCCTAACTACCATCTTTAAAAGAGGGGGTGGAAGGGTTGGGACGCACAGAATAATTTCATCCCCTCTTACGTGTGGGTTGTAGCTTCTGAGTACAAAAGCCCACACATTACCGGTACTAAAGAGTAAAAGGAGGATGAAAAAATTTCTAACCACTCGAATGGGGGTAGCAAAAATGTTTTCCACACATCAGCCAGCCCCCTCTTGTAAAAAAAGACTCATAACTAAAACAGTGCTAAGGATCTACTCCCATTCTCATGGTTTAGTCTTCCAATAACAGGCAGGGTGCAGGCCCCCTTTTCTTGTGAGTTGCATGGTGTGGACCACCACAGACTCATTTTCATTTTCCGTCAGGGGTGCCATACTTTTTCAATTTGTGACATGACAGCTGCAAAGTGGCCAGCAATGTAGCAACAGCAACATTGGCAGTCTTGGGCAAGGCGTGGCAACTCCTAGTCATGGACCAAGCCATGTCTTTCTTGTTTGGTGGTGGCTACATTTCAGTGCTGATTTAATATCAGTGTCATTTATTCCCAACAAATGAGTAATGAGTACTTGAACTGCCCTAATATAAATATTTGTTTTTAACTCCTCCCAGTGTGGCAATTCATTGGGTTCCTTGCAACTTAGTAGCTCTTTTTTCAAAATACCCTCCCCTGTCATATATATACAGGGGCGTAGGAAGCAAGTTTTTATTGGGGGGGGGGGGCCCCAGGGGTCTCAGTTGGGGGAGCCCGCTATATTTTTATATAGGCTTATATAGGAGACCTCTTCATTCTTGGGGGGGAGGGCCCAGACCCCCCTGGCCCCCCTTTTCCTACACCCCTGATATACAACAAGCCCCCAAACTGGCTATAAATGACTCGGCCCTTAGGACCATTTTCTTTTATCAGGTACCTGTTAGATTATACATTCAGCTATAATTGGCATTGTATGTTTTATCACTTGAGTACAGCTCTTCCACCAAACTTGAATCTTCCCTGATTTTGGCATTGGCATGGATCTGGGATGATCAGAAACCTTTTGGGACCAATCAGGTCCCAAAGAGTCAGGAACCTACTGGGAATAAAAAGAAATCTAACAGAAATCTATAGGTACAGTACAGTAGGACCACACCACTCGAAAAAGATTCCATATTGTAAGCGTAGTTATTTTCCAGTGTATAAATTTTCGCGAATTTATCAAAAAAAGACAATTTCCTGTGTATTTAAATTTCGTGAATTTTGCAAATCAAAGTAAAAATAGTAAAATGAGTATTATCCATGAAATGGTGACATAACCGCACCTTATTGTGGTACAACTTTATACAAAATTTCCGCAAAATTCGTGAATATATGTACAGCACAAAATATAATATGTATACAGTAGCTGAGGGAGCGGGGTCACACTCAAGGTTGCCGGAGGTTGCCAGGGTCAGACGCAGGGCTGGCAGAGGTTGCCGGGGTAACACGCAGGGCTGGTGGAGGTTGCCGGTGTCAAGAGTCAGGGCTGGCAGAGGTTGCCAGGGTCAGACGCAGGGCTGGTGGAGGTTGCTGCGGTCACACTTGGGGCTGGGAGAGGTTGCCAGGGTCAGACACAGGGCTGGGAGAGGTTGCAGGGGTAACGCGCAGGGCTGGTGGAGGTTGCCGGGGTCACACGCAGGGCTGGCAGAGATGCCAACCTTTGCCCACCCTGCACCTTAATACTGCACACTTGGTACACAGAAACAATACAGACCCCTACCCCCTCTTCCTGAAGTAGGGACTGAGAAAGTTCAGATGCAGGGTGCATGGTGGGTAAGGTAGGGCAGAGGGTGGAGGAGTGAGGCACATGGTGAGCGGAGGGTGTAGGAGTGAGCTGGTATTTATAAAGGGAAATAACAGTCCATAGCAGAGAAAATGCTACAAAAACCGGGTGGTTGCACCCTTACAGTGTTGTGCAAGCACAGCTGCCATACAGTTTGGCAAATTTGTGCCAGTTTATGATCTTCTATAACTCTACCACTAATTGTCCTCTTACTGATCTATAGATAAGTCCTGGGTGATGTGCATGCACTTAATGTTATGTCTTTGCATATAATCCTAGTTGAGACTATTACCTTTTCAGACATTCAGCGATGAGACTCAGCAGTCAGTCTTACAAGAAATGTACAACAGAGAAGTGAGGCCAATGAACACCAGGAGAGACAAGTCCATCCTTTCTGAGGCTGTAGAGAGAACAGGTCTCCCCATGAAGTATGTTTGGGTAAGTTGACATATTCTGATTTTATTTCAAGTTGAGAACGATAGCCTTTTCATTTAAGCATAGGGAAGGTCATTCTTCATAGGTGTTTGTTGAAAAATTAATCTCATTCTCCATGGCTCCATTCTCCACTGTGACAAAATAGCCTCAAACCAATTATCAAAAAGTGAATTTTAGACAGATTTACTCTGTAAGAACATGAAATAAATACAGAGTTCAACTCAGATTTGTCATTTCAGGCTGTTTCTTCACTTGTGGGTGTCAGGCTGTCTCCAACTCGGCCTACGGCCTTGCCGGAGACAGCCTGAGACTCATGTGTGAAGAAACAACCTGAAAAGGCAATTCATCGTTGAACTCTGTCTATATCTTATCTGGTCTACCTACCAGTGTCATCCTACTTTACTTCAACTTGCCTCCTCCTGAGGTTTGTAGGGGGTGTGCAGGTGATAGCCCCCCAATTCCTTTATTTCATCTTAGATAATTTTTGACTTAGATGATAGATAATTTTTGACTGGGATAATAAAAAAAATACAAAGGTTGACTCATGACCCAACACTTGTGATCCTTTGTCTATGTATTGACCTATGTAAGCACCCGGGTGTTCATTCATTTCAAGCTGTCAGTACCCGGGCCCTTATTCAAGCCCAGTGTTTATTCAAGACTTTAAAAAATGAGTTTGTCTATGGATCATGATCTCCATTTTTTTTAAATTGTCTACAGATTTTTAATCTTTTTTTTATTACTAATTGATGCAAGAGAACATTGTTTTGACATTGTCTGTCACTGTATTAGCCAAATTGAAACCTTAATATTTGTTTCTTTTTTTAGGATTTTGCTCTCAATGCACATACCTATGTATGTTAATCTAAGACTGAAGAGATACCTTAGATCATCATCAAAAGAAACAAGCATTAGTTCTGCAACCATTTGTCTACCTTACAAAGTAAAAGGACCTTTGTCACTATTGATCTCACATTCTAATGGACGGGAGGAGGGGGAAGTGCCAAAGGCCACTGCTACAATTTGTCACCAATAAAGAATAGGCTGAATTGTTTCACGAAATTCTTTTTTGGCAAATCGGTATTGGATTTGGTGATTCAACATTGGCTAATATAATATTTCACCTCCCAGTGTTTTCCCAGAATCTTTATTTTGTCCAATTCAAGTCATCCATTACAAACATTCTTTATTACAGAATTGGATCGGCAACTACAAGAAGGGGCCAGGGAGGGGTAACAATAAAAAGATTAATGTTGACTCTCTCACAGAGTGGACTGCATTCCTACGAATAAAGGAAAAAGGTAAAATTTAGGTTTTCAGCAACTTTTCCTCCAAAACCTTTAACTGTAGGCATTTCCTCCTCTGAGAAAGTTTAGTTATCACAATATTCTCACATCCTACTTGATCCACCTCTATGGTCATTGGTGGCATTTTCAATCTCAGAGATATGACTTTTTGTTGCAAACTTTTAATTTCTAAGAACCAATCTAAATTGCACACATCACAGCCACTTTGAAGCTATGGAATGTATTCTACTTGTAACAAGTAAGGACAGTTACCATACTTTTATTTTTCATGGTAAGAAATTATCTAAACCCAAACTCTCCGTCTCAAATTATTTTTCTTCCCTATAGGATCCTATGTCTAAGTTATTTCCAAAATTAGGCTAAATTTCCACATCACTGCACACTGGCATCCCCTGTCTTACATTAATATCAAAAAGTCTTGTGTGGGTCTAGCTTTGAGTACCTGGAGCCATTATATAATGGGAGAGCAGGAGGAGTTGAATCAATCACAAATCTGGTCTCCCCCTGTGTAGTGGGGACCTTCATGTGAGGGCATGGAGGAGTAGAATAATTTCATTGGGAGTCCACGAAGGAGGAATTCTCCTTCCTTTCTACCAGTGGGCATACCAGATTCGTAAAAGGCGACAAACTTGGGATTTCTTGTGGCATGGGGTGAGCATGTGGGCAGCTGGTGTCCATAAGAGCAGGCCCGAGCCCACATGCTTGTCCTTTGCCATGGGATTACCCCTCAGTGAACCACGTCTGAGTGATCAAAGGCTGTGGTTTGTCTGGCCCTGCCTATGGGACCAGGCAAATAAAAGAACACTTGCTATCCTTCGAAAAGAGTAGGGGAATGAAGCCCCGGTAGCGGTATTCCCCCTCACCCCTCCTCATAGATTCGGTCATTCATCTCATAGACTGGTCATTCATAGATTCGGTCACTGCTGTGTCGGGCAAGCAGCATATAACTACCTGTCCAAAAAGAAAAGAAAGGACCTAATGTCCAAGAACCCTTGAATGTCTGAGTTCCTTGATAGCCCCCGGACGTAAAACTAAACAAACAAACAAAAAGAAATCTGGACTGTGCAAAAATATCTGAGAAATTCTTTTTTTTTTGAAAAGCCTAGTATGACAGTTATGCATCATAATGCTTCATACCTGCTTGAGAGCATGAGTAGGGAATGAGTAGTGAATCATATTTTTTGTTTTAATCATCACTGAAATGAATTTTGGCCCTTAAAGATCCACACCTCTATCCAAGTAAGACCCTTTAAGTCTGTTATAATGATATTGTAAGAGTGGAGAGAGTAGGGGGGCAGCCCAAAGAGAGGGTAATTGCATTGGCAATGATGATGTACAACATCTACAAAGGTGTGTCATCATTGGGGAATGCAGATCCAAAATAAAGTTTGAACTATGGAGATCTGAAGCAATATAGGACATACAAAAAAAGAAAAGATACTATATGCCATAAAATCCCGCTCATAATCCGACCTTTTGTAAGTTATACAAACAATTTTTGAATCCAATAGACCTGTCGCGTAAAGTTCAAGTTCTCCCTCAATATACTAGGGATCATGTACGTGAGAGGGGGGGTTCTGACTAGGTCGATGTTGTTCACACATATAAGTCCTCGCCCTTGGCTCAGGCAATTTATTATACATAAAACTCTGCAAAACCTGAACTCTTTACTAAACACTATTGTTAAAGAAGGCAAGATGACAAAGCATTTTTTTTAAAATTTTTAGGTTTTTCCACTTTTGTGCTGATAACACAAAACATATCTGTGTGGCCTGAGGATGGGTATACTATATATGTAATGTGCCACTTTATACCTCTTTAATATTCTTAGTCAACCAAAAATCTTAACAGCTACTGCAATTAAGTTCATCCTAACAGATATCTTACACTAAAACTTACCCATACTTTTACATTTTTTAAACCTATAAAACTAATGAACCAGTATTTTGAAAATGCACTACATTGAATATGCAGCCCTTTCACATCATTTTTAACTTTATCTCTTCCCAACCTGTTTGGCTTCCAGATCCCCAAGACAAATCACCAGTTATTGGCGAATTCTCAAGCAACAAAGCTAAGGCCTATCGTAAACTTAAAAAAACCAAGGAGGGGCGTAAGATCATCAGTGACAACCTAGCTCAACAAAAGCAAATAGACACTGAAACCCTCACATCACAGCAGGTTCGAAATAGGGCACATGGAATGTATGATCGCATTGAAACCGAGGTGACTAATTTGATTGACATTCATTTTGTTAACAAAACGTCCTGCAAAAGGCAGTATTGAATAATGGATACTTGTAAAACTTTAACAGATTATCTGGTTTACACTAAAGTAGATTATCTTTAGAGCATGAAAATTTGTGAAAAGTAAACAAATTCATTTCTCACTGCTGTTGGAGAACTCCTTTTTTATATCAAAATAAAAGTATTCTTTCTTACTTGCCATATATAATCTGTGCCTTTGTGAAATACCATAAAACCCTGCGTATAAGCTGCACCCTGAGATTGTCAATTCTCTTGCAAAATTTTTTTCTGTCCTATGAATTTTCAAAATTCAAAAACCTACGAGGTTCTGTGGGCTACCCCCAGCCCCATATGACAATGAAAATATTGGGAGAAGATTTGGGGAGGTGCTAGACCCCTCATCCTCCCTCCCCCTTCCCTGTGCCTGTAAAGGTCTAAAAGCCACAGCTTATACGCAGGGTTTTACAGCATTAAAAATTACCGTTCTCTAGATGTAAGATCCCAGCCTGAGTCTAATTCAAAGAATACTACTTACTATCACTGACTATGAGGAAAGAGCTTCAAGACCTCCTATTTTATAGCAGATTGTATGACTGCATTAAACATGTGCCACAAGACCCTTCATAGAGCCCAAGTATTTTTACCAGGCCCAATACGGCTTGGGAAATTATATAGGATAGTGTTACAAGTGAGATTTACATTGATATAATCATAGTTCTACCATAGGCAGGAACAGAGGGCATCTTGATCCCATAGAGTTCAATATTAACCAAAACGAGGCTAGCAGGGCTTAATCCTGGGATAATGCCCTGAGGATAATGCCCTCTTGGACAAATGACGTCATACCAGTGATAATTCAAGTTAATGTACTAAAATTAACCTTTGGTAGAACCGAAATTGAGCCTCAGCCTGACCTGGCCAGGGGCTGCTGTGCAGCCTGACCTGGCCATGCCCTCGGGCTGGGCATGATTGTGGGATAATGCCCTCCACACCAGGCTCCATTTCTTAGTTAAAAACATCTTTATCAGCTGAATATGGCTTATATGTTTGTCACATGAGAGCATATAGGGCACTAGTAGTTTTAGCCTTATGATTTACCTCGCTGATTTCCTATGTCTTTTTAAGATTGGACGGCTAGACAAGATAGGCTATAAGGCGACGGCAATGATTGCCCAACCAGAGGGCCCTCCAGCTGTCCTGGGGCCTGTTGCTGGTGTGGCCTATCTCCGGAACAGACAGGATGTGGTTGCGGACTATGCTGCACATATGGCTGGGAACAAAAGTAAATACATTTTCCGTTGTCTATTGATCCCCAGATTATGTTGAATGTTTGTTAAGTTAAATTGTATCATACAGATTACTACCCACATGCTTAATTAATAGATGTGGGAAGGTTACATACCATTAAAGCTAGTGATGTTTGGTTTGCTACTGGACAACTGTCATAGAAACTTATGGGATAGCTTATTCTGGTAATTTATAACTGATTGTCACCCATATAATATGAATGTGGACAAAAAGAAGAAAATGGTGAAAGGTGGGTGGCAAAAGTCAAAGAGACTCTGGATAAAACAATACTATTGTGGGATAATACTCCATAATACCTCCATAAATATCTCATGCACTGACATCTCTACCTTCAGAAACGTTAGCCTTAGGTTTAAACTAAGATGAAAGTAAAACACACAACGGTGTAGCCAGAGACACCACACATTTGTGCTTTTCAAAGTGACATTAGGTCTATTTATAAAATAATTCCACTTAGTCATAATCCTCTCATCCACACCAAAATCGTCTACTTATCTCACCAAAATCATCAACTGATTTCTCCTCATCTGATCAGGTGACCTAGGCAGACGAGCAAGACAGCCTGTTTGCTATCCCTTGTACCGGTATAGGCTTCCCTGAGTGTCCATTAACTGCACTTATTCTCTCAGTGGACACTTTGAGTAAAGTTAAGTAACATCACACATTTTTTGAATTATAGCACAGTTAGACAAGCGGGGTGCCTTGAGGACAAAGGTTCGGGCTCTCTTTAAAGGCTTGTATGGTAAGTCTATTTTCTTATTGCATACAGGCAATCTAATAAAATGTGTCGTAGCATGTTATATGTACTGTGTCATGTACTGTAATGCCCAATTTATAAGGCGCCGGTCATATGAAAGAATAAAGCCCTTCTGTGAGTTGTTCCATTTTTGTAAAAGGGGATGAAGCTTGAGTTTAGTGCTAAAGTATTCATAATAAAGCCAAAGGTATGTCTCATACAATTTTCTTGTAGTAAGCCTTACGGGTCGCACAACATGTAGGTATACTGCCATCATCAACCACACAATTCCCATCAAGGTGAGAGGAATGCCAACTGGAGTACCCTTCGACGAGATCAAAAATTACTCCGTTGATGAGATGGAGGCCATATTAAAGGAACAGAAAAACATCTCCTTCCAACTTACGCAAGACGAGTGAGTAAAAGTTTTGTATCTGTAGTGTGTTGCTTAGCAGGGTTGTCAACACATATAAATTCAATGTTAAATAACACAATGTTAATTCACCCTCTCCCCCCCCCCCACAAGCTCCTTTAGACTTCGGCCTATTAAAAGACAAGTACTGAAAAGCAATAAATAAACGTTTGCAGTGTTTTCTACCTATCCACTTAGGTGGAGACACTATCCCATTATGATATTTAGATGAATTTTTTGTTTGAATTTTCTTTTATTTGTCTTAATATTTGAAAAGTTACATTCGTGAAAGGTAGAATCAATATTATTCATAATCGCAAATAAACCAATTTTAATAAAAAGGTACAGTTTGATAATTCACAATTTTGTTTAACAAAAAGCGATAGTAATATTATAACAAAGGGTTATTTTAAGACAAAGAAGAAGGCAGAGGACCTCATTCCCACAAGAGTGTACGGGTTGGTACTTTTGGTCCTACCTGACTTATAGAGTTAGTTGAAACTTATGACACATTAGGAATATATATACGATTTGGAGAAAAAAAAACATCTTTTGGAGAAATGATCTATGTGAAAAGATGTGCATCTGTCCAATCTAATACAAGCATCTTGCATCAAACTAACTTTTGATTGAACAGCTACATATCAATTGATCATTTACTTCAACTGTGTTATCTAAATATTTAGATATAGTTGACAAACACATTTTTCTGGAAAAATTATGTGCAATAACTTACACTCAGCATACAAACTGAAATGGCCAGAAAACTTGTCCTGGCTGTACATGTACCTGTACGTACACTGTACCATGACGTCTTTGGGCATGATTTGTAATGCCGTGTTTTAATAAAGAAACATGCCGTAAGATAACAATGTCTATAAATCTAGACAAAATTTAGAGTCCATGTTTTTACGTTAATCAAACGTTTCATTTCCGCTTTTTTTAAACGTTTTTTCAAGCCTTCAGGAAACATTATTTTGAGGTGATTTAACAAATTTTTGTTTGTTTGCTGGACTAGCTTATTCACTGCCAGTGGTCATGAAATCAAGCAACACACCTCACTTACTTTCATCAGTAACCTTTTTTTTCCCCATGGAAAACCTTCCTACTGTTGCTCAATCATCTAAGTACATCTAACACACTTCTTTTCACAGGGCTGCTGATGTAAATGACGGTTCAGAGAGACCGAGAGGGAAGAAAAGAAAGGCATCACAGCAAAAAAGGTTGGTGCTTAAATATGCCAAAGAATTACCTTTGCCTTCAGTGGGCTTCACCATGACAGTTTGACAAAGTAAACCAAAGTAATCCTATATCTCACCAGTGCTTGATGACAGGATCCTAAAACAAAAGTGTATAAATCTTGCTTTTTTTTCATTGTCGCATTACAAATATTAAGGTACCTATTCTTGACAGCCAGTTTTGCTCCCCTTAGTGCAGAAGTCACTCCCATTAAAATGCTTTCTTTGTCAGTTCTACTTTGACATAGATTATAATCATCGAACCCATCTCTCCAAGGTAGGTATGAAGAGTATCCCATATCCAAATTTGGTCTACAGTTTTCCATCACATTTTTTTTTATAAATATCTGGATTGCGCCTATTTCATTGCTTTTCTTTCTTCTAATTTTTTTTTACAAACTTCCAGAGAACCAAAGGTTGATTATACAAAATACTCATACCACTCTCTGGTAAAGTCAGATTCTGGATTATGTATGGCTCATGCCAATACACATCTCAAGTTTTGTAATCATATCTTCTGCAGGGATTATAGGGTTTCTTTCCTCCTGAAAGATCAGGATATCACCTGGGGTAACAGAGAAGTGTAGTCAGTTAAGTTTTTAAGCTCAGATGGTTAAGGCATTCAAATGGACAGGGACATATAAATTTATATCCTTCCTTATATAACAGCCCTATATAAGGCCTCCTAGCACAACTTTAAAATCATAGGGCACCAAGCATAACTTTACAATAATTGCAAAACAATAAAAATCTCCCCTCTGCCTGTAAACTAAAATCACAAATGATTTCATTCAATTAGCATCATGAAAAAATGTCTTTCAAAAATCTCTCGTTTTGAAACTCTCTGTCTCCAATTTAATCCTATCTTTAAGTCTTTTCCTGCTCTCATAAATTCCTCCTTGAAACTATAGTTAAGCTCTGAAATTGATCCAAAGATAACACATTTCAACTGCCCAAACCCAGCGCCAAAGCACTCAGACTCAAATCATTGTCAACAAAGCATTCAAATTTTAAGAATGTCACAAAATTCCTTTTCTAGGAGCATGTATGCACAACACAATATGCTCATCAATTTATTAGCCTTCAGTGTACCTGCCTCCATCTGACAAAACTGGATGGTGGATAAACTATAAGACATTTTTGCCATGTTTTGATAGCAGATCAAATAATATTTATTGTGTTCATTCTCCTTTGCTTTCATAGACTGTTCATTATACTATACAGCACATCATCTATCCATTTGTACTCGTCTTGGCAAATGACAGGTTATGAAATACATGTCTGACACTAGGTACCAATGTATAGGTAGTCACTACAAAGAGAATAAAAGTATGATCGAAGGAAACTACAAAACAAGGTTAGAGAGTGGTCATTGTTTATCAATCAAATTTTTTGCAGCCTCCCAGCACCAGATGCTCGACGATGGGTCTGATTTTAGTTTTCAAATAAGGGGATTTGGTAGCTGAAAAGGCCTAAGCATAACAAATCCGGGATATTTTCAAGGTTTAAAGTGACCAAACTTATCAAAATCCGGGAGAAGGGTGAAAATCTGGAAGAAATCTAATCCAAGAGAAACCCCCAAAAATTGTCAAAATCCAGGAGTACCCCAGCCAATCTGGGAGTGTTGGCATGTATCTCACCATTTTGTAGTTTAATTGGCCAATGGCGATCTGGCAACTGGCCAGTGTGAGCCTAGTATGGGGGCACACTGGAAACATACCAAAAAAAGTAATTCTTGATGAGGAATCTTTTAGTATGCTCAGGAATAAGCCATTTCCACTGAGAACAATCTATTCTGGGAATATAAAAAGGAACGTTTGTTGCCATGGAAAAATCACTGTTTTAGGAGACCATGATCCCCATGGATGGTTGGCCAACCTGCAAGGGCAGGTCCACAAGTAATCACATGTCCCCTATTGGTATCACACTGGTCCAGGCGTACTAAGTGGTCCTGAGTTGCATGAGGAGGTCTATGGAACTTGGTGGCTGGGCTGGTGTGATACGGCAGGTGCTTCGACCTACTAGCATTGGGGTGCCCACAGGTGTCCTTGAATGGCACGAACCACCCCTTTGTGTGACCCAGTGCTGGTAAATTTGGTGGTCGAAGCTGGTTGAGCCAATAGTTTTTCAGCTGCTCCACCCCACTGATTTTGTGTGACCCGAATCATATTCTACATAGTAAGTCTAATCATCATACATTTTACCGCAGAAAAGAAAATCTTCCATTTTATTCTCTCTCTGCAGTGCACCACAGAGTAAGAAGCGAAAAGTAAGCAGTAGACCTAAGGACAGGAATATGTCAAAGGAACAGAGGTAAGTTTAAATCAAGGTTACTCTACATTTATAGAAATTTTATATAGATCGAATTGAAGTGAATTTTTGGAAAACTAAGCCAGAAAGATGGCTTTTCTTCCCCCAGAGAGTGGCTTCTGTGTCATGTTAATATCAGTTCTTCATGGTAAATCTCTCCTTGTAGAGAATAGGTTTTACACTTTATTACCTCTTAGGCTAAAATAATTAAAAGTTTGTTTTGGGTAAGCCAACGCTACCTAGCAAAACAGGGCAGACCCTGACTTTTTTTCCATTTTTTAAGAAAATGTAGGTTTTTGGCCAAATCCTTAGTCATCCCTGAGTCGCTGTGACTCACTCTCAAGTCATTGTGACACATCATGAGTCCTTGATGCAGTTAAGAAAAAATTACAAAACAAAAAAAATGTTGACCTACTCTGCCTTATCTTTGCCTGAAACATGCAACTTTTTTCATCGTAGTACCCACTTTGAAAAGCCACTTACTTGCAGTGTAGCTAGTTAAAGACAATTAAGTTATAAATTCTGTTTATGTTATAGTCATAAGAAAGACCATAACCAATGATTTCTTCTATACATGTTCATGTATCTTTTCAGAGTTGAAGAAAACCCATCAGATGTTCTACAAGATTTTGAAACAATGGTATCAGACACACAGGGATTGCATCATGAACTGGCTTCTGTATCAACCACATCAAACATAACCTCCCATTCATCCACTTCTGTCTCACATCCAGGAAACCATGTCATGACTTCCCAGCTGCTGACTGCTATCCCACCACCACCTGTCCTTGCCATGACCTCCCAGTCCCAGCCAGTCCCGCTTTTGAGCATCCCTGCCACGTCCTACCAGCCACTAACCACCATCGCATCCCCAGACATGCCTGTCACATCCTACCAGACACTGACCAACCTTTCAGCCCCAGACATGCCTGTCACGTCCTACCAGACACTGACCAACCTTTCAGCCCCAGACATGCCTGTCACGTCCTACCAGACACTGACCAACCTTTCAGCCCCAGACATGCCTGTCACGTCCTACCAGACACTGACCAACCTTTCAGCCCCAGACATGCCTATCACATCCTACCAGACACTGACTAACCTTTCAGCCCCAGACATGCCTGTCACGTCCTACCAGACACTGACCAACCTTTCAGCCCCAGACACGCCTGCCACATCCTACCAGACACTGACCAACCTTTCAGCCCCAGACACGCCTGCCACGTCCTACAAGACACTGACCACCGTCTCATCCCCAGACATGCCTGCCACAACATACCAGTCCCTGACCACCGTCTCACCTTTAGACTTGTCTACCACACCCTTCCAGCCACTGACTACTATCCTGCATGCAGAGATGCCTCCCATGACAAACCAGCTGCCGACTTCTCTCCAACCCTCACACAGGTCTACCATGACAGACAAGGGGGCAATGAGCACATCAACTTCTATGGCTCCTTCTATGCTGGGATCATGTGTTTCACCTATAAGCAACAATCTTCGATCAGAATCATCTGCTGTAATTGGGAATTCACCTATACCACCATCCCATGTTATGGAACCATCGGTTGCAAAATCGTTGTGTGGCACTCATCAGGCAAAGGCAATAAGAAGGTTGGTTTCAAAATTCCTGCTACATATTTGCCTTAAATACCCACTTTGAACTGTGCTGTTAAATGTTCCCTGACCATCACAGTTGGTTGAACATAAGTTATTTCTTACTGTACAAGCTTGTTTGAACACCAGGGTTGTGAATAAGTGATAATGGCTTTGGTACAGAGGCACTGAATATAACAAGCACCCAAGGACTTAAATGGCCAAAAGAAATCTGGAAATTCTGCCCTCATTTATGGGGCCATATTGGAATTTCTATGTGGCTGATTTTCAAAAACTTTGCAGCTTTAGAATACTTAGAATGTGGCCTTTCAGATCTTGCAAGACTTGAAAATCCTCCATTTGGTGTGATTAAGGTTAAAGTACATTTAAGTATTGGAAAATGTATTCTAGAAATAGACGACCATAACGTGATATTGGGTGCAGGTCTTGCATATAACTAGTACAACCTGATGAGATAAACCAATTATGCACCTACTGTACATGAATTAGCCCTTCAATTTTAATGTGATTTAGGCCTGACAAAGAAAAGGAAAAAAGTACCTACCTCATCCTTAGAGTGTAGGAAGAAAATAAAAATGTGCCTCCCGTATGGCCCAGAAAATGAATAGAAAATAAAAAGAAAAGCCTCCCTGCCTCACCAATGTTTCTATAAAAAATATCCGCAAAGCTGATAATCAATTTTAAGTGGCCTAAGATCCACTTATTCTGGTTTTAGTCTTGACACATGGAGCTCAGGTTTCAACGTCAATAAGAACCTGAAACAATATGTACCATTGAGGCTCTGGAATTAGATGGGTAACCACAAGAGATCTGACCCCGTCAAAGACATTCAGGGATAGTGTACTTCTATAGCTCCCTCAGATAAATTGCAACACCAAATACCAATCTTACCCCTTTTAGGTCAGTGCTCTAATAGGTGAGTGTCACTGTTCCATTAATGCATTGTGCTTTTTTTTAAATTTTCTAGAGCCCTGAAACTGCATGACCGTATTGAGCAGATGTTCCTTGGAGACACCCTCTGGTACAAAGGTACGGGACTTTCATTGTTTCCTCTGACAAGAGTTTTAGGAGACAGGAGGGGACCCCACAGGATTAAGATCCCAAAGAGTGACTTTTCCGCTAGTGACGGGAGGGCAGTCCTTTGTTCATGGCAAATTGTGGCCCATGTTCACAGCAACGTGTGGACCTTGTTCACTGCAAACTAAACCCCATGTTCATGGCAGATTGTGCCCTATGTTCACGGCAATCTAAGCCGCATCTTCATGGCAAATTATGGCCCATATCTTCTTCATGTACGTGCTACCAGTTACTTTGTAAAAGACACAGCTAGAACCACAAAATCTTATTCTTATAGGCTTTGTTACACCATATCGATAATGTTGATCACAACTTTTCAGCTTGAGTTAGCCTTCGTCAGGTGATCTATTTTGATTTGTTCATGCCAGTTTAGCTAAGTACTATTGGCACCTTCAGGTGTCAAGTTTGATATCTTGGAAAACACTGCGTGAGCTGGGGCTGTTATATGTTGAAAAAGTGGGATAGTGAATGGAAAAGAATTTGTCACTGTGACAGTTCAGGGCCTATGGTCATACGTCAAAGTAATCATTTCCAGCTAAGGTCACCATAAGTAGCTTCCTGGGTTTCAAAGCATTCTATTGTTTTTGTTACTGGCCTAGTGGTTGCTAAATCCCTTGTTCTGTTACGTATGTCTCTTTTTTTTTTGTTCCTTTTCATCCAGGTACTGTAGACAAGATAAAGGGAACTCTATACACTGTAAAATATGACGGATATAGAAGGAAAGAGAGCTTCAGAGCCAAGGAACTCGACCATTACATAGGACAAGGGACGTTCAGACTCATATAGGTTACGAGTGAAAGGAAATATCTTGGCTGTGTTGGTAGTTTTGACATAAAAAGCCTTAAACATTCAACTAGGTGATATAATGATAAAAGAAATATCACGGTTGTTCTCTTGCACAGAGGCAGAAGAAAAGATCTCATTCTATTGTAGTTTTTTTTTAAATGTAGCCAGCTAAGAGTTTCAGTGTATTTTATTAAATATACAATATGGAGAACGTATATACAGCAATTTATTAGATTCGCAAAATTTCTCCTGATGAGAACTTAATGTATGCATATATATTTGTAGCTTTCAGAGATCTTTTAACATCACCCATCAACCATTGTTCCATTGATTGCTAATTGATCGTAAGGGCTCTCAGTGTCTATGTTCTATAGTGATCATGAAATATTATGACATGTAGGTAAGGCATTTTGCCAACACCATGTTTTGCTGACTGTTCTGCATTATATCAACCTTAAGGGTCAGTATAATGGATGAATTTGTGTTTGTTTCATGTTAAGAATCAATGTATTCAACTTTTCCCTAGCTCATTGGAAATAGTAATTGAGAGGAGCATTAAACAAATCATAGCCTAATTAGAGAATGGAGTGTCATCAAACATAATATTGGACCTTTTGTCCAATTGGACATGTGGAGAACTAGGTCATCAAAAGAATGCGAACATGACAGAGGAAATTCTTCTTTTCTGTAATGAGGCAAATTGTGTATGTTTTCCTTCTTGTTAGTCAATATTGAAATAAACACTTGTTAATTATATCCCATTTTTTGTTGTCTTTTTGTGATAAAAGGGTCGTGAATCCTGTAAGACATAGTGTAGCTGAAAATCTAAGGCAGATATTGGATATGTGAAAAAAATATGCAAAAGTGAACCATATACCCCAAAGATAGTAAAAATGTGAACTAACGTAGCCGTTCCAATAACTTGATTCTGATACAAAGTTCTGTCTATACATATTTGCAAAGTCATAGATTGTTCTTCACAGAAATAGATGTTATGCATTTCTCCCCCCCAGCTCTTATGATAAGCACTGATCCATTTCATATGATGATAATACTTTAACATGGACGTAGGGCCTTATATTTTGAAAGAGATCTACCCCTTGAAACTTATAAATCTTAAAATATGATGAACAGAAAGGATTTAGGGACGATCTCATAAATTTCTCAGACACCCAGTCCCATGCCTGAGTTAATGCAGATAAATGTAACACGAGGGCACTTCTCAAAGCTACATGTTTGTATCATGTAACCATGGGAATTTTCAGAAAAGCATAGAGATATAAAGTCCCAATCAAAATGCTTTTTCAGCCAAATTAAAACCATTTATAGTCACTTTTTTTCTTTTACCTTAGAATAACCGTTCTCTAAACTAGAAAAGAAAGCTTTCATGGTATATCAAAAAAACATTTTCTGTAGAAATATTTGGAGATTGAATTTACCAACCTTGAAATGGGAGTTCAAATACTCTAGAGCTTTCATTAGTCTTTGTAGTATTCGTCAAAACAAACATTTATCTTCCTAGCAAGATGGTGGATTTTTATTTTATTTTTGCAGACTGGTATTTTTTTCTCCCCCACTTGACAAAAGTAATCCCCCCAAGAGCGGATTGTGTGAAATGCCTTCCCAAAACAAGATAAAGGTGTGGAATAGTGGGTTATGGTATACATGTACTTGAATAGCCCATACTTAGTTTGGGGCCATCTACAAATGACGTCAGGAAAAATTCAACCATTTTTAACCCCCCCCATTGTCTTGTCTTTTTTTGCCAATTTTGCAGTGTTAAAGGTTTATCACTAGAGCTGTTTTAAATCCCCCTTCCTCATATATATCAAAGCAGCTCCTTCCCCTTGACCTGGCAATAAATGACTCGCCCCTCAGGCAGCATGATGAAAGCTTCGGGCAACAACTTTTGCCCCCTCTTGGGGGGCATAAACAATTTAGCCCCTTTTTAGCTAAAAAGCTTGCATGCTACGATAGGTCAATCAATGGTGTTTAAATCTCCCATTCTCATGGTGTGGGGGGGGGGCGTAAAATATTGGCCACCAACAAAAGGGGTGCAAAGATACTAAGCTTGTGCCTTGTCAATAAATACTGTTAATCCCCAGTTGTAAGGCGACCTCAGTTATAAGCCAGGAGTACACTCCGTGAAAATCTTATATGCCAATTCAGGTGCTTGATTTACACATTTCCTCTTAATTCTATTGTTGGACTAATAAAAACAATGGTAATAAGCAGCAGATATGTTTTGGCACTGTCCTTGCCACACCATAGCATTGGGCCATGGGGTAAGACCCTGCCCCCCTTTCAAATTCCTGGATCCACCCCTGAAAAATGCCCTTACTTAATTCTAATATCCCAAAATAAAGGAAATAGTTTTTAAAGCCGAACAGCCTACTTTGAGGATAGTATAACATGCCGAAATCCATTAAGAGTGGAAATCGCAGTCCATGTTTTTTCTATCACTAGGCGTTCACCTATCAAAGTCACCTTGTTTACATTCACCTTTTCCCAGGTACATCATGTCTATTCCACTGTCTATTTTGCACAGCAGATAAAGGAATTATACCTTTCAAGAGGACAAACATCTAGACTCCAAGACAATCTAACTGGAATGTTATTACAATAGCCTTCTGCAATCACTGCAGTGTGACAAACATGAGAAACAAGATGTAGAAAAATGTATTCGAAGCAGAAGCAGAATGGTAGTAAAAAAACAGGTCCAGGGACTGCAGTCATTAACCTAATATAGTACTACAGATATTTCCGATCTAGGCAGCCTCATCTGGGCCAAATTGATCTATAATTGTGAGCCAGTAAGCAGAAATGGGGGTTCCAGTGGGATTTAGTTCCCAATTTAGTCACCAGGGGGAACCACTATGAGCTAAAATCAGAAAAATAGTTTTTGTTAGTCCAAAGGTTTTTGATAAAATGTTCTATCAGGAGTATTTTCTTATGTGTTAAATATATCACTGATAAGCGTGTTGTCTCAATATCAAAGAGGCAATTTAACACAGAACACCCTTTCTCCTTACCTGTACACTATTTTTGCCCATATTGACGTTATCTCAGTCAATTTACCCATACTGGGGCTATCTGACCCAATTTAGGTAAGTTTGGTCACATTGATTAAATTTGGGTAATTTGACCTAATTTACCCAACTTACTTAGTCCATCAGACTATAAACTTTGAGTCAATTTATACTGTTTTGAACTGATTTTGTCCAATTCACACCACTTAAGTCTATCTAACTAAATTTTACCACATCTCTTGCCATCTCACCCTTTTTAAGCTGATAAATAAAATATTTACACCTTGATAGGAATGTTGGTACACTTAGTGAAAGGGTGATAAAACATGATGTAGTTGGTAAAATATATATATATATTCTTTATTTTACACAGAAAGCTGGTTGATGGTCAACCACTGTCTGTAATAATACAGAAAGCAGATGTTGATACAGAAAATGGTTGTACAAGGGGATGAGTTTTTCAAACAACTACGTAGTCTGACTGAAAAAAACAAACTGTTCTTTATGTCATTTATCCATAAAATACCCCCAGTTCTACAGGTCTGCTTTTTGTGAACTAAAATTTACTGTATTCCCTATTTTCATATTCTCTTCATATATATCGAACTGTATAAATGTCAGACAGGCCCTGGTCCTTCGTATATGCAGTATAAATAAAAGAATTTCAACTCAAGTCAACATTAGCATGCAAACAAAGAAAATACAGATTTATTATTATCTTAACCCTTTAAGGGCTGCTGATACATTAATACATCATGCCCGTTGGTCTTCATGATGCATGAATGCAGCCCTGGCAAGACACTCACCAGGGCAACATTCATGATTCCTGCATGCCAATCCTACGGGATTGATACACAAACTCCCATATTGCTAGCATGATGCTCCAATGAAGTGCTGGTGAGACTGCTCACCAGCACTTCATTCGAGAATCATGGCGACCAATGGGCATGATGCATTAATGCATCAGCAGCCCTTAAAGGGTTTATTAATAGAGTGTGATAAATAATATTTCCTTTTTTCCCACAAGTTATTTTCTTACATCACTTAAATGTTGATTCAAGGTCCATGGATGTTATCAGATAGTTGAAATATGACAGACATAGTTTAGATCATTTTTGTTTTTGATATGCATAATAATGGTAATTGTATTTATGTAGTAACCCATACCAAATTATGGCATATATGTTATCTTCACAGCAACTTTTGAAAACGTGATATGGAGGAGAATTTTCAGTGAATGAAAACTTCATTTTAGTATTTACACACTTTCATATGTATATGTATAAAAAAAAGTCAGAACATGTCCTTTTTGTTGGGATGTTGTTAACTGTAACAGACTCTATCCCATTGACATTCCACCATTAATTCAGTGTTGAATCAGCATGTGCTTTGTTTGCATAAAAAAGATTGATTAAGGGTAGAAATCCTTTTGGATTGGAAAGTTGAGACGAGAAATCAACTCTGATTTAACATCTAAAAATCAGTGCTGATTGAATTTATATTTTTATACTGATCCAATGTTGTTTAAGCATTAACCATTTGAGGTGATTCTCATCGTGTAAGGTTTAGACTGTTTCTAAAGGCCAGAACCCACAGGAGGCTCAAGCTCATGAGTTTGCTACAAATGAAAGGAAAAAATTGAAAAGAATAGATCTGATATATTTCTAAATAAAAGGTTCCCTTGCTAAGCAACCATTTAGAATAGATCAAATTGAAAACCAAGCTGGCAGGATTTTATCAGCCAATCAAAAGTTGTGGGAAAACCTATCATTACAGGGATTTAGTGCTGTTTATTGCCACCAGGGGGCACAACCCATGCTGAACATGGTATAAACTAACACATTGTCATGAAACTTTCTCCCACTTTCCCTTGGCAGATTTTGATGATCGATATATCAAAATGATCCTTCCCATTTCAATGGGACAAAGTATGGTTTAATTGGTTCATTTGATATACTGTGGTCAACTGCTTACTCAAACCAGTAGATATACCTGAACTGAGAAAATCCCAATTTCTGTCAACCTGCACAGAAAATATCCATATTGGGCATGATGACATGCTTATCTGTGTTGTAAAAGAGGCCTTGGCCCAGTTTTTAGGGTATGTGATTGTCCAAATATGTGGGAAGACCAATAGAAGGTATTCTGATAGGTTACAGTTAATATACCTTCTTGTTCTTTTTGGCTTGGCCACCTAGAGGCTCTAAATAGCTTTAAATCCCCGTAATGTTAGGTTTTCCCAGGTTTTGTCACAAATAATCCCAACTATTCACTGCTGGTCTCTTGGGGGACAGCAGGTACCCATCTGATAGGTCTTATCAGTAGAACATACTGGCAGCAAGCCGCTACCTAGGTATAAGGCTATTGGATTCCTTGGCATCAAACTAAGGGGGTAGGTGACCTTAGACCTGTCATAGGTGGGTTTTTAAGGACGCTAGGGACTAGCATCTATTAACCCTTTAAAGGCCACTGATGCAGGAGTGCATCATGGCCATTGGTCATCATGATGCACCAATGAAGTGCTGGCGAGACTGCTGGCCAGCACTTCATTGGAGCATCATGCCGACCCTAGGGGAAAGATGCATAAACTCCCACAGGGTTGACATAATGCTCCAATAAAGAGCTCTTCATTCATACATCATGACGACCTATGAGCATGATGCATTAATGCATCAGTGGCCCTTAAAGGGTTAAAATTTCTTGTGCTTCATATGATCCTATATGGTGTAATGGATGCCCTAACCATGGTCATTTTGTGACATTGATTTAAAACCTTGCCAGAAATTCATATTTTTAGGTTCTGAAAATGTCTATCAGTATGTAGGCCAAATTTCCGTTTCTTCTTTCATCTAATGTCTAACTATAATAATCCTTATCATAATATAATTATTTGTATAATGGAACTTTTACTACTGCTTTGTGACATGGTCAAGGATAGAGTAATGTGGCATCAAAAGTACTCCTTGACCTGGGATATTATGATACAATGTCAAAATTTTAAATGTTTTTGCAACATTAAAAGAGTTTGAGAAAACATTTTAAGCACTTTTTCTATGTAAAGAAAATCATTTGTTTAAATGTAGAGTACAAATCTTTAAAAAAAAGCAAAGAAAACGTTTTCAAGTACATGATCAGACATAGGTTCTCGTTAAAAAAACATTTTCCAAACTTAGGAACCCAATAAAAATGTTTTTGAATGTTAAAAAAAAGTTTATATACCAAGTGGTTAGTTTCATATTGGATTCTTGAATACTCTATTGACTGATGATGGTATTGAAATCCGTTGAAATGAAAGGCAAGACAAGCACAGAGTTTGTTCTTTATTCTTTATTTCAAAGATTATTTTACATCACAAATTGAGTACTCATTGGCTGAGTTTCACGAACCACCTGACACCATGCCCCACTGTTTTCCAAGTTGGATTAACTCTAAATCAATGTTGTGATGCTATTTGCACCACCTTTGCACATTAGGCTCAAGCTGAGACATCTTTGCAGGCCTGTTACATAAGGGGGTGGGGTTTCAAACAACCAACCTTACTGATCTATTAGGGATATGATGGTATACTAATTATGAATCATGGCTGATATGATGATCACATTGTTGTGTGCAAACTGTCATCAATTTTTTGAAGCAAAAATAATTAGTTGCTTCAAAAAGAACTACATCACTATGTATAATGGCATTTACCAAACTATTTTCTCCCAGGCTTTCTTCTTGTTTTACAGTTCTTACTCCTCGACATCTTCATCCTGATATAGTCCATCAACATCATTTATCTCTTCTAAAGATTCTACAAGATCTGTCACTTCAGGAGGGCATTCCCTGCCAGAATTCATCTCTTCAACAGACTTATGGAAGGCCTCCACATCAACAGAGATGTTCTGTGCAATCCTGCATGACACATCCTCTACAGCTTTTATCCAAAATCTGAGCCGAAACCAGCTTCTCACTAAAAGTGCTAAAGTTCCCTTTTCTGTTCTTGTTTTCTCCGGATCTTCCTTCAACCTGCTTATCTCATTGCTGAGTTTCTTTTCCTTTTTGTGCAAGGAACGCAGATGTCGACCAAAGTCTTTTGCACTTCTGGTAATTTCCTCTCTTGCTCTTTGGTTGAGGTGAAAAAGATCTATGAGCTTGCGCTTCTTATCGTTCGGGATGCTTGTAGGGCCTGAGGTAACAGGGCATAGGAACTGCCATATTGCTGCACCAGGGGTCATGACATCAGCACGTTTCAATAGGTGTGGTGGATTTTGGGCTCCCTTGTCTGGAATAGCGTTGTATTCAGCAAGTGCAAGATTGACTTTCTTGCTTGCATCCAGAAGCTGGGGTAGGATTCTTGTTGAGAACATCTTGCCCTCTAAGATAGAAGAGAAGAAATAGTATCATGAAAAAATATAATGTGTTAATTCTTGGACTTTACCTGCTACAGTACTTTATGTTATAACAACAAAGAATAGGACTAGGGATGTCATCGATATCCACAATATCGAAGTGTCATCATTATTAAGATTGTGAATATTGTATCGGCATTACTCTTTTATCAATACATGAAATTATTTTATTTAAAAATGAGAAAAGGTTTCACTGAAAACCCTCACATCCTGTGACATATATATGGGCATGTTTGGTATCAAATTAAAATGTAATTAATACAATGATCAATAGTTAATTCACATTTTAACCATGTTGTTACAGCAATTGACTCTTAATCAGTGAAATAGATTTTATCCTGAGAGTTTTATACCTCCAACCCCATAACACATCTAGTGTCACATGAAGATATCATTTACGACAAATGTATAATTGTCTCCGAAAATAGGAGAGCAAAGCTACGATTTTCCTTTCAATTCTAACTTCATAATTTAATTATTTAGAGTACCCCCCCAATTGAAACAAGGCTCTGCTACATCATAAAATCGGGAAAAAATCGGAATATTGAGACCAAAAATCGTGATAATAAGGAATCAACAAAAATGGGATGTCAATGACATAGGACATGTATAATTTCTGAAACAGATGTCAGGGAAGGTGTACAGAAAACATATATATATATAAAACGAGTTTGGTTCCAAAATGCAATATACGCCATTTGAAAAAAAGAGGCAAATATTTCAAATGCCTTCATGTCAGAGATAGTTAATTGTTATAAAGAAACCATTTTCTTTCAGAAATATATTTTTCAGCTCTCCAGAGTCTATTTGTTAAAGATTTTATCATGATAGCACTGAAAGTTAAACATACTTGCATATTTCTTTTTAAGTCCATCCATGTGTTTGTAGTGTTCCACTAGCTCATGCAGTTGTTCCAATTTTTTGAGTCTCTCATGGTCACAGGCTGAAGCGAGGTGTGCAGCAAACTGAGGATCTCCTTCTTTCCACCTCACCATTTTGTTCTGACGTTCCATTCTGATGACAATTGCTTCTAGCCTAGAATTAAGAAAAATTCTCATATCAAAATAGAATTAGACCACGAGAACATTGCCAGCACCCCCAGTACTTAACGCACACCTCCAGTATGTCCTCCTCACAGTACATTAACAGCATGGTCTATAGACATTAGGCCCCCCTGATAATTGGTCCCCTGATAATTCGACCCGTCACTGTTTGCCCCCTGGGTAAAAGGCCCCCTGGTGATTTGGCCCCCCCGAACATTTCACCCCCCCCCATTCCCACTTTATTCTGCCCCTTTGCTGTCTGTCTGAGGAAATTCGCAGACAGACCACAGCACATCGTGGACAGACCACAAATCATTGCAGACAGACCGCAAAACATCACGGACAGACGGCAAAACATGATTTTATCTGAACTGTCTACAAAATGATCCGGTGCATCAACCAACAGTCGAGAAATTCATGGCTAGTCTAACAAACCAAGAATTAATTTTTCTACCTTGAGTGAACTGTTCCCACACACATGCAGACCCAGTAATTATCCATTGGTAAAAGGCCAACATTGTATTTGTCCATTGTCTTACCTCTGACAATGTTATGGTGGGTTGTCATTCTGCTCTATGTGTAGTTGCCTTTGTTGAAACCCTACCCCTCTTCCTGTATACAGTGGCAGAAGTCCTGATAATAGCCCAACATCTCTCTGATGACATAATTTACAATGAAATTGATTATAAATTCCATACTCTGCATGCATATTTTACCTAAACAAATACCGTATTATATCAAGGTAAGGGCCGAGTCATTTATTGCCAGGTGGGGGGCTTGTTAGATATAGGGGGTTTATTGTGGTCAGACCTTTTTTTTTTTATTCCCTGTCATTACAATATCATTGATTTGACACATAGAAGATTCATATTGATGTGAGCTTCATAGTCATATCAGTATGCCGAAAAGGGTCCCTCCAAATTTACTTTCTGATGGACCTAGGGTATTGTGCACTACAATGACTTGAGGTCTGTCTGCGATGATTGCAGTCAGTCCACGATAATTTGTGGCCAGTCCACAATGACCTGCAGCCAGTCCTTTATGATTTGCAGTCTGACCGCAATGATTTGCAGCCAGTCCACTATGATTTGGGGTCTGACTGCAATGATTTGAGGCCTGTGGGGCCAAATATCCAGGGGGCCTATTGTTAGCAGGGCCATATGTCAGGGGGTGAATTGTAAGGGGGCCTAATGACAGGGGGGCCAAAAGACATGTATGCTACCTGCACATCCAATACCTACAGGACATACTAAAAACATCCAATACACTATCCTCCAGTTCCTCTTGTATGTTAGCAGTACCTCCAGTACAGTATAAGGACCTCCAGTATGTTACCAGGATCGCCAGTATATCACAGACCCCTCTATTACATCACCCACCCATCCAGTATATGACCAGTGTCTCCAATACATCACCTTCACCCCCATGACATCTCCAGCCCCTCTGGCACTTTCTGTGTATGTTACCTACACCAGCAGCACATCACCTGCACCTCCAATACATGTCCATTTTTCGGGAAAGTTAAAAGTTTTCTTTTCTTTACAACCATAGCCTACTTCTCGTGGTGTATAACAATCTAATAGGTGAAATATAAGTTGACATAAGAGCTACATATCAGATTGTACAAATTGGAAATCAGACATAAATGAAGTTATTGCACAAGACTCCAAAAATGCCATGGAAAATGCGTAACTTACACAAACAAAGGCTGATGTTACCAGAGATAGTTTTATGGTTATAGCAAGAGTACACTCTTAGTCTAGGCCAAATAAAGAAAAAGGTTTGTTTCCAGTAACCCAACCTACCCTAGCTAAACAGGGACAAAAAAAAGCTTTTTTTGTGATTTTTTAAAGAATTTTATCTAATTTTTTTCATGTTTTAAAGAAATTTTTAATTACTTTTTTGAGGATTTTTCCTGCATCCTTTTTCTTGTTCTTCCCCTCTCTCCTATATAAATGTAAAAAAAAAATAATTAAAAGAAATCCGACCTACCAACCCTAGCTCTTTGAGCAATGTTACTGGAAACACACCTTTTATTTTTCTTGGCCCTATGAAAAGAAATCCTCTGTGGATGCAAAATCTTACACACTTAACCCAACTTTATGGATGCACTCATTACCGGTAGTAAAGCTTTGGTCGTAAAGAGTTATGTCATAGAAGTTATAAATGTGAGCAAAAATTGTCAAATTTGAAAGTTTCATTTTCTGCTACCAGGTGCCGTTTGAGTAGATCGTGTCTGCTACTGTTAAGCAGGGTATGAGACTGCCTGTCAATATGGACAAAGGAGGAAAGGGCATACAGGAAATGTTGGGAGTGGAAGAACTACACTTCCTTTTTCCTTAAAAAATAGCAGTTCACCGAAAAGGTGAATCCTAGTATGGCTTAATCATCCTGAACAACACTGACACTTTTTGGAAAGCTATTCCATTGGGGAACTCAAAATATCAGTGGCGGATCCAGGATTTTGGAAAGGAGGGGGTGCCCCCCATGTTTTGCCCTTAATATTGGTTAAATTACAGGCTTAAATGAGCCAACTAAACCCTTAAGTACAGAGGAAATGGAGGGGGCGCACGCCCCCATGCCCCCTTCTAAATCCACCACTGAATATATAGTTCTTAACACACAGATTTATGAAAACTTTTAGATCCCCAGTTTGTCCTTTAAAGATCTCTAAGGTAGGAATTAGGCCATTAAAAGAGACAGAAGAGTACTCTTTTTATTTCCTTTCCTGAATATGGTATAACGACTCTTAGCGCTTGTTTATAAATGAGCTGCATGGACTAGTCCATGAATCCAGAGTTTGAAATATTCTCAGTGAAAATATTTGACTACTGTAAAACCCTGAATCTATTAGGCATATTCCTACAGATCCAATTCGTTTCTCAAAGAGAGGGGTTGACTTATAGGTGGGGTTTTTCTGTAGAAGAAATGAGGTTTAGCTAGTGAAAATGGCTTACATGGTAATTACCTTGAAGTTTCATCGTTCACTATGTCTCCTTCACTTTGCTCATCATCCCTATAAAGAGTAGAGAAACATATAAAGATATAAAAAAATGGTTTTAGGCACAATGAATAAAAAGGCATATGCCTTGTTATAGCTTAGTCCAATAGGCAAACTGATTCTGGGAGAATGATGGTGAGCCAGAATTATTGGCTACAAATAGATTACTACAGCTCTGAAGACTAGTCATGACAGCTGACAATACTGCTTACCTGGGGGAATAATACTTGTGAAGGTTCAGGGCATACTGCTCTTTCCAAGACCCTAAACAATGAAATAGAAGCAGATGCTCAACACAATTTACTAGATATAACTAGCAATACATGTAGTTATTTATTTTTTCTCAAATTATCATAGTCCAAGCTCTGAGATATTGGAATAAAAGATTGCATTGTGGAATAAAGTTTATAGCTCAGGTTCAAAAGTATACTATTACATAGTTTTTATCACATACCTTGGATAACTTCATGTGCCACACCAGATCTGTCGTCTTCCGCCATCTCTTCTATGTGAAGAATGATCACTCCTGAGGAAAAGTAATAAACTGAATACCTAGGAGGTTACAGTTGTATAAAATTTCAGCTTGGCAGATATAGTCTACACCCCATTAAACTGGTGTGAAACCTCCCGGTCAGAAACTGGTCTAAAACCTCCCTGTCAGAAATGCTCACTTTCATACTTACACCACAGTGGTGAGACATAGCCAATAGCTCTTTCGTTTACGGAGGCTTTCTTTCAAACATCATTTAGAATAGATATATGGCCTCCTGCATGTAAACTGTGGGATTAACCCACTAAGGTGCTGAAAGCATTGGTAGGGCACCAGCTTAGTCTTTTACCTCTTTATTAGGTATTCTATGCAGCCATAGCTACTGTTAAAACTGAATCAGTATTATACCAACATCTAAGAAACAACAACTTATGACTGAGGCCAAGTCAGGTATAAGTTGTGACAGTACTCACTGTGGTACCAGCCACATGTATTTGGGAGGCACTATCCTTCACCATAAATTCAATTCATCTAAGGGGTAAAAGCTAAAAGTGTAAGATCTCAAAGAGGGTAGCATCAAGAAGCTTCAATAGATAGGAGATGAAACTCAGAGCTTTACCTATGGACACAGTGTAACAGCCCCCCCCCCTCTACCCCCCCCCCTTCAAAGTAGGCTCCCTTTTGTGTTCAGTATTGAGTCCTATGTAGGATAAGAGGTTTATAGAGATGTCAGGAATCTTTATCAGAGTGATATCAAATGGAAACAAGGGGCCATCTATACCTAAAAATCCTGCTGAATCCAAAATTTGTGATCTTGATTCTCAAAATTTGACCAAAAGTACCTAAAAAGGAGGTTTGATGATGAGAATATTTTAAAAATGTACAAAAGTTATATTGAAAATGATTGGAACTTTTTATAGATGCAACATGCTAATCAAAGTCAATACCTGAATTTACATATCCTAATGTGTGCCTATCTCAACCTGACAAGTACTCTACCTGTGTATGGCTCTGCCTCTCCTACATACTGCCTATCCCTTAGTCTACCTATCACTCATACTACCTATCCCTTGAAACATCTAGAGTTTAATTAGGTTTTCTCTTAAATGGCTTAAAGGATTAAAGTTTACCCTTCACCTTTGTACCTAATTTTCTCTGTACATTCTTACCATTAGTCTACCTATCCTCAATCTGCCTATCATTCACTTTACCTATCCCTCATGGTGACTATCCCCCAAATCTGCACATCCCTCATATTTGACTGGCACATCTGTGATATTACCTAGCACCAATGTATCTTTTGAATATGCTCACCTTACAAGGTACCCTCTGTACCTATCTCTTAAACTGTTTATTACCTATCCTCCTTGCTACCCGTCCTCTTCAATACCTATCCCTCAAGCTCAATTTATAGCTTTCCTGCCTATCACAGCTATGGTCAGCTGGGATAGCTCACATCCAACCTTTGTTATGATCTCTTAGTCAACCTATCCCCTAAAGAACAAATCCAACAGTCTACCTCAAGCATACATCTACTGATCCTTGAGGTTACCTATCCTTCAGGCTGCCTATCCTTCATGGTATCCTCTACCTACCTAACCAGCTATCTATGTATCTCTCACCTTGTATGCTATTTTTTCTACCTTTATAGTAGCTCTTATAGTCTATGCCTTGTGAAATATACCTATCGCTCATTGTACCTATCCTCAAGTCTGCATATCACTCATGTTTACCTTACATATCCTTCAGCCCATTGAATTATCATTCTTTTCTAAAATGCCTCACCATGGCTATCATTAGACTAGCTAACTTCCTATCCTACATGTATGTTGTTTATTCCCCTCTTCCTATCTTTCATGCTGCATATCGTTCATGCTATCCCACTTGACAAGTTAAAAAACTGAGGGCTATATACCATGAAGGATAGGCAGCCTGAATGATAGGTAACCTCAAGGATATATAGCATGAGTGATAGGTAGATGTATGTGTGAGGTAGACGGTTAAATTTGTTCCTTAGGGGATAGGTTGACTAAGAGATCAAAATGAAGGTTGGTTGTGAGCTATCCCAGCTGATCAAGCTGTGATAGGCAGGAAAGCTATAAATTGAGCTTGAGGGATAGGTATTGAAGAGGATGGGTAGCAAGGAGGATAGGTAATAAACAGTTTAAGAGATAGGTACAGAGGGTACCTTGTAAGGTGAGCATATTCAAAAGATACATTGGTGCTAGGTAATATCACAGATGTGCCAGTCAAATATGAGGGATGTGCAGATTTGGGGGATAGTCACCATGAGGGATAGGTAAAGTGAATGATAGGCAGATTGAGGATAGGTAGACTAATGGTAAGAATGTACAGAGAAAATTAGGTACAAAGGTGAGGGGTAAACTTTAATCCTTTAAGCCATGTGAGGGAAAACCTAATTAAACTCTAGATGTTTCAGGGGATAGGTAGTATGAGTGATAGGCAGACTAAGGGATAGGCAGTATGTGGGAGAGGTAGAACCATACGCAGACAGAGTTCTTGTCAGGTTCGGATAGGCAAACATTGTGATATGTAGATTGAGGTACTGACTTTGATTAGCATGTTGCATCTATAAAAAGTTCCAATCATTTTCAATATAACTTTTGTACATTTTTAAAATATTCTCATCATCAAACCTCATTTTTAGGTACCTTTGGCCAAATTTTGAGAATCAAGACCACAAATTTTGGATTCAGCGGGATTTTTTGGTATAGGTGGCCCCTTGTTTCCATTTGATATCACTCTGATAAAGATTCCTGACATCTCCATAAACCCCCTTATCTTACATAGGACTCAGTACTGAACACAAAAGGTAGCCTACTTTTAAGGGGGGGTAGAGGGGGGTGGCTTGCACTATAGGACTCTATGGAGTAACATATCCTAGGGAACCTATACTATTCTTGGTAGCATGGACTCAAAATTAATTTTTGCAGGTGCATTCACAGTGTGTCAAGCAAGTTTTTCCCTAAAAATGACAGATAAAGTAGGAATCTTGGGTAAAAAATAGGATAAATACTTGGTTTAGAGCCTGAACTTAAACCGGCCATTACAGTGGCCTGTTAGTATGGACATTGTTCACGAATAGGAGGCACTTGAATGAAATTAAAATTATTCAAAAATGAAAGAGATTTTGACCATACCTGGATAAAGAGCTATCTCTTCCTTTAAAGTTTTCTCTGTGCTGTCCCTCAACATATATGCCTTGCAAAGTCTGTGTCCAAGACTTTGTGCTAAAAGGGATTTGTGAAAAAGAAGAAAATCACATTATGGTTATTATGTTACCGTAAAAATTCACCTAGGAGTCAATCTTTTTTTTTTTTGGGGGGGGGGGCATTTTATTTTGGGATAAGTTGATTGTTTAGCTGCAAATTGGGAGGTTAACCTATAGGTGAGGTTTCAAATAATTAATTCAAAGTAATTTCAAATACGGTGGCCCCAATAATTTCTTTGGGCCTGAATGTTTCAAAGGGTGGATGTAAGAATTTGAAAACAACTTAAAAGTCTTTGATATGATTTAAAATGATTTTATTTCAATCAAACTTTCTAATATTATGGCCGACCTGGTAGGCCTACATTTAGCTTCACCACATTCCAGTAAAACATAGGCCTGTAGGTAGGAGGGCCTACCATAGTAGAACCCCCGTCCCCACCTATCCTTCCCGTTAACCCTGGCCTGCAGTACAGCAAAATACACTGGCTGTGCCCCCAGCATCTCCTTGCCCTAATTCCTGATAGAAACAGAGTCAAAGCAACAGTGTGTAACATAGCAAACAATTATACACAGAAGATACTCTCGGAGGTCTACTGATCAAATATCAAGATATAACATATCAAATAAAAGCTCTCAGAGATTGGTTTTAACTAAAATGGTTTTAGGAAATTCAATTCTATCAATTAGGCAGGTAGCCATGAAATAAAGCAATGATATGTAAAGTGAAACTTCTCTTAGAAGCCTGAAATAATATATGGTATGGGGATCCAAATTTGGGTCATGGAATCTACATGAAGATGTGGGTTAGCTATGAGGTAGGTTTACTATCAAGTAATTTGCAGTCTAAGTTTATGATTAAGTTTGTTCCCGGATTTTCTTTCAACATTAATAACTTGACTTTAATATTGATTCAATATTCTTTTCTGGGTAGTACAAAATTGTAGTCCATGAGTTATTCAGCTGAAGACAACTATAACGAGAAAAAATGGGGTGATTTGAATCTTACCCATGCCTAGTGCTAATTTCTGGCCATAGTTCAGTAGAGCTTCCACCAAAAGGTCCTTCCTATTCTCGGGGGTCATCTCTTTTGAAATGTAGCAGAACTTTCCCAAGTAACTCCAAAGTCTCTCAGTACCCTCACCATCAAAAAGTCCTGCTCCATCGGTACGACGAGGACTGTATCGCAACTGAAAATGTAAATAGGATTATGGAATCAGGTCTACATGAGAATGATGTAGATGAACAGCGAGAGTGAATGATGTTTCAATTTTCCGTCTGTAAAAAGAATCTAATACGGGTTAAATATTGAAGCTGAAAATATAGTATCTATAAAAAAGCAATTTCTTCATTTCAGTAGAATTAACGAGATAATATAATGAAAATCACCTGGCAACTCAGCTTATGCCCATAGACATGAAAAATCGGGACAGATATGGATGCATTGTAGGGTATTCTTCTGTTCTGTGAAAGGTTAAAAGTACACAATGATCACACTGTATCACATAAACATATCCCTAAATTAAAACAAGGGAAAGTCTTATGCAAACACTTTCTAGACCTCTAAAATGAGACATTGGTAATCAATAAAAAGAAATACTAAAAACCAGGCCCTAATGAGAAAGTAAAAAAAGAGACTTGGAATGCATCTCCCTGTTTAATGTTATCTGGAGCATTGTGTTTTATTTACTTTCTATTCTTCTCATATGAAAATTCATAGAACACACAACAGGATATAAATTATGCTGAAATAGTTGGGATGATGGGATTTAGGTATTATGCTGGCCAGTGGTTTTAACATTAACTTTTTTCCATGCCTCCTTCTAACCTTAATATAATTATGTTGAATTAACATGTCTGTAAATCTGTGGCATAGAGAAAAGAACTGTAAATTATATGTATTGACTGCATTTCTCTCATAAGCTGCACCCCCGACCCAAGGCTTGAGAATTGATAATTCAGTACTCTTTTATAGTGAAAAATGCCCCTGTATTTATAAGGTGAACCCTGACCTTGGGCTATTCCTAAAAGCCTAAATTTTATTTAGGTTCTGGTATTAGCTATGGCTTATACAAGAGAATTTACAGTAAAATTATGGCTGACCCTACATCCCCACTTAACCTTTTCTGAAATAATAGTAATATGCTAGAAAATACTGGAAAAACCTGGGTCATTATAAAGTGTCCTATACGCCTATACGTTATTGTGTGTTGAGTTTATATTTGTTTATTCATACCTCACAACATATGGCATGTTGCCTGTTTGCTACATACAGTTTCAGATGTGATACACAATATTCAGGTTAACTGGTAAAAGTCAAATATGACATTAAAAAATCACACTTTTCGGCTAGGCAATATAAGAAACACACAAACAGGGATATAACCATAATTGACATAATACAGAAACAAAATAATCTGACCTTCATGTATGTCTCCATTTGGCATCCAATGTCGTACATCAGAAGACCTATGTTTGGTATGCTATTCATCATGTGAATAGGATATGCCATCCTGTAGGAATCATATTAAAGTCAGTAAGACAAATAAAACAAAACTTTTTGAATACTGTATTAGATGAATTACTAGATTAGCATTCACACAGATTTCGAGTTAAGCAGTCTGACATCTTAGCATTATTTGTAAAAAGCAAGATTGGAGATGAGTGAGATTTAAGAAAAGAAATATCTATGATAAAAGGTTGTTCCTAATTTCTTGAGTTTTATCTGCAGACGTTTCTGTGAATGATCATTGCATGCAACGTATAGCTAGCAAAGTTCATTCCTTTCTGATCTTCTGATGTATCCATTATATTAGGTCAGTTTGAAGAGATTATTTTATGTAATTAAATATGCAAGCTCCTACAGGTATTCCCAGGGGGCCTGTGAACTGAAGGGTATGTACCTCTCTCCATGACGTAGGTCAAATATTGAACAAGGAAAATCGTGATTGCAGACAGCTGCAAAGACACCGGTTGCATCAAGCTTTGCACTTTTGTTTTTAGTACGAATAACTGACTCCACTTGGAAGTTACTGCAGTCCTGTAATAAAAGCTAGTTTTGATAAGTAATTTACTGTTTACTTTTACAGTATCCTCTTACTGATCCTGCTTTGGTTACAAAAGATAAACAGTTAAATCCCTCATTCAAAATGAAAGTTATGTCCCTTATTTGAAGAATATTGGTGTCCCCTCCACACTAATATTTCACCCTGATATCTTCTGGCAGGGTACACAGTTACCAGTCACACAACCTCATTCCATTCCCGCCTGAGTTTGACTGTTCCTGTCATCGAGTCCACACTTATTTTGACTTATCAATTATTACCTTCTTGCACTATTGGATATTCCTACTGTATACATCTAATAGTGCTCTGTACACAACGTTCAAAGTGTGGAGTGTGGAGTGTTCTTGTAACTGTCAATCAATGTTGTCTACATGTTCATTTTGTTCACATATAAATAAATTTTACATGGTATGATATGTGTATTTTATCATCACAATGATGATGATGATGATGATGATGATGATGATGATGATGATGATGATGATGATGATAATTTGGAAACCAAGAATAGCGTTGCACCCATTGAATACACTGGAGGAAGCCAGAGGCTGAGTACTATAATTCCACATACCTGAACCCTCTCTGCCCATGAATGACATTTGATCATTACCTGTCAGTTCAGTATAATGTTTGAAAAAGATTAAAATATAACGATTTAAAAAAATCTGATTTTCAGATGTATTCCATTTCTGTTGAAAAGGCCTAGTAGGACTAAAGATATCATGCCTATGGGGGAGGCCACTTTGTGATGCACCATATGCACTCCTCATCATAACCCAGGAGAAATACCATCCCTGGGAAGCAAGCCACAGACCAGTCATTCTGGGTTATGGAAACCCAGCAAATGATGACTCTATGATGCCTTAGGTACAAAGAAAAAAGAAATCTACCGACCTCAACTGTTTTAACCATGATACCAGAAACACAGCTTTTTTTAGGCTTTATTACTTTTCGTGTTAAGGATGGGAGCAGCCCCTGGACTTTGAAAGAATTGTTCCCCCCCCCTCACTTGCCACCTCTGTTACAGGGATTCTAGTTTGTAAAGTGAATAAAATATATTTTAGGCAATCATATTTGGATGCAGGCATTTAGATTTCTGATGGGCTGGTCCATAGTTCAAGACATAAGTGTCTACCTCCTGTGACCACTTAAATTCAACCTATCTACAAGTTACACATGGAAAAAAGGTGCCTTAGTGCAATTGAATAATCAGTTTCAGGTAACATTCAGACCTTATGGTTAACTGCGGGAAAAGTTAATTCAACTCTCAATATAAGCTTTTGCTGAAATGAAGCAGGGCCTTGGGTCATAAGATAAGCTTGAAGATGGTGAAAGAATTTTTCCAATTGGACTATTAGCGAAGATAGGGCCATATTTGTAAAGTTCTTTGTTTTTCAATTTTTGTATAGTATAAAAGACCAAGTCCAGCAAAAGTGATGCAGGTCTGAAGTGAGCAGATGCGGGATGAGCAGACACGGGACAGATAGTTTTTCCATTATTTAACTATGATAGCCACAAATTTTGAATATATGGGACAAATATGGTTCTGTGAAATTCCTTGAAACCATAATACCCCATAGATAAAAGAATTGTGGTTGTAATAGGCTAAAAACTGATGAGCTGCTCCATAAATGAGCAGACACGGGAAAAGCAAATGAGCAGATGCGGGACAAGAGAGTAAATTTGCTTTAAACTCTCTTTTTCTAGACATTACGTCTGCTTGTCCCGCATCTGCTCACTTCAGACCTGCATCACTTTCGCTGGACCTGGTCAAAACAGGTTATAATGAAGGTACGTTAAAATATCAATATTCATACAGCCTTCACAAGAGGAAATGGCCTGCATAAGATGCTAAGAAGCAGGCCACCTTGACCTGCATCAAGAAAGAGTTTTCGGCAACTCTGCAAGTATCATTTTTAACTAAACATTAAACCTGAAGACACATCTCAGATATGATTATACCCTAAAATGGATTTAATCCCTAAAAAAAGAGAAAATAAGACTTACATGAGGGAGGAAACTAGTTACCTTCTGTTGAGGCTTTGAGGGGAGAGGTTGGCTGTTGACAAAGTCATCAACTATTTGCTGAGGGAGAAAAAATCTTCCAGCATGTAGGGGCTCCCGGACACTGTGGCCTGCCTTGGCCCGATGCACAAGTTTCATATTTCCATCCATTGAGATGAGCCTCCGGTCTTCATCATCCACCTTCAATTGAGAGAGTTCAGTAAAGTATAAGAAGTGTGATGCATGGCTTAATAGTGGTCAAATGTTTGCATATTGGAGAACTGCATACAATATAGGTGGAAATAATAAAGGCTAACCCATTCCATCTAGACTTGGTGAAAGTTGTGGGTGGGCCTGATATACAGGGTGGCTCTTATAACCAAGGATAGAGCTTAGTGCATTTTGTAGAAATACAGTCAATTCTCTCGTATAAGCCATGGCTTATACAAGAACCCAAATAAAAAAGATAGGCTTATAGGAACAGCTCAAAGTCAGGGTGCGACTTGCACTATAAAATAGTACTGAACTGTCAATTTTCAATCCTTGGCTATGGCTGTAAGCTTCTCCGAAAATCAGGGGTGTGGCTTGTATGAGGAATGCGGCTAATACGAGTGAATTTATGGTAGTTTGGGGTGTGCCTAATGAGAATAATTTTTAAAATAATACCTCATTTTCAAATTAAATTTTCATGTCAAACATATTCTGTAGGCATACTATCCATACATGCTACACTTTTTAGCCAACAGATACTTTCTCAAAGTTTCTTTTTTTTCAAAGGAAAGTGTGACTAAGACTTCATTTTCCTCCATTTTGAGGCATCCTGATGATCACAGCACAGGGTTCTCCACAGGATGAAAATGCACACAGGTAGATTTTGTCTGGCAAATGCTGGGGCAAGTAACATGCTGTCACAATTGAAGCGCATCAAAATAGAGGTGGTTTAGAGGCATGCCCCTGAAGAAAATTTGGAAATGTAGATATAAAATGGCTTCTAAGAGGTTTTAGTTTATGTTTCTTGAAAATTTTGATAACTTCTGCTCTGATTGGCTGATTTACAAAATTCAAAAAAGTATAGAAAGCTTACAGAGAGCTGAAAGCACAGGTACGGCTCACCTCCAGTGAGAAAACACGGGCGACCCGCCCGTGTGCTTTCTTTGTGTGGAGAACTCTGTCAGCAGCTAGTCTGTCTCCAATAACTTCTCAAGGTATGTAACTTGTAAGTGAGATATGACAAGTAAAACATAAGGACAGCATATATAAAATATCCGAAGGAAGAAGACTGCTTACCTGGGGGCAGGCATCACACTTTGTACCATCAGGATAGTCAATCCCTGCGAATTGGAGGTAGTCTATGTTGTGATGAACCCATTGGAAATTGAGGACACACTCCCAGTTAATTATACGATATAGATCTCCGACCTGTAAGGAAAAGTGAATGTGAAGTGAAGGTTAGAAAATGATTTTGACTGGGAAGGCCATATATGGCTTTGTTAGGAATAATAATATAGAAGGACAAACGGATGTGATTCTAACTATTGATGTGAGTCCAACCCCAGATTCCTTTAGGCTAAGGTAGGTCCAACATCTTTTTACTGGCTGGGTATTATCAGAAAAGAAAGCACATTTCACATTAGGGTTCTAGGTGTAGAGTTTAATGCATACCCATTCATCCCTCAGGGGACGTTGTATACCAGGTCTGCATTGCTGCAGGGCTTTGCAGAAGGCAAGCAAGCTTACTTGTCCCTCGAGGACCATGGCCTTCAAGGTCAGAATGAAATCGACAGAGAAGGCCACATATGGTTTTACTGGAGAGGCAGGCCATAATCCATATTCTACCAGTGCAGCTGAAGCAGATCCACTACATGTACAGATTTCTAACTTTTGGTTGTGTTGACGCCCTGAAATAATGAAAAAAAAAGTGAATCAATGTAAAAGAAATTAATAATATACTTGAGCTGTTGAGAAACTATGGACACATAGTATAGCCTGCAATACCCACGGGCACTAAGTTGTGGGTATAGACTGTAAGACTTAGAGTCACATAAGCTGTGGGAGGTACGAATTCTTATTTCTTTGCAGTCCCTTGACCTTAATATGACCATCTGTTTCTTTACACACAGCCTTTTAAGAGGTACCCCTGACCTATGTATGTTTTTATATTTTTCACTTTGTGTGCCATGTCTAAAATTTGCAACTTTGATATACAGACATGAATTTTCTTTATGGTCTTTAAGAACATACTTTAGACATAGCTATAATTACCCACTTTTAAATTTCGCCCAGCCAATTAACTCTTCTGGTCATAACTGTCAGCCTGCCTTACAGAGTTAGAGTCATAACCATGGACACAAAGATACATACTTTATAAGTAATAGCATAGTAATGTTATTGGTGTTCTGCACAAAGTTCCATGTCCTTATAATGAAGGTGACTTCTCCACAAGGGGAGTACGAGTTGTCCTGGGGTTAGAAAGAATAGGATGGGGGGAGTTGTCCCAGGCTATTATAGTATGTCCCTTCACTGAAAGCCCCAAGGTCGTCAGACTGACGATACCCAAATCTACAACCTTAGGTCATCAGATTGAGTACCCAGGGTAGTCAGCCTAATGGGTTTAGGTCAACACACTGACTCAAGGTAGTAAAACTGATTACATAATGTTGTTAGAGTGACAACCTTGGTGCTGACTACCTTGGGTCCTCAATCTGACTACCCAAAGCTGTAGATTTGGGTATCGTCAACTTGAGCACCTAAAGTCCTCAGCGGTGAAGACCTTCAGTTGAATCTGAAGGCCTGATCATCAAACATGAGTGGCACATACCTGACACCTTGTGAGTTTGTTACATATTATCAAAAGAATCCCATAGACTCATACTAGGGAGAGGTAGACTGAGGTATTTCATTCCCTGTAAGGTGCTGCCCCCTGTCTGTACCTCTTCTGACGACTATAGGTCCTCAAACTGACAAGTTTAAAGATCTGCAGGGTTTTCAGTGTTAGCATTGTGGGGAATTATTATTAAATATGCATATGAGTGAAATGACTGACCTCTTTCATCAATTATTGTGATGATTGCGACATGTGTATGTTCACAATGATGCCCATCAGGCCGTTTCCATGTAGAATTAAGTTCAAGGTCTTCATAGCAAAAGAGCTGAAATAAATATAAAAATAAAGACAAGAGGTTTCAATTCTAACATAAAGGAGAAATCAGAAGCTTTCACTGGTTTTCTAACCTACACTCATAATTATATTATGGTTTGGTCTCCACGCAGTATGGTTTGGTCTCCATACAGTCTGCCATTAAATTTGGCATACCCCAAGGCTCTGTAATCGGTCCTCTCTTGTTTGTGCTCTTCATCAACGACCTAGCTGACTGTATTAGGAACTGCCAGTTCACAATGTACGCTGATGACGTAATAACTTATGTTTCCCATACTGATCCTGCTGAAGCTGAGCGCTTATTACAAGAAGACGTGGACAGGGTAGGTGCCTGGTGTAATCAAAACTATATGACAGTCAATACAGATAAAAGTATGACAATGTTCATTGGCTCGCAAAATTGTCTGAAAAACTTAGCTGCCCCCAATATCACACTAATGGCAGTAGGTTGCCTAGTTGCAAAAGTTACTCATACCTACCGGTAGGTATGGAGCTTGATGGTCACCTCAATTTGACCCCACATATGGCCAAAGTCAAAAAATCAATGGGTAATAAGATCTATAAACTCAATAAATTGCTAATGCATGACTATGTACATTAGCCTGAAGGTTTATAAAGTCATGATACTACCAAGTACTGCTCATTCTACTTAGGTAGTGCCCATGGCTATGAGTTAACCAACCTTTAGCGGTTACAAAACCATTCGCTACATATCTGTACTGGTTGGGGCATTAGACAGATAAGTATTGATGATCTGCATAGACAATGTGACCTTGACAATCTTGCAGATAGACTGAATTCTGAACTACTAAATTTGATGTGGAAAAAGTCAAATAAGGGCGAGGCACTGGCTCAGCGGGATGTAAGGACCAGGGGAGATCGGAAAATTAAGTTTAGGGCTAGGACTAGTTTCTATCAAAAGTCGCCTTATTACAGGGGTGTTACACTATGGGATAAATTAGATCACACCACACAGCGTCTCCCGACTCGACGGAGGTTTAAAACATCTGTCCCAATGAGCGAGATCCTAACCATTTAGCCTGTCTGTTTAGTCCACGATTATGCCAAACAGCATTATATTACATGTCTGCACAAAATTGTTAAACATTATTATTTCGTATTAATTTATGCCATGATTGCCTCTGGATACCAATTGGACTGCCACATCCCTGAACAACGTTAATGTGACAAATGTGTGCGCTGAAAACCGTCCCATCCATGCAATAAAAATCAATCAATCAATCAATTATGCCTAGAGAATAGAATATGGTTTGCAGACATAAAGGAAGCCAATTGTCACCACCTAAAGGAACATAATGATGAAAAGAAATTGGATGAAGTTGGGACCAATTCCTGTTCTTTGTGAATATATGTTATACAGTAAATGGATATCATACTACAGAGACTTATGTTTAGTGCAAGGTGATAGTTCTGAAGGTCAGTTGATTTTCTCTAAATGAGTAGGGATAAAGCCAAAAAAGAAAATTGTTTGTTTCAGGTAACCCGACCTTATCTAGCCAAAGAGGGACAACCCTATTTTTTCTGTCTTCATTTTTGGAGGAATTATAGGATTTTGAGCAAATTTCCACCCAATTCAGTTGTCGCTGAGTCCCCATGACTCGTCCCGGAAGTCACCGTTACTTGTCACGAGTCATTGTAGTAGTTAAAAAAAAAATCCAACCTACCCTACCTAATTTTCTTTTCAGCATGTTACCTGAAAAACATAACCTTTTTTTGGCCTGAGTAGTATGACTGAGACAGGACATGATAAGATTGCTTGGGATAAAAATACAGTGTTAACCTAATGTGTGGTAGTATGGAATTTTATATTACCTTTGGATTCCACATCTCAGGAATATGAAGAAATACAATGTTGTGGTGATGTTCACAACATTTCTGACAGAAATAAGCCAGTGGGCCACAATCTTTGCAGTATATGATGCTCTCATCATACTTATGGCAGAGGGTACAGTTAAACTGCAAAGGGGCTGCACTAAGGATAAACTTCTTCACTAACTGTGGTCGGATGAAATTCCAGTCAGTGGACAGTTTCTTTTTCTTTTCAATGTAATCTGAAAAAATATAAAGATGAGTGTAATATGGCATAGCTATTCTAAGATATGAATGACATATTGGAGACCCAGGTGACCCCACTTTATTTAGATGGTGGGAAATTAAGGTCCTAAATTGTCTATAACTTAGGGGGTTGGTTACTTTTGAGAGAGGTTTTATGGTGTTTTATAATGTTGCATCTGATGACGTCACAATTGACAATAAGGGGTGTGAAATCTCTGACTAAAGTCGAAAATCTGACATTTTTGTCTTCAAAAAGATATTTCCTGAGATCTATGTAAATCCACTGAGAAAACCTGTTACCATTAATACGGTGGGGGTCTGACATAATACAGCTGGTAACTTTATATGTTCTGGATATTTCACTCTCCCCATGTCAAGTTTAAACTCTGAACACCAAAAGATTGTGATAATATTTATCAATGCACCCTTTAAATAGCCATTCTGTTGTAAAAATTTATCTAGACCATTGTAGACACTGCCATGAAGATATATTTTCAGCATTACAAACCTCTGAAAATACATCAGATGCATCAGATAAACCTGCTGCTCTCGATTCACTGTCCCCCCAGTCAAAAGGCTCCCCCGTCAAAGGCCCCCCTGACCTGGCCCCGATTGTATCGATTTCACAGGAAATTGGCAACTTGTAACTTCAACATATGACATATGACCATTAGGCCTAAAAATAAATTGTAAGTTTCCAGAAACATGGTCCAAAAGGTTGAGGTAGGTAGGTCGGATTTTTTTTTTTTAGATTTTTTTTTTGTTTGTTACTGGGCCATATTTTGGGCTATATTTTGATTTGTTATTATCAATAAAAATCACAGACACTTGAGCACAAGGAAAATCTCTAAGTATTAAACATATGGAATTTATGTGAGGAAAATTATGAAAAATATTGAAATAAATATGAAAATTTCCATGGAAAATTCTGAGGTCGGCCCCTTTTGGGTGAGGTAGGTCGGGAAACTTCTTTTTTTTGGCCTTACCCACATTTTGCGGTTCAGGAAGACCGGTAGGTTCCATGTGACCACAAATTCAATTGCCCATTCGGTTTGACATGACCGCTAGGTCAACTGTCCGCTAGGATCCATGAGACCACTATTTCAATTGTCCACTCGGTCAATTATCCACTCAGTTTGACATGAGGTCAATTGTCCGCTAAATTCAAATGTCCGGTTATCATACTGGAATCCTGTGGGGTTCTGTAATGTATGATCAGAAGGGGACCCTTCCCCCTTCTAGACCCACACCACACAACAATCGGACTGGCACTTCACAGGGGAGGGATAGCCCAGGGGGATAGCAAACCTACATACCGCAAAGATAGCCAAGTATGGGGGGGGGGCTTGTTGGTGGAGGGAAGGGGGCATTCCAAAATCAATTCTTAATAGGGGGAAGAAGGAATTTTGTCGAAATGTCAGTTACAACCTTACTGCACTGATGTGACATTGGGCATTATAGCAGGAAATCGTACAAATGAATATTCCTTTTTAAACCCTTTAGGGAGTGATCATTTTTTAAAGATGGGTGGGGAGGGGTGGTGGGTTTGGGGAGGACAAAAATACTTCAGACCCCTCTTGGGGGGGGGGGTAAAAATTCGCCCCTTTTGAGTGAAAAAGACTGCCCGCCATGAAAGAATAAAAGGGGGGATGGAAAAAGTTTCAGTATGTAGGTAACACATTACCAGTAGGGGAGGAGGGGGCTAAAAGTCACAGGGGCAAGTTGACACGGAGCAGTTACCCTGAGGGAATCCCCAAGATGAGGTCATCAGTTTTTCAGATTCAAATGTCCAACTCAGAAAGCATGTCAGCTCAATCTGAAATATACAACACCCCTTACCAACCTAAATATGTGTTTTTCTCTTGAACGAGATTTTACCTCAAGACTAAAAAAAGAGTTAATTTCGATCACCTTGAGCAGCTATATGTATGAATGTCTTCAGAAACAAGTTTGCTATGCATCTGTTTAGAATTTAGACTATTTTCCACAAATTTGCGGGATGACATGAACTAGCTTACCCAAAAATAGGCTGGGGGTTGTTGTCACAGAATCTGGGGCTTGTTGTCACAATAGCCTGATGAATAGCATTTTATATGAGGCCTAAAAAAAAAAGTTGTGTTCAAGTATCCTGACCTACCCTAATTTTTTGGCCCTTAAATTTTTTTTTAGAATTTTTTGGTAAATTTGACACAAAATTAACGAAAAATGTAAAAAAAAATGTGAATATATAGGGATGTTTGGTATCAAATTAAAGCCCACGGCCTACCTACCCTAATTTTTTTTGAGCATGTTACCTTAACACAAGAATATTTTTTTAGGCCTGATAAAGACCAATGATATCAAGAGAATATCTTTCATTCTCGATTCTATTAAGATGTTTTTTGACATAAGCAAGGTTTCATGTTACTGAGGATGCTCCTATCTGTAGGTTGAATATTATTTTTGAGGTTTTGGGATTTCATTAAGTTTGATCATGTTTGCAGCATTACCAATGGTACTTCTGTGCTTCAATACAGTTTAAAAGAACATTATGTTATGACTGCCTGTGAAATATGCATTAAAAAAAAGTCAAACATGTTACTTTATGCATGACACTCTATGTGACAATTTACCCCAGGCTTTGTGACAACTTACCCCAGGCTGGGGCAAGTTGTCACAACTTATTTTTTGAAAGAAAAAATTCAAAATAAAAAAAACCTTAAGTCCTAACTTCCAAAAAATCAAGTAATTTCAGTCAGATCTTTTGGAGTAAAACAAAGGACTGTGTGCAATTTTTCAACAGCTTTATAGAACAAAGAGGAGGTTTTGTGACAACTAGCCCCCTCCTCCCCTACCTACCTAGGCCTAAATATAGAAACAATACTAAAGGACTTAAATTTTTTTTAAAGTATGGATATCTTTCTCACCCTTCTTTGACCTTTTAGTCGGAGTTGGACCATCCATCACAATGGTTTCTGCATCGTTGTAAATCATGGATCCTTGACATTGTCCTTTTTCTTCAGGGCCAAATGGCTTCCACAGACCACTGGTAGTGGAACTTCGGGGGTCACTTGGAACATGCACCATCTTATGGTTCTCATCTCGAGTATAGAATCCAGAAGATCGGTCATCTGCTTTGCGTTTTTTTGGGAGGATAAACCTAGAAACACGGCCTGCTCTGAGAAGAACAGATTTTGACGCCATGTTTAAACTGACTACCCTCTCCAAGCACATAGGGCCATGTGAGATTTGGTAAAAGGCGAATTGTGTGTACAGAAACGGGAAGAACCCTGCTAGAACGACTCACACTAAAGAGGACTTTGTTAAATGTGATTAGTTGCGATGTAAGAATGAAGATGGCTGGGAAGTCAGATGTGGATTTTTGGGGCCAGTGGCCTATAGATCTTTGGGGATGTGGCCTAGGTTCCTAATACAAAAGGGCGTTGGGGCCTCTAGGCCTAGGCCTAGAGGCCGGGCCTATAGACTATGGACCAAAAACTACCTCAGGCAAAATGTGACATGGTGCTGAAGGCATGGAACTATAATAGATATGGAGCCTACAATAGGGCCCTAGAGAGGGGGGTCCCATGTCTATTGTCAATTCCAAGAAATGATTATTGCCCCTTATTACTTGTCTCCAAGTCCTTGTCGATTTTAAGAAGTTGTCTTGTTAGTTGTGCTCTTGTGGTAAGGACATGGGAGAAGAGGAGAATAATAGGCCCCACTACCATGTTACTGTCATAAAGGTCCATGTGGTATGAGAGTAGTAAGGTTAGAGAAGGTAAATTCCTGGCACCCTGGGCCTGGGAGTGTGTAGGCTTGGATTAAGGTCTAGGCATGTAATATGTTATGGGCGATACATAAAAGATTTTAGACATATATAGGCCACTAAGTAGCTCTAGTCCCTAAACAATGCAAGAAGGAAGGGGCAATCATAAATTAGGCATATATAATACTGTATTATATTATGTTAATACTGGTAGTACTGGTGTATATAGAACAGAAACGTAGGGGTGAATAGAAGATATAGACCCGAGTTATAGGCCTTGATACCACCCCCCTGAGCTGGCCCTGCTTGGTAGGCCTAGACTGGCCGAGTCAAAGGTCAGGGGGAGATTGGGGGGGGGGGAAGGAGAGGTGAGGGGCAGTGGAAGGGAAGGGAAAGGGGTAAGAGGAGGGAGAAGGGGAGGGGTAGGAGAGGTGAGGGGAGGGAGGGGGAAAATAAGGGGAAGGAAAGGGGAAAGGGGGAGAGGAGGGGGAAGAGAAAGGGGAAGGGGAGGGGAAGGGAAGGGGGAGGGAGAACGGGAAAGGAAGAGGAGGAGAAGGGAAGGGGAAAGGAGAAGAGGAAGGGGAGGGAGAAGGGGGAAGGGTAGAAAAAGGGGAAGGGAAGGGGAAGGGGAGGGGAAGGGGAGGGAAGAGAGAAGGGGAGGGAAAGGGGAGGGGGAAGGGAAAAGGGAGGAGAGGGAGGGGAAGGGGAAAGGAAGGGAGGGGAAAGGAAGAGGAAAGGGGCGAGAGGAGGGGGAAGAGAAGGGAGAAGGGAAGGGGAGGGAGGGAAAAGAAGGGGAAGGGGAGGGGAAGGGGAGGAAAGGGAAGGGGAAGGGGGAGGGGAGGGAGGGGAAGGGGAAAAGGGAGGGGAGGGGGAAAGAAGGGAAAGGGAGAAGAAGGAAGGAGGGGAGGGAGGAGGTGCACCGTGCGTCCTTGGGGCTACAGGGGAGAGAGTGTCACCAGTTGTGCTTCTGACTGTGCGTCTCTGGTGACGAGAGACGGGAAAGTCATAAGAAGCAAGCCCCTGACCGCGTGTCTCCTGTCACCAGAAGGTCCTGTATGACTGTGGGCGTGTGGGGTGGTTAGACGGTACAAACAAGCGTAGCTACTATAACTACTGACTATCACGGGGTTAGATTTGATGAGCCTGGACAGGGGAGTTTCTACCTACCTGAGTGAAACCACAACTGTCCGAATAATCCGTGAAATTATGATCCTGTAGTAGCTGATGATATCCATGCACCTTAAGTGCCAAAGAGTATTTAAAGAATAGTAGCAAATATTTCAGCCCAATCTTAACAACTTCTCTCTAGGATTGTCTCTCGGGTTTGGCTACCCTTGAGTGCATCTAGTGAGTACGACCCTTGTATGGCATACACCCCTTCTCCTTGCCCCAATAGCGTGAGTTACAGATGTAGATTTCACCTTTATTTTATGCAAACAACTTCTTCCCATAGAGTTAACGTTGAACTGCCGATCCGCACACCTCGAGTGGCGTAACGTGTGACGATCCACTACTCCATTCAAAATGGCGGACCGCAGCTCGTAAGGGGAGCTACAGTAACGGATTTGGTTAATTTTAATTTAATTAAACCTTCCAAAAGCATAAGATAAATAGAGAACTAAGATCCCTGGTGTCCTCGGTGGCTGATCAACCCCTCGTGGGGATGTCTCCCCCGACGGCTAACACCCTCGGGGGAGACTTCCCCCTTGTGGTGGATCGGCCACCTTGTACACCAGGGTCATTTAGTTCTCTCTGTATATATAGTCCTCTGTGGGCAAACAACCCAATGCACTGAATTGACCTTTGGGTAAGGTAACTATGTTTCACTTATATGAACATTAAAAATACATCTCTAGGTCATATTCTACAAGTTCCATTGTGTAGTCCACTGGTCAATGGGATACACAGAATATATAGGGTTATCTTAGAATATGATATTTTGAGGAGGTCCTACTCATGGTATAGCTACCTAACCACATGTAGGCAATGTTTGCCCGCAGCAACCACTCTATGACGTAGCAGGAGCCGAACTGTAACTCACGCTATATAACAACGTCCTAGCGGTGTATAGAGTTATAGTTATGCCTCTAGCTGCTAGCATAATACAAAGTATACAGTGTGGTAGGTTTTAGGCCCGGGTTTTAGGGTGCGTTCACGCCTCAGTAACATGTAATAACCGTAATACTGACCTCTTTATCCATGAAGCAGGGGGCTGTCATGCATTCTAACTCTAAGGTCATGTCACCCTCGGATTAACTGCTTTCCAGAAGAGGATGTTATATAGGCTGCCCCAGGGCTGTCAAGTCTCACGCCTTGGGCGTGAGAGTCGCGCATTTTGACACTTTCTCACGCTCTCACGCATAGACAAGGCTTTCTCACGCATTTCTGGCATCCTGGGCATTCCAAAACTGAAAGAATTTTTTAAATATTCCAACTAGAAGCAAAGTTATATAGTGATTCTCAGAAGTCACCAGAATGCATGTTTTGACATAGAAACTTTCAAAATTTTCTCAGGAAATTAAAATGCCCCAACCAGATATTAAAAGAGGCTTAGAAATTAATTTATGAGGGACAGAATGTTAGGGAGTGGCATATTATGCCAGACTTGTAGTAGGGCCTATACTGATCAACTTGGATGACTCGCAGTTCTAGGTTTCCGTCCTGGAAATTACATGTAAATTATATGGAATAACTTGAGTGAGATGGGGGGATGGTAAATCTCGGGAAAGAAATTTCTGGAGGGGGATTCCAGTGGGGAAATTTCTAGTTGGGAGATTTCCCCACTGATTTTCTAAAAACAGCTTCAAAGTGCTTCAGAACACACTATTTGGCTTGTATATTTTCAAAGTTTTCTGGGGGGGGGGGGCATGCTCCCAGACCCTCCTAGTGCTGTTGGGTTACTTCCCTTGTGCACACTAAATCTATTATCTAAAAACAGTTTCAAAATGCTTTAGAACACACTATTTGGCGTGTATATTTTCAAAATTTTCGGGGGGGGGGGGCATGACCCCCCTACTGCTGTTGGATTACTTCCCTTGCGATTCATGTCGCTTTGCACTGCGATGCGGTGCACCACGCAATATTTGTCCATTTTCTCAAAATAACAACTCATGTCCATTCTCAGAACTTGACAGCCCTGCTGCCCTCCTCTACAGACAATCCTTGGATGTAGGGCGGACAGCAAGGGTATCAGGGGCGGCCGAAACTATTCGAAGTTGGGGGGGGGGGCAGCACCAAGAAATATTGGGGGGGGGCTCTCAATTAACAGCAGGAGGAGGGGGGGGGGCAAATGTACGGCTATTTCTACATGACTTTAGTATTAAAGGTTTGTATCGTGTCTTAAAATATATTGAAAAGGGGGGTGCACCATTTCACTTTACAAGCCCATAATAGGCCTATCTGCCTAAGTCCCCCAAAAAGCTCCAGAATGTTGGGGGCGCCAAAACATAGTCTACCCCCCAACTTTCATGTTGGGGGGGGGCCGTGGCCCCCCTGGCCTCCCCCCCCCTTCTGGTTCTGCCGCCCCTGGGTATAAGGGTATTATATCGGTAAAATCCACATCTGTTACTCACGCTTATATTAGCTAGCTCGGAAGAGCTGATTGCCGTGAAATCGCGGCACTTTTTAAAAATCTAGCTTGTCTTTCCAATCCACTGTAGGCCAAACTACTAAAGATATAGGAATGGCAGACCCCATTTGTAGGCTATTTAGCTGCTCCCCTCAGTGTAGCAGTGCGGTGTTTTCCAAAAAGATCTTCCCTAGGCCCTAGAGGCCAAATGGATAAAGATACAGAAATGGCAGACCCCATCTGAAAAGGGTCTGAGTTCCCTTGTCCCAAACTATAGGATTGTTGTATGGGTTTCAGCCTGATGAGACCATGAATGGGTTTGTTTCAGAGGATTGATTCCAGGAACTTCCATATTTTTGTCCCCTATTTGCCACCAGGTGGCCCCTCAGTCTGTATCATTGCATACCTTTGATTATTGTACAAAGAGAGTATTGTCCAGAGTATTCAGATGTCAGATTTGAAAACAATCAGACTTGTAGTTAAAGTTCTATAGCCCATCATATTTCATAGTCTAATATTCTTCCAAGACAAAGCTATTAATTTCTGTATTTTAATAATTTTAACAATTTCACACAATCTGATATCGGATAACTGCTGTGTAAATAGGTGTAAAAAAAGTTGAGCATTCCTTCATATGTTGGAGATATCATGTATGAAATCTTTTACACCAGACCTAAATATTTATAGTTGTATAAGCCTGAAAGTGGCAGAATGTTTATCAACACAATTTGTTAGTTTGGAATTTTTGAATGATTTTGCAGGTTTGGAGGTTTCCTTGTTTCCTGTAGTTCAAATCGATTTCCTTCTAGTACCCATATCATAGAGTATGAGTACAATGTTTCCTGATATTATATCTATAATATTTTTGCTGTATGAGCCTTCTGAAAATGCTCCAGTGGCTATGAGCAAAAGGTGTCAATTTTAGGGCAAACCTTCACCCATGAAAACTGTCATCCTGTAACAAGTTCCCAATGGATCTCAACGGGACTTCAAAACTTATCAGGCTTTCTAATGAATAGTGTTTCAACTACCTGTGTTAGGTTTTTGAAACATAGCTGGGGTACCTACCTATAACGACCCTACGATACCGGACTGGTTCCCGGGATCAGCATGTGCATGCTGACATCAGCAACTTCCGGACCTGATCTCGCAGCTACATCTGTTACTGGCAAGTCAGGCAGTTTGGGAGTATGGCACCCATCTGAATCTCCTGAGAAATTCCGAGGTCAGGTCCATCAAGGCCACGCACACAGCATCAATGTGAATCCTCGCTATGACCCAGTATTCCTTTTCTGTAAGTTCCCCTGTGCCTCTTGGATGGTTAGTGTCCACTAACACAGAACTTTTAGCTAAACTTACTTTTGGCATACCGGGGTACTTTAAACTATCAGATCCAATATTTGTGCCCAACTCTCTGGTTTAAGGGAATCATACTTTTAGCTCCAAATTCTGGAAATTCATTCCTTCTGTAAGATATCAGGATCCGTTTATCGGCTAAATATCGTGGTCAAATTAGCTGTGAACCAACCAAATTGTGGCCATGTAATTCATCAAATTATAAGGATGAACCCACAATCCACAAATGTGAGAGAGGAATTCCCTAGAATGCCAACCGGGCGAGACTGGATATGAATAGCATACTAACAATTACAATTATCATAAAAACTTGGATACAAGGCACTCTTTGTATAAGGTGCACTAGAGGTCCATCTCTTGGTAAGCCCCATGCCCTATTCCTCAGGAATTATGGCTTATATCAGGAGAACCAGACTATCATTGTAAATATTATGAAAATCTGCACATATAAAGGTGAATAAGAGGATGAAATATTTCATGAAGTATGGGGCAATATTTAGTTGGTAGGTGATCGACTAGATGGCACTACTGTACTGATTCTGGTACCTGTGTGCATGGGTTTAGTTTCTACTCTTAAGGTGTCACCACCCGTCTTCAGAGCCCTAACTTGACCTGTCTAAGCTAAGTCTAGGCTAAGAAAACAAACAAAAAAATCTAGTACTCTTTTTAGGGGAACGGCAAAACTTTCAAAAACTTACCTCTTGAAATGTAACAACCAGGCAGGGGAATTTTGGAATATATTCTTCACGCCTTATATGGCCAATGAGAATTGGGGAAAAAAAATAAATTATTGCAAAAACACAAAATAGACGTCAAAAAGTTCTGAAAAAATCATAGGTCGGCCCATTTTCCCGGAATCCACCTTCTGTTGGACCATAAATGGGTCCTCATACTACACATGGAAACCAGTAAGTCAGCAGTGATTTGATATATATGATATTTTCAAATCGAACTTTTCTCAATGAGACCCCCCGAATTAGAAAAAGATTATTGAATGAAGATAAATCTTAAGAATCCAATCAATCTACATTGAAATTAAATTTTGCTCAAGAAGGCAATTGATATGGTCGGAAACAGTGATGAACTAGACAGATGGCAATACTTCAGAAGTCAGACTGCATTTCCTCTACTGACCCATTTATTAGATAACTTTAAGGTGAAATTGGAAGGATGAGATAGGTAAAACGTAACTAAAAGGAAATAAGCCAATACACCACTTTTACATGTTATTGTCAGTCACAAAATACAGCATCGGTTACAATGATTATGATGGCCGTAGCTGCAGAAAAAGCTACTACATGACCTAAATTATTTTTTTTCGCTATCTCAGATAAATCCTTATTATTTTGGTAAGATATTAGTCTAGGTATAAATAACATGTTAGAGTCCATATTCAGCACTATTCATGTTATTCATATGATGGTAAACCAAATGGCCACTAACTATGTAACCCTATCTATATTGTAGAAAACAGCAGTCTGGTCTCCACCTGCAGATGCGACCAATTGGCAGAAGCAATCAAAAGCTTATCATGAGGGATGAAATCATTAAACAAGGATAACCATAATTATTGTTAATTAACTAACTGAAAAAGGGACTCTTGAAAATTCGTGCAGATATTCCCACAAGTGGAGGCTCCACTACGCGATTTTTGGTACATTCTCACGAAAGTTTATTCTGCCAATACTTAAGGTATAGGCTGTTGACACTATTAGAATGAAAACATGAGATTCCAGTCGTCACCTGCTCCAAGTGCAAGTGTAATTGTTGAGAGAACACCACTGATTATTTTCTTATGGGCTGCACTCTGTATATCAATAAAGGACTGCAAGATATTTTTGAGGTTATCATTCAAAACATGCGAGAGGTAATCCTGATATCTACATAAAGCACTAGTTGTGTACAATATCCTGACCAAATTTCTTCTGGTACCTATTATTAGTTTCTCAAAACGTAGATTATTTCTATTTGAAAATAACCTTAAATGAAAATACACTTTTAGTTATGGTCAACAACACTTGGACTTGCATGCAATTCTTCAAAATATCTAACAAGTTTGATTTCTAGACCAGAAACGATTTTCTCCCCAATCAAACAAAGCGACTCGGCAGGTATTTACATCCCCAGTTAAACAATATTTACATTTCTATGTAAATAAATAATAATTATAGCCTCAGGTAAACAACTACGTCCCTCAACATTCGATTTCTGGCTTGCATCCATAACAAATAACAATGGATTTGTGTTCAATAGGCTCTGTTTGTGGCAGCTTAATTATGGGAGAATGGATGTGATTCTCTTCAATAATGACGAGATGGAGTCTAAGCTATAGGAAAGGCATTCTGTGCCCCAAATTACACAGTCGTATTCTATGTGTTTATACTTTTCCTTTCAGTACATACAACCTGGTTGATTTCCTCTCGGGCAGTCATCACACATAGGTGAATCCTCCAGCTAGTGTCTCATCTAAGATGACACAATTATGTGACAAACGCTACCCGGTACACAGAAGCCACCTGGTGGCAGAAAACAAAACACATCAGTAATAATAATAACCCTCTATCCAACAATAACGATTGTTTTTTTAACTATACCTCCAGATGTTTAAATAATTTCTGAGTATGCTGCCATGTTGTATATGTCTCAGGTCAAACAGATGTATTCAAATTATCAACTTTCCTTAACATACACCATGGGGGGGGGGGCATAATAATATCCTTTGATACGCCCCAACCCATGAACTTATTGGTCTAGTCGACATAATTACTTCTTTGTAACCTTTTCATATGCTTGTTAAACTCATATGTTTCTATGATCAATAAAAAAAATACTAGTTTAATGGTATTTCTCACCCTAACTTGACCACTTTACCTGTACATATTTTTTCAGTTCATTTTTGATCGCTCTAGAGACATTAAAGATATTTATGTGCCATTTGGATTCCCGTAGTACGGAGCCCCTGATAAGACATACCAAAAATAATTTTTTCACCAGAAAAAATATTCTTGCGGGTACTGAACAATTCTTGCGGGTACAGAAACAATTCTTGCGGGTACTGAACAATTCTTGCGGGTACAGAAACAATTCTTGCAGGTACTGAACAATTCTTGCGGGTACATAAATAATTATTGTGGCTACTGAACAATTCTTGCAGGTACTAGAACAATTCTGGCTGGCACAAGAAAGATTTTATTGGAGGAAAAAAAGACTTTTTCGTAGGTGAATGCATAATTCTAGCACCCACAAGGATAATTCTAGCACCTACAAGAACTCTTTGTGCACCCACAAGAATTCTTTGTGTACCTGCAAAAATGTTCCTGTACCTGCAGGAATCTTCCAGTACCCACAGGAATCTTCCAGTATCCATAGAAATCTTCCAGTACCTGCAGGAATATTTTTTTCATGAAAAAAATCTTTTTGGTATTGTTCAGTATCCGCAAGAATTCTTCAGTACCCGCAAGAATTCTTCAGTACTCGCAAGAATTATTTCTGTACCCGCAAGAATTGTTCAGTACCCGCATGAATTATTTCTGTACCCGCAGGCATTGTTCAGTACCCGCAAGAATTGTTTCTGTAGAACCTATTCTGGTAGCATTTTGTATTTAACGGCAAATTCTCTGTCCCAGGGACGAAAAATGGCCACAGTGCAGCTAAAGACTTGTCCACCTGAAAAGAAAAAGATGAGTATTTAGACCACAGATTTTAAGCTTGGAATTCGGGATAATAGCTGTCCTTTTTTCCCTAATTCATCATTCAACCATGTCATTTCTATGAACACATAATTATGTCTGTCATAGGATGAAACCGCTGCAGGAGTACTAACAAGAATCCATAGTGTCTGGGACCTGGATAGGACATCTATATATAGCGAAGTCCACTTCTGATTCTGAAATATTAAGTCCACTGTCAGTAGACCGTTATAGGTATTGTACTTATCATATTTATTTTTCACCTTTGACTCTACCATGTACCCCAGTGTCCGAGTCTACCCACAAGCCAAGCCATACCCATAGACCAAAGGCTGGCGGAGTCAACTGCACTCAGTGACCCCGCCTCCTCCCACTGGAGGATACGCCGTCAATCACAAGCAGCTCGCTGCATGCTGGAAATTCCTAGCAGACAATGTTTAGACCAACTCCTCCTGCTGGAGGACACGCCCATTGATCATGAGCAGCTCACAGCATACCGGGAATTCCCAGCAGCTATATTTAGAACCATACTGAACTCTGTGAACCCCAGTGCTATGTTTGGGATCCCCCCTACATACCTGCACTGGAGTTCCCCAGTTACTATATTTAGCTCACCTGATACTATTTTTAGGATGAGCTGGGTGAGCAGCTCCTACTACAAATACCTGTGGAGGGAGCAGCTCACTCATCTTTCCACCTTCATACTTCATACCTCACACACTCACATGAGACCAAGGCCCTTGGCTCAAGTGCTAGGCTTGGACACTGTTGGGCACCTTTATACTGTATCACCTTCTATACCTCGTGGACTTATTCATCATTTACGGACTCGTTGACAATGGTGGAAAACCCTCACGTATCATCCCACAGTTACCACCTCTCATGTGCCATGGACAACAGTGAGACCCTACCAAAGGAGCCAGCCCCACAACGTATCCCTACATCTCCAGACAGAGATCAGCAAGAAGCCACCAGTACACAGTACACCACCCTGATAGACTCCTCGCCAGACACGCTCCAGCTGGACCCAGTGCTGCCAGCCCATAGACGCACACACAAACAAACACCTGTGAGTTCAAACACCTTACATTTCTCGTCCACCATAGTGGACACCAACACAGGTGCACCCACCAGTACACCAGTAATCTTAGCTCATCATATCTGGTAGTTCAAATCCGCTGTGTAGAGGGTTTTCTTTCTCGCCATCTGGTGGGGAGAGAACGTTGAATCAACGTTGTTGATCAACGTTGATTCAATGTTCTTTGCCCACTGGGAAGATTTGGAAAAGGTCTGGGTAAATAGAATTTGTCAGAGAACGTTCTTTTACATTAAAAAACGTTTTGATCGTTAAAAAATACCTTTTGAATGTAATGAAAATGTTTTGACAGTCACTTTTCAAGGGTTTTTAAACATTAAAAACGTTTTTCTTTTTCAATCATTTGTAAATATTAACGTTGAAATAACATTTTCTTAACCTAAAATAAAAATATTTTCTACGTAAGAAAGTTGATCATTGATCTCACAGACCATCCTTACATGCAGGCCATGAACCCGAATTTAAAAAAGTAAATTTTATAAAGAGAAATCTATAAAGAGAAGGATATACAATTAACTGGGCTTATACCACGATTTCTGGGTTACACAGTGCTTTTTGGTGGCTATTCCCATCCACATATCTGTCGATATTGCACACCCTGTAGGCTGTAACATCAATTTTGTAAGGCGTGCAGTTATCCATGGATAACCCGCACCCAGTGCCGTTATCCATGGATAACCAGCACACCTTCCATGTCATATGTTACATGTTAAAACCCACGAAATATTCCAGGCCAGGGTAGGGATCGAACCTGCAGTCTCACATCCCAAATCCAACTCCCTATGCAGTGCGCCACAGGGACTGACGAGAGGTGGTTGGCTAGAACTAAACCAAACAAAGGAGGCCTAGCTGGGAGTGTGTACCGATCGTGTATACATAACCAAAGGACACGTTCAAATCAATCCAAGCCGAGACGGCCGCTGAAGGAGGAGACGCGGTGGTCTAGCGATTAGCGCTTTGCGCTCACCCGCGTGAGGTACGCGGTTCGAGCCCCGGTCTGGGCGCATCTTTTTTCGCCGTGTGCTCTGTCGCTGTCCGCTGCCGGGCAAGGAGGTGTATTATACACAAACATAACCACGAGAAGCATCTTTTTTCGCCATGTGCGCTGTCGCTGTCCGCTGCCGGGCGAGGAGGTGTATTATACACAAGCATAACAGCGAGACGCATTCAAAGCTTTAGCTGTCCGCTGCCAGGCGATGAGGTGTATGTACACTATTTTTCGCCTAGCCAAGACGGGCACTGTCGCTGTCTGCTGCCGGGCGATGAGGTGTATGTACCTGTACACACACTATGGCTGGCTTCGAGTCCCGGGAGGGGGAATAATTTTTGAATTTATTGGTATTCTATTGATTATTTATTGGTTTCGTGGTATAAAACAAGTAGACAATGGATAAGGCATGACTCGTGTGTGTTAGCAAAGACTAATAACACTCGGCCTGTGGCCTCGTGTCATTATCCTTCACTAACACACACGCGTCATGACTTATCCATTGATTACTTGTTCACTATACTCAGTAGATGTTTGGTAACCTCAGGTTTTAGATATTTCCTGTGTGTCCCAAGATAGTCCAGAAGACGCATGCCATGGTCAAGACGACCAGCAAAGTCCCTCCAGCATTCCAAATACCCTTCCCAAAGAGCCGTTACTGTGCAATGACCAGTCCAGTCAAAATGCAACTGATGAATACTTCAGACTTGCACATCAGGTCAAATACCAAGGCAGAGTGTAAATATTTATCCCAAGTGTGATAAAGGTTCATTCAACTTATGACCCTGCCATGTAGGTATCTATATTTAGGTTTCCTTGTTATCTTATCTTGCGAAAAGATGTTGTTTATCACGAGAAATAGCCACTCCCTCCACAGTCGAATTGAAGAATTGGAAAATATTGAATTAAAGTTTTCTTCCCACATGGGCAATATTTTAAATGCATATATATTACTCTTAAATACTCTTAAGTATTTAAGTTTCAAATAAGACGTTCAAGCAGAGAATAACCTTTATTAATGACTGACTGTGTAGGGACAGCCACTAATCACTCTTGACCCCTCCATTGGGGGTACAAAAGAGTGGAACCTCAAGAGTGTGGGGGGGGGGAGCAAAACATTTTTCGTGCATCTGTGTGAAAACCCATCAACCCAAACCCACGACTCAATAACCTAGACCCATGTTGTTGACAAATATCACTCCCTTAGTTGGGCTCTGGAGCTTAATTCAAAACATCCTGGGATCCCTACCCCAGCGATCTTAGTGTAGGCACATATCATAAGACCTGGCTGGTCTACCCTATGTAATGCAGTGGTTGCAGGCCTGTCAAGAATAGGTAGTCCTCGGATCACTTCACTATTCCATTTCCACCACTAAGATCACTGCGATCTTAGTGAAAGAAATGCATAGTGGTTTCACCTGAGTACAAGAGCACTTACAGGGAACACTCCTGATTGAAAGAGTGAATAGCCTGCTGCATACATAAAGAGGGGAGGGAGGACATTTGCTGAGTGTCCTTGAGGGCTCTTAGGGCTACTCATGCGTTAAGTGCACTGTAAGGTAATTCTTCCCTTCTCTCTCTTTGTCCTGGGGGGAGGGCACAATGCTTCTAATAGGCAAGCATAAATCATACATTCATGGGAACAACTCTTGAATACTGTATGGGGGTCAACTGCACCCTGTGCTCTTTTGTTAGCCCATATGGGGACGGGGAACGATGGTATAAGCACTCTTGTGAAGAAGAGTGACTCCACAGCTATTCCTTTATTTTGGGACTCTTACCCCTGTGCCTAGTCAGTTCTTCTTGGAATAGTGTAGGAGGGCTGAGGCTAAGATCGATGTGATCTTAGTGCTGGCTAGGATATGTGAACCCAGTCAACTCTTAAGATCTCTTAATAGGATAAGGCTGATTTATTCCTAAGATCGCTGGGGTCGTGATCCCAGGATGTTTTGAATTAAGCTCCTGGCCTATGTGTCCAATGGCAGACATCAATGCATCTACACACATACTATATATACATTTAAGGAAATACGTATCAAATAAACACAAAAACATATACAAATAAGTTACATTTATTCGGTGCCGTATCAACCTTACCCTACTTTTAGGCCTACTTCAGTAGGTCTTAATAAGAATTTCTCTGAGAATCAAATGCATATTTACATAATACTGCTTCACTGTACAAAGTAATGTAGACACTACATAATCACAAAGAGAATTTACAATATTAAAAATTATAGATATGTCTGTAACATGTGTATTCCTTTGTTGTTGTTTTCTTTCCTCACAAGATCATAGCAGCTGTCAAGTCTCTTCATGTGCGAGGGGCATTACCAAGACCTAGGACGGTCTTGTATGAGCCAATGCCGTATCGGCCGACTGAAAAATAAAAGAAAAAATGATCAATGCTTTTGGGATTGATACAAGCCTAGGAAAACTGAATCACTTTGCTTGACATCTAGATCAACCAGCTGAACACTGCTAGGAGTACTAGGACCTTATGATATACTGATATGAATCATATGAGGACTTATTCAAACTGACTTAGCGACCACTCTATATGATGAGGGTACCTAGTGATGGATATCTGTACTACTGCAATAGTTTTATCATATTTCTGGTGCTCCTTTACTTTAAATCTTGTAAAGATTCTGCAGTAAGGCTGCATGGGTAACCCAGATGTCTAGCAAAGGAGTCAAGTTTAGCAGAATAAAAAAGAACATTGCTCATGGACTACAATTGTATTACTGACATGACACACTTCACTTTGATACAAAACATTCCCAAGAATTTAGCCCCCCCCCCTTTGCAAATCCATTAAACATGAGAAACCAGTTCTTCTTGTGTGGCTCATATATTGATAGGCACTGCATACACTCTAAATTGTAGGAAAACTTTAATTGATAAACCATTGAATCTGCAAAATTGATGCACTTCTGCAGAGTTAGCATGATGTAGCAACAAAGAAAATAAGCCTGAAGGCACAATTCTGGGGTACTTTGCGACCAATAGGAAAATTAAACGAAACCATAGATAGCTATATATAGACGTGGGGCCTATACTATTCACTAATTTGTGGTGATCTTATAACTAGAGGTAGAAAAAGACTAATGGTCATATATCTGTAAATATAGTTCATCCAGGGGTCATTCAAAAATTTCTTGTTTAAAGCGGTGGGAAGTAACAAAGATAGCAAAACTATTTCAACTATATATGAATATATAAACTTAAATTCAATGAGCTTAAGGAGGGGTTGGTTTGCAAAACGTTACGGAGGAAGATAAAAGGTGCTGATTTGTGCTTTTGAATGACTCCTTTGTGGATATACATTGTAGTCATTTTCAATTGGCTGTAGATAAATTATCACCACGGCATTATGAGCATACTGTTTTAGTTGTGCTGTGTGAACTTGTGTTTCTCTCTAATTGGTGTGGTGACATTTATATTGTGCAGGGAAGGTGACGGGTATTTGGTGTCGTGAATAAATTGTGCTACGCATGAAATGGATCAAAATGTATACTTTGTGGCAGCCCTGCATCAATCAGCCTTTTTGCATTTTATAATTTTACCATTACATGGGTTTGGATGGCATTTCTCAAAATACTACGACGATTTTCAATTCTTATCAGAAGCATGTACGACTACATCACATCCTAGTCCCCAGTCGTACCAACATAGTATTCCGTGTACTTTCCCCACCCTCACCATGCAAGATATGAGTTCTTTTTGGTACGACTGGTCTGAACGTCTAGAGGTCCTCTGTTTCGTATGGGTCTAGATTTCCTCTGTTTCGTATTGGTCGTACCATGTTAAGGAATGCACTCAAGGTATAATGGTGAGTAGAAGTAGAAGAGTGAACATTTCTTAATTAGAAAGTTGTCACGTTTTCCCCCTCTCATCTAAGCCTATTTTAATTCCTGTCCTACCACTGTGGGTTGAAACTATAGGGCCTGCACACTAAGCATATCACACTAGTACTGCTGGTATTTCTACAGTAGAAATTGGATCAATGCTAACAGTGTAGATGGCATCCAGACTATTCCAGGAACTCGGGCAGGAACTACAATCCTCTATTTTTTAAGCTTATTTTTGTAATGTAATATATAGTAATTGAAAAAGATGGGAAAGAAATGAGAAATGTATAGTCAATAGTTTTATGATATACATTCAGAAATCTTATGACAGTGGGTTTAAATCTGTCACGGACTAATGAACAAAACTTCTGAGGAGAAATTCCAAAAAAGATTCATACAAAAGGTCAGATCACAGCAAAACCTTAATTATTGCAACCGTTCACTCTTATTCTGGTGATAAAAATTCACCTAAAGCCAACTAAATCGTGGTATAAAATGTTGAACTTGACTATTACACGAGGTAGGCTTGGGGCGCTCCTGGTACCAGTATTTGTAGCCTTCCCGTGCGCGAGAATTGAAGGAGGTCGACATGGCGGAGTGATTTGTGCGAGGCCGCGTCATGAAGTAGTTCCCAGGCATGTTGTGACGTAGATCAGACGCTACCTGTTCGTCAAAGTTCTCGTCACCATGGACACGGGATACGGTGCCGTTCTGATTGTACTTAAAGCGAGCCTGGGAGGCCGATACGGACGGCAAGCCTCTATCCTGAGCTGTGGTGAAAAATAAAGATATTTTCGATTAGAAAAGTGATTCATGTTGATTCTATTCATTCACAAACATTCATGTCCATTCATGGCGGGCATGGTAGAAGGCAAATTTGGACTGGGTAGGCCCCTATAAAGAAAGGGTAGAAAGTTGTAAATCAGTTGGTACACAGCGGATTTAGACCCCACCAAATCCATCTCTCCCAGGGGGATCATTTTGGTCAGTCCAAAATATCTAGTTCTGATTTATATATCATCAAAACCACGGGCGTGTACTGGTTTAATACCAGGTTGACTCTATGTAAGTGTTATCAATATAGAAGGGTGAGACAGTAGCGAGACAGTAAAGGAGCGGTGCTGCCATCTGCCAGCTCTATTTGTTATGTATAGACCTTGATTACAGAGGTTAGGGGTGACTTTGCCAAAGTCACCCCCTCACCTCTGTAATCAAGGTCTAAGGGAGTGATCATTTTTTAACAACAGGGGGGGGGGGCTGGTGGGTTTGCGCCCGGACGCGCAAAAAAAATTTCGACCCCCCCCTCTTGAGGGGGTAAAATTTTTTCGACCCCCATAAGGGACAAAAATCGCGCGCGAACGTCCCCTTTTAGCCTATAGTAACGCGCGAGGTTTTCCACTGAAAAAAGGTGAAATTATTATGACCCCCCCCATCAGAGGTATTGAAAAAATTCTGACCCCCCCCCAGTCAAGGGGTTGAAAAAATTCTGACCCCCCCCTCAAACCCACCAGCCCCCCCCCCCCCTGTTGTTAAAAAATGATCACTCCCTAATCTATGGGAAATAGAGCTGGCAGAGGGCAGTACTGCTCCTTTACTGTCTAACTCTTTCTATATGGATAACACTTACATAGACTCAACCTGGTAACCAGAACACGCCCGTGATCAAAAACATCTCGGCTAATAGTGGTGTGAAAATTCAAAATCCACAACTGAACTAACATGTAATAACTTTCCATCTGCAAACTTTGGGTCATCACGATTGCAAATTTAGTGGTTAATCCTGATCTCACAAGGAAGTGCCAATAGGCAATTTGCTTTAGGGCCAATTGTGTTTAAAAAGGAACTATCACAAAAATGCACCAAATTGGAGGTCGAAACAGCTGAGCCCTGACTGAAAAAACGCCTGTTAGCCTACTGCAGGATATTTACTTTAGGTTCTCAGGAGATTAGGCTTTGTGGAAATTTTGACATTAGATTAATGGAGAGGACCCTAATAAGTGACGTGAACAAGTCATGTTAAGGACTTTATTCAATGTAGCATATGGCGTTTAGACGTGAATGGCTCTCAGGTATAGGGTATAATGTATAAATTTGATTATACAGGGTAACGTCTACGGTTGATAAGCTTAATGTAATGGGGGCCACTATTCAAGTGCTGCTCATGTGTCCTACATTATATTTATATATTATAATGTAAGATGTATACTTTATACTATAATGCAAAATAATTGATTATCAAGTTAGGATAGGATCTATATCTATTAAGGGCAGGATGTTGCAATTAGTTAATTTAGATCTACGGTTAAGCTAGGAAAAGACATTATTATAAACTATACCATCAAAACTGAGTGATTTCAGGGTATACCTATATACACTAGATTATGAAAAGAGATCTGGATGTTAAACTATGTACTTATTTGGTAGGTAATCTGGCTTGAATCGATGTGATTTAATGTGTGCAGTAATGAGTTCTGGAGTTAGGAATATGGTAGGGTATGGTTAATATCTTAATGTTACTAGATTTAGTGTTTTGGTACTACTTTTCAGGTTGAGATCATCATAATATATATAAGGTAAGTATATTACTTGAAGGAATCAGCAACGGTTGTTACACTTCAGTCAAATGAAATGGTTATATCTTAATGAAAGGATATTTTCTTAATGAAATCATACATAATTTCAATATGAAAATTGATATAACACACAAAGGCATGATAATGTACATAACTAAACTAATAATGTATGGCATTCTGATAATTTTGTATGACACACTTCTTAAGTTCTATAAAGTCAGATGTTCAGACAGTCAAACCTTACCTTTCCCCTTTTTGACCAAATCACGTAGATCTATGCATGCACACATAATATTGTGATTAATATTACTTTATGGAATGAATGTCGATTTAGGTTAACTAAAAACCTAAGTAATATTGCAGTAGAAATTTGACCTTTTTTCCCCTCTTAGAAACAATCACATTTGTCCTATACAATGGCGTTTCAAAGATATTACAGCCAGATGTGACTCTGTGCAATCCAAGTGGTGCTGAACGAATTGAAAATGGGAAATCTTCTTAAGTATATTTTGCATTTTTGATGAGATTATGGCATCATAAGTGGAATGTCCTGACATAGAAAATTGGTTAGTACATCCAACTTCAGTATTTCTTTGTCAATTTTAGCATTGAGATTAAATATTCATTCCAGGGGACTCTATAACCTTCCATACATAAGTTCAGTTTCCAATTAAATGCCGATATATACACTAGTCCCTTGGAACCAAAGCCCAGCTAGTCAGGAAACCAGAAGCATACAAACCTTCCCAATGAACTGCATCGTTCAATACTATTACACGTCAATTGTTATGGATGACAAATCATGTAATAATACCCTAAACGTTTTGGGGAGGGGGGCAAAATAAATCCTAAATGCATAATTTTCCACGATAGCAGTAGGCACATATGTAATTGTGATATCTGCTGGAATAGTATTATGCACAAAGCATAAATTTATAAAACAAAAGAAAAAAGTGATATGAGACCTACCAATGACTCCAGGTGGCGTCTGTCTGACCTGGATTCCTCCCAGAGGGTTCTGTGTTAGTGTGAAGGTGGTGCACTGAAACAGCAAATGTATGCAGACATATTTATAATAGATACACTCTTTTATTTTGATGTAAGTGATTTCCTATTTTTCCTAATGACCGCGGAGGGGGGGGGGTCTTTTTCAACCTCTCTGAGGTCGGGGGGGATATTTTACCTCTTTTCAACAAAACACAGTCCAGTGCATTAGTTCTAAATTACAGCTGAAGGTGATAATTATAAAGGCCTACAAAGCATGTGTAAATACACCCCAGTGGGCACAGAACGTTGCATCAACGTTGACAACCTGCTGATATTATGTTGATGATGTTGATCAACCTGTCTTCAACACCTTTTCAATGATTCTATTTCAATGTTGTCAACCAACACCATTTCAACATCCAATCAACAGTTGACATATCAATGTTGAAATATTGTTTTCAATTCAATGTTGACTCAACATTGATTTGTCAATGTTGAATCAACAATATTGATTTCAATGTTGATTCAACATTGACATGTCAACAAAGAATGCCCTAACAAATATCAATGTTGTTTCAACATCATATCAATGTTGTGTCAATGTTGAATCAACATAGAAATACAAACGTTGAATTAGCGCTGATGGTTAGATGTTGAATCACAGTTGATTTTGATTATGTTGTGTCAACTTTCAAATTCAACTATATTTCAAGCCTTTATCAACTGTTGATATGCAAACGTTGTTTCAACGCTGAATCAATGTTGATGTGCTCAGTGGGCCCAGTGGGCACACAATGTTGCATCAACATTGACAACCAGTTGATGTGATGTTGATGGTGTTGATCAACCTGTTTTCAACACTTTTTCAATATTTGTATTTCAACGTTGTCAACCATCACCATTTCAACATCCGGTCAACAGTTGACATATCAATGTTGAAATATTGTTGTCAACTCAACGTTGATTCAACATTGATTTGTCAATGTTGAATCAACAATATTGATTTCAATGTTGATACAATGTTGATTCAACATTGATATGTCAACAAAACAACTGTCAACGTTGTTTCAACATTGTTGAAACAATGTTGAGTCAACATAGAAACACAAACATTGAATCAGCGCTGATGGTTAGATGTTGAATCACAGTTGATTTTGAGTATGTTGTTTCAACTTTCAATTTCAACTCTATTTCAACCCTAAATCAATGTTGATATGCAAACATTGCAAACGTTGATTCAACGCTGAATCAACATTGATGTGCCCACTGGGGAGCTCAGTTAGTTCAGTAATAATAAATGTCAACATGAGGCATATGAAAAGCTAGATCTATGGAACAAGTGACTAATATCTGTGGTCATGTATCTGTGCATTGTTCATATAAACATGGCCTTTTCTTAATATAGGTAACTTACGTTGGACTTCATCTTGCTCCAATGGTCGGCGTTCCCTTGTGGTAGCATGACGGGGTCGTGACGTGACCACCACGTCATCCTGTGGAAGCAAAATGTAAGGTACATACGTGAGATAAAGTTGGACATAAAGTTAACTGTGTGGTGGCTGGAACGCTGAGTATGACATGGCTGAAGGGAAGCCAGGATACAGGGATAGGCAGCGCTACTGCATGCATTTTGACGTGGGGGTCGGCATGCCCCTGCCTTTTATCATGGTATTTAGTTAGGCCTAATTTCTCACTTTTTACCACAGAGATAACCGAAATCAGGAGGCGCAGATGAGTGCACGGGGGATAGAGCAACGGAAATGTGAGGAAAATGGACAGGCTCTAGACCATTTACTTCTGGATTCTGTAATTCCATAAGGAAATGGGCGAGGGAAAGAGAGGGGCAACTAAACGCATGGAGGCGGTCATAGCGAGTAACTACCTAGGACTGCATTCATGCAACATGCACCCTATATCATAAGCATTTATCTAACGATTTGGGCTTCGACGATGCTTTTTTGCTTATAACACGGGTGCGTTATCAAGCTATAACCACATTCTGAGACCTTTTCTTCGTCTTCAAGAAGGTGCTGGTTTCAACCTGGCCATGTTAATAAATTGGAGAAGTATACAAAGTCATACTCGCCATACATTTCCAGTTAAAATTGTAAAGGGCTCTATGGAAATCGTTCCCCGGCCACTGTGGCAATAGACACTCGCTATCCACTACACCAAGCCAAAAGGTATACTAGAAGCCAATGTACATGAAGGATTTGAATAAGTTGTCTGACATAGCTGGGCCTTTGCACACCTTGTTAGCATAGAATCCAAAGGTGCCATGTCGAGTTATTAACAGGGAAACATCCTTAGATATCCTATATGAACATGCCATGCCTAAATTCTCCATATTGTTTGCAATAAATAAGAATCGAATGATCTCTCATATCGATACGTCTTGGCACCCGCCATTGCGGCTTGCTGACCTTTGACCCGTAAGTGTGTTATGCACCAACATCTGGTCTACTTTCACAGTATCAACACGGCCCGGCTTGGCTTGGCTTGGCTTTTCGCTTTGATTTATAAAGAATCTGTTGGTATTTGGCCTCTATATAGACCAAAATGGCAATGAAACATGACGAGAATAACCTTAGATTCTATATAGTAAAGCATGTTTAGGTTAAAAGGTTAATATCATAAAATTTCAACATTACAATTTGATTATCCACATGCCAGGGCCCTGTGGCAAAGAGGCCCAGGAATATGGACAAGAAAGCACAGGACAACTTCCGCTGTCAACATGGCGAGGAATATTTTTCTATCGCTTAGCCTAACAAAATCTCTTCTCCTGGCTTCATTAAGGGGTTATAAGGTAAGAAATTAATACAAAATGGAGAAATATGTTATATAAACGCATTAATTGATGTTATTTGAAAGCACGAGTGGGTTTAGGGTCCTATATTCCACTCCCCGCTGTGCAGGTCGTGGAATATAGAACCCATAAACCCATGCGTGCTTTCAAATAACATTAATTAAACGCTAATTATACACTCCCAAAGGGCCAGAATGGCGTATTCCCATTCTTGCTCTAGGGGGCCATAGGTTGGAGGCGGTAGCCCTAGTGAGGCCGCCATTGCTTAAGGTACCTGGCGAGAGCAGCACTGATAGCAGCCAAGATTTTGGGGACGAGTTGTTAGACCTATCGAATGTACCCCCAAAGATTCAGCAGGGACTAGAGGGAATTAGGTCTATCTGATTGGTCGATAATGCATTCCGCTTGCTTCCTATATAAAAGTGTTGTCATCATATAATCTAGCTATTTGTGATAGTCAGCTATATACATATTCTCTTATCTTTCAGAATGGATTGAGGTCTCTGCAGGATAATGCCAATGTTAGGCTCATTAATGTGTATAGGCCTAGGTTATGGAACTTAACATGGATTGCTAGTACACCGTGATATTTACACATCGTGAGCACATGTATAAATATATCATTAACTCAAGGTATATATTATATCATTAATTCCAGGTATGTATTACGCTAATAAATACATAGGATACAATTTTGGAGACCTTGGGTCTTGAAGGGCCAAGAGGAAGATTGATTGCCACAGCACCCTCTGAGCTATCTATTTTAGGAGGTACATAATGAATCAGGGTTTGATTGTAGGGGGTGGGGGTCTTATAATATTGAATTAAGTTCATTCTTGCATTAAAAAATTGCTGTCAGTGTTGTCTTTATGAACTGAACTCGGTTTTGTAGAGTGCACAATTTTCTGTAGGCTCAAAATTTGCGAATACGAACATGTTTAGGTAGGTCACCATGAGTCGAGGACTTTGACTATACCTTAGGTCTCCAACTCAGGGTGGATCATGTTCAATTTTTTTTTTACAATGTAGATAGAATTCCATGTGTCCCTTAGAGGGCCGCGCAGTTAAGCCATTTAGTTATCATATGCATGAACGGAGCCGGGGGGGGGGGTACATTGCCTCATATTCTATTTCAGACTGATATTACACATTTTTAGTGAAATTCCCCAGACCTTACATGATCCAAAATCGTACAGCTACATCAGGACTAGTGCATTCATGCATCACGCCAATCCAACTGCACCCAGCACTACAGTGCATATATATGCCTCATGAAAGCAATGGAACAGCACCTGGATAATCATGGATTTATAATTGTTGTCCTATCTTAAAGAGGGATTGTAAAGGATTACTGAAGACTTACAACCGTTCTCCTCCAAGCAGCTTTCACAAAAAGACAGTCTAGTAGAAGTGCGTCACACTTATGTAATCTTAACTTTTAACACTGTTCAAGTACGTGTTCAAGTTCAAATAAGACATTCTAAGTGATCAAAGTGTGTCGGTGTGGATTTTAACCACACAGTTCCTGCTGGCCCGATGCCAAAGCACTTAGGAAATCTCAGCGTGTAAGATCTACTCCTATGTATGGTGATTTTAACCCTTTAAAACCACGACCAGTGCTGTTACTAATACATAATGGTTATGATGCATGTCTGCAAGCGGAATGAGTACCTCGCCGCCAGTGGCGGATCCAGGATTTTGAAAAGGAGGGGGCGCGCCACCTATTTTTGAGGAAAACTTGGGATTCAAAATATGTAATTAAACTCTTAAATACTGGGGAAAGCCCCCCCCCCCCTTCTAAATCCGCCACTGCGCTGGTGGTACATCCATGCATCATGACGATCCCTCAGGGTTGAAACACTCCCAGGGGATCGTCATGATTCTCAGAAAATAGTGCTGCTCAGTAACAATCCAGTACTGCATTGGTGTTTCATGAGAACACAGAATTAGGAGCTTGAAGATATCATGCCAGGGGCATAGGAAAAGGGGGGGGCAGGGGGGCCCGGCCCCCCCCCAAACCCAGAGGAGGTGGGGCCTGAATATGTCTGGGCCCCCCATGATAAAATGCAAAGATTTCCCCCAAATTTTTCACAAATATGGTAGCACAATGGAAAAGGGGGGCCTGGGCTTAAAATCACAGGCAAAAGTCAGCAAAGATATTTTAATACATATATCTTATGTACCCATGAATAAGTGTCAGCCCACTCTATCCGATGAATTACGATCGGTGCGTCAGGGCCCCCCTGGGCTTGGCCCTGGGCCCCCCCCCAATCAAGATTTGGTTCCTACGCCTCTGCATGCGGTCTTTAAAGGATTTATGTGAACACAGACCTAGAGAGAATAGTGATTATGATATTCTCTATAATTTATCTACACCACATACATCGATTACAATGTAAATTGGCACATACTTATTACACAGATCTCCCACGTGGATATCTATTACTGTGGTACCTTTATAGGTATGCGTTATAAAGGCTCATGTTACATTTCAGCATTAGTTAGTGGTGAGGTGTTCAATGGAGTATGTAACCTGAAGATCAGGTCTCTGTTCTTCAAGAAGCATTAAGGCTACTAAAAATCATTTGTTTCTATTCACTGCACCATGAACCAAAATGTGACAAGAGGGATCGAGGGGCTTACAGGGTCTACAATTGACTAGCGTAGAAGCGAAAGGAGTGGCTTCAAAGATTGTGCTCGTATTGTCATTTCTAGTATGATTTCTATTCAATTTTTGTTTTTGAGTAAGACATCCTCCGGTCATATTTTCAAATCAGGCGTTGGAGTCATTTCATTTTGGAGAGGCCTAACATGGTGATAAAGGAGTTAGGAACAACATGTATATTATTGCCTACTTAAAGCTACCACGGTATACTGGAGCACTGTTCAAGGGAGACACTATTTTACCCTTACGTTTTCCTCATTTATCAGAAATGGCAATACATTCTTTCATCCTATCCCTCGTGAAAGATGTGGTGAAAAAGTGTATTTGGAATTGCAATGTATAGAAAAAACGTATTTGAACATAACCATGGGCCATGGTCAATGGAAACCGTGAAAGTATAAAGGTTGACCTACACAGAGAGAAGAACAGTGATCGCTTTGACGCATACTGCACAGGTCACAATTTGTCTCCCACATGACATGTATGAAGGCATGTCAAATGAGGTTGACCCTCTCATATTTGGTTCGTCAACTCCATTTGACATGCGTAATGAAGACACGTCACATATTTCTGATCCATTCACCTGAGTGCTAGGTAATACTGTGAGACAATTATGTAAAGGTCAAGAGCAGTCAATAACTATGTACCAATGGTTCAATCAAGGGAGGCCTATAATAGAAGGCAGGGGATATCATAGTCCCACAGGCCTGCAACACTAAGGCACTTTTTCCTATCTACAGAACTCCTACTTGACTGAGGACCTCTATGCAGTCCATAAGACAAGGGCATGGAGGTGCATGGCAATGCCATATGTCTCCCTGTACTGTAGATACTGAGATTATAGATTGTGGGTTAGAATACAGTCCTTTGGTATTTTCACTGACCCACACATAAGGTGTCTAACCACTCCAGTCGGAGTATTCAGGGTGGTGGGTGTCTATTTTGATATTCAATGACAAATGCAGATTTAACAATGAAATAGAATTCACTACCATACATTGATAGTATTCACAGACCTTAGTGATCTATTCTTCATGAAAACAAAATGACACAGATACATCAAATGTCTCAAGTGTTGGTAGTACTTCTTGGTAGTGATTAGTCCTGGTACCAAAATGGTTGTTTGCTCCATCTAGTGGAATATCCTAGAACAATTATGTATGTCAAACCATCACATGTCAAGTGCCTTCGACATGGCCGTGACCCTAGTCAACTCACAGATGACATGGCATTTTAAGGCATGTCAAATCATATGAGGATTACTGTGTGCTACAGTTGTCATGGTGACATATGTGCACATGTCCCAATGACGTGTGCTCTCTGTGTCAAATCAAGTTGACATGGGTATACATGTCATTTTGTCAGGAAGACTTTTCTCAGTGTATGGTGAACTTTACTCAGCGTCTGCCATTATTTGCCTGATATAGTTAATAATGTTGTAAGTGCGTCACAGCAGACTCGGTCACAAAATGTCTAATGCATATATAGGTTAAGCCACCCCTGACTCGACCACTAGTCGTCATATTAGTACCTGAGGTTGACCACCAGATAGGTTAACTTCTTCTAGATAGCAATTAACTACCAATTGATCTCGCATTTTTGATTAAGATATGAATATGACATTGAATTGTACATGACACAAACAGATTGCCAGAGCAACCAGCATGTAACAAGGTAGGCCTACTTGAGGTGCATTGCACCAACATATCAAGTGGTCGAGTCAGGGGCGACTTACCCTACAAACTTGGATATACAGAACCTAGGAGAAAGCTATATTGATCAGTCTGGTAGTGCCAGGCACCTACTAAGCCAATAGACCAGGCCAATATTAATAACTCCATGCAGTCCTGACCATACGTGGTATGAATTTCGGCTTATAGGGGGCCTACATGTATAAGGAGAGTGTCTATGCCAGACGTGAAAGCTTCAAGTTTATTAATAAACAATACTCAAGACAATATTAAATACATGTACCGGCAGTGCATTATTGAGTTTTGATTGGCCTGGATATTGATGCATCATGAGACAAAATTCAAATTTATGACTTAAAATTTGATAAGATTGGAATATGCGTAATAAGAACAACTAAGACCTGACGATTTCCACTGAACTTTTCAACTTTCCATTTTTTTGTTACTTTAAAGGTGTCTCCTTTTGTGACTTATAAAATAAAACTTTCTTATTTCATGGCATTCACTCTTACAACAACAGTGTACACAGAAAAAAATAATATCCAAAATCTTAGTCAGATGTTAGTCAAAAAGGCTAACTTTCTAACAATACCTAGTCAAAAGCATGTGCCTAAGTGTCCAAGTTTTTCTTAGTCAAATACGACTAACCATTAGTAAAAATGCCCAACTTGCCTTGGCTTGCCTGATTTTGACTAAGATTCCTTGGTGGTTTTGACTAAGTATGCAATGTATTACTCTTTGGTTTAATTCAAATGGTGAGTGTAAGCTCTAAGTAGGATCCACATCCCACAAATCAGTCTCATCATTTAGGAAGCATGTGAAATGCCTCACATCATTTTCGTTAGAACCCCTGAGTCAAGTTACTCTGGGTTTCCCTCAAAGAAGCTCGCTCGCTCGAATTTTATCTCACCTCGTGCCTTCCTTACGGCCGACACTCAAGGGTGAGAGGTCCCGCGGGTTGTATCCACACCGAAGTGAGATTACCCTTGTGGCGTTGTGCCCGGACTCTAGTCTAATGGGGAGGGGGGATGATGGTGACTGAATCCTTGGAAAGATAGAAAGCACGCCCCTACACATTTACCGAGGCAATGGTTCTTTAACATCCGTCACTACATAGGCATAGTGAGAGATGGACAGGCCTGTTTTAAGTCATTTGTCTGCCATGACCGCCGAGAGACTTTCCAGCACAGCCTAGCCAGAGCAGGGAGGAACTCAAACGACACCTTACGGCGATGTTTGGAGCCTCCACTGTGCCCCGGCCGGGCCGGGAACCGAACTCACGATCTTACGGCCCGTGAGTGGACGCACTACCGACTGCGCCACACCTCCCGGCTTTCAAAGAAGCAGTGAGTGACGAATTTTATCTCACCTCGTGCCTTCCTTGCGGCCGACACTCAAGGGTGAGAGGTCCCGCGGGTTGTATCCACACCGAAGTGAGATTACCCTTGTGGCGTTGCATGCCCGGACCCTAGTCTAATGGGGAGGGGGGATGATGGTGACGGCATCTATGGGAAGGTAGAAATCACGCCCCTACACATTTACCGAGGCAATGGTTCTTTAACATCCGTCACTACATAGGCATAGTGAGAGATGGACAGGCCTGTTTTAAGTCATTTGTCTGCCATGACCGCCGAGAGACTTTCCAGCACAGCCTAGCCAGAGCAGGGAGGAACTCAAACGACACCTTACGGCGACGTTTGGAACCACCACTATGCCCCGGCCGGGCCGGGAACAAAGAAGCAGATACATCTGTGGATATTTACTCATCTAGACTCCCACAGAAAAGGTGTTAATATCTGTTTACCTAGTTTATTTAGCAAACCATCAACCTATTTGATATATTCTGCCAAGCTTGATGTTATATTAAATTGTGAAAGCCTCAAATGTATACAGTGCCTGAAAATCACCATCATTTTGACATCCATCGAACAATTTATGGTATGAAGCCACCAGAAAAATCCTGTTTCAAACCACGCTGCCACCTGGTATGTAAAGGCAACACTTTGCTAATATACCTTAGTCAAAGTGACTAAGGGATCTTAGTCAAAGTGACTAAGATCCCTTAGTGACAGTGGCTAAATTAAGTTAGCTTGCCTGAACTCCCAGCGGATACCTTGTTCAAGACTGTGCTTGGAGAGGGAAAATGATTTGGATAGTCAATGTGACTAACATAAGCTAGACATTGTTAGTCACACATTAGTCATATGCACTAACTAAGATTATTTGGCAGTTTCGACTAAGTTAAGTTAGACCGACTAACTTCGATTTTTTTCTGTGTATATTATAATTATGATATATTTATATGAGATCCTTTGGCGACTAAGGTTTTCTTTTAAATCTAACTGGGAATGTGCTCCTTTTGGTGGATAACCTTTCTTTCCAGGTGTAAGTAGGGGGCGGATTAGTAAGGGATCAAATAGTACGACCACTGGGTATTAGATCACATGACCTACAGCCGGGTCCTGTTGGTGTTGGCAGTGAATGACCAGGCAGTGTGTACTTATCATGTATGTTTAACCCTTTAAAGGCAGAATAATGCGTTAATGACCATTTGTCATCATGATGCATCAATGCAGCCCTCGCGAGTAACTCGCAGGGCTGCATTCATGCATCATGCCGACCCTTCAGGGTAGATATTATCCCAATAAATCGGCATGATGCGGTGCTGCATTCATGCATCATGATGACAAATCGGCATGATGCATTTAAAGACTGTGGTACATAAGGGATTAGGCTGATTAGGTATATACTGGTCTTTGGTAAAGTCTATACCAAACTCATATATAGGTAAATATATAGCCCCTATAGCTAAACCTTCAACTTCTTATTACACATAATATGACCATATCTGTATTTTCATAAGCAGCATGTATAGTGCGACATATAGTAATGGAGCTGTGAGTCTGTAGAGTTATAGGAGCAAATATTGGATTTTGGCGCAATATAGTATCCCTTATTTCATACTAATAAACTCCTTATTGTTTAGATTCTGATAAATGAGATTTTATGTAATAAATGGAGGTACAGGCCTAAATGATTATCGTGGTATGGCATTGTTATGAGTAGCGAAATTGTCGTTATGATGCACTGCATAATAATGACATCCTAATCGTAATAAAATCAACTACATCTCTATCATTGAGGAAGGACTTACGCGGATCTGTGTTTCTTGGGCATCAATTGTTCTGTTTGCGCCGCCATGTTTCTGAAAGTAGAATTTAAGTCCAGTCATTATTTAAATGCTGCTATCAATAAACAATAATTGGTAGATTACTGGTAATGTTCACTACATGTATACCGAATATAGCTTGATCCTGGCATCACCTAATTGTATCGAATTTCTAATGCATAATGCAGGTAATGCTCAAAGTACAATCGTGTAAGCCAACTAATTTGGAGTTCTATAGCATAAGATCAACAGTTATAAGTATGCATATTCTGTACAGAGGCAGATCTCTAGACCTCTATAGGCCTGAGTAGAACCAAAGAGGTTATATCCATATCTGCCTCTTTTGCTTAAAGAGGCATAAACCTATCAATGCACGTCAATCCTCGTGGAAATCATTCAGTGTTTGTCAATTCATAAAATTGTCAAATTTGAATTCATCCTAAGCACCCCAGCTCTCTTTCTCTATGATTTCTTTCTATCTCATTCATTCGCTCTCTCTTTCTCTCTACCTATCTCGTTCTGTCTCTCTCTTTCTCTATCTATTTCTAAATAAATTGTGTGGGAAAACACAGAGAAAGAGACAGAGAGGCACAGACAGAGAAATAGTCTAAAAGAAATGAGATGAAGACAAGTCCCTTACCTGTTAGTATGTGAGAGTTGAGTTGTGTTGATGCCTGCTGACCGTGTCTACATGTAGTCCCGCCTACTGGAGGCCGTATCCAAGTAGCTACACGGCCCTCACTCCAGGAGCTGTAGGCGGCATACCGCCAGCACAGCCATGTGGGCCCATAGCAAACTAAAGCTTCTACCAGTCCATGTACCTAAAACCCCGCGTATAAGCCGTGGCTCAAAGACTAGTTTAGACACAACCCGGAGGGGGGTGGGAGGGCGGAAGATGGTTGTAGCAGCATTAGAAGGAGATTTTTCCTTATATTACTTCTTTCATTGGTATGGGGGGGGGGTCTCAGGACCCTATATTGAATTTTCAATATTTGAAAAATTATTGGTTTAAATAGCCCTGGAAAAGTTATGAATTTCTATAATTTTCAAAGCAATCTACAAAGCTCAGTGCACGGCTTCTACTCGTGCAGACTAAACGTTTTATAGGGACAGGTTATGTTTCTTTTAAGACTTTGAAGGGGATTGTGTAATTTCACGCGAATTTTCGCAAAAAGAATATTTCTCATGTTAAGAACGTACCTCATATATATTTTGGATCAAAAGAGCTGGACCTCCCCCCCCCCCATTAAAAGGATGCAAAAATCCAAGCCATCCCACCCAGGCAGACGAAAAAAGGTGCCATACCTACCCCATGCCTCCAGTGAAATCCATCTGGTTATTGAAGTGTCCAGCTCGACGTACGTGTGTCCGCCTTTCGGTGAATTTACCCAATATGAGAACGCACTAGCTTTAATTGTACTTACACTGGGTCAGCAGCCTGTATACTCAATGCATAGACATACACAAAACTTAAGACTGATTCTTAATCTAATATTCCAAAGGCTGATGTTGCATAACTATTGAGACCGGCCCGACTCGATCATTGTGTCAGAGCGTCCGTGGGAGTGTCGAATATGGTAGAATTTTAATTCTAAGTGGCTTTTACACCTTGATTATCGCCGGTACCTTATCACTGACAGCGTAATGGGGAGAAAGCTATAAACCCTTTTATCAATTCAAGAAAGGATAAATTCACAATGCATCCCTATACATGTATTAGTCGACATGATGAATCATTGCAGTCCTAGCGAATTACTCGCCATGGATTGGTTTCCGGTAACATGGTCAAAAAGGTTGAGGTCGGTAGGTAGGATTTCTTTTTTTTTTTTTTAGCCAATGCCTCACATAGTCATAGTTTGCTAGGGTTTCACAGATTATTGTAAGAAATGATCATTTCCTGCATCAAATACGGGAAACTGATGGGAAAATATGTATATGAATGTCAAATAAAGATTTTGAAGAAAAAATACTTTAAAAAATTGAAAAATCTTCAAAAATCGGGAAAATCTTCAAAAATATCTAAAAGAAATCTGTGGTCGGCCCCAATCAGCTGAGGTCGGTCGGGTGACCGGAAACAAACCATTTTTTTTTTTGGCCTGAGGATATGGCACATACATGTAATATGATTGGGGGTCTAGATGGGGGGTCCCCATGTCACATGTCGATTTTAAGAAATGGCCATGTCACTTGTCACTAAATTTCTATTTTCCCATGTCCTTGTCACTAGGCTTCATGTCACATGTCGATTTTAAGGAAAGGCCTTGTCTCTTGTCACTAACTTTTTCCTTTCCATGTCCTTGTCACTAAGCTCCATGTCACATGTCGATTTTAAGAAATGGCCATGTCACACTGTCGAATTTAGGGGTCTAGACCCATATGATTGAGAGGTATGTTTCCTATACTACCACATGAGCGTTTTAAATGTAGCTCAAACCTTTGGCAAACTATAGCGGAATGGCTAGACCCGTATCTTAGCTGCCAACTTCCCCCCTCCCCATGCAAAGCCCCTCTCCCACCCCATTGTACATATAGTCTTTGCAGTTAGCTTCGATTTGCCCCCACTGCCGTCAGTTTCAGAGTAGTGGTTCCTGAGGTATTAAACCATGTGGAAGAGTCTGCGGCTGTACAAGTGACCATCTAAAAATCCAATTTCTTGACAACTTTTAGTCCAATTGACTCAGGATTTGACGCATTCATAAAACAAATCAAAGCTTCTCTGTAACTGGTTCCGATACATTTGTAGCAGAATGTCTGGGCTTTCCAAACCCTTTCAGACTTGTTCTTCTGACCATTAGACCTTATTGTTTCAGGAAAAAGGTGGAACATGCATGGTTGTACTTTTTTTTCTGTCAAAAGCTGGTTGCATTAAAGTGTCTCTCTCTGTTTTTTTTGGGGTGTCTTTTGTTTGTTTGCTGTTTGGAGGAATTGGAGGTGTCAAAAAGGGTAGAAATGGCTCTGGTTACTGTTTAGGAACACTCATTTTTCACACACCAGCCAGTATGTCATTGGGATTGTTAGCTCATTTTCATGTAGAGGGCGGTAGTGAGCTGACGGTGAATCTTAGTTCTGTATCTAACACAAGATAGCGCCACCTAATATAACAGGTGTACGACTATAAATTGTACTTTAAAAGTCTACGTGCCGTCTGTTGTTATTTTTTACTATTTTGACCCCCATCCAATTTTTCCAATTTTTTTCAATGAAATTTATAGGACGTTTGGAATAAATGTATAGGAAGCCACTATCTTGGCGGTGGGGGGGGGGTAGGGGCCCATGCCCTCCTAGAGCCCTGAAATTTAATGGAACTGCGAATCTGAATGACTCTAAACTTTTATACAAAACTATACGAAATGAGGCACAGATCCTGAGCCCCCTCCCCCAGCCAATTATCTCTGATTGTATCTTGTAAATAAACTGATGAAAAGTAGGTTGACAGTGGCGGATCTACGGGTGGGGACCTTGAGGAAGAGGGGGAAGAAGGGGGGGAGGAAAGACGTCCCCGCCATCAAAAATGACCTTTCCTTTTTTTCTAGCTGTTACTGAACTTGTATTATTCGGTATATGTATGTGAACAATGTCGTGAGATCAGAGGGTAACTTAACTTTTGAGTTTTCTGAGTTTTCTGAACTCTCCCAGGGGTATGATATAAGAGTTCAGGAAATGACCTAAGTATGGTTGTACCCAGTTCAAACTTTTGCATAAATTCAAGATAACATTTCTTTATTTTTCCACATTTGTTTATTCTATAGGGCCACCATAGACTCCCTTGAACCACTAAAGGTCATGGCAAAAGTCCGACACCGACACGCAGTTTTCGACCAGAAACCCTACCTTTCAACCAAAAACCCTACATTTCGACCTGAAACTATGCCAATCGATCGAAAAAACTGTGTTTTTTTCGCTATGAAAGCCTCAAAAGCCTACCTTTCAAGTAGAAACCCTACCTTTCGCCCATTTTACCCTACCTTTCTTAATGAAATCCTGCCTTTCTGCCTTAAACTATGCCATTCGGCTGAAAGGTAGGGTTTCCATATAGAAAACCCCACCTTTCGCCCCATACCCTGCTTTTCGCTCTGTAACTAAGACTTTCGACCGAAGGTCATGGTGTAGAGAAACCCTACCTTTCAATTGAAAGGGTTTCCAGAAAACCATACATTTCGTTTCTCATAACCCTAGGGGAGACCGGGACACTGTTGCTCTCCTCTGAAGATATTTAAGAGAAACCAACAAGTAATAGTCTCAAAATATAACCTTGAATATTGGCTACAAAAATAGATTGGTAATGAGTCTCTACCTAAAATTTATTTCATGGAATTAAATTTAAAAAAAAAAAAAATGTCCCAATGTGCCCCGTTCTCCCCTACCAATCGATCCTGGAAACCTGACATTTTGTTTCTGAAAACTCTACCTTTCGTTGATTCGATAGGTAAGGTTTCTAAAATAACCCTACCAATCGGGCATAAGGTGGGGTATTTGACGAAACTACCTTTCCATCAGGAAAACTCTACCTTTCGGGCGAAAGGTAGGGCATTAGGCCGAAAGGTAGGGTTTTGGGCCAAAAAACGAGGTTTTTCGGAACTTTTCCCAAACGGCTTGCCATAAACGGTGCTGTATGAGGGTGTGTAACAACAAGATGGACAATTTAATAGATTTCCAGTTCAATAGAACTATGCGCCCGGACTTAATGACCGATTTTCATAGATTTGGAGACCATTCTACAGGTACTTGTGGGGGGGGGGTGGATGGGGGGTCGGTCCCCAATGTCACATGTCAATTTTAAAAAATGGCCATGTCCCCATGTCAATTTTAAGAAATAGTCATGTCACCATGTGTTGATTTTAAGAAATTGTTCATGTCCCATGTCACTAAGCCTAAAATAGCCCATGTTGCCATGTCAATGTTAGTGGTCCACACCCATACTTGTAGGCAGGAATGGCACAGTTCACAAAGAGCAAACAACTTTTTGGAAATACATGTGTACCTATTTTTTTGTTTGAAGAATTATGTTTAGTGGGTCTGGATGGGGGAGGGGGGTCCCCATGGCACATGTCGTTTTTAAAGCCCTGGCCACAATAACCCTTTTTTGAGCAGACTCAAGCAGACTGGATGACTCATGAGACCAGAACAGACCCAATTAACAGTCTTACAGAGTTTGGCATGCCCAACTCGATAAGACTGGTCAGATTTTTTTTGAGTCAACTGTCTTATCTGGTCTTCCTAAAACAACCTAGTGTGACCGGGGCTTAAGAAATGCTCATGTCACAACTCACATGTCGCTCCAATCATCATGTCCCCTGTCACCTCTGAGAGCCATTCATGTCTGGTGTCGAATTTAAGAAAGGGCCTATGTCATGTCACTAATTTTCCAACTCATGTCACTAAAGCCCATGTCACATGTCAATTTTAGTGGCCACGTCACCATGTCCCATTTACTATTTAGTGGTCCATACCCTCTGTCTAGGCTATGCCAGCACATGATTCTGTGAATAGGGATATTAATTATTATCGCTGGGGTTGTTGTTTCTTCAAATTGAAGAAAGGTAACAGACTTATATCATCATGGTTTAATTTGCACCCAAACTGTCCTGTTCTTGAAAATGGGTGTGGACCACTAAGTTTGATATGGTGTCACCACCCTAAATCGGACCACTTCCGGGTTTACTGGCCAAATAGTCCCTTCTGAACTTAGTTATTTTGAGGAATTTGGCCCCAAGGGAAGGGAAAGAGGGGCCAAACCCATTGTTATTTGGTATAAGAATGATGAGGAGGAGTGTTTCAATAGGCCCAGAATATTTTTTGTTCAAAACATAAATTCAGTGGAAGTTTATGGGGTGAAGGGGTCCTGATGTGTATTCATGCGCTAATCAGGCCTCACCATGCAAAAATCACTACCTGGTTACCATGGCAATTTGCGCAAAATCTAGCCTGACTTTGTTTATGTGGACCTATCTTATTTTTTTCTCCATTTCATAAGCTAAAATATGGTGTAGGTTGCTAAGCACTGTGAGAATTTTAAGTATATTTAATATCAGGTCAACGGTGGAAGACCTGTGATTTTTCGGATGGTCACAAGGCATTTGGGGTGGTGACACCTTAATAGGAAAAGCTGATTTTAATACATATCCCACTCAGGGGGGCATTTTTGAGGCCTTTTCACACTTTTTTAACAATAAGTGTTGGTTTTTTGTGCTGGACACCTCTTGTATATGGGATTTGTGTCGAAAAATGATAGAATTTCAAGGAGTTTTGGCTTAAAAATGTCTAATTTTCACAAAAATTAGACCTTGAAACTAACTCCCTTTTTTCTAGTCCTTACAGGCATTTTATAGGAAAATTTCACTTCCTAACTAAATCTGATGAAATGGGTAATTCTTTTTAACTTACCTATCATTTAAAGGAGCGAATATCATGACACTATATAATGGAACATTCCAGGGGTGAAATATCCCAGAATTCCATTGATTGTTATGGTTACCATGGCAACATAACAACATGTTTCCTCTCTAAGGGGCCTATTTTGGGTCAAATTTGGCTATTTTGGCCCCAAAAATGCCTGTTTTAGGGCCTTTTCACCAATTCTACTGACTTCCCTAATTCTCACAGTGCTTAGTGGCATATTACTGGAGAAAATGGATGTTCTGGGCTGTCTTCTAATGCATATTTGCCATAACAAAGTCAGGCTAGATTTTTCTCTATGTCAGATTAAAAACTTGTAGCTAGAAAAACAACCTTTTTAGGGCAGTTTTGGTCTACGCACATCCCACCACTGTCCCAAATGGCCCAAAATACCAATAAAATATGGTTTTTAGGTAGAATCTGGGGACAAATTATGATTGAGGGTCCTCAAAATGTTTCGTTTATGAAGGAATCTTTTGGTAACCATGGCAACAACAAAACCAGCTTTTCTGTTAAGGTGTCACCACCCTAAATCGGACCACTTCCGGGTTTACTGGCCAAATAGTCCCTTCTGAACTTAGTTATTTTGAGGAATTTGGCCCCAAGGGAAGGGAAAGAGGGGCCAAACCCATTGTTATTTGGTATAAGAATGATGAGGAGGAGTGTTTCAATAGGCCCAGAATATTTTTTGTTCAAAACATAAATTCAGTGGAAGTTTATGGGGTGAAGGGGTCCTGATGTGTATTCATGCGCTAATCAGGCCTCACCATGCAAAAATCACTACCTGGTTACCATGGCAATTTGCGCAAAATCTAGCCTGACTTTGTTTATGTGGACCTATCTTATTTTTTTCTCCATTTCATAAGCTAAAATATGGTGTAGGTTGCTAAGCACTGTGAGAATTTTAAGTATATTTAATATCAGGTCAACGGTGGAAGACCTGTGATTTTTCGGATGGTCACAAGGCATTTGGGGTGGTGACACCATATGGTGACATGGCCATTTCTTAAAATCGACATGTGACATGGGCATTAGTGACATAAGCCAAAACATTAGTGACATGACATAGGTGCCTTCTTAAAATCGACATGGGACATGATAGGTTCTTAGAGGTGACATGGGACATGGGGATTCAAGTGACATGTGACATGACCATTTCTTAAAATCGACATGTGACATGGCCCCCCATCCACACACCCTTGAGATGTCTCAATGTTCATATAAGACTCAAGAGGGACGTAGGGCCTATAGAATAGGTATGGACCACTAAAATCAACATGGCGACATGGGCTATTTTAGGCTTAGTGACATGAACAATTTCTTAAAATCAACATGGTGTCGTGTTCACATACACGGGAAAGTACGCGCAGTGGCGCTGTCTATGTACGCGGTTGTAACCCATTGTAAGTCACACAACTTTTACGGAAAATAGACAGACTTCCGGGATGACGGGAAACCAATAAGCACGTGTTTCTATTCGTTCTTGATTAATCTTCAGCAAACTCCACATTTGGCGACGAAAGGATGGGATCATCGAATCTGCGACACAACTGTTGAATCAGGCAGTGTTTAATATAATGCCCAGTTTAATTGGAATGCAAATCTGAGGTTTGTCAAAGTGAAAACTGAACTGCCCAAAGTAGAACATTCTGGAAGTCTGGCCTGGCTAAAATTCAACTTGTGCCTAGCTGAATCTGCTACCCTGCCAAGTTTAATCTGTTGCCCTGACAAGTTCAATCTGCTGTCTACACCTGTCAAATTAAATTTGTGTGACTCAATCTGAATCATGGAGTTTGCTATGGGTACTACTAGTGGCATGTGTCCAATTCCACAGTTTGACATAGTGGGTGAACCTGAGACCCTGAATCAAAGATGGACCCAATGGAAGTCTGATTTTGACATTTATCTGACAGCAGCAGAGGTTAAAGATGCCAAAGTTATGCAAGCCCGTATGCTACTATTCAGGGGGTCCTGGTCTGCGGGAGGTATACAATAATTTTTCCGATGCTGAGAAAACTGTGGGTGCCAATACCAATACCTACAAAGTAACCTCTGGACTATTTGATGGGTATTTCAAGTTGAAAATCTGTATCCCAAAAGCCCGTCAGAAATTCCTTGACACACAATCTGAACCCGGTGAAACAGTAAATAACTACATAATTAGGCTGAAAGCTATAGTGAAGCATTGTGACTACAAAGATGACAGCAGCAACCAGGTTAGAGACGGTGTTCTGTCACACATAAAAGACACTGGCCTGAAAAGTAAACTGTTTAGGGAAAAAGACTTGACCTTAGAAAGCATGATAAGAGTGATCGGCTCGTACCATGACAAAGCGGCGCTAGTGCTCGTACCGTCATCCACAAATAAGCAGGTCAATCATGTTAGTGGAGAAGGTCATTCATCCCGGGGTAAATCCTCCAACCGAGGCGGTGCGACTGGAGGCGACAAAAAGTTTACAGGCAGTTGTTACCGGTGTGGTGAAAAAGGTCACCTGGCAAAGGACTGTCGTAAGTCGAAGAATCATGTGTGCGAAAAATGTGGCTTCACCAGTCATTTTGAGTCAGTCTGTCGCACCAAGCCGGAGCGTAGTCAAGGTGGACAAAACCGTGGACGTGGCCGAGGCCGTGGACAAAACAGAGGTCGTAGTCAAGGTGGATCTCAAATTGTGCGCAATGTGACTGATGACGATAATAGTGCTCAACCGACTGAAAATGATGACTTTCATGTGTTTAGTACAAGAGAAAAAAAGAAATCAAACACTTTGAAACTGTTGATTGATGGTACTTTGAATGATGTCATTATTGATTCCGGTGCAATCTGTAATTTGATGTCTGAAAATGTACTTGATTCTTTTTGCAGCCAAAAGCCGAGGTCTGAGTGTACTAAAAAAGTATATCCGTATGGTTCAAGTACACCTCTCAAACTTGTTGGTAAAACTGTAAGTACTGTGAGTGTCCCCGAAACTGGTGTATCAAAAGAAATTGAGTTCTATATTGTTACTGGTGATCACCCTACACTGATCGGGCATGAAATGTCAGAAAATCTGGGTATTCTGAAAATTGGTGTTAATAGTTGCAATGTGAAAACACCGTATGTTAGTCAGTGGGATCAGCTTAAGGTCCAATACCCATGAGTGTTCAAAGGTTTGGGTAAACTCAAGGATTTTCAGTTAAAACTGCATATTGACGAAACTGTCCCAACAGTTATCCAACCGCCCCGTAAAATACCGTTCAGCCGTAGAAAGAAAGTGGCCGATAAACTCGAGGAGTTGGAGAAACTGGACATAATTGAAAAAGTAAAAGGTCCCACACATTGGGTTAGTCCCCTAGTTTCTGTAGAGAAGCCGAATGGTGATGTCCGTCTGTGTCTCGATATGCGGAGACCGAACGAGGCAATCATCCGTGAGCGACACCCGGTTCCAACTGTAGAGGAAACACTACAGGAGTTGAGTGGTGGTAAGGTGTTCTCCAAACTTGACCTAAATATGGCATATCATCAAGTTGAACTCCATCCCGAGTCGAGACCAATTACTATGTTTGCTGGTCCGCATGGTCTTTATCAATACAAGCGACTCGTATTTGGTGTGAATATGGCAACTAAGAAGTTTCAGCAGCTGATAAGTCAGGTAATCAGAGACTGTCCCGGAGCTTATAATATGTCTGATGATATCATCTTAGTCGGAGCTGATCAGGCGGAACATGACAAGCGCCTGGAGCAGGTCATCAGAAAGCTCGATGAGCATGGACTCACCTTAAATGCGTCAAAGTGTCAAATCAACATGTCAGAAATAAAATACATGGGACATGTGATCACAAAGGATGGGTTGCAAGTTGCTAGTGATAAAGTCAAAGCAGTAGTAGAAGCACCATATCCAAAGGATGCGGTGGAGACGAGGAGTTTCCTCGGTCTCGCTCAGTTCTGTGCCAAGTTTATTCTCCATTTCGCGACCATCACAGCACCACTCTGGGAACTAACCCGAGATAAGGCAGAGTGGAAGTGGACATCTCGCATTACTACTGATGCGTCACCAGTGGGTTTAGGTGCTATCCTAGAGCAGGAACAGGAAGACGGCACGTACCGGCCTGTATACTACGCTAGCCGGAAGCTAACCAGCGTAGAGAGACGTTATTCTCAATTTGAACGAGAAGCACTAGGCGTGTATTGGGCATGTAGGAAGTTTTATCTGTATCTGATTGGATTTGACTTTGAAGTGCAAACCGATCATAAGCCCCTAGTGTCAGTCTTGAGCCCAAACTCAAAGCCTCCATCTGCAAGGATTGAGCGATGGATATTATATCTACAGCAGTACAAGTACCGTATAACACATATTCCTGGCAAGGAAAACAAAGCCGATGTATTGAGTAGACTACCAATACCTGACAGTACTGTAAGTGACAACAGATCTGGAATCTCAACTAGTGACTATGCATATTCTGTAGTGCGAGATGCTGTACCTGTCGCACTTGTGCCAAAAGATGTGGAGAAACTGTCAGAAGATGATGAAACACTAAAGTTAGTGAGAGAAGCGATTCAGTCCGGAGACTGGACAAAGCTCAATGGTACTATATATAAAGCTCTGCAAAATGACCTATGGATAGCAGGCCAAGTAGTTATGCGAGGTAACCGAATCGTGTTACCTGAAGCATTGTGGGCCCGCACGGTCGAATTGGCGCATGAAGGACATCAAGGCATTGTGCGCACCAAAAGTAGACTCAGAGAGAAGTGTTGGTGGCCTGGTATGGACTCACAAGTGGAGAAATATGTCAAGTCCTGCGGTCCATGTCAGATAGTTGGAAGAGGTATGAGACCTGAACCGATAAAGTCAACAGAACTCCCGACCGGTCCTTGGGTTGACATTGCTGTTGATTTACTAGATATTCCAGGCGAATACCACCTACTTGTTGTCGTAGACTACTTCTCGCGCTGGCCTGAGGTAGTGTGTCTCAAGAAGACTACAGCTGAAAATGTGAAAAAGTGTCTAGATCACATGTTCTTCAATCATGGATACCCTAAGACACTGCGAAGTGATAATGGACAACCGTTCGTGTCGACAGAGTTTGAAGAGTTTCTATCAGAGCGCAACATCGAACATCTAAAAGGTGTTCCATATTGGCCACAGAGCAATGGCGAAGTCGAGAGGCTAAATTCCACACTTCTAAAAATCATCCGAATCGCCCGAGAGGAAAAGAAAGACTGGGTCGAGAATCTCAAAGAGTTCTTGTTCCATTACCGATCCACTCCGCATACAGTGACTAACATTAGCCCTGCTGAGCTCATGTATAGAAGAAAGCTCAGAACCAAGTTACCTGAAGTCAAAATGACTGATTCTGATCTACATCTACAAGATGGACTTGATGCTATGAAGGAGCGAGACGCTCTTAGAAAGCTAAAGGGTAAGGAGTATGCTGACACCTGAAATCTAGCTAAAGACAGTGATCTTGAAGTTGGAGACAAAGTGATAGTGAAAGAACTTCACAAAACCGACAAAATTACTCCACCATTTAATCCAACTCCCCATGAGATTATTGAGAAAAGAGGAAATGCAGTAGTAGTGCAAAGTCCAGGTGGACCTGCCCGTATGAGAAATACTGCACACATGAAAAGGTTTATTCCACCTGAACCAACTTCTGTGCCTACTAGTCCTATGAAAGCTAGTCCTGTATCTACTCATGTACCAACAAAGTTATCTGTTAACACACCAAACCCCACTGATTCCAAAGTTGTGCCTCCACAATCTCCGAGACCTACACGTGAGAGACGCACTCCAAACTGGATGACTGATTTTGTGACTTAGTGAGAAACTATACTATATTTGTGACAAGTGACTTGTGGTTATCTGATCATATTGAACATTGAGAGAACTGACAAAGTGAATTTGAGTTAAAAGTGTATTTCATATTTCAGGTTATATATCTGATCAAAGAGACTCAACACTAAGTGGTTGTATTATCATACCATGTTTATTCATATCAAACAGTAAAACTGTTTTATCTCATGTATGGTTTCAACAAATAACAAGGGGAGGGATGTCGTGTTCGCATACACGGGAAAGTACGCGCAGTGGCGCCGTCTATGTATGTGGTTGTAACCCATTTTAAGTCACACAACTTTTACGGAAAATAGACAGACTTCCGGGATGACGGGAAACCAATAAGCACGTGTTTCTATTCGTTCTTGATTAATCTTCAGCAAACTCCACACATGGTGACATGAACAATTTCTTAAAATCGACATGGTGACATGACCATTTCTTAAAATTGACATGGGAGGAGCCAGGAGGAGTGAATGTCCAATCGTCACAAAATTCTGTTGAATTGTCATCTGGCACACCGCCGTCTCACTGACCCACATAGCCACAACCAGTGTAAGATACCAAATGAAAGCTCTTGTGTTTGCGCCTTATACGCGGGGTACTGCGAGTAAATGTAGTCTGAACAACACATCATAATAAAGATGCTCAAGACTGAAGTCTTTAAACGGTGGCGGTAAACTGCCATCCCAATGGGGCGCAGGAGTTCTCGCGAGACCACGAGATATGCAAATCGTGATGTCATTGTGGACCAATCAGCGCCAAGAACGGCCTGACGCTCCAGCCTTCACTAGGTCACGAACTCTGACCTTTTCCCCTCCAAGTCTCTGGTGAAACGGGCGACTTGACAAGAATTTTAAGGTAAGCGCTATCTTAATTTTATCCACAATATGCCAGTCTTGAAGCCTATACGTAAATGTACTTGTACGGAGAATTTGGGAGTTTAGGAGGGCGTAGAGAGTGAGTGGGCGCTAGTTTGCTTTCCTAGCGGTGTGGCCGCCATTCCCCGATTCGGCTATCCCTGTTCGGGGAGTGGGAAAAGCAGCCAGTGCACCGCTGTCAACTGACGATTTACAAGTTTTCTAGGCGTGACAGTGGGCTTGATATGCAGCCCTAGCCCTTATTTTCATTTGTGGAAGCGAGGGGAGAAATGCATGTGAAACTTTTCACTGTGCACTGTAGTGTCCAGTGGGCGGTCAGTGTTTGGACGTCGGTTTATTTTCACATGGCCGTGTTGAGTGACCCCTGCGTAACCCCGACCCGTCCCTCCACTTATTTCAGGAAAGCGGCCATATTTCTCTTCTCGCCCCCGCAAAACTCATCTGGAAAGATTCATTGTGGTTTCTGCGAATTTATCGAGTAAAACTGATGCCTCCATTACTTTAGTCTTCGAGAAAAGGGATATGTTATTGATTTGTCGTGACCTTTGTCCTTTACCTTCTGCCTTGGTTCCACTTAGTGGGTCAGGTGCATAAATTATGTTGATAAGGTTAGGGTTGCCCGGCGCGACTGGAGCTGTGACGTAGGCAGTTCACCAGGGCCTGAGTTCACTGGAAAGGGGAGGGGTCGACTTGGGTAAAGCTTCTAGCTATTTCAGGATTTAATAATGGGAAGTAACGGTAGAACATGGAGAGCCTCTCAAGTCTCTATGTGTACTGGTGGTACAGATGGAAGAAAGATTCACTCTAACCATATTTGATATTACTATAAGGGAGTGGTCATTATTTATCAACGGGGGTGGTGGGTTTTCGCGTGGACGCACGAAAATTTTTTACGCCCCCCCCCCCTTGATGGCAGTCAAATTTCCCACCCCCCCCCCCCCCCACTGGAGGTGCCGAGAGTTTTTGTGCCCCTCTTTGATCTATAGTAGCGCGCAGGCTTTTTTGCTAAAAAGAGGGTGAATTTTTTTAGCCCCCCCCTCAAGAGGGGTCAACATTTTTTTAGCCCCCCCTGTTGATAAATAATGACCACTCCCTAAAAAAATCTACACCGAAACCCGCTGGAGCGCTGTCAGTGCCTAGTGGCCGCTAGCGCTATATGGCACTGATATCACGTTATTTGGATCCGCCAAAAGTGGCTGGAAGTGGCTTGAGCCTCAAACCACCCATTTTGTTCTATTTTTTCAAAAGATTTCTCACTGTAACTACTGTTCAGTTGTATTTATAGGTTTTGACAAGAATAAATATTTTAGATACCCTGTAGTAGAAATTTCTGTCATATCCCAATATTTATCAGTTTTTATACACAAAGGTTTGAGACTACAGGTGCTCAAATCAAAACAACCCAAAAGCAAAATGGTGGCCAACAGTTTCTCAAGGCCATTCTTGACTGATTTCCAACAACTATTACTCCTATAAATCTTAAAATTATACAATCATTTCTTGTGTAAGGCTAGATTGTTATCATGGAAGTAGGCTCGTATGGTTCAAATATTGTAGCAGCATCGCTGACATGCCAAAATAGAATGTAAATAAAGGCATTTGTTACGCACGGACGTACGGGGTCGTGGAGGACGCGAACAATGCGCCTTCTGAATCCGGGCGCTGTGAAGCACGGACGTATAAAAAAATCTAGATGTATTAAGGGAGAGGTAATTTTTCAACAAGCCCTACGGGGGGGGGATTCAGCCCCGGGGGGGGGGGACTCTCTATGTGATGTATACACATGTGCGGCTGGCAAGGGTACTTTTTCAAGGAAAAGTCCCTAGCAAGCCTCCAGTTTCAGCCACAAATGTCCCTAGCAAGGGTTTACTTTTCAGCAAAATGTCCCTAGCAAGGGTCAACTTTTGGCGAAATACCCCAATTCACGTGGAAAATTTAGAAATTTTCACGAATATTTTCCAAGTTTTCATGAAAATAGCATGAACAAAATACAATTTTCTCCCAAACAAGTTCATTTTAAGACATTTTGAGCAAAATCTAAGACTATTATGTACAAAGTTCCCTAGAAAGGGTAGGGTTTGGAAGAAAAAACCCGCGAACAAGTGCCCTAGCAAGGTTAAGGGTAGTCGGGGGTTCAGCCACACACCCGTATCAAAAAAAATTGAAGTGCCCCCCCCCCCCCGGGATTCAGAGCCATCATGCAGGGGGGGGGGATTTACCCCATTAAAGCGACAAAAATTCCAGACCTCTTCGAGGGGGGGCACATTTTTTTTGTCGCGGATTAACCAACACCCCTGTGGATTAAGGACCTTCATGATGAGTGCATGAAGGAGCAGGATAAGGGAGTGGTCAGGGGGCTAAAAAAAAAATTGACCCCTCTTGAGGGGGATGGCGGCTAAAAAATTCTTTTTAGCTAAAAAAAAACCTGCGTGCTAGAAATTGATCAATGAGGGGTGTGTAAATTCTCTGCCACGGGGGGACGCAAAAAGTTTTGACTGCTGTCGAGGGGGGCATAAAAAATTTTCGCGCATCCTCGCGGAAATCCACCACAACCTCCCCTGTTGATAAATAATGAACTCCCTAACTTTATTGGGAGTCATATAAAGGCAGAAATCTTCCATTCTAAAAGTGGGCATACCAGATTCGTAAAAGGCGACAAACTCAGGTTTTCTTGAGGCTTGAGTTTTGCAGCTGGTGACTGTCCATAAGTGCGGGCCCGGGCCTACATGCTTCTCATTTGTCATGGGATTCCCCCATTCATCTCATAGATTGGTTCATCCATAGATGCGATCATTGTTGTGTCAGGCTAGCAGCATATAAAAACATGCCTAGCTGTTATGACAAGCAGCTTTTTAAATACCTGCCCAGAAAGAGAAAAGGAAGGACTGAGTGTCGGATCAAACACAGGAACTCTGCTAATGTTGAAGTACATGTAGTATAATTAGTGGAGGTAGTAAATCGACCAAACCAAACCAGGACCAGTATTGTGCAGGGTTTAGGATATGTTAGTGTGGGCTATTCCGGTTGCCACGCCTATCAGAGGTGTGCCCAGTCTACCCTCTATGGATAGCATTTTATTGTCATTGATTAGCTTTTTCAAATGTAGATAAAGACCTTTACACGTCAAAGTCATGCAAATAATTCATAGCCATACGAACGACAATATCACCCTTTTCAGAGATGTGCTGCGATTTTCTCCACTCAATTAACTTCAAAACATACTAATCCTCAACATGTTAGCATTAATTAGATACCCTCCATAACACTGTCCAACACCCCATGCCCTGGTATTATTATGACCGATGAGAGCTGGGAGTGAGGAGGGGGTCCATATGGCGCCCATCACACAATAACCACACTGCAAACAGACGCCCGGGCTAATTGCAGAGGTCACCATACAGGTCACGACCTTTGACCCCCGTGCCATTCAGGTGATTTGGCAGTGTTCCAGGACTTGCCTGTTAGGACTGCGGGAGGCGGTAATATGGACACTCTAGGGGATTCAGCAACAAGAATTACTTCTCCAGTACCCCTTAAATCCTCTAAAGGCCGCAATTCAATGTGTCATGCCCATTGTCGTCATGGTGCATGAATGCAGGCTTGGTGAGTACCACACCAGGGCTACATCCATGCACCACACCAACCCTACAGGCTTAATCTTCAGGGTTCTCCACAGGATGAAAAAGCATACACTGATACAGGTAACTTTTGAGCACAAGTGCTATGTGGATCATAGCTGCAGAACATGGGCATGTCTCATGGGAGAATTTGAAAAATTATATTATAAATGGACAAAAGATTGGATTCTGTTTGAATTTTTAGATAAAATTTTACTTTTTCAGGCCTAACTTCTGTTCTAATGGGCCGATTTGCAAAATTCAAAAAAGTATAGAAAGCTTATAGTCTCCTGAAAAGCACACGGGAACCCCGCCTGTGTACTCCCTATGTGTGGAGAACCCTGATCTTCATACACTCAGAATGCTTCATCAATAAGGGGCATCATGCCCATCATCAGGCATGATCAGGCATACTTGAGTTTAAATTGGCGCATACTTTTCTAATGCCCCGGGTCTAATGGACTCAGACTCAGAGCCTTGGATCTCAACAAAGCACTCATTTTCACTAATTTCAGACCTATTTCTCCATGTTCTGAGATCTAATGAATTTATCGAATCATTTAGTGGCCTCAATTGTCTTTAATCAGTATATCCCTGTGGTAGTGTGGGTGAGTTCTACGTAATGAGCTAGACCAGGTATGACCTCTCTGTCCCTGCTCTGACTTTCTGTCACCTAATAGATAGTCTCAGCTGCAAAGTAAGCTGAGCCAGGTATAATGATGTGTTGGAAGTCATCAACTTGCTCAGGAACTTGGCTCACCTTTTATACATTAAAATATGGCCGTAGTACCCTCATTATAAGAACTTCGCCAAAGAAAGTGTGCAGGGGTGTGCAGGGTAAAATATATCAAATTAGTATTACCGTAAACTCGCACCCCTGACTTGAGGAGAAGCTATAAGCTGCACTAGATCCTTGAAAATTGAAGGTTTTATACTGTTCTGTAAGGTTAAATACACCACACCCTGACTTGAGGCACATTCTATAAGCCACACCTTGCCTTTGGTTCTCTAATAAGCCGCAGCTTATATGAACTAATTTAAGGCAGGCTATCCCCATCTGTACCTGATTTCTATAAAAGGTATATAAGCCAGGCTGCGTCATATACGTGTTGTACTATAGTAAAGTGCACTGCAGCCCCCCCCCCCCTTTCCGCTCACACTTAAACATGCTCAGAAAAGATCCCATGCCCATTCCTGAAATATTCTGCTGTTGCAACCTAAAACAAACCTTTTCATACCTTTTTGTGGTAAATGAGGTGTTCTGTGGTGATTGGCCTGAGGTGTTGGTGTCACCTTAGGTCACGGATTGACTCCTTGTACACCCAGACACATTATACCTCACCTCTGTTGTTACCTTGTCAGCCTTTGTGTTGGGAAATGTGCTTTATCTTGGGCTTGATAAATCAAGTCTATGGCTAAATATACGTATATACACATAACAGTGGTAGAGTCATTTGGGTTTATTGATTTGCAGAGGCAAATCCAGTTGATACCGCGCTCTCCTCCTCTCCGCCCATCTCCAGATAATGAAGATTTACCATAAAATCTAGGGTATATGCCGCATCCTAGTTTGGTGAGAAAACTATAAGCCGCAGCAACCGTTTTAAATCGTCCCCATTTCTTACTAAACTCTAGATATATAAAAACCTGCGCACAAGCGGAGACCTCTGAACTATTCAATACGTTTCATCTTATACGCAGGGTTTTACTTTTTACGGTAAGGTACATTGCTTTTTAAGGAAAGTGATTGAGGTCCATGTTTCTGTTTTTTTTTTTTTGTTTTTTTTTCTTCAAGTTTTAACACTGTTTATTGGCTAAAGAAAGCACCCCATAGGGAGTTATTACATTCAGTCACCTGATGAAAAGTATCACATGTATCATTAATACTGTCAGTACTGTAGGGTAATTATCATTATGGTATACAGATCGTTTCCATGGTATATGCCGCATCCATGGGCCTTTCAATTATCCTAAAACATTTAATTATCCTAAAATGATTGATTGATGGCAATTTCCTTTTTTTGGTTCCACCATAATTCATGCCAATGGTTAGTGATTAAAAGTAGATCCAGGCCTGGGTGCTATTAACATATAAGGGATGTGCATGTGTTCGAGGGCATATAGTGTCCATGTGCATTAACCCTGGAAGTACTATACGCATTGTGTCTAGCACTGAAGGTGGCATTTCTCCTACGTACATAACCCCGCCCCTCTAACCTCCCCTGGCTAAAGCATTCATAGACTGGCCACTGACCCTTGTCCAAGGTCAGGACACGACCTTTAAAGGTCACAGGGGTTCATGTGGGGGTGGGGGGGGGCTGACCACTCTTACAGTGGTTTCTGCCTATACATCAGCTCATAGCTAAAGGCCAAGGTAAGCACTATGGACATGTTTCTTTTACATACCCCTCTCAGGACCACATAGTGAATTGATGCATTATCCCCATCAATTATCATGATGCATGAATGCAGCCTTGGCGAGTAACTCACCAGACCTTCATCCATGCATCACACCAAACGCCAAGGGTTGATACTCTGAAAGAGGCAGGTGGGACATGCAACTAAAAGTTAAGTTACTCATTGGTATATAATGACCACATAATTATTGGCATAAAGTATACTCCCCTAATAATGATGTGGACGCTGAAGACCAGAGATTCCCTGCCAAATCAATTAAGAGTTTGTCAATGTCAGAATTCAACAGAAAATCTCAGGTATTAGCTTCAAGTGAAGAATTTAATTATTCAAGGCTGCCCATAGATCGTTTTGATTTATGGAAATAATGAAGTTTAGAGAGCATCAAAAGCTGCTGTACCGGGGGGGGGGATTTTTTTTGATACGGGTGTGTGGCTGAACCCACAACAACCCTTACCCTTGCTAGGGCACCCATTCGCGGGGTTTTTCTTTGAAAGCCTACCCTTTCTAGGGCACTTTTGCCTCAATAAGCCTAGATTTATTTCAAAATGTTTACACTGATTGGGGAGAGGATTGAATTTGATTCATGCTATTTTTATGAAAACTGTGCTGATCCCAATGAAAATTTCGAAATTTCCCACTTAATCGGGGTATTTTGCTGAAAGTTGACCCTTGCTAGGGACATTTGTGGCTGAAACAGGAGGCTTGCTAGGGACATTTGTGGCTGAAACAGGAGGGTTGCTAGGGACTTTTCCTTGAAAAAGTACCCTTGCCAGTCGCACATATGTGTATACCTTACATAGAGAGTGCCCCCCCCCCCCCCGGCTGCTATACCAACAAAAGTTCAGTTTAGATTTTTAAAAGGAAACACCTGGATATAGGGCATTACACTGCATAGATGAAACTGTCTGTGGTATGAATTCTGGTTGTAAACATGGAGGGGCAGGTGGTGGTGGTGGGGGGGGGGGTGACCCTAAAGGACACCCAGACTTGGAGAGGTGGGAGTAGGAACAGCTTACCTTTCATTATTCACTAGAAAGGGTCACTTTATCCATGGAATTGATTCCCTATTCAAACCTTTTCTGCACTCGCTGCATTTGAAGCTCATACTACTTTTCATACTGGATAGAGCTTTTGTCAGATTTCTGTTTACCATTCTATCAAGTAGGGGCACCTGTATGGTCCATAGTAGTTATAAGTATATATACAATGATCTGCACCTGAGAGACACTTAGTGTATGTTGTCCCAGGATCTAAGGTTATATGTGCCACATGATAGCTCAAGATTCATGTACCTAGGTTGGCATGATGCACCAATGCAGTTCTGGTGACTCTAGTCGTCAGCACTGGATGGTGTCCACTGGATTGACCTGTCATATCAAGGAGGCATGGAGTGAGGCATAGACACGCCACTGGTGAGAAAAAAATGAAAGGTAGCGTAACCGGCCTAACCACCACCGACGCAGGTAAAGCACAGATACAGGTACATGTAGTGACATCAGCTTAGCAGGGTCAAGGACAGGTCAGAGGCTGCCAGCGTCTGTATGGCGTCTGTGTGGTGTGAAGTCAGCCACCCTCAGCTCACCTCTCATGGACTCCTCATGTCCTGGTCATTTATTGGACTACAGTATAGAAACAATGTGGACCATGGTCGGACGGGTCACATTCAGGGATCAAATTCATCAAGGATTTCCTGGATTACAGGGACTTTAATTTTGGAGGTCCTAAGACCTGTATTCATCTCTAGAGAGCCACAATTCCGGAGCCTGTGGACAGTTTGAGGACTTAAGGGTTTTTTTGGGATAGGCCACTTTCATCCCTGGTTCAAAGTGTCTATCCTATACCGAGGTAGCAGATTGTCCAACTGGCGCGTCCATTGCTGAAGCTGATTACCACTCATAGCAGGTATCAGATAGGTACCTACTGCCCCCCCCCCCCCCGAGAGGACCGCAGTGACTAGATGGTGTGACTTCATTAGCTGATAATTGAACAGGCTAAGTCGGTATATGACCACACCTACCTCTCATTGATTGGCCAGATTGGACTTTTTAACTGGTCATTTTGCATGTAACGAGTCACCAGTGCCCATATGAGTACCCATAAACTCACATTGACTGGACTTATCGCTGTGGAGTTTACAACCCCTATCCTATCACTGAGAGTACCGGTAGTTGATGGGACTGGTCACTTGGGATGTAAGAGGGGTCTAGGAATGTGAGACAAAGCTCTCCAGACTCACATGACTGTTTGGATGCTACATGGGGTCTCTAGAGGTACTCCCAATGAAGTCTCCCTATAGGGCTCAGTAAGGAGGCCTAGTAGGGCCGCCATTGCTTGATCTGGCGCCTGGCGAGATAAGCACTGATAAGAACCACAATGATGGGTAACAGGTATTACATAATGTACCCAAAAAAAATCTGCAGTGAATACAGGGAATGATCTGATTGGTTAATAATATATCCCGGGTCAACCCTATACCTCCTCTACCCCAATACACTTCTGAGACTGGTCACTTGGGATGTAATATGGTTCTAGGAGTACACCTTATGATTACTGTCTCCACCCCTACCTCAATGGACTTCTGACCAGAGACTTCAGACATTATATGCTGGGCTTAGGAGAGTTTTTCCAGGGACCTAGTTAACTTGACACAGGAACATCTCAGAGGTGGCATGCAGGTAAGTGTAGATGAGTCAGGAAACTGCAGGCAGGATAAAATTACATTTATAGAAAAGTACTAAACTGGTCCAAATCAACCCCCAGCTGCACCTATATACCGGTAAGTATTGACATGGTTTGCTCAGTGTCCTGGAATTTAATTTCGCAGGTAAATGTGAATATTGAAGGACTTTTAAGCCTTGTCTATGTGATATTGACAGGCCCCATGCTTGTATAAGGTAGCCGTATGGGTGTTTTGTTCATCAGCACAGTTAGAAATACTGGGTGCCTGCTGTATCGAGTTAAACTTAAACCTAAAGGTCAAGCCGTGGGGGGCGGGGATAGAGAAGGCATCTGATAGCCACATATACAGTATTCAGTAGGGTTAGGTCTCCTAATTTCGGACAGCGCCTTTTATTATGCACACCATCTTTCAACCTGCAATTACTGATAATTAAACCCGCTAAGTCGGTATATTGAGGTAGCAGGATACATAACGGTTAACAACCAATGAGAAAACTCTGTTCAAGTCAAGTTCAAGTTTAAAAGGCTTTTATTAACCAGTAAAAAGTACGGAGTCACCCTTGCGTTGATCTCCCCGCATATTCACCCTGGGGAGCAGTGTATGCTACAGCTCCTCAGTACAAATACAATGTTCATTGTAATGAATTATTTAAGAAGGCTTACAATCATATGGTTTACTTTCAGCATATGAATTTTCTCGAAATTGATGAACATATATACAACTTGGTCATCAAAACCTAGCATAAGAGACATTACAAAGCAGACGAACAGTTCAACAGTGAATATACAAAACGATTATACATAATTATATACTCATAACAGGGACTAACCACCCGGGTGTCTTTACTGGAAACGGTTGGATTATAGGTCATTCACTGCAGACTTTGTGTGCATTACATAACAACTGGTACCCATCATACTGGCTTTTGTCAGTGCTTATCTCGCAATGTACCAGATCAGGCAATGGTGTCCCCCATCTAAGGAACCTGGGACCTAGGCATATTACAGTACCCCGGTAGGTGGGATAAGAGGCAGTCTGTACAGCAGGGGCGTAGGAAAAGGGGGGGGGCAGGGGGGTCCCCCCCCAATCCCAGAGGAGGTGGGGCCTGAATATGTCTGGGCCCCCCAATATTTGTCAAGACCCATGATAAAATGCAAAGATTTCCCCCAAATTTTTCACAAATATGCTAGCACAATGGAAAAAGGGGGCATGGGCTTTAAACCACAGGCAAAAGTCATCAAAGATATTTTAATACATATATCTTATGTACCCATGAATAAGTGTCAGCCCACTCTGTCCGATGAATTACGATTGGTGTGACAGGGCCCCCCTGGGCTTGGCCCTGGGCCCCCCCCCCCCCAATCAAGATTTGGTTCCTACGCCTCTGTACAGTGAGTTTTGAGTTGCTCACTCCCTCCCTATATTAACACCATATAAGGCAGCAGCAGTTGGAGAAGGAGGATGTAAATAGGACTTGACTCTGAGTATAATGTCATGACCTGTGGACCCTGCATTTTAATATGATGGCACTAAAGGTCACCATGATGCTGTTTCCATGTCGCCGATATGACTGCTCTGATGTACACCCTGCCTGCCTGCCGGCGTGTAGTCGCCGGCCGCTGCTATTCCTACTGCATTCCTATTGTGTAGTACTCAAAATCAGACAAAAAGGCAAGACTGTATGCCAAGATAGTACAGCCTAAATTGACCCTCGTGCAGTGAACCCCATTTCATTTGATACATAATCCTCCTATTGTATTAGGGTGCAGCTAATACGAGGGGGGTTCTTTTGTATACTGAAGTGCAAAAGGTTAGACCTTATAGGACCTTAAGCTTATGAGATTTATCAAATACGGTGCATCTTATAAAAGTGCATTTTATATGCATGGTTTTACGCTGTATCAAATGCCCCAAACAGTGTCTAAGGCACTTACAATTTGATTCTTCTACTTTTTAAAGCCGAGAGGATTTCTCTCATCATTAGAAAAGTGAATTAGGCATTCAAATGCAAGTATCAGTATCGGTAGTACTGTAAAACCCGCATATAAATCGGGCAAATAGACATACCAGGCACATAAGGCTACGGTTATAGACCTATTCCAGAGATCTGTTGCGGCTTATGTGATAAGCCTGAACTGAGGTTGTGACTTATATGTTGGGTTTCGAGCACTATAAAACAGTAATAAAATAGCAAGTCGCAGCTTGAACTATAGCTCTTTCTAAAGTTAAAAAAGCTGCTTATACTCAGGCTTCCCACGCGTCATGGAATAAAAAGTTGTCAGGGAAAGCCTCCAATGCAAGAATTTTGCTGGGAGGTCATCCCGAATAATGTCAACAATTAGTTGAAAATGTCATGGAAAAATTTTAATTTTTGTCATGGAATTTGAGTCTGGGAATTTGTGGGAACCCTGTTATATGCTAGGCTTTATGGTAATCCCAGCTTTTGTAGTAAAGTTAAGCATGTGGCTTATACGCTAGGTTTTACGGTATAGTGACGGGTGCCTCATGTTTAACCTCAATATAAAGGCATTGCTATTGGGTAATTGTTAATATAATAAATTATGTATTACTCCAGCGGCCGCCACTACTATACAACCAGCAGACGTAGCTAATAGTGTAGGTTGTGTGTGAATGTGTCTCACTGTGTGGTGTCCATTAATCGTTATCTGTATAGCAGAGATGCCAGTTTACCTGGTTTACCAGGAATTCCTGGTTTTGGTTTAAAGATCTCCTGATCAAATTATGATAAATTCCTGGGAAAATGTGTCCAAAGTCCAGCATCTCTGGTATAGTCCTTTATGGGCTGCATAGTGCCTCAACCAATGTTCCTACACGTCATGGAATACAGGGATGAAAGTCTTCAGGGATTTCCCTGATTTCAGGGATTTTGAAGTTCCAAGGCCTTATACATTCATATATAAACCCAGGTTTTCAGGCGGATATTGGACCATTTCAGGGATTTTCGTGCTCTGTGACTTTCATTCCTGGGAATAGAAAGTTGTAAGGCAAAGTCATGGAATGTCTTGGAATTCCTAGACATTTCATCTCATGTCAGGGGAAGTGAGGGGAAAAAAATAAATGATATTTTGGCAAAATCATTTTTGATATTTACCCATTCCTACTCCCGCTTATTTAAAGAAAATGTATTTGTGTATCATGAAGACCATTCAGGATTGTAAAAACCCCCATGCTTGGCATAATGCAGATCCTGAACTGGCATTCCCGTGATTTTATGCGCTTGAAACCAGGGTTGCATTCATGCATTGTGGCGACCAAAGTAATTTTACACTACTGTAAAACACTGTGTATAAGCTGCACTCTGAGTTTGTGAGAAACCAATGAGCCGCCCAGAGGGCTGAAACTTGGTGAAAGGTGCTTATTCCTTATTACTGAAGTCTACATGCACCCAGCAAGGTCCTACAACTTAGACTATGCTTCTGAAATGGGTCTAACATGAGGATTGTGTGAAGGGTTATACAGTAAAAGATAAGGATGCTGTGATGGCGGGACCAGAAAGATAGTAAATAACATATCTTTCTGGGGGTACCAATACCTGTGTCACCCTCACATCCCCCCCACCCTCCTCCCGCCCCAACGACCCTGCCCCCACCTAGCGCCAGAGGCACTCCGGCAGTAGTTCGCCGATCAGCAAAGGTCACCCAGCTACCGATCAACTTTCATAATAAGTCAAAACCCTCCTCTCGCCGATTCTCGCGCACAACGAGAGTTGATCACGTGACATTACAGGCGGCCAAATGTCAAGGTTGAGTCGTGTCCAAGTCGACGTGGGGGCCTTTGTCATATGCCTCTCCCTCCCTGCTGGCCTCCAGGCCTGAACCTTTACAAACGATGCAATTAGATTGGTAGCTAAAATGTCATGTTATATATTGCTTGTTTGTGGACGATTCACAGACGCTGCTGTGGGTCTCTTGTCTCTCCGGCCAGGCGGCGGCTCCAATTTGAAGCACTACATAGTGCCATGTCCTGTTCTCTCTCATCCACTTGATGTTCTGTGTCTTGTAATACCTAAATTCCTTGGTAGAAACTAGTGCACCCCCGACGTAGTGAGAAGCTATAAGCCGCACCCACGGTGTTAAAAGTGAAGGTTTTCTACCTTTCTATAGGATTAAATATCCCTCATATAAGCAGCACCTCAACTTTGGGCCGCACCAATAAGCTGCACATTGATGGGGTTCTGGTATAAGTAGCGGCTTATACGAGAGAATTTACGGTACTACCATAAGACTCTGCAGCTTAGGCTATTAGTATTTAGAGGGGCCCCCTCCATGGCCGATGTTCAATATCCAAGAGGCCAAATAACAGTACATAGAAGTGAGAGTTAATAGCAAGTTAAACGAACGGTAAATGTGTACAGAAATAAGGGATAACTTGAGACTCCCACACGAATGATAAACGTGTGAAATTCAAATAGAACCTCCATCATCCATATAAAAACATTGATTTGATTCTGTTGTGAAAGTCATGGACCCCCCCCCCCCCCCGCTTCCTATAAAACACCCATCATAATGCCGGTATGCATCGATCCCATGTCATCACCATCCTGAAATTGAAATCAATGGAAACAGAAAAAAAGGAAACAGAAAATGCTGTAACAATGTCACACCGTATGGCGTATAACTGTGTGTATTAAGCTGCGCCCCATGGACAATTTCAGGTCTGCTACGACTTAAAGCCTCCAGGGTTTTACACATAGTAAAGAATGCCAAGCTTTTCAACTCCAAAGTGCGACTAAGTTATAGCAAGGCCATCAATACAAGGTGCAGCTTATATACAGGGCTTTACGCTACAGTTGATATGAACCCTGACAGTATGGCTGTACGTAAAGAGCCATACAGCAAGACACACTCACATCTCAGTGATTAAATCATAAAACCATACGCTGTATTTTGCTACAGTAAAATTATTTGATTTACACCATCTATGAGACAATTTCCCCGAAATACTTAGTTACTATGTCTGGTCAGTTAATATAGATCTCGGAGTGCTCTGTAGTGCAACATGATATTAAGATAGAACAATTTCCATGAATGATGGCCGCATGTCGCAGCAGGGATCTATAAATGAGTGCTGCAGGTGCATTGTGGGTAGAAGGACGCTACTACCTGTAAAGAAGGCAAGGTCAGGTCAGCCCCTGGAGGTCATGTAGGGGCGGGGCTTACACCTGTCAGTCACCCACTACAGGGGGGTGGGAGGGGGCAGGGCCCCAGTCCCCCACCCCAACATACACACAGGCCTGATAGCATCTGAGCCGCTACCATGGCAACGTCCAGATTCCTGACGATCAAGCAGTGCAGTGCAGCAAGCAGGCTGGGGGATAGGCAGGGGGTGGCCAGGTCTGGTCGGCGCCCGCCTGGGACGGTTTGAAAAATGGTTCGAGGTTTTATGTCTGCAGAGTGTATGTGTGTTGAGAGAGTGATGGGGGGGGGGGGGGATTGTCGTGGCGCCATGGCATGGTCGTCACTCTCCAGTCGTTGGAGGGTGGCATTAGGGCGCCATTTTGTCTAACTGTAGTGCTAGGTAGTATTCTCCAAAGGTCCCAAAATGTAGCCCGTGTCTTTGAACGTGAACCTCAACTTGGCAAACCACAAGCCCTGATGGGGCTTCAGTCAACATGTAACACCTCACGTATACATCCTTAGAGTTGACTCCATGGCGCGGGCCAAATTTCAGGGGTGGAAGTATTCAGGGTTTATCCAGACTTCAGGGATTTTCACATTTAAAACATGAAAGCTATACCGAGGTAGCGGAATGTCCAATGGGTGCGGCCATTACTGAAGTTGGCTCATAACACTGATAATAGCAGGTCGACATCCATAATCTACCATTTGCGCATGACATGATGTTGCGAAAATGTGGCATGTATGGTGAATTGAATTAGTGATGCGACCATTCAAGGGTTAGCTGGCCAGTGATTGAGGTATACCCACAATATAGGTATCTTATATGACTTTGCAGGAGCCAGTGTTGAACTGAATGGATGTAGAATAACCACGTGTCTTCTAACTATGACCCCAGACCTTAAGATTTGCAACAGTCTGTAAATGCCCAGTCCAATGCAGTTATGGGAATGTGGGGGGGGGGGGCAAAAAAACAACATATCAGAAACTTTCTTATAGTACATTTATTTGTGATTGGGATTAGAGGTCTGTATCGGGCCCAGATCGTGGGAGGGGGACGAGGGCAGGTCGGCAGTCTAAATACTCGGGTCCATTGGTTGTAGAAGAAGGCGTTACTGAAGGGTTCAGGGTTCAATTTTGGGTCGATGACAACATAACGACTCCAGGGTAGTTAAATAGTACGTGAGAAGGCGGCAGTCTACATACCAATCTGCCCGGCCTTAGATAAACCAGTGTAAAGTCGGTGTAAGTAGTATAGACACGGGCCTATGGGACAGGTACTGCCACACACCGCTCTGCGAGACTGGTATGGCCCGGGAAGGGGGGGGGGGACTTGACTTTGTATTGACACGGGTGTGCGGCTGGCCCCGTGACGACCCTTACCCTTGGTGTGACTGAGGGAATTTGCCAAAACTGACCCTTGCTGAGAGGGATTTGTGCCCAAAAATGACCCTTACTTAAGGTGATTTTCATCCAAAGTGACCATTATTTATGGATTTTTAAGATTATTCTGGGTAGATAGTATGTGATGAAGTTATATCCATAGCCCACAGATAGCCCAGAAGAATCTCCTTCTCAAGAACAGTGGTGTGTGTTTTTTTTCAGCACAATGTTTGAGAGGTATGTTCCCAAGTTACACAATGTACATACCTGGCATAACTGGCTGCTCCTTCAGTTGCTTCTACCCCCTGTCAATGTGGCTACTGCAGGCAGCAGGGAGCTTGGAAATCTGGGGGAGGGAATCCACATGGCAGAATAGTCTCCATTCATGCAAATGAAAGTCTACACTCTCCTAGCAGGTTTCTCTCCAAGCTGAGTTGCCATTGCTATACATTAGGATGCAGGGCAGTTTTCTGGCATTAGTGAACTGTTAATGTAAGGGACATGGGTAGGTGCCTAAAGGCTGGGAATTCCTTCATGGGGACCTCTTTTATACTCTTCTATGCAAAGTGCTCCCAGAATCTCCTAGATAGCTCCCAAGAGCCCCTTGATGAACTTCCAGATGGCAAGGAGAGGTGCCAAAATGTTGGGAATATCTTCCTAGAGGGACAGGGGGCTTTTTCCCGGTCCCTGCACTTCCTACACCTTCAGACACCATCCTCGTTAGAAAAAAGATGAATTTAGGGTAATATTTCAATGAGTTCGCATGTCTGTGGTTTTTCAAAAAAAAGGGGTAATTTTTTTTTGCAAAATTCGTGAAATCTGAAGAAAAGGGTGTGTATTTTTCAAAGCTTTTGTGGGAAGTATGAAGAAAGAGTTAAGCTCCTAAGACAGCCCATGTGTATGCTACATTCTCATAATAGATGATTTCATACACATTATATTTATATTGATTGATAAAACATGTACACTTAATCATATACAAAATGTATAAAAAGGGAAGTGTCAGCGTTTTTCAAGAAATAGGGGTACTTTTAGGGGTCCCAAAATCAGTGATTTCCCTATAAAAAGGGTTGTTTTATTTTATCAAAAATCAGTGGAAATGGGTGATATTTGGAAGGTTTTAACGAGGATGGTGTCATGTTAGCACTTGGAGTGCGGGGACCGGGGGCTTTTTCTGTGTATCCAAAGTGCTCTCAGAATATAGATAGTTCCCAGGAGCTCCCAGATGACTAGGAGAGGTGCCAAATGACATAGAAATTCTTCACAGAGTTGCAGGGGACTTTCCCCAGGTTTCTAAAGTGTTCCCAGGAGCTCCTAGATGGCAATTTTAAGCTGGCAAGGATAGGTGCTAAATGGTGAGGAATTCTTTTGCAGAGGGACAGGTGACCTCTTTTACATTTGCAAAGTGCTCCCAGAATCTTATTGATAGCTCCCAGGAGTCCATCCCTGACCTCTTGGGCTCATTTTGGTCAAATTACTGTAAACTTTAGTCCATCTATGAACACTTAGCACATGTTAGTCAAATAACTGTAAACTATAGTCCATCCCTGAACACTTTGCACATGAAGGTCAAATAACTGCAAACTATAGTCCATCCAAGAACGCTTTGCACATGTAGGTCAAATAACTGTAAACTATAGTCCATTCATGAACACTTGGCACATGTACCGTAATCTCCTGCATATAAGGCTCATCTAATACGGGGGGTTTTAGTGCTAAGGGCATTCACAAGGGGGACTCCAAGACCTTTCTTTTGACATGTTACATGCCCCCTTAGCCATAATAGGATATATGGGGGCCCAGGGGGGTCCATGGGGCCCAACTTACACATAGGTCTTTGAATTTTGAAAATTCATTCAGTAGAACCAAAGCTATGAATTTTTCATTTTTTTGGGGGGATTTTCCAAAACTAGGTGCGCCTTATACGCGGGAGATTACAGTAGGTCAAATAACTGTAAACTACAGTCAATTTCAATTTTCAATTTTTAGGATTCTTTATTGTGCCATAACGATGAAACATTGGTGTACAGTGGACGGTGTAATATGATGACATAGGAATATAGTCCATCCCTAAACACTTAGGACATGAAGGTCAAATAACTACAAACTATAGTACATCCCTGACCTCTTGGCTCATTTTGGTCAAATAACTGTAAACTATATTCCATCCTTGAACACATTGCACATGTAGGTCAAATAATTAAACTATAGTCCGTCCATGAACACTTTGAACATGTAGGTCAGATAACTAAAATATAGTCCATGAACACTTGGCACATGTAGTTCATATAATACTCCATTCCTTAACACTTTGTACATGAAGGTCAAATAACTACAAACTATAATACATCCCTGACCTCTTGGCTCATTTTGGTCAAATAACTGTAAACATGTACCGTAAATTATCTCGTATAAGCTGTGGCTTATACCAGAATCCAAATGAAAATGCAGCTTATAGAAACAGCCTAAAATGAGGCAAAAAATGTTGATGGATGGAATATACTTTACAGTTATTTGGCCAAAATGAGCCAAGAGGTCAGGGATGTACAATAGTTTGTAGTTATTTGATGTTCATGTGCAAAGTGATCCCTCCATGAACACTTAGCACATTTTGGTCAAAAACTGTAAACCGTAGTCCTTCCCTGACCTCTTGGCTCATTTTGGTCAAATAACTGTAAACTAGTCCATCCATGAACATTTGGCACATGTTGGTCGAATGACTGTAAAACTATAGTCCATCCATGAACACTTGGCACATGTTGGTCAATCATTGTAATCTATAGTCCATCCCTGAACACTTGGCACATGTGCATAAACTAGTCTGTATATACTATACTGTAATCATATTATATTTGCTCTCCCTGTTGTCACTGCACATCCCTCCAAGGTCTCATCTTTTGTTTACAAAAGACACCAAGCTATTACCTCATTCTTGTTAAGTTCTGGGTCCATGATTTTTCTGGGGGAAAAAATCCAATAAAGTTCATATAAATCTCATATTTTGTACATCCACCAACTGTAAATGGAATAATCTCCATATTTGTTAACAAATGACATATGTGCTCATGTGCTGCTTGTTTGGTGAAAATTTTGAAAATTGACACTAATCTTGCCGTGTCACATCGGATTTTCAGAAAAGTGATCCTTTGTGAGAGGGATTTTGGCAAAATGTGACCCTTGGTGAGAGGGATTTTGGCAAAAAGCAGACCCTTGGTGAGAGGGATTTCAGCCAAAAAGTGGCCTTGCCAGCCGCACAGCCGTGCACCTCCTCCCCCCCCCCCCTCTATTCTTTCCAGTTACTATCGTAAGAAGAGCTAAACATTTGATACGTTTGCATGGTTTTGCCTCCTGTGTGGTCAAGGACGGGGAGAGGTAGACATGAGATGCAACTGTGAAATGGTGGATGGGACACGTGCAAGTCTACCCCGCCCCCCTCCCGCCAAGATACTACCCAGTAGTATACCAGTACCCTGTATGGGGTTAGCAGAGGTGTAGGAAGCAAATCTTCATTGGGGGGGGGGGGGGGCAGCTGGGGGCCCACCAAGACTACCTTGAATTGTCGGCTTGGGCGTGATGACGCCTATACATGCCTTATAGAATTTGTATAGGAAGATAATTTTTGGTTTAATTTTTTATTTGATTTGAACTTCAGGCCCCCATTTTCCCTATTCCGTTACCACATTAATCCAATTTGAGATGAAAATTTTAGCTTTTTAGCCAATTTATTATGAATTCATAGCAAATTTTGGGGGGGGCCCAGACATACTGAGGTCCCACCTTCTTTATGATTGGGGACTAGAACACTGGGTGTGACTGTCATGCTGGGAATAGGAATGAGTTGGTCTCAGCAACAAAAAATTACTTGCAGGGATCAGAAGAGGGAGAAAGCTGACTGGGGCAGGGAGAAGAGGTAGAGACCATGGAACTATATACCGGTAGTGATGTTTTAATAGTTAACTCGAAAAGAGTTATAGGAGACGACTATGGGTCCCCTCATTTTGGTGGTGCGAATAAGTTTAAAAAAAGATTAAATTCTATATATAAGAGGCAGAATTACTTAATGAATTTGTAGTGCTATTAAAGGAGATGTAGGGGTCTTGCAGTAAAAGTTATTTCAGCAGCAACTATTGTAAATTTTGAGTAATTGTCTATATTCTACAGAGTCAGTTGGTTGGCGACCATAAGATGCTTTTTGCTTGCAATGGTGAAGGTATATGATGTTGATCCATGTATCAACTTTCCCGCCGTTTTTGGCAATGTGGTGCGAATAGGGCAGTTTTGGCGGGAGTTATGCGAATAGTGGCTGGGTGGTGCCAATAACCTGGGTGAGAGAGTGCTGATGTCAGACCACAAGCTAGACTTGCTCAAGGCTATTGGTTTATTTCTTTTCGAGTTACGAGCAATGCCCATTGCTGCCCTATATTTTTAACACACCTGCTGGCACAGCTCCATTGGTGCATCATGCCGAGCTGCATAGGGTCGGCATGATGCACAATATGGTTGCCGCCCTGACACGTTACTCACCAGGGATGCATCCCAGGTGTGTTTATCGTTGTTAATTATCAGGTTAATTTATATTTCCCAATAGGTGAGGCAGATTACAATACCTCTGTACATTGTATGGATTGGTGGAAGTGGGGGGGGGGGGGGGGGAATGGCTTGTCCCAGTTGTTTGGCCCTATCAGGTGAAAAGGGATCAGTTGACAATAACCACCTCCCCCCTCCTACCTTCACCCACCCGCACTGCCTTTATGCACGTTTACGGTACGGCCAGGTGAAAGACCGCCCCCCCCCCTCCCGCCACAACCGCTTTCGTAAAACCTCTTGTATATACCGCACCCCTTACTTTGGCTGAGAAGGCTATAACAGGGTAGGACGTGTGCAGGGATATCCCTGATTTCAGATTTTGAAATTCCAATGCACTATACATGTACATTCTTACATGTATAAAAACCAGGTTTTAGAGCTGATAAATACCATTTTAGGGATTTTTGTTCTAAGTGACTTTCATCACTGCTATAAGCCGCACCTGGGGCACCAAGTTAAGAACCATCCCATTGCATGAAACCCCTGTTTATGTGCCACACTGGCCACACCCTTCGTTCAGGAGGATTGCAAAAGCCTCAGTGGGCCTCTTCAATGGTCCATAAGCCGCGGTTTTACACAGGGTTTTACGGTAGCAAATACGTCAGGATCTGACAGCCTACCACCCCCACCCTTCCCTTAGCCTGCCATGCGCCGCACGACCTTCTTTCATATTTCATATTTTCATTTCCATGCGGCCTTAGAGGACCCCGGCTCCATGCGCATAGCAAGCCTCACCACCCCACAACCACACACTCGCGTACACACTCGTATACTTAGTGCAAGTGGTTTCCCTGGCATTATGCCCATAGGTCGTCATGATGCACCGATGAAGTGATGGCAAGTCTGATTGACAGTACTTTGTTGGTGCATCATGGCGCCCTCCAGAGGTGTACTCTATCAGTCCTTTAGGGTGGGCACGATGCATGGATGGAGCCATGACGAGTTAATTCATACATCGTGATGGCCAATAGGCCTGATGCACACCTGCAATAGCGGTCCCTAAAGGGTGAACTTAAAACGTGAAAAGTCGCCAGTAACCATAGTAACGCAAACCGTGTCTCTGCTTGTTAGCAAATCAAAGTCCTGTGTCGCACAACACTACAGGGGCCACCCCGGCAGCACCGGGCCCGGACGGGGATCCTAGGGTCAAATTAAATTAAATTAACTGCATACATTTTCCTATTAGATTATATTTCCCTCCATATGTGACAATGTAGTTACCTGGGTGTACAATATATACAACCCCAGGTACCCAGTGTAGATAGGTACTCGGGTTCACTGTGTCAGGTAGGATGTGAAGCAGCCTCCATTCCCGTTCCCATGGTAACCGTTGGCACGTGCCATTATGCGGATCAACGATGTATGCGCTGAACTTCAATGAACTTAAGCCGTCCTATGGGAAAAAAAGGATGGAGGGAGTGTGGAAAGAAATGAAAGAAGCGCTCAGCCACCTCCTCAGGAGACAGACGCACTTAATCAATTACACTTGTGCATTGTGTGTGGTGAATGCAAGAGGGGGTTAACAATTTAACCCTCTAAGGCTCTCCAAGTCCATGTTCCCTTTACACCAGGTTAAAGCTGCTGTATAACTCAGCAGAACTATATTGGTGAATCATAACGACCCCAGATGCCTTAACCCCATAGGACCAGTGTCGTGCATGAATGTAACACCAGCGAGTTCCTCGCCAGGGTTACATTCATGCACCATGACGATCAAATAACACTAATATCAAAATCACAGGGTCCTCAGAGGGTTTGACTCTAAAAGCAGGAAGTACCCTTACATTTCGAGGTCAATTTTGAAAATTCTATACATGTATGCATAATTTGGTTTTAATTTATTCGACCGTTTCATTTTCCAGCAAGAAATGCAATTCCGTTTTAGCTGCTACAAAATGTATATACCTTACATTATATCACAATTCCGGTTTTAACTGCTATATACATGATAATTGGACCTCTTTTTTTTCTTTTTCTTTTTTTTTATGGAAAAAAAAAAGAAAATTTCGATGGCTTGATTTTTTTTTCAAGACCAAATCCACAGACAATCTCATTTTTCATACCATTATAGCTTTCTCGTCCTCGGAAATTTGAGCTCACGAGTTTCTCCGACAATGCCCTAGAATCGAATTGTAAAGGACACTGAAGAGATGTTAGTTGGATGGCGGTGAACCTGTCATAATAATGCTCGCATCCAGGGGTACCTCCTACCCCCCCCCCCCTCCCAACTCATACGCAGAGAGAAGTGACTGGATCTGTTATTGATTTATTTTATTCATAAAATAAATCATTTTACATCAGCCACCATGTGTTCAAAATTTTGACCAATAGCTCATCTACTGAAATCCTAGACCTCCACGGGCATAGACTTACTAGATGAATCATAGCGCCTAGCACATGGTGTAGTGTTTAGTTCCCATTGAAATCAGGTAGACCTACATACTTTATGCCCGTGTACACCATAGCAATCTGTCACAAACACTCCAAACTTGTTGACAGGTAGATGATTATAGCCTTTAGGCTGTGCAGTCCCTATACACCATAACAATCTGTCCCAAGCACTCCAAACACACTGACAAGTAGATGATTATAGCCTCTAGGCTGTGCAGTGATGCACTAAAACAGTGCTGGTGAGTAGAATCATTACCACTGCATTGGTGCATCATGATACATTGTGCAGGGCCTCAGTTAGCTATTTAAGGGCATCATGATGCACTAAAACAGTGCTGGTGAGTAGAATCATTACCACTGCATTGGTGCATCATGATACACTGTGCAGGGCCTCAGTTAGCTATTTAAGGGCATCATGATGAACTAAAACAGTGCTGGTGAGTAGAATCGTTACCACTGCATTGGTGCATCATAATACATTGCGCATGGCCCCAATTAGCTATTTAAGGGGGTCATGATGCACATCATGATGTCTTGCCAGCTCTTCATTGAAGCATCAAGACGAACATCTTCAAAAAAGCACACTTAACCCTTTATGGGTAGCATGATGAATTGATGCACATTTACACCTTTATGGATGACATGATGCATTGATGCACACTTAACCCTTTATGGATGGCATGATGCATTGATGCACACTGAAACCTTTATGGATGACATGATACATTGATGCACACTTAGACCTTTATGGATAGCCTGATGCATTGATGCACACTTAACCCTTTATAGATAGCATGATGCATTGTTGCACACTTAATCCTTTAGGGATGTATTGATGCACACTTAACCCTTTATAGATTGCATGATGCATTGATGCACACTTAACCCTTTATGGATGGCATGATGCATTGATGCACACTTAAACCTTTATGGATGACATGATGCATTGGTGCACACTTAACCCTTTAGGGATGTATTGATGCACACTTAACCCTTTATAGATTGCATGGTGAATTGATGCACACTTAACCCTTATGGATGGCATGATACATTGATGCACACTTAACCCTTTATGGATGGCATGATGCATTGATGCACACTGAAACCTTTATGGATGACATGATACATTGGTGCACACTTAACCCTTTATGGATAGCCTGATGAATTGATGCACACTTAAGCCTTTATAGATTGCATGATGCATTGATGCACACTTAACCCTTTAGGGATAGCATGATGCATACTGAAACCTTTATGGATAGCATGATGCAATGATGCACACTTAACATTTTATGGATGGCATGATGCATTGATGCACATTTAACCCTTTATGGATGGCATGATGCATTGATGCACACTTAACCCTTTATGGATGACATGATGCATTGGTGCACACTTAACCCTTTAGGGATGTATTGATGCACACTTAACCCTATATAGATTGCATGATGAATTGATGCACACTTAACCCTTTATGGATGGCATGATACATTGATGCACACTTAACCCTTTATGGATGGCATGATGCATTGATGCACACTGAAACCTTTATGGATAGCCTGATACATTGATGCACACTTAACCCTTTATGGATTGCATGATGCATTGATGCACACTTAACCACTTAGGGATAGCATGATGCATTGATGCATACTTAAACCTTTATGGATAGCATGATGCAATGATGCACACTTAACCTTTTAGGGATGGCATGATGCATTGATGCACACTTAAACATTCATGGATGGCATGATGCATTGATGCACAGTTAACCCTTTATGGGTGACCTGCTACATTGATGCACACTTTAAGCATTATCATTAACCATGACAAAATACATTACCACAGCTATGTCATGCTTAACTGATTTCCTTAATCCATCAAATAAAAGCCTCCTTTTTTTCTTGACAATTTCATTTGTGAAAAGCTCTACTTTCTTTGGCATTTTACACTTACCATTCACTTCATGTCTGCAAACGAGTTCCAAAATGACCATACGATTGTTCGCAATGATTATGAAGTTCAATTTTGATGTGAATATCAAGTTCTTATGATAATGCACTATAGTGTGATAATTTTTTCTTGACAGTTTCCTTTGTGAAAAGCCAGTATACAAGATCATATAATAAATGATAAAAAATATTTATAACACTTTTGTTCTTTCTTACAATACAATGATATATATTCAACCTATGATTAATATCATCATTACTTTCATATATCATCACCTTAGTGGTGTTATTCTTAAACATTTTTTTGTATTTTAATAGCCATGCTGTGCTACTTCTTCAAATTTGATTTTATTATTTAAAAAAAAGCTGATCATTTTGTTTCTTAACCATAACAAATAAATCACCACAGCAATGCTGTGCCTTCCTCACAATTTCCTTAATTCCTCAAAAATATGCTTCCTCGTTTGTCTTCTCTAATTAGCTCCAGGTCACATTCACCTCACTAACAATGTGTGTGGGTGTGGCGATGTGTGTGTGTGTGTGTGTGTGGGGGGGGTTATGAAATCTTAAACTTAACCCTGTAAAGATCAGCATGATGCATTTCTAGTCCTGGCGAGTTGCTCCCCAGGGCTGCATTCTTGTACAATGTAACAACATCATGAACGGAAAAGGATTTTATTTTTGAAAAAAAAAAAAAATACCCCTGCATATAGACCATTTCATACCTTATGTGCGGCATACCGTATTAAATAACCGTAATTAGAACAAAACTAAACTGGATATTTTCAAACCCCAGGTGCTGCTTATACATGTGCAGGATCAAGTACCGGTACCATGTTCTCTAATTCAGGGTGGGGCTTATACATGGTGTTTTACGGTAATGCCACGTACTAGTCTGGCTCGTACCTGGTCGTAATTAGCTGAATGTCCCTAATTTACCGCCACCTGGTGGTTACAGCAGCAGTAGAAGAAGTACAATGTACTGGAGTAGGTCCCTTTGTGTGGTAGGTTTCTCTTATTAACACCTCCATAGGGGGTGGTGGGAGCAGGTCAGGTGGTTATCTGTAGGTACATGTATGTCAATGGGTTTGGCAAAAATGTGACCAAAACTATTTATGAAGTCAGTACGAAGCAAATCTTCATTGAGGGGGCCTGGCGAGCCCCCCCCCCCCCCGACGTGACCACCTGTCGGCTCAAGATCGATGATGCCTATACTTTTTTGTGCATATAATTTGTATAGCAAATTTATTTTGGGTGAATTTTGGATCCGATTTTAGGCTCAGGCGCCCATTCCCCACCCCTGCCCCCCCCCCCCCCTCTTTCCTACGCCACTGACTGACTGAATAGATTAGAAAAAAGGGGATGTGTGAATTCGGAAAAGCAAGAAGAAGACATCATGAGATTCACTGCTCTATATCCACCTCATTGCGGCATTTCTGAGATGGAAACATTAGAATTGTCCTCCCATGCACTGGAGGAGCCTTGTTTACGTCTCCTCCAGTACCCAGTAGTAGTAGACGGCAGTACAGGTGAGCTAGCCGTGTGTGTGTGTGTGGGGGGGGGGTACACAAGGTCACCCTGGCCGTGGTCGTCCTGGGGGTGAGGTCAGGTCATGGCACTGCTGCAGTCCTTTCATCGGCACGCTGTAACGACGTCTTTAACCCTTCAAAGGCCACTTATACATGTTACAGGGATGAAAGTCTTCAGGGAATTCCCTGATTTCAGGGATTTTGAAGTTCCAGGGCCCGATACATTCATATAGAAACCCAGGTTTTTGGGGCGAATATTGGACCATTTTAGGGATTTTCGTGGTCTGTGACTTTCATCCCTGCATGTATTATGTGTATTGTTGATACACTCCCAGAGGGTCGGCATGATGTTGTAATGAAGTGCTGGCATTGGCATGATGTAATGAAGTGCTGGCGAGCAGACTTCATTAGTGCATCATGTTGATCAATAGACATGATGTATTTCTGCATTAACGGCTCTTAAATGGTTAAAGGGCACATGGTGCCTCTAGATTCAATTTCCTATGTCGTAATGATGCACCATTGCAGAGCTGGAGATTAGACTCGCCAGCACTGTAATGGTGTGCGATCCATCGGGGAGAATGTAGCCCTAATAAGTCTACTCACCGTGTTTGCATTCACACAACATCAAAAATGGACATGATGCATTTAAATCACTCTGTGACCCTTCAAGGATTGTAGAGCTCTTTCAGGTAGGAACATAGGCGTGGCCATCTTGTCCCTGTCCGTCCCCTGGTACGTATGCTAACACAGGCGCGGCTATCTTGTCCCCGTCCGTCACCTGGTACGTATGCTAACACAGGCGCGGCAATCATGTCCCCCGTCCGTCCCCTGGTACATATGCTAACATAGGCACGGCCATCTTGTCCCCCGTCCGTCCCCTGGTACGTATGCTAACACAGGCGCGGCCATCATGTCCCCCGTCCGTCCCCTGGTACGTATGCTAACACAGGCGCGGCCATCATGTCCCCCGTCCATCCCCTGGTACGTATGCTAACATAGGCGCGGCCATCTTGTCCCCGTCCGTCACCTGGTACGTATGCTAACACAGGCGCGGCAATCATGTCCCCCGTCCGTCCCCTGGTATGTATGCTAACATAGGCGCGGCCATCTTGTCCCCGTCCGTCACCTGGTACGTATGCTAACACAGGTGCGGCCATCATGTCCCCCGTCCGTCCCCTGGTACGTATGCTAACACAGGCGCGGCCATCTTGTCCCCCGTCCATCCCCTGGTACGTATGCTAACACAGGCGCGGCCATCATGTCCCCCGTCCGTCCCCTGGTACGTATGCTAACATAGGCGCGGCCATCTTATCCCCCGTCCATCCCCTTATTGGGATATATGTGCGTGGATTCTTTATAATGATGTAACATTATATAAATTGAAACTTATATATGTGGAATCATCTATGATATAGTAAGAATACTGTATTTTAATGCACATTTGTTTGCTTACTTTGAAATGTTTGTGGTAGCCTGTGGTTACTACAGACTACTTGGAGGTGGAGTTAGGAAAAGGTGTGAAAACTTGTCAGATTTAGCCATAATCCATACAGGCTGTAGTGGTGCAAGCTGGGACTTACTCCAGGGTGTGGGAAGCTAGGTATAATGGAAGGTGCAATAGCAATGTGTGAAATCCCCTAGAGGAGGAGTACATATAGAGTTGATTTCTCAGTGGAGAGACACACCCCTTACCAGAGTCAGGACAGGATATCAGGACAGCACACAGCAGCCAAGAGCACCATGGAGGAGGCATGGTTGAGGTTTGGGTGTAGCTCTGTCCTGGGCCAGGAACAGTTACATAGGTGCAGTAGTCCCAACAAAAGGACCTTAGGCAGGTATGAGGTTGAGTTACACCTTGGAACTGTGGAGGCCAGCCTGGACTGTCTCGGGTGGGTGAGGTGCTAGGAAGGCATTTTGCCCAATAAGGTATTGTGATCTTTACTTTGATTCTGCTTTGTATTGTATCCTTGCTCTATGGTGTTGGAACAGTTGTTGTACATCCACTGTGCTAATGGTTTTGTAGGTGCAGATTGTTGTAATCTGAGTGATATAGCTATGTGCTATGGAGATATTGTTTGACATTTGGAATGTAAATTGAGAGTTGTACATAATTGAAACTATTGAGAATAATTTGTGACATATTGATAAAGATATCTCTCGAGATAGTGAATAACACCAATAAATGTATTATGAAACCGCATTCTAGCTCCCTTTTGATATGCAGGAATACATTTAGATCCCAAGGATTTTGATAGTTATTAGTAACTGGAATATAGTATAAAGAGTAATATAAATGTTAAGGGGAAAGGACTTGATTCTGCCCCCTATTCCAAATCTATCCGGAGTGGGGGGTTTCAACCTCCCCCTAACATTGCTGGTGGAGTTACCCTAAAGGTTATTCACAAATTTCAATATGTATTCAAATTTAATAGGCCAAAGCACAGGTGATTCAAAGATTGTTCAGAGCATGAAATAGAGCAGTAGTAGCAGTGCTATTACGGATACTAATAGGCAGAGTGAAGTAATCAATACTCTGAGAAAGTGGTATGGAGTTATTAATCAACCAGGGACATCATGGAGGTTGGCAGTACGTCAGGGAGGTTGTCAGTACGTCAGGGAGGTTGGCAGTATGCCATGAGGGCACACAGTGCATCAGAGGGCTGCCCAGTGCATCAGAGGGGCACCCAGTACGTCAGAGGGGTGCTCAGTACGTCAATGGCATCCAGTGTTCTAGAGAGGCATCCAGTGTCCCAGAGAGGCGTCCAGTGTTCCAGAGAGGCATTCAGAGGGGTGTCCAGTGTCCCAGAGAGGCGTCCAGAGTTCCAGAGAGGTGTCCAGTGTTCCAGAGGGGTGCCTAGTACGTCAGAGGGGTGCCTAGAACATCAGAGGGGTGTCCAGTGCATCAGAGGGGTGCCCAGTGTGTCAGAGGGGTGCCCAGTGCATCAGTCAGTCATCCAATACATCAGCGAGGTGTGTAGACGTTTTCAAGGGTTATAGGACATCACCCATGTATTAACAAATATCAGAGGACTGACACTAAGAATATATTTTTATTGATTTATACTAGGACAATGGAGATGTTTCCTGGTGGAGACATTAATTGTGTATAATTGTATTTAATTATTTGTGTGACAAAGTAGGATCTACAATAAGATCCCGGTTGACATATTTTTACAGATAATGAGAATTTTTTTCTGATGAAGCCTAGAAACTTATATAAAAACAAAAAAAAAATGAAAAAGTCATAAAAGCGGTGATGTATAATTAATGGTGTGATACTTAGCTTTGAGTGGAACAAAGCATTTTAGTTCCCGAGGTGTAATATTGGGATATATGTGCGTGGATTCTTTATAATGATGTAACATTATATAAATTGAAACTTATATATGTGGAATCATCTATGATATAGTAAGAATACTGTATTTTAATGCACATTTGTTTGCTTACTTTGAAATGTTTGTGGTAGCCTGTGGTTACTACAGACTACTTGGAGGTGGAGTTAGGAAAAGGTGTGAAAACTTGTCAGATTTAGCCATAATCCATACAGGCTGTAGTGGTGCAAGCTGGGACTTACTCCAGGGTGTGGGAAGCTAGGTATAATGGAAGGTGCAATAGCAATGTGTGAAATCCCCTAGAGGAGGAGTACATATAGAGTTGATTTCTCAGTGGAGAGACACACCCCTTACCAGAGTCAGGACAGGATATCAGGACAGCACACAGCAGCCAAGAGCACCATGGAGGAGGCATGGTTGAGGTTTGGGTGTAGCTCTGTCCTGGGCCAGGAACAGTTACATAGGTGCAGTAGTCCCAACAAAAGGACCTTAGGCAGGTATGAGGTTGAGTTACACCTTGGAACTGTGGAGGCCAGCCTGGACTGTCTCGGGTGGGTGAGGTGCTAGGAAGGCATTTTGCCCAATAAGGTATTGTGATCTTTACTTTGATTCTGCTTTGTATTGTATCCTTGCTCTATGGTGTTGGAACAGTTGTTGTACATCCACTGTGCTAATGGTTTTGTAGGTGCAGATTGTTGTAATCTGAGTGATATAGCTATGTGCTATGGAGATATTGTTTGACATTTGGAATGTAAATTGAGAGTTGTACATAATTGAAACTATTGAGAATAATTTGTGACATATTGATAAAGATATCTCTCGAGATAGTGAATAACACCAATAAATGTATTATGAAACCGCATTCTAGCTCCCTTTTGATATGCAGGAATACATTTAGATCCCAAGGATTTTGATAGTTATTAGTAACTGGAATATAGTATAAAGAGTAATATAAATGTTAAGGGGAAAGGACTTGATTCTGCCCCCTATTCCAAATCTATCCGGAGTGGGGGGTTTCAACCTCCCCCTAACACCCTGGTACGTATGCTAACACAGGCGCGGCCATCATGTCCCCCGTCCGTCCCCTGGTACGTATGCTGGTGCCTGCAGACTGTGGTGAGGGCTACCTGTGATGAGCTGCTCACATGCAGGTACCAGCAATGATATCAACTGTACTCCTCTCATTACCTATACTGACAGCAGTGCACCATGCCGTGCATCATGCCAACCAGTGGACATGATGCACTAATGCATTGGCGGCATTTAAAGGATTCATCTTAGGCCAAAAAAAAAAACAAAAAAAAAACAACTGTGTTTCTGGTAACATGGTCCAAAAAGTTGAGGCAGGTAGGTCAGATTTTTTATTTTTTATTTTTTTTTTTGCATCTAAGGCCTAAGGTCATACTTTGCCAGGTTTTCGATGGTTGTTATATCATTTCCTCTATGAAATATGAGAAAATGATGGGGAAATACATGTTTATCTTGCGAATAAAAGTTTTCACATGAAAACTTTAAAAAAAAAAAAAAAAAAAATCTTCAAAGAATGGGGGGAAAAAAGAAAAAAAAATCTGAGGTCGGCCCCTTTTGGCCGAGGACGGTCGGGTGACCGGAAACCTTTTTTTTTTTTTTTTTTTTTTGGCCTTAGCATCTCACCTGCACTTGCCTGAACCCCCAGCCAAGACATGCCTCCACCAGCACCAACCCCCAACATTTTCTTTGTTGGTCGCATGTCAATATATAAATATGTATAAAGGCCCGGCATTATGCAGCTCCAACATACTAAGAGTATAGGCAAGGATAGCTTATGCACGCTGTCATGGGCAACCCTTTCTGCTTGCCTGCACAATTTTACAGCAAACTTAGGTGTGGGTGTGGCGGTGGGTTAAGCAATGCAGATAGCAATCTTAACATGATCTCATGCTTCATGCAGTAGACACGCAGTACATTCCCTCGTTTAAGCCGCACCTTGATTTTGATAGGAGGCTATAAGCCCCATCTAGGGCTTGACAATTGGCATTTGAGTACTGTTGTCTTGTGTCAAAACTCCTCGTATAAGCCACACCCTGAGTAGAGGAACACTTAACAAGCTGCAGATTTGATTGGGTTCTTGTATGAGCCGCGGCATATACAAGAACATTTACGGTAATATAGAGAGGCAGGTACATGTTCTTAAGCCATCTCCTGTCAGCCCTATTTGTGTCCCCCCTGATGTCTAACCAAGCAGTCTACCCCTATATACTGGTGATCTACCAGAGGTCGTTAACTGTATGAGATAACGTGGGTCTGAGATGAGGCAGTGGTAGGTGGGTGGGTGGCAGGAGGCGGCTATTGATGGCTCCGTTTAGGTTGATCCCCTACTTGTACCAAGGTCTCTTCTCACTGATTACACCATCATGCCGCACCCTGCCCTCTGCCCCTCCTCCCCGACCTCCAGCAGCTTGCTGGGGCAGCTTGTCTCCTAGTTCTCCTCGTCCCGCCCGCACCACTCAAGTAGTAAAAAGTCCTGGGTTCAGGTGTGTGTGTGTGTGTGGGGGGGGGGGGGGGGGCAAACCACTGTCGATTTCTGAAATGCTCATCTACCCCTGTCATGAAACGTCCATAACCCCCCCCCCCAACCCCCGATTCGACCCACCTTACAAGAACGTTCATATTCCATGTGGATTACAAGAAAGGCCCATGTCTTCGTGTTGATTAGAAAGAGAAAGAGGGGGAGGATGTTTTCATTATGCTCTCAAGAAGTGCCCATGCCCCCTTGTTGGTCTTAATAAAAAAAAAAAGGTCCAAAGCCCAAAATTTGATCAAAGCTCCCCCTACTAGTTTGGAGACATGGGAACAGACCATGCCCCTTGGCGATTTTGATAAAGAAAATATTTCCCCCTATCTCTGAGCAACTTGTGTTTTTACTTAACCAACAATTGATGCACCCCAATCATGGATAGTATCTGAATACAAGATGGCTAGGGTAGCCTCCTCCATCCCTAGTCCCTCCCACCACCCAGTAGCAGCTCCAGATGTGTGCCACACCTACTGCCTGCGTCTCCTCCTGCCGCGTCTTCCGCCCGCCGCCTGGCGGTGACCTCTGGACGCCAAAGGTCACGCCCGGGGCGCCCCGGTCACGTGACCCCCGCTATTACCGTAAAGCGACGGGTGACCTTGGCACAGGGGTCGTGTGTGTGGGTGGGGGGGGGGGTGCAAGCAGAGGATTGCAGGCACACAGGCAGGCAGGGCGGCAGTCAATGCACAGGGCAGCAGCAGTGGGGGAGTAGAGAACAGCATGTAGGAGTGGTTGGGGAATGAGAGGGTGAGGGGTTTATGATAGGTGTACATAGACATGGGGAGCGAGGGATAAAATAGGGAATATGGGAGATTGGAGGGGGAGGAGTAATCTAATTTCTACAATTAGGCAGATGAAAGGAGCTGAGGGGCAGAGATTGCCACTTTTCCTGGTTATTTTGCATCCCTTCCTCCCTCAGCCATTCCCCACTGTCCCTCCTAAAAAATTTTATTTGTCTAAAATCAACATAGGTTTTACTAGTCTACGGGGTGGGGGGGGGGGCCTCAGTCCCGTAGGTCAGGATGATGAAGGGGGGCAGCTTCCAAAGGTGATCAAATGAAGAGACGAAGCCCAAGTGTTCAACTTCCAAGGAAGATTGGGGTGGCAGAACAGAGCTTGTGCATGTATATCTGAGAGGATTTAGGGAGAATGGTAGTACATGTATAAAATAAACAGACACACCTAAAGAATTCATTCAGCAGGATGGGAGGTTGAACCGAGAATGAGGTAGACTGAGCAGAATATGTCGTGGAGGACAGAAACCGACAACAGCCAATGGTACATATCGAAGAACGCAAGAGCTCATTAACTGACCACCGAGTCCGGTCCTAGTCAGTTGATATTCAGCTGATAGAGCGGGCTGCGTCCTAGGGGCTACTATTTTGCGGTAGACCAGGGTCCACTTCCTGTCAGCTAAGATTAAGCCGAGATCTCAACTTAAAACAAAAATTAAGCTGAGACCTATGGTAACGCGCGGGGTTTTCTACTGCAAACAGGTGGAATTATTTTGAACCCCCCCATCAGAGGTATTGAAAAAATTCTGACCCCCCGGGTCAAGGAGTTGAAAAAATTCCGACCCCCCCTCAAATCCAACAGCCCCCCCCCCTCTGTTGTTAAAAAATGATCACACCCTTAGGGAGTGGTGATTATTTATCAACAGGGGGGGGGGGGCGTAAAAAATTCAGACCCCTCCCTAGGGGGGTTTAAAAAAAAATTGACCACTCTTAATGGGGGGGGGGCTAAAAAATTGCTCTCTTTTTAGCAAAAAAGCCTGCGCGTAACTAAAGATCAAAGAGGGTCGCATAAATTCTCCGCCGCAAACAATCAATTAATAAGCAAACAATTTTGACTGCCACCGAGGGGGGCGTAAAAGATTTCCGCGCGTCTGCGCGAAAACCCACCACCCCCTGTTGATAAATAATGACCACTCCCTTACAACTTATACAAGCCTCACCTTCAGTGCACATAAGTCACTGCAGCAAGCCTCTGAAATGGTCTATAAGCCGCACCTTATACGCAGGGTTTTATCATAGTTAGTGGACAGAGAGTTCTACATCTACAGTACTGTCTATTGTAAATCATCCCTTTGCACGATTCATGCAAGGGAAGAGATTTCTTCTTTCTCTTTTCTCAATTTTGCCTAGGGTGAAAAAAGTGGGGGGGGGGGCACAGGGAATCTTCAAATTTCCTGCATTTTTTTTCAAGCAGGTGGAAGCATAGCTGAATAATTTTGCAAACGGTTTCAGTGTCACCAATCTAAAGCCTGGAAGAGGGGAGGGATGTAGGTGGGGGGGGGTAGAGGTTGGCGCCCAGGTCGGCGCCCTGCCTGCCCTGCAGTAGACAGGGGGCAAGCGGTGGGGTGGGGCCGAGATGGGACAGGCGGATCATCAGTCAGTCAGTCAGCCACAGGTCGTTAGCACAGTCACAGGCCCCCATACAGTCATCTCTGCTGGCTGCTGCTGCTGCTGCTGCTGCTAGCTGCTGCTCCTGTGCCGGGGACTTCTGATTTCTACCATATTGTAAATTCTCACGTATAAGCCGCACCAGCAGCGTTGGGAGGAGTTGTATTTATAATCTCGATTTTAGGCTTGAAAATGGCTGTTTTACTGCTGTTCTATAGTACCAAATACCTGCATACACCTTCTTTAGGCTGATGCTTAACTTATAACTTACAAGTCACACCTGGGCTTTGGTTGTCACACAAGATCAGACACAGTCCCTATATATGTTAGGCCACACCAAAAAAAAAAAGTTGGTCTACGGATTTTAGTTTTGAAAAAATGGTGCGAGCGAGCGAATTTAAAAAAAAAAATTAAAGATATTTTTTTATGTCCAATGGATTCCTTGCTGGAAAAATGAGGCGAGCGAAAAAAAAATTATTTAAAAAAAAATTTTGCCAAACATCACAAAGAGAAAACTTTTAGAAAGTGAAGCGAGCAAAATCCGTAGACAAGATTTTTTTTTCAAATAAAAAGAAAATTTGTATTTCCGAAAATATGGAGAGGGAAATCCGTAGACCATCTTATTTTTTTGGTGTGGCCTTAGGTAGTCGGTTAAAAATTTATTCTGAATATAAATACAAGTGAAACTAGATGAAATGTTTATTGATAGGATCAATGATAAAAGTGGATGATGATGCACGTTTTGTCTATGGTGTTTGACTGTCATTGCCATAATTTAGAAGGACAAAAATCGGTCTTGTGGAAGTGATAGATACTTCCCAGTAAAAACGAAAAACCTGAGTTAGTCGATGGCCGCCAACGCTGCTAACCACTGCGGCCTTGTCTATTCTTACTTAAAGCTGACCTTAGAGATGTCAGTGACCTTTACCTTACTAGTGCCGTATTTAGACCAGGGAGGGAGTTTAAAGTCTACACCACCAGGATCTCCCACCAACTAACTAGTTAAGTACCGATACTCTGCCACCTACTGAGGCTACTCAGGGAGAGGCACTGCTACACGTTATATAACCACCGCCAGTCTGACCTCTGGTAGGAATAAATTAGGAAGCCGCCCTCCTCCCCAATTAAAACATAATAAAATTGATAAATTGATAAGTAATAAAAAAATAGATAAAAAAAGAACGACAGAAAAAGAAAAACGTACACCGCCCCCTACATTCTGTGATTCAATTTATAAGCGGTGCAGGTTCTGGGGATTAAGTATTAACAATTTTAGTTTCGTCCCATATTGTAAAATATCTCCTATATAAACTGCACCCAAACCTCCTGGAAGACTCGATAAAGTTGAAAGTTTACCCCAGGCAGATAAGCCGCACTTTATACGCAAGGTATTAGGTTAATAACACTCAGGTCATGGCACCCACCAAGCAAGGATATGGAATGATCTCTTGTGTCAAAATGAGAGGAGCACATGTACGAATATGTAGTATAGATTAAAAAAATAACAATTCAACAATTAGTTTAAAGGATACTTAATTGACTGCTCCAATTATTTATGTTTGAAATGTGTTGACCGGAAAAGATTCACATAAGAGCATAAAATGAAACTGTATGGAATAGCCACAGTCTGTGACTCGCCAAGGCTGAACCCACATGACTAAGCATGAAGGCCCTACGCCATTATGTCACATTTAAAGGGCCACTGACACGCCAAACTAATGAGACCTTTCCTTGTGCCCCTATAGGTAGCAGTAGTGTCAAGGAGCAGCATGACGTCACAGGCCCTGTGAGAAGGACCCAGCCCTAGGACGACCAGGGGGCTCCCAATGCGTGCATGGCCTCAGTCACTGAGGACGACTTGTCACAGACGGGCAACACCTCGCCCAACATCGTCTCCACCATTACAGGTGGCAGCACCGCCTCCAGTGACGTCATAGCGGTCGAGCGTTCCAGTCCGGAGGTGTTCCACGTGCTGAGCAGTGGGGGCGGTGCTGGGGGAGGGGCCCCCCAGCAGCACGTTGTGAGTAGTACAGAGACAAGCATGGCCCTCTCGGGGCTCAACTCAACATCGTCAGGGGGCGGCAATGTACAGACGATTACCATATCAGCTGGTAACCTCACATTCCCCGTTACCCTGGGTGGACAGACCATGGTAAGTTGGCGCTACGTACTGTAATCATGGGACAGACTAGACCTCTGTAATAGACAACAAGCGGACATCAAAATGTAGAGGAGAAAATGGGAAGTTCTTAGGATTGTCAGAGTGACATTGGTATTTCTTAAAATGGTCCGGGGCACATAGATGAGTGCTACTCAGCAGCATTTAAAGGTATTTGTCTAAATTCTTTTCATTATGATTGTGCATTACAAAGTCCTAAATCTTCCCCCGTTCAAACAAGAAACCTTTGATATCTATTTTGTTTAAGCTGTTACATCTTGTCTAAAAATCAATTTCAATACTTGATAATTTATTTGTTGTGTTTGGTCCTACACAGCAACAAATGGCATCACCGCAGATCGTTATGGCGGGTATGGCAAACCCCGAGTTGACGAGTCGTTTAAAAGACAATATAGGGTCTTCACAAACGTTGGGCATCATAGATGTCGCTGCCAAGTTGAAGGTACCGGTAATTATACAATGTATTATATATTTATTGCTCCATCACTTACAGTAATTCCTCATATACAAGGTGCAATCTGTGATGAAGTTTTGCCAGATGGGGGTACTTGATTGTTGGGTATTTGAGTACTACCGTATTCTAGTAGATTTAAATGCTACAAGGTTCAGCCTTAGTCCTATAAGCCGCAGTTGGCTTAAAATTCATGTATAAGCAACAACTTATAATACACCAGGTACTAAGGTGATAGCGTTACTTATCACTTGTCTTTGCTGTATCAAGTAGATAAAAGGGTAGAGAGTATATTGATGAATCATGTTGTCATTAATGAATATGAAATTATCAAACCTGTGTTTCCACCATCAGGAGCTGCAGCAGCAACACGTGGAGGTGGGCAAACAGCTGCTGACGGACCGCTTTGAACCCTGTGTCGTGTGTGGTGACCGTGCCTCAGGTATGGCTCTTGTTATATTAAAATTATATTATATCAAAGCTCAGGGATGAAGGGATGCATGTCAAGTAAATAATCCCCTAATCAGAATCATACAGGTACATGCAAACCCTTTGAAAAAGTTCTTTGTATAGAAAAGATTTTGTCCTCTTTCTCCCCAAATACATAGGCATTGATTTATGTGGATCTTTGGCGATTAAAATTTGAACCACACAAATTCATTATTGCTTATCGTAAAATTTACACAAATATATTTGCATGGACTAAATTGTATTATTCCTACATCAATACAATGAGTATACCTTACATTATTATTTCTTCCTTGTTTCTCACAGGTCGTCATTACGGGGTGATCAGCTGTGAAGGGTGTAAAGGTTTCTTTAAGCGGAGTATACGTAAACAGTTGGGGTACGCATGTCGTGGCAGTAAGGACTGTCCAATCACCAAACACTACAGAAATAGATGTCAGTTCTGTCGGCTGCAGAAGTGCCTCGCCATGGGCATGCGGTCAGAATGTGAGTACAATTTGAATTTTCTCTCATTCTCCTTGTGTCTTGCCCGTTTTAATTATCTGGCCTACTTGGACAGGGGTGTGAAATTCTGCAGGGTGTTAAATCTCAGTTCTGAAATCGTTATCTTTATTAGGACAGTTCGGAGGGGATTGGGTATGACTCTTTACCTTTAAAAGCCGCTGATGTAGGAGTGCATCATACCCATTGGTCGGCATGATGCACCAATGAAGTTTTGGCAAGTCAGCTTGCAAGCACTTCATTCATGCATCGTGCGAACGCTCATAGGGTCGCCATGATGCATTATTGCATTATTAACCTTATTTTGCTATGTGTTACTGGGAATTCAAATTCTCGTGATGTCTGACTCTTTCAAAAATGGTGGACTTATGCATGCAGCATTATGGTACTAACTGCAAATTGTCACTTAACTCATATGACACTTCAGACTATAAGGCCACACCAAAAAAATAAGTTGGTCTACAGATTTTCGTTTTGAAAAAATGGTGCGAGCGAGCAAAGTTTTTTCCTAATTTTGTTGTCCAATGGAGTTCCTCCTTGAAAAATGAGGTGCAAGCAAAATTTTTATTTTTTAAAAATTTTACCAAACACTACAAAGAGAAAACTCAGAAAGTGAGGCGAGCGAAGTCTGTAGACAAGATATTTTTCAAATAAAAAAAAATTGCATTCTTGAAAATATGAAGAGGGAAATCCGTAGACCAACTTAATTTTTTGGTGTGGCCTTAACGTCATTTTCAGTATTTCACGCCCCTGGTCTGTGATACATGTAAAACACTCTTTGGCAGTATGCATGACAGATGTTATCAATGGAAGAATTGGCTTTTCTACTATGATATAGCTCCTGGATATAAAGAAATTTTTAAATGAATTACAGAAGGAATAGGAATTTATGCATGATCAGTACGGGCACTTAATTTAACATGCATGAACTGTATGTAGTCTTTAAGATGAATACAATTATATCAAAATAAACCAGCGAGTTTGAAACTATTTCAAAAGCTTTGTCAGGTTCAGAGAGGTTCTTTTTATTTTAGTAAACATTTCATGCCTTTATCTCACTTTAGAAAAATTTATTGCTGTTAATTTGAACTTTGTGCATTGTGTAATTGATACTTGTTTGAGTCCGGCTGCATGTCGGCTGGTTCCTGCGGCCCGCGTACTGTCTAACACTGCTTCAAGGCAAGAACCAGCATTAGTCACGTGACCTGCTCTCCTCCAATCAGCTGCATTGCTTTCTCATCACTACTTTACCCTGCTTTCTATAGCCTATCTAGATTTCATGTTAATAAGTATAAGATGAATATTCAAAAGGAAAAATTGTCATTTTTGTATTGTAGAAGTTTATTGTTATGCAATTTAGTTTTATGTCCCTTTGCTTCGTAGAAGATATCTGCAGAATTTTTTTTCTAGCTTTGGCATGTTGAAAATAATCTTGATGAATTAGACTATTCTGCAAAAATAGATATTCTCTAAAATTGACAAAAAGAAAAAAAAATGAAAAGAAAAAAATGACAATATAAAGTGTGTGAGAAAGCATTATGCGAGTGGAGGGGTGTGGAGAGATCCGCACCTTTATGCGGGGTCCTGTCTCAGTGGCGTGCCGACCTTGCCTTGCAGCAGTGCAGCAGGAACGGAGGCCACCGGAGCCAACCGACAAGCGCTCCCTTAGCGTCGCCACCTCCACCCAGAAGATCTACATCCGGAAGGACCTGGCAAGTCCCTCCGCTGCCATTCCAACCTTCTCCAGGGTCAACGAGGTAGGTTAATTAACAAAGATAAAAATAAAAAGTGTTATCTCTCCTACCCTACATAATTTCTTTCAGCATGTTTACTTAAAAACAGAACTTTTTTGTGCCTTATTGAGATGTAGAACTACAGAGATGCCACTCTTCTTGGTATACCAGGAATTCTTGGGTTTCCCACAGAGATTCTCAATTGAGTTATACATGTAATAATTTCCTGGGGATGGGCATCTAGAATCGTTAGCTTTCTTGTTTTTCTTTCGTTTTTTTTTTTGTTTTTTTTTGTCCTCCAGTATTTACTAGAGGTCTTATACTTGATAGTCTTCCACATTATTTTGTTTGAACTCTGGAATTAAGAGCAATATAGTTGAGCCAGCCTACTTTTTTTGCTGCAGGTGGAGGGCAGCAGTGGTAAGGGTGAGAGTTTACTGGCCAACATGCAGGAGCGCCTCATCCAGACGGAGCACGGTACCATCGTACTCAGCACTGTACAGTCAGGAACACAAAACACAGGTACGCCGCTTGGAACAAAACAATACCTAAACACCTGAAATGAGGATGCCTTTTCTACCGAGGTTGCAGGTTCCTTTAGGGGGCACCATTGCTTGATCTGGCACTGGAGAGATAAGCACTGATAACAACCAGCATGATGCATACCAGTTGTTATGTAATGCACCCTAAAGGTTCTGCATCTCATTGGTCAATAATGAATGTATCCCACCAAATATCTAGGGGTCACTCTTGATGAAAAATTATCCTACAAGGCATTTTTACGAATTCAGCTCAAGAATATTGTATACAGAACATATCAACTCACCAAGTTATCACGTTTTATGGGAAGAAGACAGTTACTTAGAGTTTATAAAGCATATGTGTTACCAATTTTTGATTAAGGGGACATCTTGTACCACATGTCAAATTTGGACATGCTAAATAAATTACAAAGGGCACAGAACAGGGTGTTAAAGACATGTCTAAAAGTTAACATAAGAGCTCACACCAATGATATTCATTCTGTTGCCAATATCAATCTTTCGGAGGATAGGAGGGAAGCTCATGCTGTTATTGAGAGCTATAAGAGGTCTAGAATTAAGGATTTTGTTGATCAGAGATCCTTGCCGACAAGGAATGCTGGCACGCCACTTTTAAAATCATATCTTCCTCATTGTGAAGCGTACAAAAGGAGTTTTGAATACTATATAGCTAAGATATGGAATGCAATCAGACCAGAAAAAAGGAATATTGAGACCCTAAATACCTTCAAAGGTCAAGTGAAATCTCAAATGAGAAGTCTCGTACCTGAGAGATTGGGCAACTGAGAGCAAGGCAGGGTTATGTGAGTAGGTCACTCTGCTTGTCATTGGTGGACTATACGCAATATATATCCCCACATAGCAGATACATTGATACTGGACTTGTTCACTAGCTTACCCCTTCCTCCCCTCATACAACCCAAAATTACAAGGGTGCATCTTATTTTTTTGCTATTTGCTTTTATTACTTCAGGTTACAACAAAGCTATGACTCTGTTTTCAGAATGGTGGCAGATACTCATTCATTGGTACAATTTGGATTAGACTCTGTTCTTGAAACAGAGGTGAATCTGGCATGATAACTGGAAAAGTTTATTGAAACACGCAATAAATCCATTTATATTACCCTAAAGGCAGGCTCTGTTTTAATAACAGAGCCAAGGAAAAGGTGGCTATGTTTTCACAACATAGCCGTTACTGTCTGAATAACCATAGTGGTACAATTACAGAAGAAATTTGTTTTGTAAAATAATTTCACATATGAAATTAATCAAGTTTGAAATACAACTTTTCTTTTCACCATATATCAAGACTACCTACTTCATTTTGAGGCTAGAATGAACTCTACATGGCTGTATAACTTAGAAAACAACTTATGTTCATAATATTATACTTATATATAAATTAGAAAAGGACATCTATAGTGCGTTATGGGGTGGCCCACGTAAACTGGTACACTCAACTCTTGTACCAAGCGGCAGCCCCTTTACTTTACTTCATAATAATCACTTACGTGTAAAGTGCAATTTACTATCTGCTGTTGATTTGTTACACCAATGTTCACACAAATGTACTGTACCTTTGAAGCAAAATAAAAATTATTTCAAATCAAATCAAATCAATCCCATTTGGTCGGTACATGGGGGGTATTTGGTGCTATAGAACTGCACAAAACTACCAGTTTTCAAGCCCTAAGTGCAGTTTTATAGCTTTCTCCCAAAGAATTAGAGTATTGATTATGTGCGGGAATTTATGGCGCTGTCTACCCCCACTTGTAAGCCATGCCTGTTTACCTCAGGTTGCAACTTATATAAGGCCACACCAAATTAAATGATTGGTCTATGGATTTCCCGCATCTTATTTTCCAAAATACAAATTTTATTTTTTTAAGAAAATATATTTGTCTATGGATTCCGCCCACATCATTTTTCTGGGAAATTGCAGATTTTTTTTTTGATTTTTTTTTTTTGCACTGAGCTACATAGTCAACCAATGAAAGTACAGAAAAGGCAGACCACTCATTGGATAGGTAAAAATTTCACTGGTGTCATTATATAGGGGTATGCTGCATTTAGGAAAAAAATAAATAGAACATATGATCAAAGGAACCCCCCCTTCAAAAAAAAATAATAAAAATGCCCTCTCCACATCTTCAACATGCAGAATCCATAGACAGATATATTTTCCTAGAAAAATAAAATTAATATTTCGTCCTCCCGCTCCATTTTCTAAAAATGAAAATCCATAGACCAACTTTTTTATTTGGACTAGCCTAAAGTCATAATTGTCAGAAATATCTTTTCTATGTCTAGTAGTGAAAACCTTCATAATGAGCTAACCCATACCCCTCATTTCCTTCATACAGATCTAAGCACACTCGCTAATGTAGTGACGACGCTGGCCACGATGGGAAAGAACCCAAGCAAACCCGAGTCTCCGAGCCAGACCACTACCTCCAATGGTGACACCAACAACGGAGACACGGTAGCCAAGGCTTTTGATACTTTGGCAAAGGCTGTGCAACCTCAAGGCAACCCAACCGAAACACAAGTATGCATTGCTTCTTGACGTTGCACAGAACATGTCGCATTTTTCTCTTCACTTTTTATATTACTTAGCATGGACATTGTACTCAAATTGGCGACAAAATATTGGATTTTTCATTGTATGTAGAGTGATACTCAAATTGGCGACAAAATATTGGATTTTTCATTGTATGTAGAGTGATATATAAAAAGAGTATGAAATATTGATTGATATAAAAACTTTTACTGCCCAAAAAGCTTAGCTGTAGAAATAGCATGAAACAACCATTATTCACTTACTCACTTGCCCAGATCATGGATTTGATCAGATTGCGAGGCTGAATTAGCTTAAATTCTCTCGTATAAGCATGGCGTATACAAGAACTATAAGCTCCCTGCGGCTTTTAGGATCAGCCCAGGGATGGGGTGCGGCTTATAGGAGGGTATTTGGCACTATACTTAACCTAGAATTTTCAAGCAACAGACGCGGCTTATAGCTCCCTCTAAAGTCAGGGGTGCAGGTCATACGAGAGTGTCGCTTATATGAGAAAATTTATGGTACTGCCACTAAACTCCATGTATATGGTACATCAATGTGTTGTGTCATTTAAACTTCGCTGGGTGCAGTGGATATCCGTAGACAAAGAGTAGTCACCATGGGTACCAGCAAAAACTGACCCATCACAGGCTGAATGATCAGAGGGGTCAAATTGGTCCAAATTCCCTTGTCCATGCAGTACTTCAGCTGACTACTCTAGTCTACTTCCACGGGCAATATATTGGGTCTAAGTGGGACTGGAGCTGGTTTCAGGTCACATGCACTGTTAAGAGCTGAAAATATGGAACCAGCTTGTCCCTGCAAGTGGTTGTTATCAAGGGACAAGGTACCCATCATACTAAGTCCTATTAGTGTGTTTGGCACTTTCAGAAGAATTCAAAATGGTGGATACACTGGGCACAGGTCTAGACTCCTATTCTCTCGAATGATCGAATTTAGTTTTCAGTGGCAAGTGCAGGCTGAAATATCACTAAAAAGTAGGGCTTATAAATATAAAAGTATAAATTTAGAGGCTACGGTAGTCAGTTTTGATATGTCAGCAATTAATGACAAGTGTTTAACTCTAATCTGTTCCCTTTTCCCTCCATTTGCCTTTTTAACAACAGAATGAATCGGAAAACAGCCTCGATCAATCAGGAATGAGCGTAGATTCACAAGATAGTTCCCTTGTTTTAGATTTTGATGGTAAGTTATAGCAAGCTGCTTGTTAAATGAGAAAAAAATCCTGAGGGATCATGGTGTCCCTTTAATGTGTATATATTAAGGTCAACAACTTTGCTTCAGCCTGATTAAAAAAGTATGTATTAAAAGATATATGTTTATTTGGTATGTGATGTAGTGACTACCCTGGTAAAACAGCGCAATGTCAAACAATTTTCAAATTAACTGCAGGGTAAATTTGTAGATAGTGGGCGTGTTATGGCTAATTCAGTAAGATGATAGTTCTCTTACCCAATGCTCTAATATTTGCCACTTTGATGCATTGTACATTATTGAAATTGTCACTCTTATTTTCAGGCCCCTTGTTGACTGAAGCTAACTTTGCTTTCCAACTGACGACCCCGTCCCCGATGCCGGCCTACCTAAACGTCCACTACATTTGTGAGACGGCCTCCCGCCTCCTCTTTCTGTCCATGCACTGGGCACGTGCCATATCAGCCTTCCATGTACTTAGGTATGTATTGCGAAGCTAATTCATTGAAAGTGTGTAGCCGGGAATTTGTGTATGTTTGGATTAATTGGGATTTACGCAGGGTTCCTTTCATGTATCAAATTTTGTATAGAAATAACAATGAATTAGAATTTCTAATTGTGCCTTCAGATTTTTTCATCCTCTCTGACTTGCATCCCTACATGATAAAGAAATTATAATATGAAGCTGTAAATAAATGAACCAAAAGTGAGAGGAACAGAATATCCATCTTATCCTCTTACAGTCAAGACACACAGACAACGGTGGTGCGGTTATGTTGGAGTGAGTTGTTTGCGCTAGGCTTGGCGCAGTGCTCTCAGACCATGAATCTTCCGACCATCCTCGCCGCCATCGTCAACCATCTACAGAGCACCATGCAGGGTGAGAATGGGGAAGGTGAGTCAGTCAGGGTATATTGTGGTAAAATCATGTCTATTGAGGCAAAAACATGGGTAGTGTAATGGATAACTGCATGGGGTTGATTTCTATGGAAGTATAGGGAAAACATCATTTGTTTATTAGGTTATGAACACACTCGGGAGATGAATCAGAAAAGCAGACAACAGTTATGGATTAAAGGGATCACCTTGTTTTTACAAAGCCTCATTCTAAGCTTAACCATGAAGCGTTGTTGAAAATTTGAAACTACAATTTGGTATGAGCTCTTTAAAAATAGTGAAAACCCCCTCTCAGAATATGAGGATTGATTTTAATCTCTCCCCACCCATTCACACATCATTGTAGGTAGAATGAAGCTTTCCATGTACTCCTCACGTTCCTTGTAACAAAATGTCTCCATCTTTGATAGGTGGTGATTTTTATTGCCTCACAGACAAAGTTCCGAGTGAGCGGGTGAAACTGGTGACGGAGACGATCATGAAACTTCAGGAGTATGTGACCAGTATGCAGAAACTGCAGGTCGACCCGACAGAGTATGCATACCTCAAAGTGCTCACACTCTTCAGTCCTGGTGAGTTGATTTTATTATTTCCTTGGGCATGTGAGCAAGCTTGGTTTGAACAGATATATTGCAAACAAATGTCTATAAGAAACCAGAGGGAAGAAAATGGAATCTTGAATTTTATATTGTGGTTGTGACATCGTACAAAAATGTGAAAATACAACTTTGCAAAGATGCACCTTCTGAAACATTCTCTTACTTTTAGTTTTTAAGTCGTCTGGAATAGGCTTAATTTTACCAGACTGTAAAAAAATGGACAACCATCATTTATAGAATTATGATCATGACTAAGATTTGGAAAGGGTATAGACAGTACTAAGGCATTAGACACTACCAATACAATGTTAGATAAACGATTCAAGCTCTACCTGTTCAACCAATATACAAAGTGTCCTCATCCCCCACAGACCATCCATCAGTGCGGCCCCAGCGGCAGATCGAGCGTCTCCAGGAACTAGCTCAGCACGAACTACAGGAGTACGAGATCCGCAACTACCCAGAACAGACAGACCGCCTCGCCAAACTCCTCCTCCGCCTCCCGGCCCTCCGCCTCCTCAGTCCCGCTGTAATGGAGGAACTCTTCTTTGCGGGACTAATCGGGAATGTTCAGATTGACTCCATCATACCGTATATACTGCGTATGGAGACAGCCGAGTATAACTCACAGATGGGAAACGCTCAGAGCATACTGACTGAGGGCGGGCAGAGTCCCGTCGTAATTACAGAGTAGTACGCATGGCAGCCACTAGCGGGCAGGGTGAGGAGTATTGTTACGTCTGAATATAGATATTATGACCATGTTTATACTATGGTGATAACCATCCAACAAGCAGCTACGAATCTCTACCTTATGCTGTGCCATTGAAACAGGAGGAACAATGTGGTAGGCTCTTATACTATGGAACAGCCTTCTGAAGTTGAGGATGAATTAAGATGGCGTGGCAGGAAAGTCGTAACCGTGTATTGCCAATGTCCATTTGTTTCTCGCCATTCTCTTCCTGGAATACAACATTGAATTAAGTATGAGGTGGAGCGACTGGCAAGAAGGAGGATTCATCTTCCCTTCTTTTCCGCTCATTCACAATTAACCCGCGCCGAAATGGCTGGGTTAGGATACGTCCCATGCACAGGTATTTTTTCATCTCGCTATGCCAGAAAATTGTATCAGGAATGTTATTTGTCAACAGAAAGTGACGTCTTCAATAGGGCTCACGTTTTATACTCGACCAGAATGTGTATTCAATCAACTCGTTTTCCCCCCATTTTGAATATTATTGGTATTGTTATTGCGATTTGTATTTGTTCTGTGCCGAGTCGTAGAGAGATCTGAATGATATTTTTCCCGCATTATATTAATACTAATTATAATAGTGATGTGCAGTTGTGCTTGTTGGCAAAGTGTTTATATAAACAAAGGGACCTTGATGGTGTAGATCTGCAGATCTGATATAGCCTTATAACATTACATATAGCTCTTATTCAGGCAACTGAGCGATAATACAGGAAATAGCACATTACAGTATGTGAAAACGTGACAGGGAATTAGATGTGTATAGAGTAAGAAAAATAGCTGCAATGAACTGTACAATAATTGTGTCATAAAGCGCAATATAAGTATAAAATTGGGATGCTTGGCGCTTTTGGAACCCAATGTGTATATAGATAGTGTATAATTTTACGTTATGTTAGTGGATGGAAAAAACTGCCAAACGATGTGAAAACCTTTTCACATGAAGCAACATACCAGAACTTAAGGGCATTTTATTTGTACATAAAATCTACGCTTGTTAAATGTTCTTTCCTTTTCTTGCCACCCAAAGATTTTGTTATTGTATCAGACTACTCTCACTATCATCTTCACATCATTTCTGAAATAAGTAGGCCCCTACTGGTCCATATTTGTCAGTTGCCTAGCAACCTGGAAATTTGATTTTTAATATCAACAAAGAGAAAGGTTGCCAAGCAACAGTAGCTATGATATATGGATGAGAGATTAACTTTAAGTTCTAATCATTCGATCACAGTTTAATATCAGGGTCGAAATTTGAAAGTCCCTTTGTGGTATTTTGTTCTCGATACTTACAAATGACATGCATTTCTCAAACACTCAGTCCCATTTGTCATTACGCGCGAACGGGTTACAATTATGTCATGATTTTTATTCACCTAATACATTATATATGTTATCAATTAGCCTGTGGTTTATACATATAACAGTTTCAGTCAACAGTCATGTTTCATTTTGCTCCATATTTTCAATTTCATCACGCATTGATTTAGTGTGTATCGTTTATGAATGTACGTTCCGAGTTAAGTGTATAGATATTAAGGTGGACACGAAGGGCCAATAGGCATTAAACTGGCTAAAATAAGTAATCAACCATGAGGAATTCCTCAAGGGAACATTGTTAACAGCTCAGGAATTATGAAATAGGAAAAGACTAATTGTTTTACCATTGAACAGACCTATCGCAGTCTTTAAATCCCACTTACGTAATCCATACGGGGTATACACGTTATCAGCTAAACCCTGCGGTCTAAATTTCATCCATGTAAAATAGATCATGGGTCATTCGCAGATGCCACTCTAACTTATCTAGAAATACATCTCCAAATGTCATTGGCTTCTTGAAGATCATTAGAGCAATGAAATAAGTCCACAGATGTACCTGTATAAGAGCTGTACTAATATATTATCAACTTTGTTTCTTACAGTCTAGTCCCAAAAGCTGTGTATGATACATGAATGAAATCCTGGTGAGTTACTCACCAGAGGTGCATCCATGTATCAAGACAACTAATGAACATGATTAATCAATGCAATATTGGTCTTTAAAGTGTTAACACTTTTATGGTGGCGGATGCATTAATTCACTAAGTCCATTGTTCAGCATGATGCACCAATGAAGTCCTGCCGACTCGGGGAGTGTATCAACCTTGTAGGGTCGTTATGATGCAGTAATTCATCAGAGGCCCTTAACGGGTTAACTCGTTATCGGGGCCTAGCTTTGTGTGGGTTGGGTTCACTGTGAGTTGTTGGCATGGGGCCACACCCATTCAGGATGTAAATTACCTCCCAGATACAGACAACCATTTTGGCACTGTACCAAGGTCATAGGTCAAGGGTAACAGGGTCACAGGGGGGTCAGAGTTCAACCAAAGGTCACCCCCACCCACCCCAGCATGCTGCAGTGTGCATGTGACACAGGTTAAAGTAAAAGGTTGGGGGGGGGGAGGTGGTTGGAGAAATAGGGAGTGTAAAGAAATAATCCTGGATTAGATGATGAACTTCAGAGTAAATATGAAGCCTTGGTAACACTGCTATATACATATGCTACATGCATAAACCATGCACGAGCAACCACTGTTATGAAACCTCTGTTTGCACTATTCAAACAGTCAATATAATTACAATAGCCCCCCGACCCTCCCACTACCACCATCAACAACAACGTCAACAACATACAACACACTGAAAATACATAAAAAAAGATTGAGGTTCTGCAGGATATTTCCTTTGCAAATTTCTACAAAATTCTTCTATCATTCCCTCCTTTTATGTTCTGTATAAAAGCCCCCCACACGAAGTATTATGGTATTTCTGTAGTACTTGTGGTTAATAGCGGCATCTGTGAAGTGACCCTTTCGGAAGGTGACACATCTGAGTCATGACCCTATAAAAGCTGATAGTGCATTAATGCATCATGCCCATTGGTCGTCATGATACATGAATGCAGTCTGGACGAGTAACTCACCAGCGCTACATTGATGCACCATTGACGACCCTATTGGGCTGATACACTTACAGAGGGCCGGCATGATGCTCCAATGAAGTGCTTTTTGAGCACACACCAGCACTTTATTGGTGCATCATGACGACCAATGGGCATGATGCACTCCTGCATTATCTGCCTTTCATGGGTTAAGGCAGAGACGCGGTATATATGCAGTGTATAATGTTATTGACCCATCCAGGATACTTCCTTACCACAGAGGTGATGACCTTTGACCTGAGGTCACATGACGTGGCTGAGAGGTAACAGCTTAGAGTGGTACGTAGGTCAAAGGTGGCTCAGGACGAGATCCTTATATATAATTGTAACTGTAATATACCTGGTCATTATGATAAAGTCATCTTGTGGGACTTATGAAAAGAAGATTTTAAAAAGGGGAAAAAATGGTTTCATATGGTTTACATGCTCTATATAGCAGGGATTATCATTTTTGCATATTGTAGTCAATATCATCTTACACATGGTCTGTGCAGATGGCCTCAATGTTAAACTTTAATTGTATAGAGGGACAAAGTGTTGTCACACTTTTAACTGTTTAGTATGTTTGTATTAATTTCACCTCAAGGATCTCAGCCGTGTCCCACAAAGCCGAAGGACGAGTGGGATACGCCCTGAACCTACCAAGTAAGAACAATGCAAAGAAAAGATACTGACATATAATAAATTGAGTGGAACTTTGTATCACATGGGGTCATACAGGGTTAAATCACACACATGTATTTGCATTAATGCATCATGCCCTGCATTGATCAGTATGATACACTACTGATGTGCTTGTAACGGGTGGTGAGCATACTCGCAAGCATCATGCTCCGGGAGTCTTATCAACTCTGTCATCATGATGCATGAATATAGCCCTGGCGAGTTCCTTACTTATGAAGCGGCTATACCCATGCTTCATGATGACCAATGGGCATGACACATTGATGTACGGTCAGCCTTTTAATGGTTAACAAAGGTATCACAAGCTGTATCATGTTATTACATAATGTAAGGTTCAGGAGTCTTGTTAACATGTGAGGTGTTGTACTAGTTACCTATTATTGTCCACACGTCTATGTATTCGGTTCACCAATTGTCTTATTACCATTCACTCTGGGTATACTTTTATGTGCATAAATTTAAAGTTGAAGAATTTATATTATTTTCAATTAATCCCAATTGATGTTTTTTTTTTGTTTTTTTTTTTGTTTTTTTTTAAATACCATTTGGATTACCATTCATGAATGTAAAATCATCAATTTTTCTAATCTAGAAATTTAAGAGAATCTGTACAAAAATATCAATGTAGAGACCCCAAAATGGAAGATATTGAAAAAGTTGGGATATGGTCTTGTACTTGGCCTTGTAGGTTATTTGTAATGGCTGCCTGTAGCAGCTCTAGGTCATTTCTGCAGCAAACTAATGATGAAGCATTCAAACTACCGTAAAACCCCGTTGATAAGCCGACCCCAGTCATAAGTCGGGGGTAGACTTTGAAGAAATGATATAAGCCGATTTTGGTGATTAATTTTTTCAATTTTCTCTTTATTCTATACTAATGAAACCCCGTTTATAAGCAGGGGGTAGAATTTGGAAGAATTTAGAAGCCGATTTTGTCCCAAAATAGCCAAATTAAGATAGACTTATGACTGGGGTTTTACGGTATTATTGATATATAAGACATTAGCTAAAATTATAGGTATCACCCAACAAAATGTAGTAATCTAGCAGAGCTACATAGATTTGGGCAGACCTGGACCCTTCAGTGTAGAATTAGATTAAGTACCATGTATTGCGCCCTGTTTGCGGCTGTTACTAACCTTGTGCAGAGTAGTATTTATTGTCCTTGTATGTTGTGGATGGGCGCTTCGTCCCACGTCCACGCGGGTATTGTTACCATAGTTACTACAATTCAAAATGGCGGCATCAAATGCCGGCCTCGCTGTCTCATGATTTCGTCCATAGGAGGCACCGGCTGCGTTCCATTGTAAATGGGCATGTGGCCAGTGTATGGTTGAGAGTGTTCAAATTCTAATTCAGCTGTTAAATTTCATTAAGTTTTAAATATGAAGTCCTTCATGGCTACCACCAGAGAGCAGTGAAGAAGTCTGGCGAACGCCTACGCACACTTAAGTACCTGACTATGTGGCTATTCCGAGCCGGTCGTAAGTTGGAGTCAGGAAGGCCACGGGTACTATAAGTTAGACTTAGTTTAAGATGCGCTATATATATGATTAACAGAGGTAGTATTTCTGGGGTGGAAAAGGTGGGTTGATGTGTTATTTTTGTGTTGGCTGTATGCCAGTTTTGAACTTTAATTATTGTTTATTTCCCCTATGTCCTTATTGCCTGCATGGTTTAAGGTTGACCAATTTCCCACCCACCTTACCCCAAAAGAAATCTGAACGTTTTGTTAAGATTGGGATGTCATGGTGCCATTCACATATTTACAAGTTCATCTCCAATATTGTGTTTGTGAAAAACCCAGAATATTCAGGTTTTATATCATACTTCAGTACTATAGTACCAATTGACAGGATACTAACTACCATTGATCATCAGGGTACAATAGACTGTCAGTCCCGCACACCTTTTCTACTCGTGATGTCACCAATAACATAGTACTTAATACGATGACGTCATATCAGACGCTAAACACAGCGTTGATGATGATGGGCTTGTTGGTTATATAAAAAATATATGTACATATGATAGTTATCCCGATTTGATTTAATTTACATGAGAAATGGGCCAATGGCTTTGCTTCCATAGGGGGAGCTATAGATGTGAGTTTATTCATTATTGCAGCTTCACAGCTCCATAGACATACATTACGCTGATTGAAAGTCAGCACAAATCTAGGAAAGGGACTTTGTCATTTTGTTCGCTGGGACATCAGTGTATAATGATGTATTTTGAAACTATTGTGTCATGTGTAATGCTTTTGCTTTTGTACATGTCAATCAGTGAATTAAATTCATAATAAGATATAACAAGAGACACGCTGTTGCTTGTTCCATTGTATTTCGTTTCTACTGATTTCTTTTTTTTTTGTCAGGGGGCCCCTAGGACCCCGTAGCCTTTTGAATTTTGAAGATCCAGTCCAAGGTAGAAAAGCACTGTTATACCATTTTGAAATTAAAAAAAAAAAAAACATTGCGCAAACGCAGGGGGCTATGAGGTTTAGAGGAATTAATACATACACTTCCACACTAAAGTTATCATCTGCACCACGGGGTTCCCGACACTACTCGGCCTGGTGGAAATAAGAACTTGAGAACTGTGACATCTGAGGGCCTAGACTGCTAGTTCATAGCACTGGTGAACCAGTGTAAGAGTGAGGAGAACTAACTTATAATGGTAATGTCACACGATATCATATCTTGATATATGCTATAAATGCAGTCAAGTAAACATGATCAAATAGGCAAGACCTTGTGTTAGTTTATAATGCGTAACTAAGTATGTGTAACTAAGGGGGTGGTGAATGTACAGGTGATAGCCATGTACACATAGTACAATGGTATTCCATGTATAGCGATAGAAATATGTGTAGGGTTATCAAGTGTATAAAGTAAAAGATTTCAATATATATAACAGCGATAATCACCAATCGGCGCATTTCGCAAATGGCGCAGCACAATTTGAAAATTGCACAAAGCACCAATCTATCGTCTATCGGCGAGCAGGTCTCCTATCGATATGTTGCATCATATTTTAAAACAGATAAAAGATTCTAAAGTTTACATCAAATGAAAAACTTAAATACTATCTTCTAAAAGTGTCAAAGTAAAAGATTTTGGAAAATCTCTATCATTTATATTAAAATCTCGCACCATTTGTGCCTGGCGCAAAACAAAATTGCTGATTGGCGAAATGCACCTAACAGTAGTTTATAAAAAGAGCCTATAGTCACCACAATTCTAGTTAAATGTAGGCATGATTTTCAGGCATTTATAAGCAGAGGGTCTCCATTTCTATTACACATGAAATTTCAGACTACCTAAATTCTCTCATATAAGCCAAGAGCTGTAGTTGTCAGGGGTTTCCCTAAAAATAGGGATTCAATATATGGCGCACCTGCAGCAGTTTCTACCAGAAATGTCTACAGAGGTGTTAAAACTCTAGGATTCTCTAGTAGCGGAAGTGCAGAAGACAGACGATCTATCCTTATTCCAAAGACGAATTAAAGCAACAGGGTAGTATAGCACTGTAAAGTCTCGGTAGCTCATAATTATAGTCAGTTTTATTTATGATAACTTTATGTGCCCTCTGTACTAGACTTAGTGGCTTATGTAAATCTTAGTTGGTCCTTTCATAAAAATGTGCCCGAGACTGTTTAACTAATGTTAGGCATTCCTGTATACTATAAAAAAAAAAAAAAAAAAAAAAAAGATCCATGCGGCAAGAAAGGGTGACTTTTTCATGAATAAAGTTGTGTTTTACATCAATTATGGTGGAATGCCCACTTTGCTTGTAGTGAAAATGACTTACACCAAGGGATTCACAAGACATTTATCCTTCAAATAATGGGTATTATGTGGCAGGCCTGACAAGAAAAGTTTGCATTTTCAATAGATTTCCTCAAGAAAATTCTAAAAACTTTATCAACAACAAAAGTCCCCCTTCCTTGCCGTATTGATCTATAACACCATAATATTATACCTCTGCATGGTTACATTTACAACATCTCCCATCTTTTGCCAATGCACATGGAACAAAGCCATTCTGAGGGCGATTTTTGTACAATAGATGTTATCAATCTGTCAAGGGATATTCAGGGTTTTCAGGGCCAGATTTTATTCATAGTAGTCAATGTAAGTATCCATGTTCATCATTATAAAAGTGAGATGAAGTGTGTGTTCTTTCCCCCCAATCCTCTACATCATAGTAGGCACTTGAAAATAATTTTCAAAATGTTTAGATTTTATAGTTTTCTACTCCACACAATAGACCAGGTTAATCCCTTTTCATAACATCTTTAATTATGATCCTACAATGTCCAGAAGTGGAGAAATGGATGAAAATGTGCAGGGTTGTACAAGTCAGTTCCTTCTATGGAAATGTATGTGGACTGCCATTAGAAATTGGAACCATTATGATTGCTTGTCATATATCAATCCTATTCATTCAGGGCTCTCAGCAGAGGTTTCGCATGGTATCATTGACATATGCTATAAGAGATAATAATGCATAACCTTATCTCAACCTCATGTGTGGATGAATATAGACTATATTTCCCAGAATGTATATGTATCTGAGATCCCTCAACTGTTGGTTTCTATATCATTCACCAGGTGGTGCTTTAGAATGTTGAATGTGCCTTCATCATTCATTCTCTACATGTACACTAGGTGGTGATACTGCTCTAGCAGAAGAACCGTGAACCCTTTCGGGGAGAAATGGTATGATCGGAAGTGTGTACCTGGTTCCGGTGGTGAATATGCCAAAGTCTAATGCTCATATTTTACAAGCGAAAATGGCGCCGCGTTAGCGCTTCTCCTCGAAAGACGTAACCCAGAAGAACATAAGTGACATTGTTAATGGGAATTGTCTGGTGCTAACTGGCAGAGAATAGCTGAGTTGGGGGGGGGGTGCATCTGACATGATACACTCCATACAAATAGTAAAATATTCAGGATTGAGGGGATTTACACAATTCTAACAAGTGGTCTGCCATTTCTGTATCTTTCCTCATTATGTTTCTATTGTCCTTTTGTGATATACCTGTGGGAGCAGAACTCATTTTTATCAAATATGGCTAAGTCTATTTAAGACCTTGCTACTCGTCTTTTGAAGCTAGAATAGCATGTATAGGACCATTTGGATATGTAGAATAAGTTTATCATGTGTAAAAGTTGGTTTGTTTATTATTTCAAATAGATTTTCATGGTCAGATTTGACCTGTACCTGATTTGACCTGTACCTCTGAGGAACTGCCATTTCAAATGAGGTAAAGGCAATAATTTTCAGAGATGGATAGGCCATAGTCTTATTCAAGACTTTTAGAATTAACTGCTGCCCACCCTGGTATCTATGTTATTCACTGAATGAGAATAATAATCCATTAGCTCATCATAGGTTCTATGTCATAAGGGTACCAATTTCTCACCCTCTCCCATGACTTCTGTTTTGAAGCCAGTGGTGCGTGACTTCAGAGTGCCTAATCACAGGCCCTGGCCTCAGTAGTCTGCTTCAACCAGTGACTCCACTAAGGAGTAGGCATGCCCCCCTGGTGTATGTATGAGATACACTCCATGGGGCCGAAAGGCAATATCATGTATTGGAGCCAAGGGTGAAGCCCGCAGCTCCAATTCATGATATTGACTTGAGGCAACAGGAGTATATCTGACATACGACCCTATATCTGACATACAACCCGGTTTCATACTGAATTTGTACATTAAGCTTATTACAGGCCTACTTCTCTCATAGTGACCAAAGTAGGATATCTTGTCTAACCTTCCTAGGAGATTAAGTGTTCATCAAACAGATACCCTGTGTCCTGGGAGTCATTTCTTAATAACATACTATTCAGTCCAGAGTGATGTCCCTACTAGAGGTTACCATACTAGAGGTGTCACCTATAGTAGCCATGACCATTTCACAATGAGCAATAGTACAGATCACATTTTATACCTCTCGTAAGAGACACTACTATTCAGTAGTAATATTTTGCCTCTAGTAGGCTACTAGTAGATCATACGGAAGTGAATAGTACAGATCATCCAGCAGTAGTAAGAAAATTTTGGAGGAAAGATACAGGAATACCCTCTATGACATATTCCTACTTATTACGCTTGTTACTGTAATATCTCACATAGAAGGTACACCTTATGTATTAGGTGTAACCTGAGTTTGAAGAGAACCTAGAGGGTGCACCTGTGCAATACTTTTGACCATTTTGATACTGACCTAATGTAAAATGTCCCTGCCCATAAGATGCAGTCAGAGATTCTATAAGGTGGAGCAAGGGCTTATACTTGGGTATCTGCAATATGTGGGGTATTACTTATATCTAGTCAGGTTCTTTGTTTGATTGAAAGGGGGAGGGGTTATTTTTGGCTTATGGGGTAAGTTACAGTTGGCTCCTGGCAATGTCACTGGGTGGTTAGCTGTGGGCAAATATTACCAACAGGTGGTCAGAGTAGGAACAACTAACAGCATTCCCTTATTATATTTTCAAATTACATATCGTAAAATGAATGTAAAATGAATGTCAACTACCCCATCCATTCAAATTACCATTACATTGTGTTTTATCAAAAGATTTTAATAATTAACCCATTGAGGGCTAGCCGCGACTATAATCAACACCATGGTAAGCCTAGCATTGACTATAGTCAATACCATGGTAGGCCTAGCATCGACTATAGTCGACGCCCATTATATAGGATTTGTATAGGAATTGAAAATAGGCTCGTCCTCTAGGAACTTTACTTTTTTCAGAGGACGTCCCCATGGCCAGGACAATCATTTTTGCTCTGCCCTTAAAGGGTTAAACCTACAGAAAAAGACCTGGGCCACAGTTATCTTAATTTGTGGCAATTGCAAATGATTGAGATATAGTCACCTTACTCTACACACAAATATAGTGAACAAGTAATTAATGGATATGTCACGAGTAGTATAGTATGTATCGGAACAGGACTATAGTTAAGTACTGTTTATTACTCACTCGACCTGCAGCCAATCAGAGGGCTCCATTTGGTCATGTGACCTGTGATGTCACTGGACCCCCCTGGTGCATGCCCATATATGGTCATGTGACCTTGACCTCATTTGCATAATAGGCCACACCTCCTTGTGGTCACGTGACCTGTGACGTCACTGGACCCCCGTAGTGTATACCATATATGTGACCTCGACCTTGACCTAATTAGGGGTGTGCATACCCATAAATGGTCATGTGACCTTGAGCTCGACCTAATTAGGGGATTACCCCGGTCACATGACCCCTCATTTTGCATAATAGACCAAGCCCCCTTGACCTATTTAGGGGAACAGGACTATAGCTAACTACAGGATGCAACCAATCAGAGGCCTCCATTTGGTCACGTGACCTGTGGGTGCATGCCCATATATGGTCATGTGACCTTGAGCTCGACCTAATTAGTGGTGTGCATGCCCATATTTGGTCATGTGACCTGGTGGTGAGTTCCCTATTTGGAAAATAGGCCACGCCCCCTTTGGTCACGTGACCTACACCCCGCGTGTGGTGAGCTCCTTATTTGGAAAATAGTTTACACCCCCTTAGCCAATTAGAGGCCTTCATTTGTGACCCGGTTATGTAAATGGGGGTTGGTTAACCACGTAACCTTTTTTGTATGAAAACAACACATGATTTAATTACGAACTACGTGGTTTTTTTAGGGGGAAAGAAGGAAAAACAAACCCTTGGGGCGGGGAGGGAGGGGAGGGGGGCCCTTTGGGTGGGGGCCCCTTAGGGTAGGGTGGGGTGGGGGGGCCTTGGGGTGGGGAGGGGTCCCTTTAAAATAAAAAAAATTAAAAAATTAGTTTATTTTTTAAGGCAAGCTAAAAGCTTGCCCATAAAAAATTTTAAAAAGTGAGTAAACCCACCCCTACCCTTTTGGGGTAGGGGTGGGTTTTTACTTGTCGCAAGTACAACTTTAGTACAATGTTAAAGTAACGTAATGAGTGGGTGGCGTCACCTGTCTTTTTTTCTTTTACTTTTTTTTGTACTTATTCATTCATATATTGTGTTTGCAGCAAGCATTTACACATTGTGTGTGCAACATGCTAAGGGGAGATAAAATAAATGCTACTTTTCTTTCAAGTGTTAGCTGTGAAAAACATGTCAAACTCTGAGTGTAAGGTGAGAATGCAAAGTATGAAGGGTATATATGTCTGTCGCTCTAGTCTACTTTCTCTTTTTTGCGCCTTGTACACTTCATCATCAACAATGTATTCTAGGATGCCTGTTTGCACGGTTAAAGCTTTTCCAATGGATTTAGGTACTTTTCAGTAAGTATTTACCTTGTTTACCAGTATAACCATATTTTATAACCTCGAACCCGTAGAGGAAATTCTATAATATAGCTGTAAACAAAGTAAAAAAAAATGTTGAAATTTGTTATTTGTACTCATAATAACATAGATCCTATGAAAATCAGTAGGTAACTAATGAGGGAGTAGTGTATATTGAGCTATTTGTCTACCTATGAAATGACACTTGAATAAATGTGTTGAAAAAAGAAACTTGGATAAAGGTATCAAGGGGTGCATGACCACCTAGGGGTGGTTTATTATGTAAATGAGAATTTTCATAAATAAAAAAAAATTACATCTTATTTCATTTTACCCTTACTTTTTAAAATAAAAAATTAAAAGGATGAAAGTGGTGATGATGTTTAATAAAAGAAATACTAACGTTTTTTCATGAGTGGTCAGGTTTTCTGATTGTGAAATTGATATACTCCTATCGATCTGTGTGCAAAGACATTGGGTTCTCTTCAGAAAACATTGTCTGTAGAGCGCTCGGGTGTTTAATTGGGGTGTGTCTTATACGCGAGGTACTATGGTAGGTAGGTAGGTAGGTAGAGAGGTAGGTGGGGAGGTGGGTACGTGTCCACCATTTCTGCTGTGTACCCCACACCTTTGGTAGTGAGTAATCCAATTAAAGAATCTTTTGACTTTTCTCTTACAAGATTATATTTCCCCTTTGTTGTTAAGCACCCCTGTAGTTTTTTGTATACAGTATTTGAACACCTTAATCTTCTAACGTTCCATAATCCTCTTATACATGTAAGTCACATTAAGTTAATTATCACAGTTGTTATACCTGTTATCCACTTTGATACACTTATTCCAAAAAGCATTTCTCCCTTTTTCATGTTGATTGATCCAGGGGTGGAAGGGTCCAGGTGAAAACAGGATTAAATCTTTCTCTTGACTATATAAAGAGCCCTGATTTTTCTTGGAAGAGTACATTACATCCACTGTCTCCTTTGACAGTATCAGTGGCAGCAGGGCAGCAAAAGCAGGAGCATGTGCCGTGGTAGGAGCAAGTGTAGTGGTAGGAGCAAGTGCAGCGGTAGCAACAGCATGTGCATTTTTAGCAGGAGCATGTGCATGTGCAGCAGCAGCAGTAGCAGCAGCAGCAGCAACAACAGCAGTAGCAGTAGCTGCAGTAAGTACAACAGCAGCGACAGTAGTAGCTAGTAGTAAAAGCAGCAGCAGCAGCAGCAGCAGTAGTAACAATAAAAGCAGTAGAAGTAGTGTAGCAGCAGTAGCAACAGCAACAGCTGTAGTAGCAACTGCAACACCAGTAGTAAAATAGTAATTGCAGGTACAACATTGTAGTTGTAGCAGCAGCAGCAGCAGTAGCAGCAGTAGTACTTAGTAGAATTAGACTGCAGAAGAAGTAGTGGTAGTAGCAGTAGTATAACTAGTAGGCGTAACAGAGAAAATACCAGTATTGCCCCCTGTAGGGTACTTTGAGAGCTACTAGCACCCGGGTGATACAGATTTGGTAAGTTGCAACCAAGTGGTCTGAGGTAGGTGGGTTCCCACTTGGCAAAAAACGTGTTTATAACGTTTGCAAACGTTTTTATTTGGTTTGGGTAAAAAACGTTTTTAAAAAAACGTTAATTTGACGTTAAAAACGTTTTTAAACATTTTTTCAACCAATTTTCAACCAAATAAAAACGTTTGCTTTTTCAACCAATTTTCAACCAAATAAAAACGTTTTTTATTTACGTTTCTTTTACGTTAATAAAACGTTTTTTAACCTGATATAAAAACGTTTTTATAAAAACGTCAAAATAACGTTATTTTGAGTACATGTAAAAACGTTATTTTGACGTTGAAAAAAAAACGTTTTGCAAACTTAGGAACCAAAATAAAACGTTTTTTTTACGTCAGTTAATGCTCGCGCACTGGACAAATGCATGGCTGAGCTTCAGACCAACATGACTGCAGCCAAGACAGCTATGGCAAGACAGGCCACGGCTATTGAAGAATTCAAGGCATGGGCAAAGCAGGATACCAACCCTGCCATAAGGGAGAAGACAGAGGACTTCACTAAAATGGTAACAAGCACCATGGATGCTAACATTGTCATGACCAGAACCATGTCTCACATGACCAATTTAAGGCAGGACATCCTAAAATTAGGTCTGTCAGAGAAGCTAGCCAACCTACTCTTAGATGAAAATCCACTAACACCCCATGCCATGGAGAAACTTGAAAAGGAAGACAAACATGTCAACAAATTCAAGATACACCTGACCAACTGGACAGACAGGTACTCCCATGCTCATGTGTCCAACCACAAGAAGGACGAAAAGCACAAGGGTTAAAAACACACGCCCAACAACCGACACAAGAAGAAAACCTCCAACAATTCTGGTTTTCTGAAGGTGGGGGGAGGATGTTATGCTTCACTTTAGCCACATGACACATATTGTCCACATCACATTTTTCCACAATACATCCACAACGGCCCAGCTCAAGGTGTCCAAAAATGTACTGTCCACAGACTATTTTCGCAGAGTGTCCATTAGATACAATTTCTCCACACCCAACAATGACAATGTATCCACAAAATACACTCTGCCCACAACCTATCATCACAAAGTGTTTAAAAATACATTCTGTCCACATACTTTCATCACAAAATGTCCAAAAACACTTTTAGTCCACAGGATTTTACCATAGAGTATCCACAAAAGCCACACTGTCCACATTCAACTTGAACAAAGTGTGAACAAATTACAAATTTTCCACAATCTATCATCCCAAATTGTCCACAAAACACATTTGACCACAAGTTTTGATCGCAAAGTATCCAAACAACACATTCTGTCCACAGTGTATGGTCACAAAGTGTCCACAAATTTCATCTTATCCACAGGAAATATACACAAAGTGTCCACAAATTACATTTTGTCCACAGGCTAAGATGTGTCTGCATGGACACTTTGTGATAGTTTGTGTGGAAAATGTGTGCTCTGTGGACATTTTGTAGCAACTTGTGTGGACATTTTTTTATGTCAACACCCTGTGGTGCCTGACAAGAATGTGAACAATTTGTGATGGTTTGTTCTTGCCAAGGGGTGTATTTCAGATATCTATAGGTACAGCAAGGACACACACACACACACATATATATATATATATATATATATATATATATATATATATATATATAACATATGTACATATAAATATATATATATATATATATATATATATATGTATATGTAGGGGTTCGTTCCCCCGTCGGGTGCACAGAGCCTTCAGAGGACTGTTCACTTGGTTGTGTCACTCCCCCTATGTATACCATACCGATCCAGGGTAGTTGGAAGTTGGAAATGTCAGTGGGGCCATGTTGGTGACAGGGTATGTCAGGCCAGGGGATGTAGCTCAGTGGTAGAGCGCTCAACTTGCAAGCGAGAGACCCGGGTTCGAATCCCGGTGTCTCCAGAGACGTTTTCACTGACCACTACATATATACGTATATATATATATGTAGATATATGTATATATATATATATATATATATATATATATATATATATATATATATATATATATATATGTATATATGCTTTATTGAGCTAGAGTAGTCGTTGCACCTTAAGGGCATTTCATACCAGCTGGCTTTACAATGAACATTGTTTTTCAAATTTCTTTTTACATTTTGACAAAGGAAGGTCCTTTACACATTACCCATGGGGTATAAGAGAAAATTGACTGCAATATTTAATTGGTTGATCATTACTGATATAGATGAATGTATTACTGGCACCCATAACCTTAGCCATTGTAATGCCATTTTATGAGGCACCTGTGTCATAACTACCATAAAGAGGATCTGCCAATCTATTTTTATATATAGATTGAGATAAAGGTAGTCCAAATAAGGCATTAGTAGTTGTCGAATATTCTGGAAACTGCCAAAATCAAAATTCATCTTCCTACAACTGATTTCATGAGACCAATGCAAGATACAATGAGGACAATGATCAATTATAGTTGAGAGGGCAGCTTTTGAGTTACATTAATCAGCCTGCATAATTATATGTAATGCCCATAATCTCAATCATGAGAGGGGCCTAGGTTCTAATACAGAATTAATCGCAAACCAACCTGCTTATAGATGTGTTTATAACACAGCTGCCGGGCATCTATTCAAGAAACCAAGCACATTCTTAGTTTCTGCTGTAGTAATATGTGAGCCAACGGGGGAATATGCACCTCCAGGGGGGATTTTAGTACACATAATACAGTCAACTCTCACCTTACGGCCACCCCTCTAATACGGCCACCCCACTAATGTGGCCACTTTTGGAAAGTCTAAAAAACCTTTCTATTTTTTTTAATGTAAAAGTCTCCCTCTATTGCGGCCACCTCTCTAATACGGCCACCCCACCCTACGGCCACTCATTTTACAGTCCCAAACTACATTTTTTTCCCCCTAATGCGGACACTATTTCCGCCCTTTTGATAGGCCTACTGTCAAAAAGACAGCTCCCCATTCCTGGAGTTAAAAACACGCTGTAAATACTTTATTGAATTATTCACGATTCTTACCATGAACAGAAGAATAAAACTTACTTTTAACTATCCTAGATAATGAATAGACAAACGAATGTTTGGTGATGTCCCTAGCGCCTTCAATAGTCCATACCTGTGCTCCCCAGTCATGGAGACCTTTGTTTTTTTTTTGGGGGGGGGGGATGTACCCGTACCAGCATCAGAAGTGTATTTCTCTACTACCAATATGTGGTAGGTCTTGGAAGGTGTGAGGGATTAACTGTAACACTTTTGCACCCCCCCCCCCCGACAACAAAGGTGGCCATATAGCAAAAGAAAACATGGCGACAGTTGTGAGTTTTAGCTATTTTAAAAGGATATGGGGGGGGGGCGATTTTTAATTTCCCATTTGGCCACCAGGGGGCATTGAAGGGCAAAATTACTCTAAAATCATAATAAACATACATTAAGCTAATTTTCGATGCAGAATTCAGTGGTTTCATTTAAAATGCACCATTTTGGTAGACATGGCCCATATTTGGATGGTAAAATGAACATTTTTCATGAGAAATAAACCTATATGCCTGTTGCTGGTTGCCATGGCAACCATTCCAATAATAAAAATTTGATATGAAGGGAAAAATCGCTCAAATTAGATTATTATGGTGATGTCATAGGGAAAATGGGGGCCTGAGCCTAAAGTCAGATCCAAAATTTACCAAAAATTCCTTTTCTATATGAATTCTATATATGCATTATATAGACGCCATCACTGTAGATCATGGTACATGATGGTACATCATGGTACATCACAGTACATCATGGTACACGATGGTACATCATGGTTCATGATGGTACATAACAGTACATCATGGTATATGATGGTACATCATGGTACATTATGATACATGATGGTACATGACAGTACATGATGGTACATGACAGTACATGATGGTACATCACAGTACATGATGGTACATCACAGTACATGATGGTATATGATGGTACATCACAGTAATCATGGTATATGACGGTATATGATGGTACATCACAGTACATGATGGTACATAGCAGGGGGGTAGGAAAAGGGGGGGCCTGGGCCCCCCAATCATGAAGGAGGTGGGGCCTGAGTATGTCTGGGCCCCCCCAATATTTTCCAAGAAATAATAAACATAATGGAAAAGAAGCTAAAACTTTACGCCAATTTTGGGGATATTCACCAAAAACCCAAAACTGAAAACAGAAATGGAAAATTCCTTCTAAATCAAAATCTACAATAAAAATCATAATATTATTATGTATTTTTTATGAAAAAGGCTGATTTATTGTGTTTTTAGACATTATTATTGTTTATAATGCAGTTAGAGCTTAATCATCAATTTCAGATATGGATAACAACCTATTTTCAAGGAGGGGTTCTGACATAACTACTAGGAATATTTAACCCAATGATGTCTCATTTTAAAGATCTTGAGATGAACTTTGAAAATGAATTTCCCTGCAGAGGGGTGTTTTTGCTTGCCTGGTCACAATTATTATACACTGCCATATCATTGCGGGTGTAACTCTCACCATTTATAATTATGTATGTTAATTATATGGGAAAGATTTATGATCACAGTGCGAATCCAATGAATATCCTGTAGTCGTAGATGATTCTGTTGTGTAAATAAAAGAAAGGGCCTCCCCCATGTCCCATAGTCTTTATTTAAAAACTTAATTAATGATCCCTCGTTGATGAAAAAAACTGTCACATTTCCTTCATTACATCTGGATGTTAGAGGGGTGTTTCTAAACCGTGACCCAAACTCTTTGCTTTTTAGCTTTCTCTCTCTCTCTCTTTATGTAAACATGATGTATGAACATGAAGATAACAGGTAATGTAAGTACTTTCTTTCACCTCGATATAAGACACAACACACTCCACTTGTCCACTTAATTTTGGACATCTTAATTATACACTGCATTCTGTTTTTACTTCTCTCACTCTAGTTGTATGTAAATATGATGTATAGAATAGTCAAGTATTACTTAAGGTAATCAAATTATTGCCAACCTAGGGTTGACCATTACACAACGGCTAGGCACAAGAAACTGCAGTCCTCACACATGCTCTTCGTCTCCAGAACAAAACAAGAATGTATAAAAGGAACCTTGGTAATCTATGAAACATATACAGTCCTGTGACAAATGGAGAGAAAACATGCAGTACGTACCCTGAAACAATGTCAACTACACAGCAGAATGATAGGGTGCCTTAATACCAATGACTGGGCAGTTCTGTTGTTAATCCTGGCACCCCCTATCAAATCCACCATTTTTGACATTCATTTCGAATTGACTGTTTTGGGAGGCAAATGACATTCTTAGGTATGGGAAATAGCCCTAAAGTTGTTCTGAGATTCAATTTGAATGGGGTAAACATTGGCATCAAGTTGAGCACAAACTTAGCAAAAGTCATAAAACCTCATTTCTGTTTGTTGGTGAATCAGTAACTGCAAAATCAATGGGAAATATCATGACCAACAAACAAGATTTTCTCACTTTTCTGCACATAGGCTGGGGGAGAAAAGTCTAAAGAATGGGCTCGAAGTGAATAAATTTCTAAAAACTCATTGACATATTGCTAAATCAGCTGCACAATGCTAGGGTGCCAGTAATACCCCCCATGCCAGTAATACCCACGGCTGCTCTAACTCAGTTGTAACCTTAATTCACCTGATCTCTTTGTTCAAGACATTTGACAAGTTCATTAACCTTGCCTAGAGCTTCAGCCATTCAGATCCATCATTTGCTTTTTCTTGTAGCCATTTTCAAAAAAATTGATTTTACATAAAACCCCCATAGATGCCAGCATCATTTGCACTTGTTATTAGGATTTTTTATCAAATTCTTTAGTTAACACACAGCGTTTCCTTGATGGCAAGGCCAGGTTGTCTGAATACCAGATTGGGATCTAGAGTGTAATGTTAAAATAATGCCCTTTGCCACACAAAACCATACTACTTTCTGTCTAGCCCTACAAAGTGTTTGTTAATATATCTGATGGACAAAATGTATTTTGTGGACACTTTGTTACCATGCACTGTGGACAAAATGTGTTCTGTGGATACTTTGTGGTCAAAATTTGTGGTCAAAATGTGTTTTGTGGATAATTTGGGTTGATAGATTGTGGACAATTTTGTAATTTGTGGACACCTTGCTAAAGTTGAATGTGGAGAGTGTGGTTTTTGTGGATGCTCTGTGGTAAAATCTTGTGGACTAATAGTGTTTTCAGACATTTTGTGACAAAGGTATATGGACAAACCATTTTTTTGTGGACACTTTGTGATGATAGATTGTGGACAGAGTATTTTGTGGATACCATGATGATGTTGGTTGTGGATAAAATTTAATTTATGGACACTATGTAAAAATAGTCTCTAGACAGTACATTTTTATGGACACCTTGCACTGGACTTTGTGGACAAAATGTGAAAAAATGTGATGTGGACAATATGTGTCCCGTGGCTAAAGTGAAGCACAACAGGGGGGTCTCACTAAATCAGGTGAATGTTAAAGTGACATAGTCCGATATTTTTCACTTTTCAAACTCTGTTCAAATATATTCTACAAAATGAAACAACCATACTAAGGCATTAGAAATGTATATATTTTTTATATTTCCACTAGCCCCCAATATTAAGCATTATATATAATCAATTCAAGAACTATTCCCCTTATCTGCCTGGAGTTATTGCTAAAAACCTTGTGATGTAGGTAAATATCATGCATTAAGAAGTGTTGTTGTTATGACAGATTACTATTATAAAAGGACAATGCCCAGCATCATGCAAAAACAAAAAAAAGGTTGCAAGGACCACGGATAGAAGTTGCCACTATGCGGCCGACATGTGACGTCACGGCCGACGTATGGCGTCAAAATTGCATCACAAGGTGACCGTGATGTCACTGACAAACCGAAAACATAATGAAGTTGCTACGGTCGCTATGCTCCCGGCCGCTACGCGGCAAGCAACTCCAAATGATATCATTTGAATCTGTTCACTTGATGGTGGAAAAATTAACTCCCCAAAATTGAGCCTATTTGGACCGGAATCCCATAGGAACTAATGCTAAATAATGGGATTGACTCTAAAATTGGCAATTTTCAGGGTAGGTGCCTCAGTGCACCAATATTTTGGACACACCATTTCAAAACTATCTAATCAGTTTAATTGTTACCCCTTAGTGAGGCCTGTGTGACCCCAACTCAGTGCAATTGACCATATATGGTATCATAGGTCAGAAAATGAGTAAGGAATAATGAGCAAACTTACAGAGCAGATTCCTTTCATAACAACTTTCAATTAAGACATAATGAGGTTGGGTGAATATGAAGCTTATTATGTGAATTTAAAGGGTGAATCAATGGTTGTAGACATGTCCACATGGTTGTAGATGTGTCCACAAGTTCACATTTGATATCATAGCTTGGGGATAAAGTGAGAGAGAGCAACCAAACTTGTAGCGATTTTTCCCTTCATATCAAGTTTTAATTAAGGCACAAAAAGGATAGTTAGATATAAACCACTTAGTAGTAATGGTTGTTTGTTGGTCGTAGACGTGTCCATTCATAAATTACCCCAAAATCAAAGGATGACCTCTAGATCATACAGTTCTGGGGCTGGGTCCAATTTCTTTTATGTGTTGTATAGTTACACGTAAGCCCTATATATGGTGTATTTGACTACTCTATGTACTGTGTCTTAGATGGTGCAAGGGACCCATCTAGAGGTCGTAGACGTGTCCATGCAGCAATTACACCAAAGCATTAATGCACCCAGTGTTCAAACAAGCTTGTACATAGATCTCCAATTGTTATTAAAATACTGTCTACCATAGAGGGGACCTACCAAGTAAAATAGACAAGCATAAATATCTGTGACATGTACTGGGAATAGGGACCTTAATGCGCCCTGCAGTAAGGGCTCTTTTCGCAGATCCTGTTACATCTTTAGATTACTTTTTGAAGCAAATTGAAAAAGTCAGTTCATCTTTTTTGCCTGAACATTCACCCTTTTTGGCCGTTCTGACCCCTCTAGCTCACTTATTATGCATCACAGATAGGCAAAACTATGTTTCTCCTTCAAGTTTCAAGCCTTGCCGACCTGCTAGGTATTTCTCAAACACTACGATCTGAGTGTCCCCACTACGTATTGAACACCCCCTACAATCCAGTCAGATCGTAGTAAGGGGTAGTGGGTGACCCTATATTAGCTACGATTGGCTATTCAGATGCATACTCTTTCCCTCTATATGTGCACCACTTGTAGTGATTGACCCAGTGTAACCAAGAATTGCCTTCCGATCCAGGTCATGTCATTACGATTTGAGGGTGCCCAAAACTTAGTGTCTGAGAAATGACTTCCTGAATACATGGAAAGCACATCTACATAATTGTGAAGACCTCATTTAATTGGAGGCAAAGGCAACCTATTTGACGACGATCTGTGACTATTAGTCATATACGAACCTCCCATACAAGAGGTGACCCCTAGACCCTATCTAGTGTCTGAAGAAACAAAGACATAATTTATAAGGTGGTAAAAACACCTAGATAAAGGCATTACAGAAAGTTGGAAGCCAGTTCATCTCAAACATTTTCTTGAGACCTAAACCGAATGGCAAACACAGCAGCCAATGGAAATACAAGAAAACAGGGCAAAATGGTCAGCTGACTAATTAGCATACAGTCAGCAGCTTTGAAAAAGACCTACCTGTTCAAATTCATGTGTAGTAGCAGAGTGACAACACCATCTTATCTACAGTCTAATGACAAACACAGATTAATCTTAGATCTGTCAGAAGTGAATGCTTTAGTAGTGTACAGACATATCAAAATGAGTCTACACACTGCTATAGACATGGTGCAAAAAGACTGTTTCCTTGGTCTTTGGATTTGTCAGATGCGTATTATTGTATACCGGTAGCAGAATCTGACAAAAAGTTGCTTTGATTCAAATGGGGGGAGGAGGGGGCGTTATATCAATATACATGCCAACCAAATGGACTAGCACAAGCTTTAAGATCTTTCACCAAAGTTCTAAAACCTGCATTTGCAGAACTGCAGAAGGAAGGTCATTTTTGTTTTGGCTACATAGATGACACTTTCATCATGGGGGAAATGGTACAGCAATGTGGCAAAACCATTTCAAAGCTACAGAAGCTGCTAGTAAACCTGGGATTCAAAATTCACCCTAACAGAAGTATAGTTACACCAACTACAAGCCTCACATTTTTTGGTTATATCATAGACACCAGTACTATGACTAGATACAGGCTGTAGGAAAATCGGACAACAGAAACCTGTAATCATTATCATTACTGACTCTTCAGACAATGGCTGGGGGGAAGTGTGTTGGGAAGATTGGACAAGGAGCCTATGGTCTTTAAAGAAAGAGAAAACCATACTAACATAAAAGAAAGTATGGCAGTACTTCTCAGCCTACACATTTATGCCAAAAACTATTGTAGTGAAACAGTCAGATGTCTATCAGACAACACCACAGCAGTGGCAAATGTAAATCACAAAGGGGGATAGTAGTATATAGTTAATCGGAACGGGACTATAGTTAAGTACCGGATATTACTCACTTGAAATTCAGCCAATCTAAGGCCTCCATTTGGTCATGTTACCCGTTGCCATGGCAACGTGACCTAATTAGGGGATTAACGACCACCTCTCAGCTAATCAGAGGCCAGCATTCTGGTAACCATGGTAACATGACCTAATTAGGGGATAAGTGGGTCACGTGGTTAGTGGGTTAATTATGCAAATGAGATATATCAAAAATCATTTTCAATTTTTATATTTTTATTTGATGAAATATATTTACAAGTATATACATTCATTTTTAATCATAATCCAGACTGCACATAGTGTAATCTTTGTATACGGTTTTCATGCAAGCGTTCTTTCGAAATGTAGGAATGGTGTAAGTCATATTTCCTGTCCACAATTCATCTAAATTACAATAGAAATCCGCTGAAGTATAATACCAAGTATGCCAGAGTAGCGCTCTGTATATTTTCAAAATGAAACTCTCTACAGAGCACACAATCTAAACACTCTTGACAGAAAGTGTTGAATATTCTCTCAGAGTCATGACAATACATGTGCCATAAAAGGTCTGAGTTTTTCTCAAGAAGAAATATGAAAGAGTCGGTAGATTCTAACATATAACATCTTTTGATGAGAGGACAGGTTTTCTGATTGTGAAATTGATATACTCCTATCGATCTATCTGCAAAGACATCGGTACCTTTCCAGAAAACATCGTTGAAACACTCTTTCAATGAATTGAAGGACTGTTTAGAAACGTATCCTTTATGTACATGTTGTTTTAACAACGCCACTTTAAAGAACAACACATCTGTTGCATCGATTATTTCCCATGTGTAAAACAGGTCGCAAGCACACATTTTCTACTCCTTTAACAATATACAAGTAGGTAAGGTAGTACTACCTTGAACATTAGAATAACATACGATCTTGTACAACCCTAGTAGCAGTAGTGGCGGGACAAGAAATTAATATAGCTTTCTTGATATCCGGTAAGGTTACCTGCTTCAGTGGCTTTAGCCAGAGCTGCGATATCTGTACGTTTAAGTGGTGGGTATTCGTCAGCAGCAGCACCAGCAGCAGCACCAGCAGTAGCAGCTTCCAACCATCAGTACTGGTCGATATAAAATCTGTAGTCAGTGTGAGCACCACCAGCACCACCAGCAACAGCAGCAGCAGCAGCACCACCACCACCACCACCATCATCACGATGAAGGAGGCTGAGGAAGTGTGAGGGGACAAATTTTCACTCTCCCTTATGTACCCTGTTCAAAATAAACCTGTTTACTGTGGTTTTTAATCAATCAAACACTTTAAAGAGATTTAAGCCCATTTTCACAGAGACCTTCGCTCGTTAGGGTATCTCTCTGTTTTGATTTTTCACCTGCCGGTCGCTGTAAGCATGGATCCCTTAGATCATTAAGCGTGGTTGGTCCCAGAGGGAAAAGATAAAAGACTTGAAGGATCTGATCGCATAGTCACAAAGGGTACCTGTTTTTTGTTTGATTCTCACACCCCCTTCACTGCAGGAGTCTTAAATCATCAAATTGTTATCTCCCCCGATTCACAGACATAGAGGGTAACCCACACTCCAGGTTGGCGACATGAGGAGGATTAAACTTTGTTGATTTGTTAGACTTAATCTGCTTACCACACGCGCACGTTTTGTAGTCACAGACAGAGAGGCAGACAGACATGCACCCTGGGGTACCCCTGTGAGATCCATGTGCTCTAAAATATATTAAGATGAATGCTGCAGCGCACCCCACACCTTTTGGTAGGGAGTAATCCAATCAAATCACCCTCCTTTTTGTTAGCCACCCCCTGTACTTTTTGTATGCAGACTTTGAACGCCTTAAGCTCCTAATGAGCCATAAACCTCTTAGACATGTAAGACACATTAAGGTAATTATCACAGTTGTTACACCTGTTATCCCACCTGACAAGCTTATCCCAAAAGGGTGGGAGGATCCAGGTGAAAACGAGATTAGATCGTTCTCTTAACTATATAAGGACCCATCATTTTCTTGGAAGGGTACATCACATCCGCCATCTCCTTTGACACCACCAACACTTCTACTACTACTACTACTACTGCTTGCTTGCTGCTGCCACCATCACCACCACGCACTGCACACGACTGGCGTCTCACAACGGCGTCTCACAACGACGGGTTCCGGTACGTGGTCACGTTTTCTCCAGGTACGCATGGGCTGCTCCCACCAAATCCAAAGGCGGCGCAGCTGTCACCGAGGCGTTCGAGGCGATGACTACAGAGAGGCACCCGCTCTCCATTCAGACAGACAAGGGAAAAGAGTTTCTCAACAAGACCTTCCAAGATCACCTGAAGAGCAAAGACATAGAGTTTTTCACCAGCGAAAACGACATCAAAGCTAGTCTAGTGAAGCGTTTGATTCGAAGTCTGAAGGAGAAGCTGTGGCGCTGTTTCACACACAAGTGTACATATCGCTACCTAGACGTATTGGACCAGGTGGTGTCTTCTTACAATCGCACTCAACACAAAACGTTGAAAATGTCGCCTGCTGACGTCAGCTTGGAAAACAGTGAAACAATTTTCTACAGACACGACCTCCCTACTAAGAAACAAATCAAGGAAATATGGAAAAACAAGACGGGTGCTCGACGCTCTGACACCGACATCATTGCTTCAGGTGACAGAGTGAGAATTTTGAGAACTAAAGGACCCTTTGACAAAGGATACAAGGGAAATTGGAGGGAGGAAGTGTTCAACATCGCTAAGAAGTTGGGTAGCAGAGGGTTTGAGCTGAAAGACGACACCGGGGAGGAGATAAAAGGGATGTTTTATCCGGAGGAAGTTCAGAAGGTCTCCAAGAGTCGTTACGGCAAAAGATAGACGAGGTGTTGCGCTACAAGACCGTCAAGGGTAAATGCTTAGCTTTCGTGCGTTGGTCGGGTTACGGTGACAAGATCAACGAGTGGATTCCTGTCAAGGAAATTGCATAGGAAAGAAAAAAATCATCACCCTACCTAGCAACAGTTCTATGAACTTTTTCCCTCACAACACCTTGACCTCTTTCCGAATGTGCTTTGACTCACCACTCCTTCTGTCAGAGGACCACGAAGTGGCTCTCAGTGAAATCATCCTCCCGACAGAATGGAGCAATGTGCGAGACGACGACTTGATCATGATCGTTCCTCTGCGCACACAGAACTCACTGACTGAGGTGAAAAGAGTTTTAAACAACAACAAGGTAACAAGAGCACACGCGGTGGACTGGCAGAAGGTGAACAAACTGATCAACCTGCAAAAAGTCATCGGTGCACTAATCCTCTGAATGAAACGGACAAGAGCTTTTCTGTCGACAACCCAACACTGGAGCTGTTAGAAAAAGAGTTGGAGGAGCAGATATTGAAAGCTGGGAAGAAGTCAAAGTACAGACACAGGAAAATGCGCTGTTCAAAGAATACCTGCCAAGAATAGGCTGGAAATGAGGAGTCTGGCGCATAGTATGGTTCTGAGGATGGAGAAAAAAAACAAACGTGCGAACGTTGCTGCCGAACATATTCCCCGTGCCACCCGTTTTCAAGGGAAACAACACTCATTTCATCGCGTTCTTGAACAACCTCCTCACAGATAGGCTAGAAGGTCAGAACTTCCTGATGGAGGGGGTAAATAAAATCTTCTCATACAACTCGCTGACGAGGCGCGTAACCATCCACATGCCCAAACACGGCCGTCCTCATCACCAATCATCTGGTGCACATTCTTGGATTGGGGGAGAAGACTCATTTCGTGACGGTGAGCACCGCCGTCTACATCATGGACCCCTTCGGAGACGTGTACTCTGTGGACGTGTACACCGACACCATTCAAGAGAGACCAGTGGGTGACATGCACGTGCCTCTGTTACGCTGCATCGCAGTCGACAGAAGCGGAAAGCAAAAAGGGGGATCGCGAGCTATCAGTTTTCCGCATTTGGATTATTTTCCCTTGAAATCCAGAAGGTTGGACAAGGTCGGTGTCTACTTAAGAGACAGAACAGGCCAACCCATACCATTCATGAGAGGAGAGGTGACAGTGACACTTCATCTGAGACCCGTCGAGCGTTAATTGAAAAGGTGCAGACATGATATGCAAACGAGCGCCATACTTTTCATCATCATCGCAGCGTACCAACGGACAAGGGTACAGCGATTACTACAACGCTCAGTTAGGTGGTGGTATCGACGTGTACAGCGGACGACCTTTCCAGAACGGTCACGGTTTTGGTGGTGCGCTCTTAGGACTCATGCGCTCGGCCACAGCGCCTTTGAAGACCGTGGGAAAAACACTGTTCCGCGCTGGCGTGGGTGTGACCAAGGACATGATGGAGGGAAAAACTTTCAAGAACAGCATGAAACACAACATTTACCAGGTCAACATTGGGTGGCGTTTTACGTGTCCAGGACAGGAGAGGTGTACTACTTTGATTCATTTAGTTTACCTCCGCTGAGCACAGAGTTCTTATCTTTCCTAAGACGTTCTGCTCCGTTCAAGTGGCAAAGAAACCATATTCAACTCCAAGACACTACTGCTGACACCTGTGGGCCTCATTGTCTGCATTTCCTGATTGAAGCATGTCGAACAAGACACTCCAAGAAGAGAGTCATGCAAATGAGCAGAAACCCGAAACTGAGCGACCGTTCGTTGAGTCAGAGTTTCGCGATGATGATGATGTGAAGACAGAAGAGGGGTGCTGGAAGCTTGTACAATTCATGCAGACAAATGTCCTATGTCTGGCTGAAATGGTGTTGGATTTATCCAAACTAGTGGAAAGTATGTTGGAGAAGGTCAATGACTGTGACGCTGACAAAGTGCGACTTTGCAGACTGCTGAAAAGTCGAGCAAAAAAGAAAAAATTTTTGATTAAAATGAATTTTCATGAAAATAAAAAAAAAACAAATGAAAAATGACTTATTTCATTATGTTTTTATTTCCTACATATGTTATCACACACACAAAAAATAATTAGCCCGGCCCCTAAAGGGTAACATGACCATGCTAATCCCCTAATTAGGTCATAATGGTGGCTACTAGTCCCCTAATTAGGTCACGTTACCATGGTTACCAGAATGCTAGCCTCTGATTGGCTGAGAGGTGGTCGCTAATCCCCTAATTAGGTCACGTTGCCATGGCAACGGGTAACATGACCAAATGGAGGCCTCTGATTGGCTGCATTTCGAGTGAGTAATATCCTGTACTTAGTTATAGTCCCATTCCGATACACTATATACTACTGGGGATCTAAAAACCAGCCTTGTGATGATAAAGCAAAGAACATATGGGAAGTCTGTGAAGACAGAGACCTATGGGTAAAAGCAGCTCATATCCCAGGCAAGGAAAATGAGGCATACTGAGTGGGAACTATCACACTCAGCCTTTGAACAGATTCAAAAGAGTTTGGGATATCATAGCATAGACCTGTTTGTATCTAGACTAGCATATAAACAAGACAACTACTTCAGCTGGATACTGGACCCTGGGGCAGCTGATACAGATGCCCTATCTCTGCCTTGGCCTAATGAGTATTATGCTTCCCCTCCTTTCAGC